>CAWUFW010000708.1:0-750000 GCA_963921515.1 Calotriton arnoldi
TGTTCATAGTTTTTATCATTAGCACTAACGGTAGCATAAACCTTCCTCCAAAAACTTATCAGATCACGTAATGGTTATTGGTGTACCATAACCTAAAAGAATTGCAGTGAGCAGAGTACGCTGTCACTTGGCTAGCAATGAGATCTTTTTATCTACGTCCTAATATGGGTGCTAGAGTTGTGTAGAGAGTGGTAGCAAGTAAGGCTTAGAATTGAGAGAAGAATGCTAGGTTGAAAAAAAAATTGAGATTTGAATTCTTTTTGAGCTGTGGATTTTTACAATATTGCAGACGCCATAGTACTGATTATTAACCCTCTATCAAAATTTGTTTGTTGTTGTGTTGCATTAGTTTGGAAATATTCAAGTTTTGTTAATAGACTAATAGTGGACTTTTCCATTTGCAGAATATATTGAATGACCAGCAGAGGCAGTGCTGCAGAAGAAAATTTCTCGGAGTTGCCGAGACCCAAAAAAAAACGTTCATCAGCCTTCGGCTTCCTTTAGCAATTTACGTGGTAAGTCAAACTCTCATTTAATCATTTTGCTTGTCCTTCAAAGAAGTTCATAGCATCTGACGGCTCTCAGCACCTTTTGGTGGGGTCTTCCGCATGAATATTGTTTGTCAAGACTGAAGCGATATGGATGACGCTTTGTGCATCATGATAGCTTATCAAAGACGTTGACTGTCTACAAGGCTTACAATCCTACTTTAGATACTTGTGCTAGCAATATGTCATCAGAGGAAATTAGTGTCTTTGAGGCTGGAATGAGGTGTCTTAGGTTACAGCAATTGACTTACTTTCACATGGAGGGAAGCTAATTTAACCTGCCTCCCTTCATTCTGTATGTGGGACTCTTATACTCAAGAATGATTGCTCTTTAGGATACTCTGTGTTCTTGTACCTCCAGCCCCCTTTCAAAAGAGGAGCCCAATGCTTTCAATGTTGCAGAGTCCTTTCCCATTACACCTCCTACTTGCCTTGCAGTCATAATTACAGATAGTTACCTAGTGCGGAATTGCTAATGCCTCATTGTTCTGTGTAATTGTCAGCCATGGCGATTGGTCAAGTGGTGCCCTGACATCATAAAGCTACAGCAGGATGTCATCTGACATGAAGCCAGGCAATAGGATACATTTATCATGGTATTGAAATGGGTAGCAGGCTAGTCAGGACTCCCAGCTGAAGACAAAGATGGTGAGATGAAAGAAACAAGGGCATTATTTGAGACTTATTAATTTGTTTGAAGGTGATGGTGATCATAATATTCTCAGGTTCTCTATAGGTTAACTGATAGGGATGTGCAAGAATGAAGATGTCAGAATCTGTTGTTCATAGTTTTTATCATTACCACTAACTGTAGCATAAACCTTCCTCCATAAACTTATCAGATCACGTAATGGTTATTGGTGTACCGTAACCTAAAAGAATTGCAGTGAGCAGAGTACGCTGTCACTTGGCTAGCAATGAGATCTTTTTATCTACGTCCTAATATAGGTGCTAGAGTTGTGTAGAGAGTGGTAGCAATTAAGGCTTAGAATTGAGAGAAGAATGCTAGGTTGAAAATAAAATTGAGATTTGAATTCTTTTTGAGCTGTGGATTTTTACAATATTGCAGACGCCATAGTACTGATTATTAACCCTCTATCAAAATTTGTTTGTTGTTGTGTTGCATTAGTTTGGAAATATTCAAGTTTTGTTAATAGACTAATAGTGGACTTTTCCATTTGCAGAATATATTGAATGACCAGCAGAGGCAGTGCTGCAGAAGAAAATTTCTCGGAGTTGCCGAGACCAAAAAAAACCGTTCATCAGCCTTCGGCTTCCTTTAGCAATTTACGTGGTAAGTCAAACTCTCATTTAATCATTTTGCTTGTCCTTCAAAGAAGTTCATAGCATCTGACGGCTCTCAGCACCTTTTAGTGGGGTCTTTCGCATGAATATTATTTGTCAAGTCTGAAGCGATATGGATGACGCTATGGGCAGTATGATAGCTTATCAAAGACGTTGACTGTCTACAAGGCTGACAATCCTACTTTAGATACTTGTGCTAGCAATATGTCATCAGAGGAAATTAGTGTCTTTGAGGCTGGAATGAGGTGTCTTAGGTTAGAGCAATTGACTTACTTTCACATGGAGGGAAGCTAATTTAACCTGCCTCCCTTCATTCTGTATGTGGGACTCTTATACTCAAGAATGATTGCTCTTTAGGATACTCTGTGTTCTTGTACCTCCAGCCCCCTTTCAAAAGAGGAGCCCAATGCTTTCAATGTTGCAGAGTCCTTTCCCATTACACCTCCTACTTGCCTTGCAGTCATAATTACAGATAGTTACCTAGTGCGGAATTGCTAATGCCTCATTGTTCTGTGTAATTGTCAGCCATGGCGATTGGTCAAGTGGTGCCCTGACATCATAAAGCTACAGCAGGATGTCATCTGACATGAAGCCAGGCAATAGGATACATTTATCATGGTATTGAAATGGGTAGCAGGCTAGTCAGGACTCCCAGCTGAAGACAAAGATGGTGAGATGAAAGAAACAAGGGCATTATTTGAGACTTATTAATTTGTTTGAAGGTGATGGTGATCATAATATTCTCAGGTTCTCTATAGGTTAACTGATAGGGATGTGCAAGAATGAAGATGTCAGAATCTGTTGTTCATAGTTTTTATCATTAGCACTAACTGTAGCATAAACCTTCCTCCATAAACTTATCAGATCACGTAATGGTTATTGGTGTACCGTAACCTAAAAGAATTGCAGTGAGCAGAGTACGCTGTCACTTGGCTAGCAATGAGATCTTTTTATCTACGTCCTAATATAGGTGCTAGAGTTGTGTAGAGAGTGGTAGCAATTAAGGCTTAGAATTGAGAGAAGAATGCTAGGTTGAAAATAAAATTGAGATTTGAATTCTTTTTGAGCTGTGGATTTTTACAATATTGCAGACGCCATAGTACTGATTATTAACCCTCTATCAAAATTTGTTTGTTGTTGTGTTGCATTAGTTTGGAAATATTCAAGTTTTGTTAATAGACTAATAGTGGACTTTTCCATTTGCAGAATATATTGAATGACCAGCAGAGGCAGTGCTGCAGAAGAAAATTTCTCGGAGTTGCCGAGACCAAAAAAAAACGTTCATCAGCCTTCGGCTTCCTTTAGCAATTTACGTGGTAAGTCAAACTCTCATTTAATCATTTTGCTTGTCCTTCAAAGAAGTTCATAGCATCTGACGGCTCTCAGCACCTTTTAGTGGGGTCTTTCGCATGAATATTATTTGTCAAGTCTGAAGCGATATGGATGACGCTATGGGCAGTATGATAGCTTATCAAAGACGTTGACTGTCTACAAGGCTGACAATCCTACTTTAGATACTTGTGCTAGCAATATGTCATCAGAGGAAATTAGTGTCTTTGAGGCTGGAATGAGGTGTCTTAGGTTAGAGCAATTGACTTACTTTCACATGGAGGGAAGCTAATTTAACCTGCCTCCCTTCATTCTGTATGTGGGACTCTTATACTCAAGAATGATTGCTCTTTAGGATACTCTGTGTTCTTGTACCTCCAGCCCCCTTTCAAAAGAGGAGCCCAATGCTTTCAATGTTGCAGAGTCCTTTCCCATTACACCTCCTACTTGCCTTGCAGTCATAATTACAGATAGTTACCTAGTGCGGAATTGCTAATGCCTCATTGTTCTGTGTAATTGTCAGCCATGGCGATTGGTCAAGTGGTGCCCTGACATCATAAAGCTACAGCAGGATGTCATCTGACATGAAGCCAGGCAATAGGATACATTTATCATGGTATTGAAATGGGTAGCAGGCTAGTCAGGACTCCCAGCTGAAGACAAAGATGGTGAGATGAAAGAAACAAGGGCATTATTTGAGACTTATTAATTTGTTTGAAGGTGATGGTGATCATAATATTCTCAGGTTCTCTATAGGTTAACTGATAGGGATG
This sequence comes from Calotriton arnoldi, assembly GCA_963921515.1. Lineage (NCBI taxonomy): Eukaryota > Metazoa > Chordata > Amphibia > Caudata > Salamandridae > Calotriton > Calotriton arnoldi. Next base: position 3,956 of record CAWUFW010000708.1, read on the forward strand.
TGCAAGAATGAAGATGTCAGAATCTGTTGTTCATAGTTTTTATCATTACCACTAACTGTAGCATAAACCTTCCTCCATAAACTTATCAGATCACGTAATGGTTATTGGTGTACCGTAACCTAAAAGAATTGCAGTGAGCAGAGTACGCTGTCACTTGGCTAGCAATGAGATCTTTTTATCTACGTCCTAATATAGGTGCTAGAGTTGTGTAGAGAGTGGTAGCAATTAAGGCTTAGAATTGAGAGAAGAATGCTAGGTTGAAAATAAAATTGAGATTTGAATTCTTTTTGAGCTGTGGATTTTTACAATATTGCAGACGCCATAGTACTGATTATTAACCCTCTATCAAAATTTGTTTGTTGTTGTGTTGCATTAGTTTGGAAATATTCAAGTTTTGTTAATAGACTAATAGTGGACTTTTCCATTTGCAGAATATATTGAATGACCAGCAGAGGCAGTGCTGCAGAAGAAAATTTCTCGGAGTTGCCGAGACCAAAAAAAACCGTTCATCAGCCTTCGGCTTCCTTTAGCAATTTACGTGGTAAGTCAAACTCTCATTTAATCATTTTGCTTGTCCTTCAAAGAAGTTCATAGCATCTGACGGCTCTCAGCACCTTTTAGTGGGGTCTTTCGCATGAATATTATTTGTCAAGTCTGAAGCGATATGGATGACGCTATGGGCAGTCATGATAGCTTATCAAAGACGTTGACTGTCTACAAGGCTGACAATCCTACTTTAGATACTTGTGCTAGCAATATGTCATCAGAGGAAATTAGTGTCTTTGAGGCTGGAATGAGGTGTCTTAGGTTACAGCAATTGACTTACTTTCACATGGAGGGAAGCTAATTTAACCTGCCTCCCTTCATTCTGTATGTAGGACTCTTATACTCAAGAATGATTGCTCTTTAGGATACTCTGTGTTCTTGTACCTCCAGCCCCCTTTCAAAAGAGGAGCCCAATGCTTTCAATGTTGCAGAGTCCTTTCCCATTACACCTCCTACTTGCCTTGCAGTCATAATTACAGATAGTTACCTAGTGCGGAATTGCTAATGCCTCATTGTTCTGTGTAATTGTCAGCCATGGCGATTGGTCAAGTGGTGCCCTGACATCATAAAGCTACAGCAGGATGTCATCTGACATGAAGCCAGGCAATAGGATACATTTATCATGGTATTGAAATGGGTAGCAGGCTAGTCAGGACTCCCAGCTGAAGACAAAGATGGTGAGATGAAAGAAACAAGGGCATTATTTGAGACTTATTAATTTGTTTGAAGGTGATGGTGATCATAATATTCTCAGGTTCTCTATAGGTTAACTGATAGGGATGTGCAAGAATGAAGATGTCAGAATCTGTTGTTCATAGTTTTTATCATTACCACTAACTGTAGCATAAACCTTCCTCCATAAACTTATCAGATCACGTAATGGTTATTGGTGTACCGTAACCTAAAAGAATTGCAGTGAGCAGAGTACGCTGTCACTTGGCTAGCAATGAGATCTTTTTATCTACGTCCTAATATAGGTGCTAGAGTTGTGTAGAGAGTGGTAGCAATTAAGGCTTAGAATTGAGAGAAGAATGCTAGGTTGAAAATAAAATTGAGATTTGAATTCTTTTTGAGCTGTGGATTTTTACAATATTGCAGACGCCATAGTACTGATTATTAACCCTCTATCAAAATTTGTTTGTTGTTGTGTTGCATTAGTTTGGAAATATTCAAGTTTTGTTAATAGACTAATAGTGGACTTTTCCATTTGCAGAATATATTGAATGACCAGCAGAGGCAGTGCTGCAGAAGAAAATTTCTCGGAGTTGCCGAGACCAAAAAAAACGTTCATCAGCCTTCGGCTTCCTTTAGCAATTTACGTGGTAAGTCAAACTCTCATTTAATCATTTTGCTTGTCCTTCAAAGAAGTTCATAGCATCTGACGGCTCTCAGCACCTTTTAGTGGGGTCTTTCGCATGAATATTATTTGTCAAGTCTGAAGCGATATGGATGACGCTATGGGCAGTATGATAGCTTATCAAAGACGTTGACTGTCTACAAGGCTGACAATCCTACTTTAGATACTTGTGCTAGCAATATGTCATCAGAGGAAATTAGTGTCTTTGAGGCTGGAATGAGGTGTCTTAGGTTAGAGCAATTGACTTACTTTCACATGGAGGGAAGCTAATTTAACCTGCCTCCCTTCATTCTGTATGTGGGACTCTTATACTCAAGAATGATTGCTCTTTAGGATACTCTGTGTTCTTGTACCTCCAGCCCCCTTTCAAAAGAGGAGCCCAATGCTTTCAATGTTGCAGAGTCCTTTCCCATTACACCTCCTACTTGCCTTGCAGTCATAATTACAGATAGTTACCTAGTGCGGAATTGCTAATGCCTCATTGTTCTGTGTAATTGTCAGCCATGGCGATTGGTCAAGTGGTGCCCTGACATCATAAAGCTACAGCAGGATGTCATCTGACATGAAGCCAGGCAATAGGATACATTTATCATGGTATTGAAATGGGTAGCAGGCTAGTCAGGACTCCCAGCTGAAGACAAAGATGGTGAGATGAAAGAAACAAGGGCATTATTTGAGACTTATTAATTTGTTTGAAGGTGATGGTGATCATAATATTCTCAGGTTCTCTATAGGTTAACTGATAGGGATGTGCAAGAATGAAGATGTCAGAATCTGTTGTTCATAGTTTTTATCATTACCACTAACTGTAGCATAAACCTTCCTCCATAAACTTATCAGATCACGTAATGGTTATTGGTGTACCGTAACCTAAAAGAATTGCAGTGAGCAGAGTACGCTGTCACTTGGCTAGCAATGAGATCTTTTTATCTACGTCCTAATATAGGTGCTAGAGTTGTGTAGAGAGTGGTAGCAATTAAGGCTTAGAATTGAGAGAAGAATGCTAGGTTGAAAATAAAATTGAGATTTGAATTCTTTTTGAGCTGTGGATTTTTACAATATTGCAGACGCCATAGTACTGATTATTAACCCTCTATCAAAATTTGTTTGTTGTTGTGTTGCATTAGTTTGGAAATATTCAAGTTTTGTTAATAGACTAATAGTGGACTTTTCCATTTGCAGAATATATTGAATGACCAGCAGAGGCAGTGCTGCAGAAGAAAATTTCTCGGAGTTGCCGAGACCAAAAAAAAACGTTCATCAGCCTTCGGCTTCCTTTAGCAATTTACGTGGTAAGTCAAACTCTCATTTAATCATTTTGCTTGTCCTTCAAAGAAGTTCATAGCATCTGACGGCTCTCAGCACCTTTTAGTGGGGTCTTTCGCATGAATATTATTTGTCAAGTCTGAAGCGATATGGATGACGCTATGGGCAGTCATGATAGCTTATCAAAGACGTTGACTGTCTACAAGGCTGACAATCCTACTTTAGATACTTGTGCTAGCAATATGTCATCAGAGGAAATTAGTGTCTTTGAGGCTGGAATGAGGTGTCTTAGGTTAGAGCAATTGACTTACTTTCACATGGAGGGAAGCTAATTTAACCTGCCTCCCTTCATTCTGTATGTGGGACTCTTATACTCAAGAATGATTGCTCTTTAGGATACTCTGTGTTCTTGTACCTCCAGCCCCCTTTCAAAAGAGGAGCCCAATGCTTTCAATGTTGCAGAGTCCTTTCCCATTACACCTCCTACTTGCCTTGCAGTCATAATTACAGATAGTTACCTAGTGCGGAATTGCTAATGCCTCATTGTTCTGTGTAATTGTCAGCCATGGCGATTGGTCAAGTGGTGCCCTGACATCATAAAGCTACAGCAGGATGTCATCTGACATGAAGCCAGGCAATAGGATACATTTATCATGGTATTGAAATGGGTAGCAGGCTAGTCAGGACTCCCAGCTGAAGACAAAGATGGTGAGATGAAAGAAACAAGGGCATTATTTGAGACTTATTAATTTGTTTGAAGGTGATGGTGATCATAATATTCTCAGGTTCTCTATAGGTTAACTGATAGGGATGTGCAAGAATGAAGATGTCAGAATCTGTTGTTCATAGTTTTTATCATTACCACTAACTGTAGCATAAACCTTCCTCCATAAACTTATCAGATCACGTAATGGTTATTGGTGTACCGTAACCTAAAAGAATTGCAGTGAGCAGAGTACGCTGTCACTTGGCTAGCAATGAGATCTTTTTATCTACGTCCTAATATAGGTGCTAGAGTTGTGTAGAGAGTGGTAGCAATTAAGGCTTAGAATTGAGAGAAGAATGCTAGGTTGAAAATAAAATTGAGATTTGAATTCTTTTTGAGCTGTGGATTTTTACAATATTGCAGACGCCATAGTACTGATTATTAACCCTCTATCAAAATTTGTTTGTTGTTGTGTTGCATTAGTTTGGAAATATTCAAGTTTTGTTAATAGACTAATAGTGGACTTTTCCATTTGCAGAATATATTGAATGACCAGCAGAGGCAGTGCTGCAGAAGAAAATTTCTCGGAGTTGCCGAGACCAAAAAAAAACGTTCATCAGCCTTCGGCTTCCTTTAGCAATTTACGTGGTAAGTCAAACTCTCATTTAATCATTTTGCTTGTCCTTCAAAGAAGTTCATAGCATCTGACGGCTCTCAGCACCTTTTAGTGGGGTCTTTCGCATGAATATTATTTGTCAAGTCTGAAGCGATATGGATGACGCTATGGGCAGTATGATAGCTTATCAAAGACGTTGACTGTCTACAAGGCTGACAATCCTACTTTAGATACTTGTGCTAGCAATATGTCATCAGAGGAAATTAGTGTCTTTGAGGCTGGAATGAGGTGTCTTAGGTTAGAGCAATTGACTTACTTTCACATGGAGGGAAGCTAATTTAACCTGCCTCCCTTCATTCTGTATGTGGGACTCTTATACTCAAGAATGATTGCTCTTTAGGATACTCTGTGTTCTTGTACCTCCAGCCCCCTTTCAAAAGAGGAGCCCAATGCTTTCAATGTTGCAGAGTCCTTTCCCATTACACCTCCTACTTGCCTTGCAGTCATAATTACAGATAGTTACCTAGTGCGGAATTGCTAATGCCTCATTGTTCTGTGTAATTGTCAGCCATGGCGATTGGTCAAGTGGTGCCCTGACATCATAAAGCTACAGCAGGATGTCATCTGACATGAAGCCAGGCAATAGGATACATTTATCATGGTATTGAAATGGGTAGCAGGCTAGTCAGGACTCCCAGCTGAAGACAAAGATGGTGAGATGAAAGAAACAAGGGCATTATTTGAGACTTATTAATTTGTTTGAAGGTGATGGTGATCATAATATTCTCAGGTTCTCTATAGGTTAACTGATAGGGATGTGCAAGAATGAAGATGTCAGAATCTGTTGTTCATAGTTTTTATCATTACCACTAACTGTAGCATAAACCTTCCTCCATAAACTTATCAGATCACGTAATGGTTATTGGTGTACCGTAACCTAAAAGAATTGCAGTGAGCAGAGTACGCTGTCACTTGGCTAGCAATGAGATCTTTTTATCTACGTCCTAATATAGGTGCTAGAGTTGTGTAGAGAGTGGTAGCAATTAAGGCTTAGAATTGAGAGAAGAATGCTAGGTTGAAAATAAAATTGAGATTTGAATTCTTTTTGAGCTGTGGATTTTTACAATATTGCAGACGCCATAGTACTGATTATTAACCCTCTATCAAAATTTGTTTGTTGTTGTGTTGCATTAGTTTGGAAATATTCAAGTTTTGTTAATAGACTAATAGTGGACTTTTCCATTTGCAGAATATATTGAATGACCAGCAGAGGCAGTGCTGCAGAAGAAAATTTCTCGGAGTTGCCGAGACCAAAAAAAAAACGTTCATCAGCCTTCGGCTTCCTTTACCAATTTACATGGTAAGTCAAACTCTGATTTAATCATTTTGCTTGTCCTTCAAAGAAGTTCATAGCATCTGACGGCTCTCAGCACCTTTTGGTGGGGTCTTCCGCATGAATATTGTTTGTCAAGACTGAAGCGATATGGATGACGCTTTGGGCATCATGATAGCTTATCAAAGACATTGACTGTCTACAAGGCTTTCAATCCTACTTTAGATACTTGTGCTAGCAATATGTCATCAGAGGAAATTAGTGTCTTTGAGGCTGGAATGAGGTGTCTTAGGTTACAGCAATTGACTTACTTTCACATGGAGGGAAGCTAATTTAACCTGCCTCCCTTCATTCTGTATGTAGGACTCTTATACTCAAGAATGATTGCTCTTTAGGATACTCTGTGTTCTTGTACCTCCAGCCCCCTTTCAAAAGAGGAGCCCAATGCTTTCAATGTTGCAGAGTCCTTTCCCATTACACCTCCTACTTGCCTTGCAGTCATAATTACAGATAGTTACCTAGTGCGGAATTGCTAATGCCTCATTGTTCTGTGTAATTGTCAGCCATGGCGATTGGTCAAGTGGTGCCCTGACATCATAAAGCTACAGCAGGATGTCATCTGACATGAAGCCAGGCAATAGGATACATTTATCATGGTATTGAAATGGGTAGCAGGCTAGTCAGGACTCCCAGCTGAAGACAAAGATGGTGAGATGAAAGAAACAAGGGCATTATTTGAGACTTATTAATTTGTTTGAAGGTGATGGTGATCATAATATTCTCAGGTTCTCTATAGGTTAACTGATAGGGATGTGCAAGAATGAAGATGTCAGAATCTGTTGTTCATAGTTTTTATCATTACCACTAACTGTAGCATAAACCTTCCTCCATAAACTTATCAGATCACGTAATGGTTATTGGTGTACCGTAACCTAAAAGAATTGCAGTGAGCAGAGTACGCTGTCACTTGGCTAGCAATGAGATCTTTTTATCTACGTCCTAATATAGGTGCTAGAGTTGTGTAGAGAGTGGTAGCAATTAAGGCTTAGAATTGAGAGAAGAATGCTAGGTTGAAAATAAAATTGAGATTTGAATTCTTTTTGAGCTGTGGATTTTTACAATATTGCAGACGCCATAGTACTGATTATTAACCCTCTATCAAAATTTGTTTGTTGTTGTGTTGCATTAGTTTGGAAATATTCAAGTTTTGTTAATAGACTAATAGTGGACTTTTCCATTTGCAGAATATATTGAATGACCAGCAGAGGCAGTGCTGCAGAAGAAAATTTCTCGGAGTTGCCGAGACCAAAAAAAACCGTTCATCAGCCTTCGGCTTCCTTTAGCAATTTACGTGGTAAGTCAAACTCTCATTTAATCATTTTGCTTGTCCTTCAAAGAAGTTCATAGCATCTGACGGCTCTCAGCACCTTTTAGTGGGGTCTTTCGCATGAATATTATTTGTCAAGTCTGAAGCGATATGGATGACGCTATGGGCAGTATGATAGCTTATCAAAGACGTTGACTGTCTACAAGGCTGACAATCCTACTTTAGATACTTGTGCTAGCAATATGTCATCAGAGGAAATTAGTGTCTTTGAGGCTGGAATGAGGTGTCTTAGGTTAGAGCAATTGACTTACTTTCACATGGAGGGAAGCTAATTTAACCTGCCTCCCTTCATTCTGTATGTGGGACTCTTATACTCAAGAATGATTGCTCTTTAGGATACTCTGTGTTCTTGTACCTCCAGCCCCCTTTCAAAAGAGGAGCCCAATGCTTTCAATGTTGCAGAGTCCTTTCCCATTACACCTCCTACTTGCCTTGCAGTCATAATTACAGATAGTTACCTAGTGCGGAATTGCTAATGCCTCATTGTTCTGTGTAATTGTCAGCCATGGCGATTGGTCAAGTGGTGCCCTGACATCATAAAGCTACAGCAGGATGTCATCTGACATGAAGCCAGGCAATAGGATACATTTATCATGGTATTGAAATGGGTAGCAGGCTAGTCAGGACTCCCAGCTGAAGACAAAGATGGTGAGATGAAAGAAACAAGGGCATTATTTGAGACTTATTAATTTGTTTGAAGGTGATGGTGATCATAATATTCTCAGGTTCTCTATAGGTTAACTGATAGGGATGTGCAAGAATGAAGATGTCAGAATCTGTTGTTCATAGTTTTTATCATTACCACTAACTGTAGCATAAACCTTCCTCCATAAACTTATCAGATCACGTAATGGTTATTGGTGTACCGTAACCTAAAAGAATTGCAGTGAGCAGAGTACGCTGTCACTTGGCTAGCAATGAGATCTTTTTATCTACGTCCTAATATAGGTGCTAGAGTTGTGTAGAGAGTGGTAGCAATTAAGGCTTAGAATTGAGAGAAGAATGCTAGGTTGAAAATAAAATTGAGATTTGAATTCTTTTTGAGCTGTGGATTTTTACAATATTGCAGACGCCATAGTACTGATTATTAACCCTCTATCAAAATTTGTTTGTTGTTGTGTTGCATTAGTTTGGAAATATTCAAGTTTTGTTAATAGACTAATAGTGGACTTTTCCATTTGCAGAATATATTGAATGACCAGCAGAGGCAGTGCTGCAGAAGAAAATTTCTCGGAGTTGCCGAGACCAAAAAAAAACGTTCATCAGCCTTCGGCTTCCTTTAGCAATTTACGTGGTAAGTCAAACTCTCATTTAATCATTTTGCTTGTCCTTCAAAGAAGTTCATAGCATCTGACGGCTCTCAGCACCTTTTAGTGGGGTCTTTCGCATGAATATTATTTGTCAAGTCTGAAGCGATATGGATGACGCTATGGGCAGTATGATAGCTTATCAAAGACGTTGACTGTCTACAAGGCTGACAATCCTACTTTAGATACTTGTGCTAGCAATATGTCATCAGAGGAAATTAGTGTCTTTGAGGCTGGAATGAGGTGTCTTAGGTTAGAGCAATTGACTTACTTTCACATGGAGGGAAGCTAATTTAACCTGCCTCCCTTCATTCTGTATGTGGGACTCTTATACTCAAGAATGATTGCTCTTTAGGATACTCTGTGTTCTTGTACCTCCAGCCCCCTTTCAAAAGAGGAGCCCAATGCTTTCAATGTTGCAGAGTCCTTTCCCATTACACCTCCTACTTGCCTTGCAGTCATAATTACAGATAGTTACCTAGTGCGGAATTGCTAATGCCTCATTGTTCTGTGTAATTGTCAGCCATGGCGATTGGTCAAGTGGTGCCCTGACATCATAAAGCTACAGCAGGATGTCATCTGACATGAAGCCAGGCAATAGGATACATTTATCATGGTATTGAAATGGGTAGCAGGCTAGTCAGGACTCCCAGCTGAAGACAAAGATGGTGAGATGAAAGAAACAAGGGCATTATTTGAGACTTATTAATTTGTTTGAAGGTGATGGTGATCATAATATTCTCAGGTTCTCTATAGGTTAACTGATAGGGATGTGCAAGAATGAAGATGTCAGAATCTGTTGTTCATAGTTTTTATCATTACCACTAACTGTAGCATAAACCTTCCTCCATAAACTTATCAGATCACGTAATGGTTATTGGTGTACCGTAACCTAAAAGAATTGCAGTGAGCAGAGTACGCTGTCACTTGGCTAGCAATGAGATCTTTTTATCTACGTCCTAATATAGGTGCTAGAGTTGTGTAGAGAGTGGTAGCAATTAAGGCTTAGAATTGAGAGAAGAATGCTAGGTTGAAAATAAAATTGAGATTTGAATTCTTTTTGAGCTGTGGATTTTTACAATATTGCAGACGCCATAGTACTGATTATTAACCCTCTATCAAAATTTGTTTGTTGTTGTGTTGCATTAGTTTGGAAATATTCAAGTTTTGTTAATAGACTAATAGTGGACTTTTCCATTTGCAGAATATATTGAATGACCAGCAGAGGCAGTGCTGCAGAAGAAAATTTCTCGGAGTTGCCGAGACCAAAAAAAACGTTCATCAGCCTTCGGCTTCCTTTAGCAATTTACGTGGTAAGTCAAACTCTCATTTAATCATTTTGCTTGTCCTTCAAAGAAGTTCATAGCATCTGACGGCTCTCAGCACCTTTTAGTGGGGTCTTTCGCATGAATATTATTTGTCAAGTCTGAAGCGATATGGATGACGCTATGGGCAGTATGATAGCTTATCAAAGACGTTGACTGTCTACAAGGCTGACAATCCTACTTTAGATACTTGTGCTAGCAATATGTCATCAGAGGAAATTAGTGTCTTTGAGGCTGGAATGAGGTGTCTTAGGTTAGAGCAATTGACTTACTTTCACATGGAGGGAAGCTAATTTAACCTGCCTCCCTTCATTCTGTATGTGGGACTCTTATACTCAAGAATGATTGCTCTTTAGGATACTCTGTGTTCTTGTACCTCCAGCCCCCTTTCAAAAGAGGAGCCCAATGCTTTCAATGTTGCAGAGTCCTTTCCCATTACACCTCCTACTTGCCTTGCAGTCATAATTACAGATAGTTACCTAGTGCGGAATTGCTAATGCCTCATTGTTCTGTGTAATTGTCAGCCATGGCGATTGGTCAAGTGGTGCCCTGACATCATAAAGCTACAGCAGGATGTCATCTGACATGAAGCCAGGCAATAGGATACATTTATCATGGTATTGAAATGGGTAGCAGGCTAGTCAGGACTCCCAGCTGAAGACAAAGATGGTGAGATGAAAGAAACAAGGGCATTATTTGAGACTTATTAATTTGTTTGAAGGTGATGGTGATCATAATATTCTCAGGTTCTCTATAGGTTAACTGATAGGGATGTGCAAGAATGAAGATGTCAGAATCTGTTGTTCATAGTTTTTATCATTAGCACTAACTGTAGCATAAACCTTCCTCCATAAACTTATCAGATCACGTAATGGTTATTGGTGTACCGTAACCTAAAAGAATTGCAGTGAGCAGAGTACGCTGTCACTTGGCTAGCAATGAGATCTTTTTATCTACGTCCTAATATAGGTGCTAGAGTTGTGTAGAGAGTGGTAGCAATTAAGGCTTAGAATTGAGAGAAGAATGCTAGGTTGAAAATAAAATTGAGATTTGAATTCTTTTTGAGCTGTGGATTTTTACAATATTGCAGACGCCATAGTACTGATTATTAACCCTCTATCAAAATTTGTTTGTTGTTGTGTTGCATTAGTTTGGAAATATTCAAGTTTTGTTAATAGACTAATAGTGGACTTTTCCATTTGCAGAATATATTGAATGACCAGCAGAGGCAGTGCTGCAGAAGAAAATTTCTCGGAGTTGCCGAGACCAAAAAAAAACGTTCATCAGCCTTCGGCTTCCTTTAGCAATTTACGTGGTAAGTCAAACTCTCATTTAATCATTTTGCTTGTCCTTCAAAGAAGTTCATAGCATCTGACGGCTCTCAGCACCTTTTAGTGGGGTCTTTCGCATGAATATTATTTGTCAAGTCTGAAGCGATATGGATGACGCTATGGGCAGTATGATAGCTTATCAAAGACGTTGACTGTCTACAAGGCTGACAATCCTACTTTAGATACTTGTGCTAGCAATATGTCATCAGAGGAAATTAGTGTCTTTGAGGCTGGAATGAGGTGTCTTAGGTTAGAGCAATTGACTTACTTTCACATGGAGGGAAGCTAATTTAACCTGCCTCCCTTCATTCTGTATGTGGGACTCTTATACTCAAGAATGATTGCTCTTTAGGATACTCTGTGTTCTTGTACCTCCAGCCCCCTTTCAAAAGAGGAGCCCAATGCTTTCAATGTTGCAGAGTCCTTTCCCATTACACCTCCTACTTGCCTTGCAGTCATAATTACAGATAGTTACCTAGTGCGGAATTGCTAATGCCTCATTGTTCTGTGTAATTGTCAGCCATGGCGATTGGTCAAGTGGTGCCCTGACATCATAAAGCTACAGCAGGATGTCATCTGACATGAAGCCAGGCAATAGGATACATTTATCATGGTATTGAAATGGGTAGCAGGCTAGTCAGGACTCCCAGCTGAAGACAAAGATGGTGAGATGAAAGAAACAAGGGCATTATTTGAGACTTATTAATTTGTTTGAAGGTGATGGTGATCATAATATTCTCAGGTTCTCTATAGGTTAACTGATAGGGATGTGCAAGAATGAAGATGTCAGAATCTGTTGTTCATAGTTTTTATCATTACCACTAACTGTAGCATAAACCTTCCTCCATAAACTTATCAGATCACGTAATGGTTATTGGTGTACCGTAACCTAAAAGAATTGCAGTGAGCAGAGTACGCTGTCACTTGGCTAGCAATGAGATCTTTTTATCTACGTCCTAATATAGGTGCTAGAGTTGTGTAGAGAGTGGTAGCAATTAAGGCTTAGAATTGAGAGAAGAATGCTAGGTTGAAAATAAAATTGAGATTTGAATTCTTTTTGAGCTGTGGATTTTTACAATATTGCAGACGCCATAGTACTGATTATTAACCCTCTATCAAAATTTGTTTGTTGTTGTGTTGCATTAGTTTGGAAATATTCAAGTTTTGTTAATAGACTAATAGTGGACTTTTCCATTTGCAGAATATATTGAATGACCAGCAGAGGCAGTGCTGCAGAAGAAAATTTCTCGGAGTTGCCGAGACCAAAAAAAACCGTTCATCAGCCTTCGGCTTCCTTTAGCAATTTACGTGGTAAGTCAAACTCTCATTTAATCATTTTGCTTGTCCTTCAAAGAAGTTCATAGCATCTGACGGCTCTCAGCACCTTTTAGTGGGGTCTTTCGCATGAATATTATTTGTCAAGTCTGAAGCGATATGGATGACGCTATGGGCAGTATGATAGCTTATCAAAGACGTTGACTGTCTACAAGGCTGACAATCCTACTTTAGATACTTGTGCTAGCAATATGTCATCAGAGGAAATTAGTGTCTTTGAGGCTGGAATGAGGTGTCTTAGGTTAGAGCAATTGACTTACTTTCACATGGAGGGAAGCTAATTTAACCTGCCTCCCTTCATTCTGTATGTGGGACTCTTATACTCAAGAATGATTGCTCTTTAGGATACTCTGTGTTCTTGTACCTCCAGCCCCCTTTCAAAAGAGGAGCCCAATGCTTTCAATGTTGCAGAGTCCTTTCCCATTACACCTCCTACTTGCCTTGCAGTCATAATTACAGATAGTTACCTAGTGCGGAATTGCTAATGCCTCATTGTTCTGTGTAATTGTCAGCCATGGCGATTGGTCAAGTGGTGCCCTGACATCATAAAGCTACAGCAGGATGTCATCTGACATGAAGCCAGGCAATAGGATACATTTATCATGGTATTGAAATGGGTAGCAGGCTAGTCAGGACTCCCAGCTGAAGACAAAGATGGTGAGATGAAAGAAACAAGGGCATTATTTGAGACTTATTAATTTGTTTGAAGGTGATGGTGATCATAATATTCTCAGGTTCTCTATAGGTTAACTGATAGGGATGTGCAAGAATGAAGATGTCAGAATCTGTTGTTCATAGTTTTTATCATTAGCACTAACGGTAGCATAAACCTTCCTCCATAAACTTATCAGATCACGTAATGGTTATTGGTGTACCGTAACCTAAAAGAATTGCAGTGAGCAGAGTACGCTGTCACTTGGCTAGCAATGAGATCTTTTTATCTACGTCCTAATATAGGTGCTAGAGTTGTGTAGAGAGTGGTAGCAATTAAGGCTTAGAATTGAGAGAAGAATGCTAGGTTGAAAATAAAATTGAGATTTGAATTCTTTTTGAGCTGTGGATTTTTACAATATTGCAGACGCCATAGTACTGATTATTAACCCTCTATCAAAATTTGTTTGTTGTTGTGTTGCATTAGTTTGGAAATATTCAAGTTTTGTTAATAGACTAATAGTGGACTTTTCCATTTGCAGAATATATTGAATGACCAGCAGAGGCAGTGCTGCAGAAGAAAATTTCTCGGAGTTGCCGAGACCAAAAAAAACCGTTCATCAGCCTTCGGCTTCCTTTAGCAATTTACGTGGTAAGTCAAACTCTCATTTAATCATTTTGCTTGTCCTTCAAAGAAGTTCATAGCATCTGACGGCTCTCAGCACCTTTTAGTGGGGTCTTTCGCATGAATATTATTTGTCAAGTCTGAAGCGATATGGATGACGCTATGGGCAGTATGATAGCTTATCAAAGACGTTGACTGTCTACAAGGCTGACAATCCTACTTTAGATACTTGTGCTAGCAATATGTCATCAGAGGAAATTAGTGTCTTTGAGGCTGGAATGAGGTGTCTTAGGTTAGAGCAATTGACTTACTTTCACATGGAGGGAAGCTAATTTAACCTGCCTCCCTTCATTCTGTATGTGGGACTCTTATACTCAAGAATGATTGCTCTTTAGGATACTCTGTGTTCTTGTACCTCCAGCCCCCTTTCAAAAGAGGAGCCCAATGCTTTCAATGTTGCAGAGTCCTTTCCCATTACACCTCCTACTTGCCTTGCAGTCATAATTACAGATAGTTACCTAGTGCGGAATTGCTAATGCCTCATTGTTCTGTGTAATTGTCAGCCATGGCGATTGGTCAAGTGGTGCCCTGATATCATAAAGCTACAGCAGGATGTCATCTGACATGAAGCCAGGCAATAGGATACATTTATCATGGTATTGAAATGGGTAGCAGGCTAGTCAGGACTCCCAGCTGAAGACAAAGATGGTGAGATGAAAGAAACAAGGGCATTATTTGAGACTTATTAATTTGTTTGAAGGTGATGGTGATCATAATATTCTCAGGTTCTCTATAGGTTAACTGATAGGGATGTGCAAGAATGAAGATGTCAGAATCTGTTGTTCATAGTTTTTATCATTAGCACTAACGGTAGCATAAACCTTCCTCCATAAACTTATCAGATCACGTAATGGTTATTGGTGTACCGTAACCTAAAAGAATTGCAGTGAGCAGAGTACGCTGTCACTTGGCTAGCAATGAGATCTTTTTATCTACGTCCTAATATAGGTGCTAGAGTTGTGTAGAGAGTGGTAGCAAGTAAGGCTTAGAATTGAGAAAAGAATGCTAGGTTGAAAATAAAATTGAGATTTGAATTCTTTTTGAGCTGTGGATTTTTACAATATTGCAGACGCCATAGTACTGATTATTAACCCTCTATCAAAATGTGTTTGTTGTTGTGTTGCATTAGTTTGGAAATATTCAAGTTTTGTTAATAGACTAATAGTGGACTTTTCCATTTGCAGAATATATTGAATGACCAGCAGAGGCAGTGCTGCAGAAGAAAATTTCTCGGAGTTGCCGAGACCCAAAAAAAAACAGTTCATCAGCCTTCGGCTTCCTTTAGCAATTTACGTGGTAAGTCAAACTCTCATTTAATCATTTTGCTTGTCCTTCAAAGAAGTTCATAGCATCTGACGGCTCTCAGCACCTTTTAGTGGGGTCTTTCGCATGAATATTATTTGTCAAGTCTGAAGCGATATGGATGACGCTATGGGCAGTATGATAGCTTATCAAAGACGTTGACTGTCTACAAGGCTGACAATCCTACTTTAGATACTTGTGCTAGCAATATGTCATCAGAGGAAATTAGTGTCTTTGAGGCTGGAATGAGGTGTCTTAGGTTAGAGCAATTGACTTACTTTCACATGGAGGGAAGCTAATTTAACCTGCCTCCCTTCATTCTGTATGTAGGACTCTTATACTCAAGAATGATTGCTCTTTAGGATACTCTGTGTTCTTGTACCTCCAGCCCCCTTTCAAAAGAGGAGCCCAATGCTTTCAATGTTGCAGAGTCCTTTCCCATTACACCTCCTACTTGCCTTGCAGTCATAATTACAGATAGTTACCTAGTGCGGAATTGCTAATGCCTCATTGTTCTGTGTAATTGTCAGCCATGGCGATTGGTCAAGTGGTGCCCTGACATCATAAAGCTACAGCAGGATGTCATCTGACATGAAGCCAGGCAATAGGATACATTTATCATGGTATTGAAATGGGTAGCAGGCTAGTCAGGACTCCCAGCTGAAGACAAAGATGGTGAGATGAAAGAAACAAGGGCATTATTTGAGACTTATTAATTTGTTTGAAGGTGATGGTGATCATAATATTCTCAGGTTCTCTATAGGTTAACTGATAGGGATGTGCAAGAATGAAGATGTCAGAATCTGTTGTTCATAGTTTTTATCATTAGCACTAACTGTAGCATAAACCTTCCTCCATAAACTTATCAGATCACGTAATGGTTATTGGTGTACCGTAACCTAAAAGAATTGCAGTGAGCAGAGTACGCTGTCACTTGGCTAGCAATGAGATCTTTTTATCTACGTCCTAATATAGGTGCTAGAGTTGTGTAGAGAGTGGTAGCAAGTAAGGCTTAGAATTGAGAGAAGAATGCTAGGTTGAAAAAAAAATTGAGATTTGAATTCTTTTTGAGCTGTGGATTTTTACAATATTGCAGATGCCATAGTACTGATTATTAACCCTCTATCAACATTTGTTTGTTGTTGTGTTGCATTAGTTTGGAAATATTCAAGTGTTGTTAATTGACTAATAGTGGACTTTTCCATTTGCAGAATATATTGAATGACCAGCAGAGGCAGTGCTGCAGAAGAAAATTTCTCGGAGTTGCCGAGACCAAAAAAAAACCGTTCATCAGCCTTCGGCTTCCTTTAGCAATTTACGTGGTAAGTCAAACTCTCATTTAATCATTTTGCTTGTCCTTCAAAGAAGTTCATAGCATCTGACGGCTCTCAGCACCTTTTAGTGGGGTCTTTCGCATGAATATTATTTGTCAAGTCTGAAGCGATATGGATGACGCTATGGGCAGTATGATAGCTTATCAAAGACGTTGACTGTCTACAAGGCTGACAATCCTACTTTAGATACTTGTGCTAGCAATATGTCATCAGAGGAAATTAGTGTCTTTGAGGCTGGAATGAGGTGTCTTAGGTTAGAGCAATTGACTTACTTTCACATGGAGGGAAGCTAATTTAACCTGCCTCCCTTCATTCTGTATGTGGGACTCTTATACTCAAGAATGATTGCTCTTTAGGATACTCTGTGTTCTTGTACCTCCAGCCCCCTTTCAAAAGAGGAGCCCAATGCTTTCAATGTTGCAGAGTCCTTTCCCATTACACCTCCTACTTGCCTTGCAGTCATAATTACAGATAGTTACCTAGTGCGGAATTGCTAATGCCTCATTGTTCTGTGTAATTGTCAGCCATGGCGATTGGTCAAGTGGTGCCCTGACATCATAAAGCTACAGCAGGATGTCATCTGACATGAAGCCAGGCAATAGGATACATTTATCATGGTATTGAAATGGGTAGCAGGCTAGTCAGGACTCCCAGCTGAAGACAAAGATGGTGAGATGAAAGAAACAAGGGCATTATTTGAGACTTATTAATTTGTTTGAAGGTGATGGTGATCATAATATTCTCAGGTTCTCTATAGGTTAACTGATAGGGATGTGCAAGAATGAAGATGTCAGAATCTGTTGTTCATAGTTTTTATCATTAGCACTAACGGTAGCATAAACCTTCCTCCATAAACTTATCAGATCACGTAATGGTTATTGGTGTACCATAACCTAAAAGAATTGCAGTGAGCAGAGTACACTGTCACTTGGCTAGCAATGAGATCTTTTTATCTACGTCCTAATATGGGTGCTAGAGTTGTGTAGAGAGTGGTAGCAAGTAAGGCTTAGAATTGAGAGAAGAATGCTAGGTTGAAAAAAAAATTGAGATTTGAATTCTTTTTGAGCTGTGGATTTTTACAATATTGCAGACGCCATAGTACTGATTATTAACCCTCTATCAAAATCTGTTTGTTGTTGTGTTGCATTAGTTTGGAAATATTCAAGTTCTGTTAATAGACTAACAGTGGACATTTCCATTTGCAGAATATATTGAATGACCAGCAGAGGCAGTGCTGCAGAAGAAAATTTCTCGGAGTTGCCGAGACCAAAAAAAAAACGTTCATCAGCCTTCGGCTTCCTTTACCAATTTACATGGTAAGTCAAACTCTGATTTAATCATTTTGCTTGTCCTTCAAAGAAGTTCATAGCATCTGACGGCTCTCAGCACCTTTTGGTGGGGTCTTCCGCATGAATATTGTTTGTCAAGACTGAAGCGATATGGATGACGCTTTGGGCATCATGATAGCTTATCAAAGACGTTGACTGTCTACAAGGCTTTCAATCCTACTTTAGATACTTGTGCTAGCAATATGTCATCAGAGGAAATTAGTGTCTTTGAGGCTGGAATGAGGTGTCTTAGGTTACAGCAATTGACTTACTTTCACATGGAGGGAAGCTAATTTAACCTGCCTCCCTTCATTCTGTATGTAGGACTCTTATACTCAAGAATGATTGCTCTTTAGGATACTCTGTGTTCTTGTACCTCCAGCCCCCTTTCAAAAGAGGAGCCCAATGCTTTCAATGTTGCAGAGTCCTTTCCCATTACACCTCCTACTTGCCTTGCAGTCATAATTACAGATAGTTACCTAGTGCGGAATTGCTAATGCCTCATTGTTCTGTGTAATTGTCAGCCATGGCGATTGGTCAAGTGGTGCCCTGACATCATAAAGCTACAGCAGGATGTCATCTGACATGAAGGCAGGCAATAGGATACATTTATCATGGTATTGAAATGGGTAGCAGGCTAGTCAGGACTCCCAGCTGAAGACAAAGATGGTGAGATGAAAGAAACAAGGGCATTATTTGAGACTTATTAATTTGTTTGAAGGTGATGGTGATCATAATATTCTCAGGTTCTCTATAGGTTAACTGATAGGGATGTGCAAGAATGAAGATGTCAGAATCTGTTGTTCATAGTTTTTATCATTACCACTAACTGTAGCATAAACCTTCCTCCATAAACTTATCAGATCACGTAATGGTTATTGGTGTACCATAACCTAAAAGAATTGCAGTGAGCAGAGTACGCTGTCACTTGGCTAGCAATGAGATCTTTTTATCTACGTCCTAATATAGGTGCTAGAGTTGTGTAGAGAGTGGTAGCAATTAAGGCTTAGAATTGAGAGAAGAATGCTAGGTTGAAAATAAAATTGAGATTTGAATTCTTTTTGAGCTGTGGATTTTTACAATATTGCAGACGCCATAGTACTGATTATTAACCCTCTATCAAAATGTGTTTGTTGTTGTGTTGCATTAGTTTGGAAATATTCAAGTTTTGTTAATAGACTAATAGTGGACTTTTCCATTTGCAGAATATATTGAATGACCAGCAGAGGCAGTGCTGCAGAAGAAAATTTCTCGGAGTTGCCGAGACCAAAAAAAAACCGTTCATCAGCCTTCGGCTTCCTTTAGCAATTTACGTGGTAAGTCAAACTCTCATTTAATCATTTTGCTTGTCCTTCAAAGAAGTTCATAGCATCTGACGGCTCTCAGCACCTTTTAGTGGGGTCTTTCGCATGAATATTATTTGTCAAGTCTGAAGCGATATGGATGACGCTATGGGCAGTATGATAGCTTATCAAAGACGTTGACTGTCTACAAGGCTGACAATCCTACTTTAGATACTTGTGCTAGCAATATGTCATCAGAGGAAATTAGTGTCTTTGAGGCTGGAATGAGGTGTCTTAGGTTAGAGCAATTAGCTTCCCTCCATGTGAAAGTAAGTAAATTTAACCTGCCTCCCTTCATTCTGTATGTGGGACTCTTATACTCAAGAATGATTGCTCTTTAGGATACTCTGTGTTCTTGTACCTCCAGCCCCCTTTCAAAAGAGGAGCCCAATGCTTTCAATGTTGCAGAGTCCTTTCCCATTACACCTCCTACTTGCCTTGCAGTCATAATTACAGATAGTTACCTAGTGCGGAATTGCTAATGCCTCATTGTTCTGTGTAATTGTAAGCCATGGCGATTGGTCAAGTGGTCCCCTGATATCATAAAGCTACAGCAGGATGTCATCTGACATGAAGCCAGGCAATAGGATACATTTATCATGGTATTGAAATGGGTAGCAGGCTAGTCAGGACTCCCAGCTGAAGACAAAGATGGTGAGATGAAAGAAACAAGGGCATTATTTGAGACTTATTAATTTGTTTGAAGGTGATGGTGATCATAATATTATCTGAAAGAGACACGTTAGTGATAGATTCCTTACCTTAGAATATCCCCAGGCGTCAGGCTGGATCCGGAAAGTTTTGCGTAGCAGTACCCTTGCGCGTCGGTAGGCGGCGTCGTGCGGCTCCGCGTCCGTCGTCGGCGTCGTGATCGCCGGGATGACGTCGCGGGCAGTACTTAGGCGCCGCCCCTGCGCGCTGACGTCAGTTCTTCTTTTTCCGCGCCAGCAAGCGCAGATCCGGGAAGAGCAGTGCCCTGGTCAATTTTTGACCATACTTTTTGGTGATTTTTTCACTTTTTTTTTTTTTTTCCATCTTAAGGTGTCGTAGGGATGCCCGGCTTCAAGCGATGCGGCGCCTGTGCGTGGATGATGTCCGTCACCGACCCGCATTGGGAGTGTCTCTTCTGCCTCGGCCGAGGCCACGACACCGAGTCTTGTCCCGAATGCCAGGCCCTCAACCCGAAAGCTTTGCGAGAGCGGTCTCGAAAGCTCCTCGAGGCCCGGCATTCGGCTCCACGGAGGCCCCGGTCGCGTGAGAGGTCCAGGGGTCGCTCGCGGAGTGCACACCGGTCGTCGGCGTCGAAGTCTTCTTCGTCCGGTAAGTCTAAGCACAAGAAGTCCAAGAAGCATCGTCGCTCTCGGACTTCGCCTCGCCGGTCTCGCGACTCGGCTGAGGCCCCTCCCGGCACCGTCCCCGCGGCCCCGGACTTGCCTGTGGAGTCGCCCCCGCCATACCCGCCCTTCCCGGGTTCGGGGGCGGATCCGGCCAAGGTACAGGAGTTCCTGTCGGCCATGGCCCGCCTCTTCGGGCCTTCAGGCCCCTCCGGTGCGCCTTCGGGCCCCGCGGGCCCTGATGGGGTTGCTCCGGCGTCGCCCGTGCCTCCAGCCTCGATCCCGGCTCCGGCTTCGGCCCCGGCCTCGATCCCGGCTCCACAACCCCCATCGACGCCGGTCGACCTCACGACACCTCCGCCGGCGCCGATGTCTCCGGTGCCGTTCTCGACGCCGCCCTGGGCTCCGGGCGGCGTCGTCCCCCAGTTCCTTCCAACTCCGGACATGGACCCGGAGCGACGTCGCTCGACGCCGGCTCCGGCGCCGATGGGACCTTGGGTCCCAAATGTCCCTCCTCCTCCTTATTTTGAACCAGAGGAGGACCAGGAGGACTGGGAGGGGTCTGATGACCCTCTGACGCGCAACTGTCAGTATGATGAGGACTGGACAGAGAGTCTAGGGGAGGCCAGTGGTCTGGATACTTCCCCTGACACTGGCATGCTGTCTCCTCCCGTGGCTACGGAGGAGGGGGCCAATTTTGGTACGGTGTTGCGTAGGGCTGCTGGGGCCTTACGTCTCCAGCTCCCTACTTTGACGGTCAAGCCTAACATCTTGACAGAGGTGCTTCAGCCGGCAGCCTCCTCTGCGGAGACTGTGCTGCCGTTTAACGACGCCCTCACTGACGTTCTTTTGGGCGCCTGGTCCAAGCCCAACACAGGGGCTCCTGTGGATCGGAACGTGTCACGACGCCATCGCCCTGCTCCGGGCGACCCCCTGTTTCTTTCTGTCCACCCCACTCCTGAGAGCTTGGTTGTCCAAGCCTCCGCTTCCCAAACCGCCTTCCCTACCGCCCCTCCGGATAGGGAATCCAAACGCCTGGATCAGTTTGGGAAGAAAGGTTTTCTTCCTCCAGTGCTGGCTTGCGGTCCGTTAACACCGCTTGTCTTTTGGGCCGATATACCCACTCCTTGTGGGATTCGGTGGCGGATGTTTTGCCCCAGTGCCCTGAGGAGGTCCAGGCACTGCTTTCCCGCGCCATTGCGGAAGGAAGGGATGCGGCCAAATACACTATCCGTTGTGGCCTTGACACCTCCGACTCGCTGGGCAGGTCGATTGCAACGACGGTGGCGCTCCGACGCCACGCCTGGCTGAGAACCACTGGTTTTTCAGGGGATGTCCAGAATACTCTCATGGACATGCCCTTTGATGGAGTCGGTCTTTTTGGGTCCAAAGCAGACCATGCGTTGGAGCGCTTTAAGGTTAAGGACTCACGGGCTACTGCCAAGTCCCTGGGCCTTTCTGCTACACGCCCTCCGCTGCCTTCTGCTTTTCGCCCCTATCGTGGCCACGGTAGGGGCGCCCCTTCACGTCAGCAGCCCAGCCACCGGCCCGCGCAGCAGGCGTCTTCGCGTGGCCGAGGACGTGGATTCCGCCGTGGCGGATCGGGCAACCAGCGTGCGGGTCAGGCCACCACCTCCAACCCGTCCGCGGCCTCCAAGCCCTCCTAGTCCCTCCTTTCAGGTGCACGGCACGCCAGTAGGGGGCAGGGTCCGCCATCACCTTCCCCACTGGCGCACCATCACCTCGGACAGGTGGGTCTTGGACATTGTCCGAAGGGGCTACTCCCTCCCCTTCGAGACCACCCCCAGCCATGCCACCTCAATTCCACTGCATGTCAGGGGATCACTTGGTGCTTCTACAGAAGGAAGTCACGGCCCTCTTGACCAAGAGGGCCATCGAGCATGTTCCGACCCCAGAAGTAGGGCGTGGTTGCTACTCCCACTACTTTCTGGTGCCCAAAAAGGACAAGGAGGACATGCGTCCTATCTTGGACCTCCGGAACGTCAATCGCTTCCTCCGGAAGGAGAAGTTCAAGATGCTCACCCTAGCTCAGGTCTTGACTGCCCTCGACCCTGGAGACTGGTTGGTAGCGTTGGACTTGCAGGACGCGTATTTCCACATCCCCGTCCTGCCGGCCCACCGGCGTTACCTTCGGTTCACGGTAGGCCCCGAGCATTTTCAGTTCACCGTGCTCCCCTTTGGCCTTACCAGTGCCCCTCGGGTGTTCACGAAAGTGATGGCGGTGGTCGCAGCTCATCTGCGCCGGGCAGGGGTTTCAGTCTTCCCCTACCTCGACGACTGGCTGCTGAAGGCGGGCTCGTCCCAGGCAGTCGTCTCCCACCTCCAGACTACGGCCGAACTCCTGCACTCGCTGGGGTTCTCCATCAATGTGCCGAAGTCGCATCTAATTCCTTCTCCACAGCTCCTTTTCATCGGAGCAGTTCTGGACACGACGCAGTTTCGGGCCTATCCTCCCGAACGGCGAGTCCGGGATATTCAGGCTATGATTCCGATCTTTCGGCCTTTATCCTGGGTTTCGGTACGGATGACCCTGAGGCTGCTGGGCCTCATGGCCTCCTGCATCCTGCTGGTCAATCATGCCAGATGGCATATGCGGGCTCTGCAGTGGGACCTGAAGTTCCAGTGGGCGCAGCACCAGGGCAACCTGTCCGATCACGTCCAGATCTCGGAGGGGACTGCAAAACAGTTGCAGTGGTGGCTCTCGAACCGGCAATGGGTCATGGGCAGATCCCTCTCCCTTCCCCAGCCAGAGCATACAGTTGTGACGGACGCGTCCCTTCTGGGATGGGGCGGTCACATGGGAGAGGCGGAGATCAGAGGCCTCTGGTCTCCGGCGGAGTCCCGGCTCCATATCAACCTTCTGGAGCTCCGGGCGATCCGGCTTGCACTCAAGGCATTCCTTCCCTCTGTCAAAGGGAAGGTAGTGCAGGTGTTCACAGACAACACCACCGCCATGTGGTACTGCAACAAACAGGGCGGGGTGGGGTCTTGGACCCTTTGTCAGGAGGCTCTGCGCCTCTGGACATGGCTGGAACATCAGGGCATGTTCCTGATGGTTCAACACCTGGCAGGTTCTCTGAACGCCAGGGCGGACAAACTCAGCCGCAGGTGCATGTTGGATCACGAATGGCGTCTTCACTCGGAAGTGGCGCAAGGACTCTTTCTACAGTGGGGAGAGCCTTGGTTAGATCTATTCGCCACCGAAGAGAACGCGCAATGTCATCTGTTCTGCGTGTTGGAATTTCCAAGGCGGCACTCGCTCGGCGACGCTTTTCGTCGCGAGTGGAGTTGCGGTCTGTTGTACGCCTTTCCGCCTATACCACTTCTACCCAGAGTGTTGAAGAAGATTCGGCACGACCGGGCCCAAGTCATTCTTGTGGCTCCGGACTGGGCTCGAAGAGTTTGGTATCCCGAGCTACTCAGTATGAGCATAGATCCCCCGATCCGTCTGCCTCTTCGGGAGGATCTTCTGTCGCAGCAGCAGGGGACGGTCCTCCACCCGAACCTGTCCAGTCTACACCTGCTTGCGTGGAGATTGAGCGGCGGCAGTTGATTCCTTTCGACTTGCCTCCCGAAGTTTGTGATGTGATTCTGGCAGCCAGGCGTCCCTCCACTAAGGTGGTATACGCCTGCAGGTGGAACAAATTTGTGGCATGGTGCACAGCAAAGGCTGTGGATCCCCTTTCTGCCCCTCTTTCTGAGGTCCTTCTGTTCCTTCTCTCTCTGGCCCAACAGGGTTCTGCCCTGGGTACCATCAAGGGTTATCTTTGTGCTATCTCGGCCTTCCTCAGGCTCCCTGATCAGCCCTCCCTTTTCAAGTCCCCTGTTGTTAACAGGTTCTTAAAAGGCATTACTCACCTCTTCCCTCCTGTTCCGTTTGTAATGCCTCAGTGGGACTTGAACTTGGTTCTTACCTTTTTAATGTGCGCTCCCTTTGAGCCTCTGCATAACTGTCCTCTTCGTCTTCTGACTCTGAAGACTGCCTTTCTGGTAGCCATCACCTCCGCTCGGCGGGTGAGTGAGCTCCAGGCTCTATCTTGCAAACCTCCCTTTCTGTCTGTTCATCCAGACAAGGTTGTTCTTCGGACGCGTCCGTCCTTCTTGCCAAAGGTGGTTACTGCTTTCCACATTGGGCAGACCATCACTTTGCCCACCTTCTTTCCGCCTCCGCATCCTTCCAGAGAGGAAGAGAGGCTCCACCGTCTGGACCCAAAACGTGCGCTCTCCTTCTATATCGACCGCACAAAACACTTCCGGGTGGATGCCCAGCTCTTTGTTGGCTACGTGGGCGCCAAAAAAGGTCGGGCGGTGCACAAGAGGACCGTCTCCCGCTAGGTTACCTTGTGCATCAAGACCTGCTATTCTTTGGCCAAGAAGGAGCCTCCTGTTGGGCTGCGTGCCCATTCCACCAGGGCAACGGCTGCTACCACGGCCTTGGGCCGCGGTGTTCCGCTGCCGGTTATCTGTCAGGCAGCTACGTGGGCCTCGCTGCACACGTTTACTAAGCATTACTGCCTTGACAGTCAGGTCCGGAGGGACGGCTTCTTTGGCCGTTCTGTCCTCCAGGACTTCCTTGTCTGATCTTTGTTCGCAGACCCACCACCGGGGTTGGTATTGCTGGGGTATCTATTCTAAGGTAAGGAATCTATCACTAACGTGTCTCTTTCAGATGCACAAGTTACTAACTTGTGTAACGATATATCTGTAAGAGACAGTAGTTAGTGATAGATTCCTTACCGCCCACCCATCCTCCCCGTTCTGCGAACTGATTTCTAGGGTTAAGGACATCCCTTTCAGGGCCCTAGTATTTTTCAGACACCTGTGTCAGCTTCTTGCATGGCTCTGCGTTCCTGGCGCGGAAAGTCGTGTACAGAACTGACGTCAGCGCGCAGGGGCGGCGCCTAAGTACTGCCCGCGACGTCATCCCGGCGATCACGACGCCGACGACGGACGCGGAGCCGCACGACGCCGCCTACCGACGCGCAAGGGTACTGCTACGCAAAACTTTCCGGATCCAGCCTGACGCCTGGGGATATTCTAAGGTAAGGAATCTATCACTAACTACTGTCTCTTACAGATATATCGTTACACAAGTTAGTAACTTGTGCCTCAGGTTCTCTATAGGTTAACTGATAGGGATGTGCAAGAATGAAGATGTCAGAATCTGTTGTTCATAGTTTTTATCATTAGCACTAACGGTAGCATAAACCTTCCTCCATAAACTTATCAGATCACGTAATGGTTATTGGTGTACCATAACCTAAAAGAATTGCAGTGAGCAGAGTACGCTGTCACTTGGCTAGCAATGAGATCTTTTTATCTACGTCCTAATATGGGTGCTAGAGTTGTGTAGAGAGTGGTAGCAAGTAAGGCTTAGAATTGAGAGAAGAATGCTAGGTTGAAAAAAAAATTGAGATTTGAATTCTTTTTGAGCTGTGGATTTTTACAATATTGCAGACGCCATAGTACTGATTATTAACCCTCTATCAACATTTGTTTGTTGTTGTGTTGCATTAGTTTGGAAATATTCAAGTTTTGTTAATAGACTAATAGTGGACTTTTCCATTTGCAGAATATATTGAATGACCAGCAGAGGCAGTGCTGCAGAAGAAAATTTCTCGGAGTTGCCGAGACCAAAAAAAACGTTCATCAGCCTTCGGCTTCCTTTAGCAATTTACGTGGTAAGTCAAACTCTCATTTAATCATTTTGCTTGTCCTTCAAAGAAGTTCATAGCATCTGACGGCTCTCAGCACCTTTTAGTGGGGTCTTTCGCATGAATATTATTTGTCAAGTCTGAAGCGATATGGATGACGCTATGGGCAGTATGATAGCTTATCAAAGACGTTGACTGTCTACAAGGCTGACAATCCTACTTTAGATACTTGTGCTAGCAATATGTCATCAGAGGAAATTAGTGTCTTTGAGGCTGGAATGAGGTGTCTTAGGTTACAGCAATTGACTTACTTTCACATGGAGGGAAGCTAATTTAACCTGCCTCCCTTCATTCTGTATGTGGGACTCTTATACTCAAGAATGATTGCTCTTTAGGATACTCTGTGTTCTTGTACCTCCAGCCCCCTTTCAAAAGAGGAGCCCAATGCTTTCAATGTTGCAGAGTCCTTTCCCATTTCACCTCCTACTTGCCTTGCAGTCATAATTACAGATAGTTACCTAGTGCGGAATTGCTAATGCCTCATTGTTCTGTGTAATTGTAAGCCATGGCGATTGGTCAAGTGGTGCCCTGACATCATAAAGCTACAGCAGGATGTCATCTGACATGAAGCCAGGCAATAGGATACATTTATCATGGTATTGAAATGGGTAGCAGGCTAGTCAGGACTCCCAGCTGAAGACAAAGATGGTGAGATGAAAGAAACAAGGGCATTATTTGAGACTTATTAATTTGTTTGAAGGTGATGGTGATCATAATATTCTCAGGTTCTCTATAGGTTAACTGATAGGGATGTGCAAGAATGAAGATGTCAGAATCTGTTGTTCATAGTTTTTATCATTAGCACTAACGGTAGCATAAACCTTCCTCCAAAAACTTATCAGATCACGTAATGGTTATTGGTGTACCATAACCTAAAAGAATTGCAGTGAGCAGAGTACACTGTCACTTGGCTAGCAATGAGATCTTTTTATCTACGTCCTAATATGGGTGCTAGAGTTGTGTAGAGAGTGGTAGCAAGTAAGGCTTAGAATTGAGAAAAGAATGATAGGTTGAAAAAAAAATTTAGATTTGAATTCTTTTTGAGCTGTGGATTTTTACAATATTGCAGACGCCATAGTACTGATTATTAACCCTCTATCAACATTTGTTTGTTGTTGTGTTGCATTAGTTTGGAAATATTCAAGTTTTGTTAATTGACTAATAGTGGACTTTTCCATTTGCAGAATATATTGAATGACCAGCAGAGGCAGTGCTGCAGAAGAAAATTTCTCGGAGTTGCCGAGACCCAAAAAAAAAACGTTCATCAGCCTTCGGCTTCCTTTACCAATTTACATGGTAAGTCAAACTCTGATTTAATCATTTTGCTTGTCCTTCAAAGAAGTTCATAGCATCTGACGGCTCTCAGCACCTTTTGGTGGGGTCTTCCGCATGAATATTGTTTGTCAAGACTGAAGCGATATGGATGACGCTTTGGGCATCATGATAGCTTATCAAAGACGTTGACTGTCTACAAGGCTTACAATCCTACTTTAGATACTTGTGCTAGCAATATGTCATCAGAGGAAATTAGTGTCTTTGAGGCTGGAATGAGGTGTCTTAGATTACAGCAATTGACTTACTTTCACATGGAGGGAAGCTAATTTAACCTGCCTCCCTTCATTCTGTATGTAGGACTCTTATACTCAAGAATGATTGCTCTTTAGGATACTCTGTGTTCTTGTACCTCCAGCCCCCTTTCAAAAGAGGAGCCCAATGCTTTCAATGTTGCAGAGTCCTTTCCCATTACACCTCCTACTTGCCTTGCAGTCATAATTACAGATAGTTACCTAGTGCGGAATTGCTAATGCCTCATTGTTCTGTGTACTTGTCAGCCATGGCGATTGGTCAAGTGGTGCCCTGACATCATAAAGCTACAGCAGGATGTCATCTGATATGAAGGCAAGCAATAGGATACATTTATCATGGTATTGAAATGGGTAGCAGGCTAGTCAGGACTCCCAGCTGAAGACAAAGATGGTGAGATGAAAGAAACAAGGGCATTATTTGAGACTTATTAATTTGTTTGAAGGTGATGGTGATCATAATATTCTCAGGTTCTCTACAGGTTAACTGATAGGGATGTGCAAGAATGAAGATGTCAGAATCTGTTGTTCATAGTTTTTATCATTACCACTAACTGTAGCATAAACCTTCCTCCATAAACTTATCAGATCACGTAATGGTTATTGGTGTACCGTAACCTAAAAGAATTGCAGTGAGCAGAGTACGCTGTCACTTGGCTAGCAATGAGATCTTTTTATCTACGTCCTAATATAGGTGCTAGAGTTGTGTAGAGAGTGGTAGCAATTAAGGCTTAGAATTGAGAGAAGAATGCTAGGTTGAAAATAAAATTGAGATTTGAATTCTTTTTGAGCTGTGGATTTTTACAATATTGCAGACGCCATAGTACTGATTATTAACCCTCTATCAAAATTTGTTTGTTGTTGTGTTGCATTAGTTTGGAAATATTCAAGTTTTGTTAATAGAGTAATAGTGGACTTTTCCATTTGCAGAATA
Organism: Calotriton arnoldi; assembly: GCA_963921515.1. Lineage (NCBI taxonomy): Eukaryota > Metazoa > Chordata > Amphibia > Caudata > Salamandridae > Calotriton > Calotriton arnoldi. Next base: position 32,694 of record CAWUFW010000708.1, read on the forward strand.
TATTGAATGACCAGCAGAGTCAGTGCTGCAGAAGAAAATTTCTCGGAGTTGCCGAGACCAAAAAAAAACCGTTCATCAGCCGTCGGCTTCCTTTAGCAATTTACGTGGTAAGTCAAACTCTCATTTAATCATTTTGCTTGTCCTTCAAAGAAGTTCATAGCATCTGACGGCTCTCAGCACCTTTTAGTGGGGTCTTTCGCATGAATATTATTTGTCAAGTCTGAAGCGATATGGATGACGCTATGGGCAGTATGATAGCTTATCAAAGACGTTGACTGTCTACAAGGCTGACAATCCTACTTTAGATGCTTGTGCTAGCAATATGTCATCAGAGGAAATTAGTGTCTTTGAGGCTGGAATGAGGTGTCTTAGGTTAGAGCAATTGACTTACTTTCACATGGAGGGAAGCTAATTTAACGTGCCTCCCTTCATTCTGTATGTGGGACTCTTATACTCAAGAATGATTGCTCTTTAGGATACTCTGTGTTCTTGTACCTCCAGCCCCCTTTCAAAAGAGGAGCCCAATACTTTCAATGTTGCAGAGTCCTTTCCCATTACACCTCCTACTTGCCTTGCAGTCATAATTACAGATAGTTACCTAGTGCGGAATTGCTAATGCCTCATTGTTCTGTGTAATTGTCAGCCATGGCGATTGGTCAAGTGGTGCCCTGACATCATAAAGCTACAGCAGGATGTCATCTGACATGAAGCCAGGCAATAGGATACATTTATCATGGTATTGAAATGGGTAGCAGGATAGTCAAGACTCCCAGCTGAAGACAAAGATGGTGAGATGAAAGAAACAAGGGCTTTATTTGAGACTTATTCATTTGTTTGAATGAGTGATCATAATATTCTCAGGTTCTCTATAGGTTAACTGATAGGGATGTGCAAGAATGAAGATGTCAGAATCTGTTGTTCATAGTTTTTATCATTACCACTAACTGTAGCATAAACCTTCCTCCATAAACTTATCAGATCACGTAATGGTTATTGGTGTACCGTAACCTGAAAGAATTGCAGTGAGCAGAGTACGCTGTCACTTGACTAGCAATGAGATCTTTTTATCTACGTCCTAATATAGGTGCTAGAGTTGTGTAGAGAATGGTAGCAATTAAGGCTTAGAATTGAGAGAAGAATGCTAGGTTGAAAATAAAATTGAGATTTGAATTCTTTTGAGCTGTGTATTTTTACAATATTGCAGACGCCATAGTACCGATTATTAACCCTCTATCAAAATTTGTTTGTTGTTGTGTTGCATTAGTTTGGAAATATTCAAGTTTTGTTAATAGACTAATAGTGGACTTTTCCATTTGCAGAATATATTGAATGACCAGCAGAGGCAGTGCTGCAGAAGAAAATTTCTCGGAGTTGCCGAGACCAAAAAAAAAACGTTCATCAGCCTTCGGCTTCCTTTAGCTATTTACGTGGTAAGTCAAACTCTCATTTAATCATTTCGCTTGTCCTTCAAAGAAGTTCATAGCATCTGACGGCTCTCAGCACCTTTTAGTGGGGTCTTTTGCATGAATATTATTTGTCAAGTCTGAAGCGATATGGATGACGCTATGGGCAGTATGATAGCTTATCAAAGACGTTGACTGTCTACAAGGCTGACAATCCTACTTTAGAAACTTGTGCTAGCAATATGTCATCAGAGGAAATTAGTGTCTTTGAGGCTGGAATGAGGTGTCTTAGGTTAGAGCAATTGACTTACTTTCACATGGAGGGAAGCTAATTTAACCTGCCTCCCTTCATTCTGTATGTGGGACTCTTATACTCAAGAATGATTGCTCTTTAGGATACTCTGTGTTCTTGTACCTCCAGCCCCCTTTCAAAGAGGAGCCCAATGCTTTCAATGTTGCAGAGTCCTTTCCCATTACACCTCCTACTTGCCTTGCAGTCATAATTACAGATAGTTACCTAGTGCGGAATTGCTAATGCCTCATTGTTCTGTGTAATTGTCAGCCATGGCGATTGGTCAAGTGGTGCCCTGACATCATAAAGCTACAGCAGGATGTCATCTGACATGAAGCCAGGCAATAGGATACATTTATCATGGTATTGAAATGGGTAGCAGGATAGTCAGGACTCCCAGCTGAAGACAAAGATGATGAGATGAAAGAAACAAGGGCATTATTTGAGACTTATTCATTTGTTTGAGAGGTGATCATAATATTCTCAGGTTCTCTATAGGTTAACTGATAGGGATGTGCAAGAATGAAGATGTCAGAAACTGTTGTTCATAGTTTTTATCATTACCACTAACTGTAGCATAAACCTTCCTCCATAAACGTATCAGATCACGTAATGGTTATTGGTGTACCATTACCTAAAAGTATTGCAGTGAGCAGAGTACGCTGCCACTTGGCTAGCAATGAGATCTTTTTATCTACGTCCTAATATAGGTGCTAGAGTTGTGTAGAGAGTGCTAGCAATTAAGGCTTAGAATTGAGAGAAGAATGATAGGTTGAAAATAAAATTGAGATTTGAATTCTTTTTGCGCTGTGGATTTTTACAATATTGCAGATGCCATAGTACTGATTATTAACCCTCTATCAAAATTTGTTTGTTGTTGTGTTGCATTAGTTTGGAAATATTCAAGTTTTGTTAATAGACTAATAGTGGACCTTTCCATTTGCAGAATATATTGAATGACCAGCAGAGGCAGTGCTGCAGAAGAAAATTTCTCGGAGTTGCTGAGACCAAAAAAGAAAAACATTCATCAGCCTTTGGATTCCTTTACCAATTTACATGGTAAGTCAAACTCTCATTTAATCATTTTGCTTGTCCTTCAAAGAAGTTCATAGCATCTGACGGCTCTCAGCACCTTTTAGTGGGGTCTTTCGCATGAATATTATTTGTTAAGTCTGAAGCGATATGGATGACGCTATGGGCAGTATGATAGCTTATCAAAGACGTTGACTGTCTACAAGGCTGACAATCCTACTTTAGATACTTGTGCTAGCAATATGTCATCAGAGGAAATTAGTGTCTTTGAGGCTGGAATGAGGTGTCTTAGGTTAGAGCAATTGACTTACTTTCACATGGAGGGAAGCTAATTTAACCTGCCTCCCTTCATTCTGTATGTAGGACTCTTATACTCAAGAATCTTTGCTCTTTAGGATACTCTGTGTTCTTGTACCTCCAGCCCCCTTTCAAAAGAGGAGCCCAATGCTTTCAATGTTGCAGAGTCCTTTCCCATTACACCTCCTACTTGCCTTGCAGTCATAATTACAGATAGTTACCTAGTGCGGAATTGCTAATGCCTCAGTGTTCTGTGTAATTGTCAGCCATGGCGATTGGTCAAGTGGTGCCCTGACATCATAAAGCTACAGCAGGATGTCATCTGACATGAAGGCAAGCAATAGGATACATTTATCATGGTATTGAAATGGGTAGCAGGCTAGATCAGGACTCCCAGCTGAAGACAAAGATGGTGAGATGAAAGAAACAAGGGCTTTATTTGAGACTTATTCATTTGTTTGAAGGATGATCATAATATTCTCAGGTTCTCTATAGGTTAACTGATAGGGATGTGCAAGAATGAAGATGTCAGAATCTGTTGTTCATAGTTTTTATCATTACCACTAACTGTAGCATAAACCTTCCTCCATAAACTTATCAGATCACGTAATGGTTATTGGTGTACCGTAACCTAAAAGAATTGCAGTGAGCAGAGTACGCTGTCACTTGGCTAGCAATGAGATCTTTTTATCTACGTCCTAATATAGGTGCTAGAGTTGTGTAGAGAGTGGTAGCAATTAAGGCTTAGAATTGAGAGAAGAATGCTAGGTTGAAAATAAAATTGAGATTTGAATTCTTTTTGAGCTGTGGATTTTTACAATATTACAGACACCATAGTACTGATTATTAACCCTCTATCAAAATGTGTTTGTTGGTGTGTTGCATTAGTTTGGAAATATTCAAGTTTTGTTAATAGACTAATAGTGGACTTTTCCATTTGCAGAATATATTGAATAACCAGCAGAGGCAGTGCTGCAGAAGAAAATTTCTCGGAGTTGCCGAGACCAAAAAAAAACGTTCATCAGCCTTCGGCTTCCTTTAGCAATTTACGTGGTAAGTCAAACTCTCATTTAATCATTTTGCTTGTCCTTCAAAGAAGTTCATAGCATCTGACGGCTCTCAGCACCTTTTAGTGGGGTCTTTCGCATGAATATTATTTGTCAAATCTGAAGCGATATGGATGACGCTATGGGCAGTATGATAGCTTATCAAAGACGTTGACTGTCTACAAGGCTGACAATCCTACTTTAGATACTTGTGCTAGCAATATGTCATCAGAGGAAATTAGTGTCTTTGAGGCTGGAATGAGGTGTCTTAGGTTAGAGCAATTGACTTACTTTCACATGGAGGGAAGCTAATTTAACCTGCCTCCCTTCATTCTGTATGTGGGACTCTTATACTCAAGAATGATTGCTCTTTAGGATACTCTGTGTTCTTGTACCTCCAGCCCCCTTTCAAAAGAGGAGCCCAATGCTTTCAATGTTGCAGAGTCCTTTCCCATTACACCTCCTACTTGCCTTGCAGTCATAATTACAGATAGTTACCTAGTGCGGAATTGCTAATGCCTCATTGTTCTGTGTAATTGTCAGCCATGGCGATTGGTCAAGTGGTGCCCTGACATCATAAAGCTACAGCAGGATGTCATCTGACATGAAGCCAGGCAATAGGATACATTTATCATGGTATTGAAATGGGTAGCAGGATAGTCAGGACTCCCAGCTGAAGACAAAGATGATGAGATGAAAGAAACAAGGGCATTATTTGAGACTTATTAATTTGTTTGAAGGTGATCATAATATTCTCAGGTTCTCTATAGGTTAACTGATAGGGATGTGCAAGAATGAAGATGTCAGAATCTGTTGTTCATAGTTTTTATCATTACCACTAACTGTAGCATAAACCTTCCTCCATAAACGTATCAGATCACGTAATGGTTATTGGTGTACCATAACCTAAAAGTATTGCAGTGAGCAGAGTACGCTGTCACTTGGCTAGCAATGAGATCTTTTTACCTACGTCCTAATATAGGTGCTAGAGTTGTGTAGAGAGTGGTAGCAATTAAGGCTTAGAATTGAGAGAAGAATGCTAGGTTGAAAATAAAATTGAGATTTGAATTCTTTTTGAGCTGTGGATTTTTACAATATTGCAGACGCCATAGTACCGATTATTAACCCTCTATCAAAATGTGTTTGTTGTTGTGTTGCATTAGTTTGGAAATATTCAAGTTTTGTTAATAGACTAATAGTGGACTTTTCCATTTGCAGAATATATTGAATGACCAGCAGAGGCAGTGCTGCAGAAGAAAATTTCTCGGAGTTGCCGAGACCAAAAAAAAACGTTCATCAGCCTTCGGCTTCCTTTAGCAATTTACGTGGTAAGTCAAACTCTCATTTAATCATTTTGCTTGTCCTTCAAAGAAGTTCATAGCATCTGACGGCTCTCAGCACCTTTTAGTGGGGTCTTTCGCATGAATATTATTTGTCAAATCTGAAGCGATATGGATGACGCTATGGGCAGTATGATAGCTTATCAAAGACGTTGACTGTCTACAAGGCTGACAATCCTACTTTAGATACTTGTGCTAGCAATATGTCATCAGAGGAAATTAGTGTCTTTGAGGCTGGAATGAGGTGTCTTAGGTTAGAGCAATTGACTTACTTTCACATGGAGGGAAGCTAATTTAACCTGCCTCCCTGCATTCTGTATGTGGGACTCTTATACTCAAGAATGTTTGCTCTTTAGGATACTCTGTGTTCTTGTACCTCCAGCCCCCTTTCAAAAGAGGAGCCCAATGCTTTCAATGTTGCAGAGTCCTTTCCCATTACACCTCCTACTTGCCTTGCAGTCATAATTACAGATAGTTACCTAGTGCGGAATTGCTAATGCCTCAGTGTTCTGTGTAATTGTCAGCCATGGCGATTGGTCAAGTGGTGCCCTGACATCATAAAGCTACAGCAGGATGTCATCTGACATGAAGGCAAGCAATAGGATACATTTATCATGGTATTGAAATGGGTAGCAGGCTAGATAGGACTCCCAGCTGAAGACAAAGATGGTGAGATGAAAGAAACAAGGGCTTTATTTGAGACTTATTCATTTGTTTGAAGATGGTGATCATAATATTCTCAGGTTCTCTATAGGTTAACTGATAGGGATGTGCAAGAATGAAGATGTCAGAATCTGTTGTTCATAGTTTTTATCATTACCACTAACTGTAGCATAAACCTTCCTCCATAAACTTATCAGATCACGTAATGGTTATTGGTGTACCGTAACCTAAAAGAATTGCAGTGAGCAGAGTACGCTGTCACTTGGCTAGCAATGAGATCTTTTTATCTACGTCCTAATATAGGTGCTAGATTTGTGTAGAGAGTGGTAGCAATTAAGGCTTAGAATTGAGAGAAGAATGCTAGGTTGAAAATAAAATTGAGATTTGAATTCTTTTTGAGCTGTGGATTTTTACAATATTACAGACACCATAGTACTGATTATTAACCCTCTATCAAAATGTGTTTGTTGGTGTGTTGCATTAGTTTGGAAATATTCAAGTTTTGTTAATAGACTAATAGTGGACTTTTCCATTTGCAGAATATATTGAATAACCAGCAGAGGCAGTGCTGCAGAAGAAAATTTCTCGGAGTTGCCGAGACCAAAAAAAAACGTTCATCAGCCTTCGGCTTCCTTTAGCAATTTACGTGGTAAGTCAAACTCTCATTTAATCATTTTGCTTGTCCTTCAAAGAAGTTCATAGCATCTGACGGCTCTCAGCACCTTTTAGTGGGGTCTTTCGCATGAATATTATTTGTCAAATCTGAAGCGATATGGATGACGCTATGGGCAGTATGATAGCTTATCAAAGACGTTGACTGTCTACAAGGCTGACAATCCTACTTTAGATACTTGTGCTAGCAATATGTCATCAGAGGAAATCAGTGTCTTTGAGGCTGGAATGAGGTGTCTTAGGTTAGAGCAATTGACTTACTTTCACATGGAGGGAAGCTAATTTAACCTGCCTCCCTTCATTCTGTATGTGGGACTCTTATACTCAAGAATGATTGCTCTTTAGGATACTCTGTGTTCTTGTACCTCCAGCCCCCTTTCAAAAGAGGAGCCCAATGCTTTCAATGTTGCAGAGTCCTTTCCCATTACACCTCCTACTTGCCTTGCAGTCATAATTACAGATAGTTACCTAGTGCGGAATTGCTAATGCCTCAGTGTTCTGTGTAATTGTCAGCCATGGCGATTGGTCAAGTGGTGCCCTGACATCATAAAGCTACAGCAGGATGTCATCTGATATGAAGGCAAGCAATAGGATACATTTATCATGGTATTGAAATGGGTAGCAGGATAGTCAGGACTCCCAGCTGAAGACAAAGATGATGAGGTGAAAGAAACAAGGGCATTATTTGAGACTTATTCATTTGTTTGAATGGTGATCATAATATTCTCAGGCTTCTCTATAGGTTAACTGATAGGGATGTGCAAGAATGAAGATGTCAGAATCTGTTGTTCATAGTTTTTATCATTACCACTAACTGTAGCATAAACCTTCCTCCATAAACGTATCAGATCACGTAATGGTTATTGGTGTACCATAACCTAAAAGTATTGCAGTGAGCAGAGTACGCTGTCACTTGGCTAGCAATGAGATCTTTTACCTACGTCCTAATATAGGTGCTAGAGTTGTGTAGAGAGTGGTAGCAGATTAAGTGCTTAGAATTGAGAGAATGAATGCTAGGTTGAAAATAAAATTGAGATTTGAATTCTTTAGTGAGCTGTGGATTTTTACAATATTGCAGACGCCATAGTACCGATTATTAACCCTCTATACAAAATGTGTTTGTTGTTGTGTTGCATTAGTTTGGAAATATTCAAGTTTCTAGTTATAGTAAATGCACTAATAGTGGACTTTTCCATTTGCAGAATATATTGAATGACCAGCAGAGGCAGTGCTGCAGAAGAAAATTTCTCGGCAGTTGCTGAGACCAAAAAAATACGTTCATCAGCCTTCGGCATTCCTTTAGCAATTTACGTGGTAAGTCAAACTCTCATTTAATCATTTTGCTTGTCCTTCAAAGAAGTTCATAGTATCTGACGGCTCTCAGCACCGTTTAGTGGGGTCTTTCGCATGAATATTATTTGTCAAGTCTGAAGCGATATGGATGACGCTATGGGCAGTATGATAGCTTATCAAAGACGTTGACTGTCTACAAGGCTGACAATCCTAATCTGAAAGAGACACGTTAGTGACAGATTCCTTACCTTAGAATATCCCCAGGCGTCAGGCTGGATCCGGAAAGTTTTTGCGTAGCAGTACCCTTGCGCGTCGGTAGGCGGCGTTGTGCGGCTCCGCGTCCGTCGTCGTCGGCGTCATCGCCGGGATGACGTCGCGGGCAGTACTTAGGCGCCGCCCCTGCGCGCTGACGTCAGTTCTTCTTTTTCCGCTCCAGCAAGCGCAGATCCGGGAAGAGCAGTGCCCTAGTCATTTTTTGACTATACTTTTGGGTGAATTTTTTCACTGTTTTTCTTCGAATCGACTTCAAGGTGTCGTAGGGATGCCCGGGTTTCAAACGTTGCGGCGCCTGTGCTCGGATGATGTCCATCACAGACCCGCATCGGGAGTGTCTCTTCTGCCTCGGCCGAGGCCACGACACGGAGTCTTGTTCCGACTGCCGGGCCCTCAACCCGAAAGCTTTGCGAGAGCGGTCTCGAAAGCTCCTCGAGGCCCGGCATTCGGCTCCGCGCAAGCCCCGGTCGCGTGAGAGGTCCAGGGGTCGATCGCGGAGTCCACACCGGTCGTCGGCATCGAAGTCTTCTTCGTCCGGTAAGTCCAAACACAAAAAGTCCAAAAGCATCGTCGCTCTAGGACTTCGCCTCGCCGGTCTCGCGACTCGGCTGAGGCCCCTCCCGGCACCGTCCCCGCGGCCCCGGACATGCCTGTGGAGTCACCCCCGCAATACCCGTCCTTCCCGGGTTCGGGGGCGGATCCGGCCCAAGTGCAGGAATTCCTGTCGGCCATGGCCCGCCTCTTCGGGCCTCCAGGTCCCTCCGGTGCGCCTTCGGGCCCCGCGGGCCCTGATGGGGTTGCTCCGGCGTCGCCGACGGCTCCGGCCCCGGCGTCGCCCGTGCCTCCAGCCTCGATCCCGGCTCCGGCCTCGATCCCGGCTCCAGAACCCCCATCGACGCCGGTCGACCTAATCCGGAAGGAGAAGTTCAAGATGCTCACCCTAGCTCAGGTCTTGACTGCCCTCGACCCTGGAGACTGGTTGGTAGCGTGGGCCTTGCAGAACGCATATTTCCACATCCCCGTCCTGCCGGCCCACCGGCGTTACCTTCGGTTCACAGTAGGCCCCGAGCATTTTCAGTTCACCGTGCTCCCCTTTGGCCTTACCAGTGCCCCTCGGGTGTTCACGAAAGTGATGGCGGTGGTCGCAGCTCATCTGCGCCGGGCAAGGGTTTCAGTCTTCCCCTACCTCGACGACTGGCTGCTGAAGGCGGGCTCGTCCCAGGCAGTCGTCTCCCACCTCCAGACTACGGCCGAACTCCTGCACTCGCTGGGGTTCTCCATCAATGTGCCGAAGTCGCATCTGATTCCTTCTCCACAGCTCCTTTTCATCGGAGCAGTTCTGGACACGACGCAGTTTCGGGCCTATCCTCCCGAACGGCGAGTCCGGGATATTCAGGCTATGATTCCGATCTTTTAGCCTTTATCCTGGGTTTTGGTACGGATGACCCTGAGGCTGCTGGGCCTCATGGCCTCCTGCATCCTGTTGGTCAATCATGCCAGATGGCATATGCGGGCTCTGCAGTGGGACTTGAAGTTCCAGTGGGCGCAGCACCAGGGCAACCTGTCCGATCACGTCCAGATCTCGGAGGGGACTGCAAAACAGTTGCAGTGGTGGCTCTCGAACCGGCAATGGGTCATGGGCAGATCCCTCTCCCTTCCCCAGCCAGAGCATACAGTTGTGACGGACGCGTCCCTTCTGGGATGGGGCGGTCACATGGGAGAGGCGGAGATCAGAGGCCTCTGGTCTCCGGCGGAGTCCCGGCTCCATATCAACATTCTGGAGCTCCGGGCGATCCGACTTGCACTCAAGGCATTCCTTCCCTCTGTCAAAGGGAAGGTAGTGCAGGTGTTTACAGACAACACCACCCCCATGTGGTACTGCAACAAACAGGGCGGGGTGGGGTCTTGGACCCTTTGTCAGGAGGCTCTGCGCCTCTGGACATGGCTGGAACATCAGGGCATGTTCCTGATGGTTCAACACCTGGCAGGTTCCCTGAACGCCAGGGCGGACGAACTCAGCCGCAGGTGCATGATGGATCACGAATGGCGTCTTCACTCGGAAGTGGCGCAAGGACTCTTTCTACAATGGGGAGAGCCTTGGTTAGATCTATTCGCCACCGAAGAGAACGCGCAATTTCATCAGTTCTGCGCGTTGGAATTTCCAAGGCGGCACTCGCTCGGCGATGCTTTTCGTCGAGAGTGGAGTTGCGGTCTGTTGTACGCCTTTCCGCCTATACCACTTCTACCCAGAGTGTTGAAGAAGATTCGGCGCGTCCGGGCCCAAGTCATTCTTGTGGCTCCGGACTGGGCTCGAAGAGTTTGGTATCCCGAGCTACTCAATATGAGCGTAGATCCCCCGATCCGTCTGCCTCTTCGGGAGGATCTTCTGTCGCAGCAGCAGGGGACGGTCCTCCACCCGAACCTGTCCAGTCTACACCTGCTTGCGTGGAGATTGAGTGGCGGCAGTTGATTCCTTTCGACTTGCCTCCCGAAGTTTGTGATGTGATTCTGGCAGCCAGGCGTCCCTCCACTAAGGTGGTATACGCCTGCAGGTGGAACAAATTTGTGGCATGGTGCACAGCAAAGGCTGTGAATCCCCTTTCTGCCCCTCTTTCTGAGGTCCTTCTGTTCCTTCTCTCTCTGGCCCAACAGGGTTCTGCCCTGGGTACCATCAAGGGTTATCTTTGTGCTATCTCGGCCTTCCTCAGGCTCCCTGATCAGCCCTCCCTTTTCAAGTCCCTTGTTGTTAACAGGTTCTTAAAAGGCATTACACACCTCTTCCCTCCTGTTCCGTTTGTGATGCCTCAGTGGGACTTGAACTTGGTTCTTACCTTTTTAATGTGCGCTCCCTTTGAGCCTCTACATAACTGTCCTCTTCGTCTTATGACTCTGAAGACAGCCTTTCTGGTGGCCATCACCTCCGCTCGGCGGGTGAGTGAGCTCCAGGCTCTATCTTGCAAACCTCCCTTTCTGTCTGTTCATCCAGACAAGGTTGTTCTTCGGACGCGTCCGTCCTTCTTGCCAAAGGTGGTTACTGCTTTCCACATTGGGCAGACCATCACTTTGCCCACCTTCTTTCCGCCTCCGCATCCTTCCAGAGAGGAAGAGAGGCTCCACCGTCTGGACCCAAAACGTGCGCTCTCCTTCTATATCGACCGCACAAAACACTTCCGGGTGGATGACCAGTTCTTTGTTGGCTACGTGGGCGCCAAAAAAGGTCGGGCGGTGCACAAGAGGACCATCTCCCTCTGGGTTACCTTTTGCATCAAGACCTGCTATTCTTTAGCTAAGAAGGAGCCTCCTGTTGGGCTGCGTGCCCATTCCACCAGGGCAATGGCTGCTACCACGTCCTTGGGCCGCGGTGTTCCGCTGCCGGTTATCTGTCAGGCAGTTACGTGGGCCTCGCTGCACACGTTTACAAAGCATTACTGCCTTGACAGTCAGGTCCGGAGGGACGGCTTCTTTGGCCGTTCTGTCCTCCAGGACTTTCTTGTCTGATCTTTGTTCGCAGACCCACCACCGGGGTTGGTATTGCTGGGGTATCTATTCTAAGGTAAGGAATCTGTCACTAACGTGTCTCTTTCAGATGCACAAGTTACTAACTTGTGTAACGATATATCTGTAAGAGACAGTAGTTAGTGACAGATTCCTACCGCCACCCATCCTCCCCGTTCTGCGAACTGATTTCTAGGGTTAAGGACATCCCTTTCAGGGCCCTAGTATTTTTCAGACACCTATGTCAGCTTCTTGCATGGCTCTGCGTTCCTGGCGCGGAAAGTCGTGTACAGAACTGACGTCAGCGCGCAGGGGCGGCGCCTACGTACTGCCCGCGACCTCATCCCGGCGATCACGACGCCGACGACGGACGCGGAGCCGCACGACGCCGCCTACCGACGCGCAAGGGTACTGCTACGCAAAAACTTTCCGGATCCAGCCTGACGCCTGGGGATATTCTAAGGTAAGGAATCTGTCACTAACTACTGTCTCTTACAGATATATCGTTACACAAGTTAGTAACTTGTGCCTTTAGATACTTGTGCTAGCAATATGTCATCAGAGGAAATTAGTGTCTTTGAGGCTGGAATGAGGTGTCTTAGGTTAGAGCAATTGACTTACTTTCACATGGAGGGAAGCTAATTTAACCTGCCTCCCTTCATTCTGTATGTGGGACTCATATACTCAAGAATGATTGCTCTTTAGGATACTCGGTGTTCTTGTACCTCCAGCCCCCTTTCAAAAGAGGAGCCCAATGCTTTCAATGTTGCAGAGTCCTTTCCCATTACACCTCCTACTTGCCTTGCAGTCATAATTACAGATAGTTACCTAGTGCGGAATTGCTAATGCCTCATTGTTCTGTGTAATTGTCAGCCATGGCGATTGGTCAAGTGGTGCCCTGACATCATAAAGCTACAGCAGGATGTCATCTGACATGAAGCCAGGCAATAGGATACATTTATCATGGTATTGAAATGGGTAGCAGGATAGTCAGGACTCCCAGCTGAAGACAAAGATGGTGAGATGAAAGAAACAAGGGCTTTATTTGAGACTTATTCATTTGTTTGAAGATGATCATAATATTCTCAGGTTCTCTATAGGTTAACTGATAGGGATGTGCAAGAATGAAGATGTCGGAATCTGTTGTTCATAGTTTTTATCATTACCACTAACTGTAGCATAAACCTTCCTCCATAAACTTATCAGATCACGTAATGGTTATTGGTGTACCGTAACCTAAAAGAATTGCAGTGAGCAGAGTACGCTGTCACTTGGCTAGCAATGAGATCTTTTTATCTACGTCCTAATATAGGTGCTAGAGTTGTGTAGAGAGTGGTAGCAATTAAGGCTTAGAATTGAGAGAAGAATGCTAGGTTGAAAATAAAATTGAGATTTGAATTCTTTTTGAGCTGTGGATTTTTACAATATTGCAGACGCCATAGTACTGATTATTAACCCTCTATCAAAATTTGTTGGTTGTTGTGTTGCATTAGTTTGGAAATATTCAAGTTTTGTTAATAGACTAATAGTGGACTTTTCCATTTGCAGAATATATTGAATGACCAGCAGAGGTAGTGCTGCAGAAGAAAATTTCTCGGAGTTGCCGAGACCCAAAAAAAAAAGTTCATCAGCCTTCGGCCTCCTTTAGCAATTTACGTGGTAAGTCAAACTCTCATTTAATCATTTTGCTTGTCCTTCAAAGAAGTTCATAGCATCTGACGGCTCTCAGCACCTTTTGGTGGGGTCTTCCGCATGAATATTGTTTGTCAAGACTGAAGCGATATGGATGACGCTTTGGGCATCATGATAGCTTATCAAAGACGTTGACTGTCTACAAGGCTTACAATCCTACTTTAGATACTTGTGCTAGCAATATGTCATCAGAGGAAATTAGTGTCTTTGAGGCAGGAATGAGGTGTCTTAGGTTACAGCAATTGACTTACTTTCACATGGAGGGAAGCTAATTTAACCTGCCTCCCTTCATTCTGTATGTAGGACTCTTATACTCAAGAATGATTGCTCTTTAGGATACTCTGTGTTCTTGTACCTCCAGCCCCCTTTCAAAAGAGGAGCCCAATGCTTTCAATGTTGCAGAGTCCTTTCCCATTACACCTCCTACTTGCCTTGCAGTCATAATTACAGATAGTTACCTAGTGCGGAATTGCTAATGCCTCATAGTTCTGTGTAATTGTCAGCCATGGCGATTGGTCAAGTGGTGCCCTGACATCATAAAGCTACAGCAGGATGTCATCTGATATGAAGGCAAGCAATAGGATACATTTATCATGGTATTGAAATGGGTAGCAGGCTAGTCAGGACTCCCAGCTGAAGACAAAGATGGTGAGATGAAAGAACGAGGGCATTATTTGAGACATATTCATTTGTTTGAAGGTGTGGGTGATCATAATATTCTCAGGTTCTCTATAGGTTAACTGATAGGGATGTGCAAGAATGAAGATGTCAGAATCTGTTGTTCATAGTTTTTATCATTACCACTAACTGTAGCATAAACCTTCCTCCATAAACTTATCAGATCACGTAATGGTTATTGGTGTACCATAACCTAAATGAATTGCAGTGAACAGGGTATACTGTCACTTGGCTAGCAATGAGATCTTTTTATCTACGTCCTAATATAGGTGCTAGAGTTGTGTAGAGAGTGGTAGCAAATAAGGCTTAGAATTGAGAGAAGAATGCTAGGTTGAAAATAAAATTGAGATTTGAATTATTTTTGAGCTGTGGATTTTTACAATATTGCAGACGCCATAGTACTGATTATTAACCCTCTATCAAAATCTGTTTGTTGTTGTGTTGCATTAGTTTGGAAATATTCAAGTTCTGTTAATAGACTAACCGTGGACTTTTCCATTTTCAGAATATATTGAATGAGCAGCAGAGGCAGTGCTGCAGAAGAAAATTTCTCGGAGTTGCCGAGACCAAAAAAAAAAAACGTTTATCAGCCTTCGGCTTCCTTTACCAATTTACGTGGTAAGTCAAACTCTGATTTAATCATTTTGCTTGTCCTTCAAAGAAGTTCATAGCATCTCACGGCTCTCAGCACCTTTTAGTGGGGTCTTTCACATGAATATTATTTGTCAAGTCTGAAGCGATATGGATGACGCTATGGGCAGTATGATAGCTTATCAAAGACGTTGACTGTCTACAAGGCTGACAATCCTACTTTAGATACTTGTGCTAGCAATATGTCATCATAGGAAATGAGTGTCTTTGTGGCTGGAATGAGATGTCTTAGGTTAGAGCAATTGACTTACTTTCACATGGAGAGAAGCTAATTTAACCTGCCTCCCTTTACTCTGTATGTGGGGCTCATACTCAAGAAGGATTGCTCTTTAGGATACTCTGTGTTCTTGTACCTCCAGCCCCCTTTCAAAAGGGGAGCCCAATGCTTTCAATGTTGCAGAGTCCTTTCCCATTACACTCTGAGTGTATCTGAAATAAACGTTTATTGGTTTGTATTCTCTACTGTCTGACCGACTCTTCATTTGTACAGAAGGCAGAGAGGTGGTCCGAGTGACCCGAAGCGAGTTATTTCCTTCATAATTAAAGGAAGTGTCTATTTACCTGGCCGCCGGCCAAATAGTGCAAAATCTCTGCTATTTAACCAGTGGCAGGCAAAATAGTACATAATTTATGCTCTTTAGCCAGCCATATATTAAATAGTAGAGAGGATGTACAATTTGACCAGCCAGGCTAAATAGTGTGAAGGAGGTCTTTATTTAATCAGCCCTAAAGAAAAAAGGGACTCCAGGCAATGTTAGTGTGGTGGCCATCTGGTGGTGCAACATGTGTGAAGCATTTAAAAGTAAGTACCTATACAAATGTACTGCAGTTTAAAAAGTTTAATTAATGAATTAAGCTAAGCGGTTCACAGTAGAAAAAATGTAAAATTAATTTTGAAAAAAACATTTATGCTATTTTAATATTCAACTAAGACATGCAGAAATCAAACAGACGCCTCAGGATATAGCACATAGAGATTTTGGACCAGATGTACGACCGTGGAAATAGCGCCTCGCAAATTGCGAGTTTTTTTGCGAATTGCAATTTGCGAGGCGCTATTTCCAATGTACAACAGTGTTTTTCACACTGTTGGCGATTCCCAATGGGGTCGCCAATTGAGAGGCTCATGAATATTAATGAGCCTCTCGCAATTTGCGACCCTATTGGGAATGGCAGGCCCTCCCGGGTATGGTGGGCTGCTGGGCTCAGCAGACCACCATGTCTGGGACTGCTTTTAAATAAAGCAGCTTTTTTTTTAAATGCAGCCCGTTTTCCTCAAGGGAAAACAGAATGCATTTAAAAAAGAAAAAAATTAAACGTTTTCTTTTAATTTTTTTAAGGGCAGACAGTGGTCCCTGGGACCACTGCCTGCCCTTAAAACTTATTTTCCCCTGCATTTGCAAAGGGGATGGGGTCCCCTGGGGACCCCTTCCCTTTTGCGACCCCATTACCACCCTCTTGAAGAGGGTGGTAATTTGCGAGTGTTTTGCAACCGCAATTGTGGTCGCAAAACATTTGTACATGGGGTTGCGCTCGCTATTAGGAAGGGAACGCCTCTTCCTAATGGCCACTCGCAATTCCAAAATAGCGAGTCGCAAATAGATTGCGACTCGCTATTTTGTATTGGTACATACCCCTATAGGTTATTGCATGCGCAAACGGGTTCGCAAACCCGTTTGCGCATGCAAAAACCGTCGTACATCTGGCCCTTTGTGCTTAAGTCAGGGGGCATTTGGCTGTCAGCACGGAATACTGAGTACAGTTTTAAAACAAGTTATATAAATTTTTATAAACTTATGAGAAAACATTGTTTTTTTAATGTTTGTGATGCTCCTTTTGATGATTTTTGAGGGTTCAGCTCATTTTGGGCTTCTAATGGAAGGCATTGTGTTAGCTTCAGGCTTCTGTTTAAGGGCCTTTGTGCGTGCTTAGTATTTCAAATCTGGCAACACAGCAGCAGTTAACAGGACCAGCAGACAGGGAATGCACAGGTGGTATCTGGGCCACAGAGGGAGAGACACGTACAGTAGGTAATTGGTGTTTGGGGGCACAGTGCTTTGGGGCACTTGCAGGAAGAAAAGTGAATGAGACACTGTAATGGGGCTTCTGTGGAATGGGGAAGTGAAAGCAGGAGAGAGGCAAGTAATGCATCTGGGTAATTCACAGGAGGAGGTCACTCTGCTGCCTGTGAATAAACACACTTTTTCATACCATTCACCCAGCAGAGTAGGTTTAGGGCATTTTTATGCTTTTTAGTCCCATGTCATGAGTGGCCCCTTCAGCCACACTGCCATGTTAGTCACCTGCACAATGCATCTTGGGGGAATGGTAGTTTTGGTTTTTAACATGTTAAGCAGTGTTTTAAGTAGGCATGGTCCCGTCTCTCCTGGGCCCGCATTTCTGTACTTGACTACGATGTCTCAGCAAAAGAAATCTGGAAGCCAAAAACAAATCTGTGTGACAGGCTTGAAGGCTGTACCTGACTAAAGTCTTTGTAGAAGAGAGCTTGGGAAGGAAGTAGTAGTAGGAGGAGGGGAAAAGGTAAGAAAATAAGGGCAAAGAGGTGAACCACTAGATAAGCTAGGGTGACCAGAGCCATGAGGGCTAGGACAAGAAGAACCAGGCCTAATCTTTCTTCTTTTCATCTAGCGGTCCTCTACTCCTCTCTCCACACGGTTCGCGCCGGGGCACACTTTGAGTAGCTGTGCGCGTTATAAATTGCACTAACATAACATAATCTATGAGGACCAAGATTACCAAGGCCAGAGGGGACCATGAACAACTAGACGATGAGGAACAAGACAATGAAAAACAAGTCTAGGGGTACAGGGACCAGGGGGAGAAGGATCAGGAGGGCCAGGAGAATGTGGAACAGGGGGATCTTGAAACAGTGGACAGGGCCCGAAGGAACAGAAGGACCAGAGGTAGAAGGAACTGAAGGCCCTGGACCAAAGCATTAAAGAGGATTATGAGGGCCTGTGCACACAGACCAGGACTAGAGGGACGAGGACAACCTGGGCCAGGAGTAGCAAATCAAAGTAGATAGACCAAAGAGGACCAGTACCAGGAGACTAATGGAGAGAAAGACCAGAGACAGGAGGACCAAGACCACAGACATTAGATCAAGGAGGGCCAAGGGGCCAGAAGCAAAAGAGCCATGACCAGGAAGACAACAGCCAGAAAGGACTAGGGCTAGCAGAACCTGAGGGCCCTAGATAAGAATGACCAGTGGGTTATAAAGGATGAGAAAGCCTAGGTCCAGTGGGACCGGGATCAGAAGGTCCACGATTGTGACACTCGGGGGGGATCCTAAACCAGGATGACAAGAACAACATGAACCAGTGTGACCCACAACATAGGACCTGTGCCAAAGGGATGAGAAAGGCCAGACCCAATAGGACCATTGCTAGGAGGACTATGGTAGAGGGGCCCTTGGTCAGATGGACAAAAACAAGGTTGAGTAGGTGAACCAGAAGGGCTCGTAGGGGTAAGATGTGGCAGGAAGACCGGGGACTAAAAGGGCAAGGGAAGCCAAGGCCACTGGAACTAGCACCATGAGTCCCGGTACATGAGGGCCAGACAAAGGAGTTCTAGAACTAAGACCATGACTACATGGAACAAGGTGACCATGATCAAAAGGATAAGGAACAAGCAAACGAGGGAACTGATAAACCAGGTAAGCTGGCCCAGTAGGACTGATGGGCAAGAATTAGGGTGAGGAGGATGAAAAGGTCCAGGAGCCTGTAAAACAGGAGACTCTGGATCTAAATGACTAGGGGCAGGAGTACATGGGAATGACGACCAGTGAACCCAGGACCAACAAGTACAGGGCCAGGAGGTTCTTAGACTAGCATGAACCGGAGGTTAAGTAACATCAGAACTAGGAAAGGCCAGGACGATCTGTGACAAGACAAGTTATTGCAGAGCCATGCAGGCAAGGAGCAGGAGGACGAGGTTCAGGAGGATCAAGACTGGATTGAAGAGGACAACAAAGATCAGGACCTGAAGGGCAATCGCCACTATGGCCAGGATAATAAGATAAGCAAGAAAGGGATTGGGAAGGTCGAGGCGGCCAGTATCAAGGGCACCTAGAAGACCAGACTAAGAGGACTGGTTAAACTTAAAAGATCATGACTAGGAGGATCAGAAATAGGGCTAAGATGGTCATGAAGATCAGGACCTAGTGGACCAGGGCTCGGACTACCAAGTGGGGCAAAGCAATCATAACAAGTAGCAGGACCAGGGTAAGGAGGATCAGAGGTAAGAAGGCTAACCAGCATCTGGAAGACCAAGTGGAATAGACAGTGGTGGGCAGTAAGACCAGGACCAAAATACCCAGGCTCAGGAGAACCCCATAAAAAAGAACCTGGATCAAGAGGACTTAAATCAATAGCTGCAATGCCAGTAGAACTAAATGGACCACAAACAGATCCAGGAAAACAAGGACCTCTCAAACCAGGAAGACAAAGACTAAGCATGCCAGGACACAAGAAGCAAGATGGACCAGGACCTGGGATACCAGGGCTAGGAGGTTGAGGTGAGGATAGCCAGGGCAAGGTGACTGGGAGCGAGAGGACCACAAAGGAACAGGGCCAGATGGGCCAAGACTGGGAGACTAGGAAGGGCCATGATGGCCAAAAGGCAATGTTTATGATAACAAGCCCAATAGGACAAGAAGGATCAGAACAACCAGAACCAAGAAGACCAAGATGAAGATAGCAGGTGGGTCAGATCCAGGAGAACTAGGTCCAGGAGAACCAAACTATAAGGAACAGGACCAAGACACGAAGGAGGAAGATGGCGGACTAGAGCCGCCGCGTCTCGCAGCCTCACAGGGTTCCCAGCTCCCGTCCGGCTTGGCTGACATGTCGCTATAGCAGAGAGGCTTACCTTAACTGAATTTCCGGGGGTAACTCTGCGCCTCACAACGAGTATTTGGATTCTGCTCCTGTTCTCCGTAGATGCTTATTTCCAGCTGTAGCCTTTGGCAGGCTTCGAGGCAAGCCTGCTGGAGAATTTGCCGTACATCGTACTCCTACGACTCCTGCGAATCGGAAGTCTACTGGTCCTGTCTGGCCCCCGGGTGGAACTGAGTCAAGGGTCGACATGGCGCCACCGAAGAATACTGTGAAAGCGACTCGGGCTGCTCGCCTCGCGGGGGTGCAACCTCCCTGCACATTGAAGACAACTCTAAGAACGGGGCTAAAGCGGCTTTGATGAAAGCTGGCAGGCCGGCAGCGAGACTCATAGAGGCAGGTAAGGCGGCAGAGTTGATAGTGGAAGGAGAGTTCTGCGCTGCAACTGCTGATACTATTGCGTTTGCTTCGCTACTTTGTAACTCGACCACAAAAGAAAATGAGGCAGATACTGCTGGTAATAAGGTACTGGAGAACTCTTTGGAGAGGGGAGAAGAGGAACCTGCTGCAGAGCGGGAGCTGCCTGGCGGATTGGATCAAAGGGAGAGCTCAGACTTACAAATGGGGGCAGAATCTATGACTAGAGAAATGGATAATACTGGAGATCTATTGATCCCTAATCAGCTGGGCAGTAATAATGAGAATAATGGGGATACCCCCGGTAATATTAGTCAAATTTGCGAAGTTTTTAGCCCTGTGACTAATCAGCCTAGTAAGGATATACAATTGGATCAAGCTAATCAAAGTACAATACTTGTGCAATTTCAAAAGATAGTTAACCAGCAGAAAATAAGCTCAAACAAGCCTGGCTCAGGGGGAGGCTTTAACTTCAAAGAATCATCAAGAGGGCTCACTTAATGCTTATAAAACTTCGGGGATGAACCAAAAGAAAGGAGGAAAAGGCCTTAAAATTACTAATACTCGAGGGAAATCTAATGACTCACAAGGGGGAGTCTGTATATGTGTTCGGGTGCCCGCCGAGGATTGGAAAGCAGCCCATTAAGGAAATGGGTGCAGGCAAAGGGGGAAGTCAGAGCACTGATCTCAAGATTGTCTGCCACTAATCTAGCTAAGATCCAAGGCACGGAAAGTATAGTTCGTGGCGAAAATTATGACGCTGGAGCTGAGCAAGAAGCTTCTTTGACTTCTCCCCTAATCAGCTCAGATAGCCCGCCCGCACTAAGTATGGAGGAGGCTAACAATCTACAGACAGCTTCGTTGATGGCAGAAGTGGAGACAGGAGGAGATGTATCTATGGTGAGGGAACCTTCTCTAGCAGTAATTCTACACGCACTGCAGGAACAACGATGTGAGGCTCAGGCCCATCATGCTCAGGTCAGAGCGGACTATCTAAGCATCAAGATGTCACTCGATGAGGTAACAAATACGGTGGCCAATATCACTAAGGATGTGATGGAACTGCAAGGCAGGGTTGCGGAAGTGGAAGAAACAGTTACTTCAGTTGCACAGACTGTTCAGTCACACGAGCAACAGCTTCATACTTGTCTTGCTAAGGTGGAGGATTTGGAAAATAGACAGAGACGGAATAATTTAAGACTGTTTGGGGTGCCGGAGGGCAAGGAAGATGCAGACCCCCGTGCTTTTGTGGTCCAACTCCTTCAGAAAGCTTTTCCCGATCTATCGGATTGGGATTGCCAAGTTCAAAGAGCACACAGGCTTCCCTTAACCATACAAAGGGCTAATGCCCGGTATCCCCGTCCCATTTTGATTTTTTGGGGAATTTTTTGCTGAGACAGGCATTGTCTTTTAAGGCTCGTCCTAATTCTCCAGTGGCAGTGGACTCTCTATCAATATTCTTTAGATCAGATTTAAGCCGTGCAACTATGGAAAGAAGGTGGAAGCTGAGACAACTCATCGATCCACTCAAGGCGACTGGGGCTCAAGTGTTCCTCCAGGAACCGGCAAGACTGAAAGTTATTAAAGATGGAAAACCATTATTCTTTGTCTCGGATTTGGAGGCTAAACTTGCATTGACAAAGTGGCAGATTGTCTGATTATTATTACTATGAATACTTGCTGGACTGCCCTGGTTATCTTGGCTATTTTGATCTCCACAATGTTTTTTTTTTTCTTTCTTGAGATCATTCGGTTTATTTTTTGGTTCTAATTTTCTATTTATTTATTTTTTTGTTTTATAACCACGCTTGGATACTGTGGGGTGTGGTTAGTATATAGTTAGGTATATAGCAAGGGTGTAAGCCTAAGCTTATATATTGCCGGATTGGGGCTGGGACTGTGGGGTGCTGAGACGCCAGCTGCCACATTCAGCGGCAGCTGTTGGGGGGGGTGATTCCTTCTTTGGGAAACAGGGAGGATGGGTTGGATGATCATAATGATGGGGGAGATGAGGTTCTAGGGTGGGAGGGGGATACAAAAAGAGGGGAAAAAGTCAAAAGAAGGATTGCAGTAATATTCGAGATGAGGGAAGAAGAATGGATACTATGATTTTTGTTTTGAAGGTTGATATTACTAAACAGATATGGCATTAATTAGGTGCTTAGCTTGGAATGTATCTGGATTGAACAGGGGATCTAAAAGACAGCTAGTGCGGGAAGAGCTCAAGGCATATAAACCCCATGTAGTACTTTTAACTGAAACACATTTAGTATACAAAGACCGGCGGCTTCTTGAGCAACTTGGGTTCCAGATTGTCATATGTACTTCTCAGAATGTGTCAATTAGGGGGCTGCTATCTTAGTATCAAAAACATTAGATTGCCAAGTTCATAAAGTTCTAGCGGATCAAAGGGGAAGATGGGCTATTGCCCAAATAGAAATTAATACTGTAAAATATGTTTTTTGTGTTTTATATGGCCCGAATACTGATGACCCAACTATATTTGATGATATTTGTTTAGAATTAGTGGAATGGCAGGGGGTTATGGTTTTGATGGGGGATTTTAATTGTGTTATTAATTATGGTATGGACTCTACTAGTCAGCCGCTTGTTCCAAGAATGATGAAGGTGAGAGCTTCTATTCTAGAATTGGCGAGATTATATTCTTTGCAGGATGCATGGCGGGTTCTACATCCAAACAAGCCGGGCTATACGTACTACTCGGCGCCACATCGCCAGTATTCAAGGATTGATATGGCCTGGGTTTCAGATATTATTGTAACAGCGGCTGACATGGAGATTTGTCCTAGGATTACATCTGATCATAACCCCATAATTTTTTCTTTTCAAGCTAAACCCGCTATCAAACCTGGTCGATTATTTACGTTTCCTAGATATTTGGCTACGGATTTAGAATTTGTGGCTTTTATTGGTAAAAAATTTCGGATTATCTTATAGATAATATGGGTTCTGCCCCGCTCTGGGTTGTTTGGGATGCTATGAAAGCATTTATTAGGGGAGCTACCCAGCAGTTCATCTACCAACAGAATAAGGAACGGGAGGGACAAGTCAAAGATGCTTATCAAAAGCTTGTTAGCTGCGAACTTCAGCATGCGGAGGCAGTTCGGTTTCAAAAAGCAGACCAAGATTTTTTGTATATTTCGCTTTTGGAGCAGAAGGCTGTGATAAATAGGGTTCTAAAAGAAAAAGTGGCAGTGTCTTTTACCAAACATAAGACATTACAGTATGAATATGGCGATAGGATTGGGAAAGTTCTGGCCCATCAACTTATTGATAATCGGCTCAAAACAAAAATTAAGGCTATAAAAGGGGAAGGGGAGTCCTTTATAGGTGCCCTGAGGAGATAGTTAAGCAGTTCTCTATCTTTTATCAGCAATTGTATTCCCCTGACTCTGGGCAAGATTTAACTGATATGAAGAGTTATCTACAGGGGAGTAACCTGCCAACTTTGACAGAGGAAGATTCTCTCCTATTAGAACAGGAGATTTCAGTGGAAGAGGTTTTGGAGGCAATCGGTGGGTTATCATCAGGAAGAGCGGCGGGGGATGATGCTCTACCTGCGGAGCTTTATAAGTGCTGTAAAAATCTTCTTGCCCCGGTTTTGCGGGATGTCATTTCTCAAGTTGGGAACACAGGACATGTTCCTGACTCATGGAATATGGCTAATATAATTTTCTTTTTAAAGAAAGATAAAGATCCGGAAGAACGGGCCTCGTACCGCCCTATCTCATTAATTAATTCAGATGCAAAAGTGTTTGCTAAGATATTGGCCACCCGGTTAGCTCCAAGGATGGCCAGCCTGGTCTCTCCCCAGCAACATGGGTTTATTCATGGGAGAGATACCACCGCCCATGTAAATACAGCAATAGCTGCTTTCGATGTAGCTGGGAAGTTAAAGATCAAACTGGGCATGGTCTTATTGGATGCAGAAAAAGCATTTGACCGGGTGGCCTGGGATTATCTCTGGGCAACACTTACAGCATTTGGGGTTAAAGAAAATTTCCGAAGATTGGTAGTGGCTATTTATCGTGCTCCGATGGCTAAGCTATTGTACCCCAACGTTCAAACCATCCCTTTTCCCATTCGGCGAGGTACGAGGCAGGGCTGTCCCCTCTCCCCTCTTTTATTTGCTCTTTATATTGAGCCATTTATCCGGGCACTCTTGGCTAATAATCTGATTTGCCCGTTAAATATTGAACAGCGCCATCTTAAGCTGACGGCATATGCAGACGATATAGCCATCTTTACGGAAAAACCAAAGGAGGCTATAGAATATATAGATAGAGAGGCTAAACAGTTTGGACGCTTTTCCGGATATAAGCTAAATAGGAATAAAACCCAAGTTCTGCTTAATTTTCAGCCGGAAGACGTGATCGAGGGGTGTGTTCGAGGGCTACATATCTTGGGGTACAAATTTCTTCTAAAATAGAGCTTATACACTCCTTAAACTACGTTTTTTACTAACTAAAGTTACTAAACAATTGAAGCTGTGGCATAAACTCCCATTAAGCATCCTGGGTAGATGCAATGTTATTAAAATGAAGATACTTCCTAAGTTTCTCTATCTTTTTAGGTCCATCCCGCTACGTATTCCAAATGCTTTTTTAGGAAACTTGATGGAATTTTTAGTAGCTTTATATGGGGATATAAAAAGGCAAGAAGGGCTATTGGAATGATGAAACTTCCTTACAATCAAGGTGGCTTAGACCTTCCTGATTTTAAACTTTATTTTTTTTCTGCTTTTGTTAGCCATTTACGGAGTCTTTTGAACCCTGAGTTAACGGACTTTTGGCATTGGCTGGTTCTTGGGGCGGAGAGTCACATGTTTTTGTATCGAATTAACGACCCCAACTATTTTAAACGTGTACGGTTTAAGACCATTCGGGATTGTGTATATATATGGAAGGGCATTGAAACTAGACTTTCACTATCTCCAATCCATAGTAGACTCCCTTTGTGGGGAAACCCAATGATGCCTGGAATTTTCCAAGACAGCACGGCCCATCAGTGGGCCAGCTATGGGGTCCATTCCCTGGGACAACTCTATGATTGTAATGGCCTCAAGACATTTGAGAATCTTCGGGCAACGTTTAATATCCCCCAGTGCCTCTTCTTTAAATATCTACAGGTTAGGGACCATCTAGTTAGAAGTTTGGAAATTCGGAGGGTTGCCGGGTCAGACATGTGGGAGTGTATATATATCCAGAATCAGCAGGCAACTATTAGTAAGGCGTACCGAATCTTTTGTAAAAACAGGACAGAGGGATGTGAGAAATTGGCGCTTAAGTGGAGTGAGACCCTGGGGGAAAATATTACTATCGAAACTATGAGGATAGCTCTAGATACTATTGCCCGATCTGTACATTCGGTTAGCTTACGTTTGCAGCAATTTCGGACACTTTGCTTGCTTTATTATACACCAGAAAGGATTGCCAGATGGTCTCAAGGTGGGACTGTATGGGGAGGGACTCAGGGAAGGATGCGTCAGAACTGCCCTAAATGTGGGCTATATGCTGCAGATATCGTGCATATGTTTGTCCTGTGTCCTTCGCTGAAGATGTTTTGGGATAAGATATTAGGGGCAATTCAAAGTAAAATTGGTAGGGACCTCACCCTTTCAGTAACTGAAAAGATGCTAGGATATAAAGATGAAGGTGAGCGGAACGTCCCTATACTGACAATTATGCTGGTTGTCGCTCGGTTAGCGATAGCTAGAGTCTGGATTTCCCCTAAATCTCCTACGGAGACAGAATGGTGGCTAATTCTTAAAGAAACTAGAGAAAGGGAAAGGGCACTGGCTAAAGCTAGGGAGTCCAAGCACTGCAGAAGTATAGGTCTATTTGGGGGTTTTGGAAGAGCTTTAAGACATTTGCTTGAATGTTAATTAATCTATATAATGGCTATATCAATCTATACTTTGGAAATGGCTTAGAAGAAATGTAACTACTGTCGGCTTTTGGACATTTGGTTATGGTCCTTTTTTTTCTCTGTACATTCCCTCTTTGGTCTTTACTTTTATATTTATTACTTTCTGCGGTTTTCTTCTAATGATGTTTTGTATCTGCATATTTTGATTGATTGCATGATTATACTACTAATACTTCTTTTTGACAATAAAAATATTTTAAAAAAATAAATAAAAAAAAAGCATTATGTGGGTTGTTCTACTCACAATGATTTTAGTGTAATACTGTAGAGAAACTTGATGCAGAGTATGCCACGTTGTCTGTTACTGTTTCACTTTTCTTTTAAAATCAATAAAAACAATTTAAAAATAAAAAAAAAAAAGGAACAGGACCAAGACGATCAGGGACAATAGGCACAGAATCTCAATTAGGACAAAGACTATGAAAAACGAGACTAGCATAACCTTGACCAAGAGTGCTAGTTAACTGAGGCCAGGGACACAGGCAGTCAGAGTCAGAAGGTAAAGTTCTAAGAGGACCAAGAAACACAAACCAGAAAACAAAGAACTAAGGGGATAAGGAAGATCAGGACAAAGAAGATTGGGACCTTGAGTACCAGGATGAGAAGGACCAGGGTGGGGAGGAAAAGGAGGTTCAGGACCAGGGACATCAGGATCAGAGTCATCAGGTTCAGGATGACCACAGTCTGGAGGTCTAGGCCACAGGGCTAGAAAAAGGATAGAAAAAGGTGTATCTGAAAGAGACACGTTAGTGATAGATTCCTTACCTTAGAATATCCCCAGGCGTCAGACTGGATCCGGAACGTTTTTCGTTAGCAGTACCCCTGCGCGTCAGTAGGTGGCGTCGTGCGGTTCCGCGTCCGTCGCTGGCGTCGTAAGCGCTGAGATGACGTCACGGAGACTACTTAGGCGCCACCCATGCGCGCTGACGTCAGTTCTTTCTTTTTCCGTGCCAGTAAGCGCAGATCCGGTTAGAGCACGTACCTTAGTCACTTTTGACTACCCTTTTTGAGACTTTTGTCTCCTGTTAGCTTTGGTTTCCTTGGTGCACGTAGGGATGCCTGGATTTAAGTCTTGTGGGGCCTGCCGTCGCAATATGTCGGTGGCGGACCCCCACGATGTCTGCCTCTACTGCCTGGAGACCGACCACGACTCCCGGTCCTGTCGGGACTGTCGGGCCATGGCCCCGAAGGCCTTGAGGGAGCGGCACCGGAAGCTGCTGGAGGTCCGGCACTCGTCCCAGTGCCGTTCCCGGTCCAGGGGCCATTCCAGGGAACGCTCGCGGGGCCACAGTCATCGCTCCTCGGGCTCCAAGTCTTCACCCTCGGATTCGGGTAAGAGACGACACAAAAGAAGTCGAAGAAGCGTGTTCGCTCTCCGACGTCCCCCGTCGGTCCCCGGATGCAGACGAGGGGGACAGGGGCTTTGCCCCTGCGGCTTCTTTGGAGCTCGAGAGTCCCGCGGCCTACCCACCTTACCCAGGTCCGTCGGCGACTCCCGCACAGGTGCAAGAGTTTCTTGCTACCATGGACCGCCTTCTTAGGCATCGGGCTCCTGCCGGAGCGCCCTCGGGCCCCACAGTCCCGTGTCAGGATCCTGTTGGGCCGTCGGCGCCGCCGGCGGAACCAGCTTCGGCGCCACAGGATCCTGCGCCATTGGCTCCGGCCACGGCGCCACATGGTCCATCGCTGCTGGCTCCGGCCCCAGCGCCACCCTCGGCTCTGCCACCGGCGCCGCAGTGGGTGCCATTTGTCCCGCCCTTGCCCGGGTTCCAGGACCATTTTACTCCTACCTAGGATCCGCATTGGGACTCGGTGCCGGTCCGGCCCCGGCCGGCACTGTTCCCGATGCCATTCGTCCCTTCTCCGGCTCCTGCCCTGCCGCCACGGTGGGTGCCACATGCGGCGGAGGTGGAGGTTGACTGGGAGGGGTCTGAGGACCCTCTTGCTCATCAGTGTGACTCTGAGCAGGACTGGGCGGACGATTTGGGGGATGCTGGCGACCTCGACGTCTCTTCTGACCCAGGGTTTGCCTCTCCCTCGCCTACCATGGAGGAGGGCGCCTCCTACACGATGGTGCTCCGTCGGGCAGCTGAGGTTCTCCACCTTGACCTCCCTCTAAGTTCGCCATTCGGTGTGGTTTGGACACCGCGGACTCACTAGGTAGAGCAATTTCTACGACTGTGGCACTTCGTCGCCACGCCTGGTTGAGGTCTACTGGGTTCTCACCAGATGTCCAAAGCTCACTCATGGACATGCCCTTTGATGGCACTCGCCTGTTTGGCGATAAAGCCGACAGTGTGCTGGAGCGTTTTAAGGACTCGCGGGCCACGGCCAAGTCCTTAGGTCTTTCCACGAGGAGCCCAGCCACTCCTGGTTTTCGTTCCTTTCGTGGCCACGGAAGGGGCGCCCAGGCACGTTCCTTCAGCAAGCCTGTGCAGAACCAGCCTCGCCGCGGACGCGGTTTCCGCAGGGGCGGGTCTGGGACTCAGCGTGGGGGACAGTCCACCTCCACCGCTTCTACCTCCAAACCTTCCTAATCCGAGCTTTGTGGGGCACCCCACGCCAGTGGGTGGCAGGGTCCGCCATCATCTCCCCCCACTGGCACGCTATCACATCGGACAAGTGGGTGTTGCAGATCATCCGCAAGGGTTACGCCCATCCCTTTCAGTCCACCCCTCCAGCCATGCCACCTCAGTTCCACCGCATGTCGAGGGACCACTTGGCACTTCTCCTGCAGGAATTCACGGCCCTCTTGGCCAAGGGGGCCATCGAGTGTGTTCCTCTGCCGGAAGTAGGGAGTGGTTGTTATTCCCACTACTTTATGGTCCCCAAGAAGGACAAGGGGGGCTTGCGCCCCATCTTGGACCTCCGGAACATCAATCGCTTCCTCCGGAAGGAGAAGTTCAAGATGCTGACTCTGGCTCAGGTCTTGGCTGCCCTCGACCCTGGAGACTGGATGGTAGCGTTGGACTTGCAGGACGCCTATTTTCACATCCCCGTCCTGCCGGCCCACCGGCGTTACCTGCGGTTCACGGTAGGCCAGGAGCATTTTCAGTTTGCCGTGCTCCCCTTCGGCCTTACAAGTGCCCCTCGGGTGTTCATGAAGGTGATGACGGTGGTCGCAACTCATCTGCGCAGGTCAGGGGTGTCAGTCTTCCCCTACCTCGATGACTGGTTGTTGAAGGCGGGTTCGCCCCAGGCAGTTGTCACCCACCTTCAGACTACGGCCGACCTCCTGCATTTGCTGGGGTTCTCCATCAACATGCCGAAGTCGCACCTGAGTCCCTCTCAGAAGCTCCCCTTAATCGGAGCGGTTCTGGATTCGACGCTGTTTCGGGTTTATCCTCCCGAGCAGCGAGTCCGGGATATTCGGGCTATGATTCCGATCTTTCAGCCTCTATCCCGGGTTTCAGTCAGGATGACCCTCCGGCTCCTGGGCCTGATGGCCTCCTGCATCCTGCTGGTGCAACATGCCAGATGGCATATGCGGGCTCTGCAGTGGGACCTGAAGTTCCAGTGGGCACAGCATCAGGGCAACCTGTCCGATCTTGTCCAGATCTCGGAGGG
This sequence comes from Calotriton arnoldi, assembly GCA_963921515.1. Taxonomy (NCBI): domain Eukaryota; kingdom Metazoa; phylum Chordata; class Amphibia; order Caudata; family Salamandridae; genus Calotriton; species Calotriton arnoldi. Next base: position 62,310 of record CAWUFW010000708.1, read on the forward strand.
CACTGCACGACATTTGCAGTGGTGGCTCACGAATCGCGATTGGGTCAATGGCAGATCCCTCTCCCTTCCCCAACCGGAGCACACAGTGGTGACGGATGCGTCCCTCCTGGGATGGGGTGGCCACTTGGGAGAGGCAGAGATCAGAGGCCTCTGGTCTCCGGCGGAGTACCGGCTCCATATCAATCTTTTGGAGATTCGGGCGATCCGGCTTGCACTGAAGGCATTCCTTCCCTCTGTCCGGGGAAGTGTAGTGCAGGTGTTCACGGACAACACCACCGCCATGTGGTATTGCAACAAACAGGGCGGGGTGGGGTCCTGGACCCTATGTCAGGAGGCTCTGCGCCTCTGGACATGGCTGGAACATCAAGGCATTACCTTGGTGGTTCAACACCTGGCAGGTTCTCCTGAACGCCCGGGCGGACGAACTCAGCCGCCGGTGCTTGATGGATCACGAATGGCGTCTGAACTCGGACGTGGCGCAAGGTCTCTTTCTGCAGTGGGGAGAGCCTTGGTTAGATCTATTCGCCACCGAAGAGAACGCGCAGTGTCCTCAGTTCTGCGCGTCGGAATTTCCAAGGCGGTACTCGCTCGGCGACGCTTTTCGTCACGTGTGGAGTTGCGGTCTGTTGTACGCCTTTCCGCCTATACCACTTCTGCCCAGAGTGCTGAAGAAGATTCGGCGCGACCGGGCCCAAGTCATCCTTGTGGTTCCGGATTGGGCACGAAGATACTGGTATCCCGAGCTACTCAACATGGCGATCGATCCCCCGATCCGCCTGCCACTTCGGGAGGATCTTCTGTCGCAGCAACAGGGGACGGTCCTCCACCCGAACCTGTCCAGCCTCCACCTCCATGCGTGGAGATTGAGCGGCGACAGCTGATTCCATTTGCCTTGCCTCCTGAGGTCTGTGATGTCATTCTGGCAGCCAGGCATCCCTCCACTAAATCGGGATACGCCTGCAGGTGGAACAAATTTGTGGCATGGTGCACAGCTAAGTCTGTGGACCCCCTTTCTGCCCCTCTTTCTGAGGTCCTTCTGTTCCTACTCTCCTTGGCCCAGCAGGGCTCTGCTTTGGGCACTGTCAAAGGTTATCTTTCGGCCATCTCCGCCTTTCTCAAGCTTCCAGATCAGCCTTCTCTCTTTAAGTCCCCGGTTGTTAACCGTTTCCTCAAAGGCATTACACACACGTTTCCTCCTGTGCCTTTCATAATGCCTCAATGGGACTTAAATCTTGTCTTGACCTATCTGATGTGCGCTCCTTTTGAGCCCCTTCATAACTGTCCTTTACGTCTTCTTACTCTCAAGACGGCTTTCCTGGTAGCTATCACCTCAAAAGAGGAAGAGAGGCTCCATCGTCTGGACCCAAAACGTGCGCTCTCGTTCTATATAACGAGCACACAACAGTTCCGGGTGGATGACCAGCTCTTTGTTGGCTACGTGGGTGCCAAAAAAGGTCGGGCCGTGCACAAACGCACCATCTCTCGGTGGGTCGTTTTGTGCATCAAAGCATGTTACTCGGCTAAGAAGGAGCCTCCTGTGGGGCTGCGTGCCCATTCTACCCGGGCAACAGCAGCCACTACAGCCTTGGGACGCGGCGTTCCCTTGCAGGATATTTGTCGGGCAGCCACGTGGGCCTCGCTGCACACATTTACCAAGCATTACTGCCTTGAGAGCCAAGTCCGGAGGGACGGCTTCTTTGGCCGTTCTGTCCTCCAGGACTTCCTTGTCTGATCTTTGTTCGCAGACCCACCACCGGGGTTGGTATTGCTGGGGTATCTATTCTAAGGTAAGGAATCTATCACTAACGTGTCTCTTTCAGATGCACAAGTTACTACTTGTGTAACGATATATCTGTAAGAGACATTAGTTAGTGATAGATTCCTTACCGCCCCACCCATCCTCCCCGGTCTGCGAACCTATTTCTAGGGTTAAGGTCATCCCTTTCAGGGCCCTAGTTTCATGGCACCAATGGTCAGTTTCTTGCATGGCTCTGCGTTCCTGGCGCGGAAAGTCGTGTGCAGAACTGACGTCAGCGCGCATGGGTGGGGTGCCTAAGTAGTCTCCGTGACGTCATCTCGGCGCTTACGACGCCAGCGACGGACGCGGAACCGCACGACGCCACCTACTGATGCGCAGGGGTACTGCTAGCGAAAAACTTTCCGAATCCAGTCTGATGCCTGGGGATATTCTAAGGTAAGGAATCTATCACTAACTAATGTCTCTTACAGATATATCGTTACAGAAGTAGTAACTTGTGCATTAGTGATCCATGGGCTATCATGGGAAAGCACTAAGTGTTTTTAAAAATACCCCTCACACACTAAGAATCCCTTAGTGTCATGCTTCATCATAGGGGTCTTCCCGTCCCTCTATGGGGCGGGGCGTGCTTCAACCTACGGAGACGTGGGAGCCCTTTGTTTGTGAAATAGGCTATGTGTAGTGTGAGAGTGGTAGGGTACATGTTTCGTAAGCCGTCCCCAGGGCTTACTCGTGGAGCTGCACGAAGGTATTTACGGGCGAGGGCATAGCCGTTATCATTGTATATTACGAGGCAACCTCTCCTTCAGTGCCAGCTCATGGAGTCAGATTATCCTTCCAAATAGCATACCAATTCGGTTTCGATACTACAAGGGGCATTTTTTCCCCCCTTTTTTTCTGACATGCTAATTTTGCATGACTTTTTAAGAAATAGGCATACAATATATATAAAACAGCAGATATATTTTGAGTGCAGTAGGGATCTTATTAGGTCCTGACGAGTAAGCCCTGGGGACGGCTTACGAAACATGTTGACCCAGTAGGGGCATCTCATTAAAGTATACCCCCTACGTCTCTCCCCACATTTTAATATTTCCAGCTAGGGAAGTGAATAAAATTTGTTTTTCCACTAGCCAGGGAATTTTACAACTCACCCCACATTCTTTATAGACCCTACCACTCTCACTCTCACACTACACATAGCCTATTTCACAAAAAAAGTGCTCCCACGTCTCCATAGGTTGAAGCACACCCCGCCCCGTAGAGGGACGGGAAGACCCCTATGATGAAGCATGACACTAAGGGATTCTTAGTGTGTGAGGGGTATTTTTAAAAACACTTAGTGCTTTCCCATGATATCCCATGGATCACTAATACACCTTTTTCTAACCACTAAAAAATGAAAAATACATTTCTTTTTGTAGGATAGAATCTTATTGTTTATCGAAAGTCTGAACAGGAGGTTGATTCTATCTTTATACCTCTTTACTCCCTCCCCCATTTGTTATTTTTCTAGGAAAAGGCCCAGAGTACCAAGTGACATAGAATGACCAGGACCTGGGTGTAGCAGGACCAAGGTGAGGACGGTCAGCAGGACCACAACAGCCAGAGCAAGGAAGACTAATGGCACTGGACATTGATGTTCAGGAGGACCAAGACCAAAATGACAAGGCTCAGAAGGATTCAAACAAAGAGAGCCAGGACCAAGAGGGCACAGACAATTGGGCGCAATGCCAGAAGGACCATGGGAACATGGCACCGGGTCAGAAACGCAAGGATGCTCCAAAGCAGGAAGACAAGAGCTAGGAGGGCAAGGTCAAAGAGGACGAGGACAAAAGAGGCCAGGGAGACCAAGGGGACCAGCAAGACCTAGAGCTAATGTACTGGGAATCAGATGAGCTGGGTGAGAAGGATCAGAAGTACCAGGTTAAATGCACAAGGGTCAAGAGGATCAGGAAAGAAAAAAAAGAGCTAGGAGAGGAGGGGCTGATAGGACCAGGATGGACAGAAGGACCATAACCAAGAGGATTAGGCATACAAATACCCAAACAAGGAGTACCAGAAACAAAAGGATCAAGTCAAACCTAGGAAGAGAACATGGACTGAGGACCAGGAATAGGAAGACCATTGCTAGGCAAACCATACTGAGAGTGAGGAAGACTAGGAGAACAGGAACTGAAGAATAAAGAGGAAATGACCAGGCAACCAGAGCTAAGAGGACCAGGGCAATAAGGACCAGTGGGACCACAATCAAGGAGAAAAGGATGCTCAATTCACAGAGGGCCAGAGTATCAGGGCCTGGCATACCAGGTCAAGCATGACTAGCATAAGGGGGAAAAGGACAACCAGAACAAGGAAGGTCAGGATGACAGGAGCTATGATGACCACGATGGATGGCTAAGTGCAGCTAAGATCAGGATGACCTGAACAAAGAGGATCAGGATTAAGTGGCCAAGTTAGTCCGGGATGACCATGAGCAGGAGGTCCATGGCTGCAGCTGTCCGCGGCTGCAAGAGTATTGTTAAACTTACCTAAACACCACCCCATTTCCGCGAGCCTAAGACTCCTCCATTGGCTACCAGTCCGCCGAAGAATAGACTTCAAAGCGCTTTGCTTAGTTCATAAAGCCATATATGGAGGAGGGGCGGTAGACATTCAACGCTTGTTCCCGCGATATCTGCCTACTCGATGTCTTAGGTCAGCAAACACCGGACTGGTTCTTATTCCCAGGATAAGAAGAGCCAGATGGGGCGGTAGGGGGTTCTCTCACCAAGCGGCCAAATTGTGGAACTCCCTTCCAACACATCTGAGACTGCAGAATAGTAGGCCCCTTTTCAGAAAGCTGATAAAAACTTGGCTATTTTCCAGGACCTAGGTCAGTCACTTAGGTTGGACTGCTATTATCTCAGCGCCAAGACGCCTCGGCAGTAGTGCGCTCTACAAAAATACCTCAGTCAGTCAGTCCAGGGCCAAGGGTATCATGACATGTTGGAGGAGGACCCAAAGAACTAGTCAGGTCAGTAGTAGGTGGGTGGACTTGGGCTATTAAGACCAGGGACCAGATGGGGAAAAATTAGGTGGACTGGAAGGATCAGAATTGACAGGACTAGGAACAGGGCTAGGAGGACCATAGAGGTCAGAACCAAGGGACCAGGACCTGAAATTTCTAGTGGAGCAGGAAGCCTAGGAACTGGGGTATTAAGATCAGCCTGACAAGGATCAGGTGAACCAGGACAACCAGAGCCACGAGGACTATTGGGACCAGACCAGGTCATAAATGACCAGGCCTCACCCAAAAAGACCTAATAAGGAGGACCAGGACCATATGAGCCAGTTCAAGGTGGACCACAAGGACAAGAACCAGGGCAAGGAGAATCAGATTGACCCAATCTACGAAGTCTATAATAGCCAGGACGACAGGGCTGAGTGGATACCAACCCAGAAGACTAGTAGGTTAAGGGTGAGAATCAGAAGTGCCAGGATCAGGAGCCTCAGGAAGGGCTAATACAAGGATGAGCCAGGAACAGGGCCAGGAAGACCAGAGTCAGGAAGGACTACAACCAGGACCCCAAGATTTAGAAAACCAGTACCAGGCTGACCAGAACTAGTTAGACCAGGATGAGGATCAGGAGAACCAAAACAACCCAAAAAAGGAAGACTTGGTACAGGACTATCAGTAGGAACAACACCTAGAAGCACCTGGAAGTGAAGGAAAAAACCAGGAGCAGGAGGAAACTATTTGCATCTCAGCCACATCGATTAGGATATCCCTTTTGTAAATGGTTCTTATTCATGCTTCCTATGCTGCCAACAGGAGAAACCTTTTCTTATTTATATATTTTATTTTTTTATTTATAGATTTATAGAGCGCATGGCTACCCAAGGGCTTCCCGCGCTGCGGGACGGCTGCTACACGAAGGCTAGAGATAGATTAGTGATACTGCTTGAACAGCCATGTTTTGATCGACTTCCGGAATGCTGCTTTCATTGTCAGTAATCGAGATTCGCGTGGTAATGAGTTCCACAACTTGTGGTTTTTATCAGTCGTTCGGAGCCGGATCTCAGGCTTCTGTTTGGGACGTAAGGGGACAAGAGGTTTCTAACTTTACTTAGACCCTTGTTGTGTAAAGCTCTCTGGCTCATGAGGAGTGCCTTGAATTTGATTCTGGCATCCACCGGAAGCCAATGGAGGGCTTTGAGATGCTTCCTAGCTGACTCCCGGATTGGGGCCTTGCACAGTAGCCTTGCTGCAGCGTTCTGGACCACCTGGAGTCTGTTGATCACGAATTTGGGCACCCCTAGGAAAAGTGAATTTCCATAGTCCAGGCGTGACGTGACCAAGGAGTGGACTACTGTCTTTCTAAGCTGTATGGGAATACGCTCCAGGATTTTGCGGAGCATTCTAAGTAGTCTGAAGCATGTACCTGTTAGTTTCTTAGCTTGGGTCACCATTGTTAGGTCCTTATCGAGCCAGAAACCCACATTTTTAATAGATTCCCTCGGAGTGGGTGGGTTACCTAGGCATTTGGGCCAGCTGAGTAACGGTCTGGGGACTGCCTTGTTGCTGAGGACCATTAGTTCTGTTTTATCCCCATTCAATTTTAAACAGCTGTTTATAATCCAACCCATCACTCTTTCCACACAGGGAGCTAAGCTGCCGGAGTCCCCGTTGGTTCTGTGGTCTAAGGAAATCACCAACTGGGTGTCATCAGCATAGGCTGTCATGAAGACATCAAACTCTTGGGCTATTTGTGATAATGGCTTCATATAGACATTAAATAGTGTAGGACTCAGCGAGGAGCCCTGAGGCACCCTGCATGTCAAAGGCATCATCCTGAAAAGGAGATTGTTTTCCATAACTTGGAAGGTCCTTCTTTCCAGAAACGAAGCCAGCCACTGTAGAGTGTTACCTTGGACACCGATGGCCATCAGTCTATTTTGCAAAATATGGTGGTCCACCGTGTCGTACGCTGCGCTCAAGTCCAGAAGTACTAGAGCTGCAGAACTACCCTGGTCCAGAGACATTTTGATTTCCTCTACCACTGTTAATAATGCTGATTCCGTGCTGTGCTGCACACAAAATCCCATCTGCGTGGGGTGGAGGCATTGGTTCGATTCCAGAAACTCTGTCAGCGCTCTGTTTACGTGTTTTTCCACCAGCTTCCCAACAAATGGCAACATTGAGATGGGGTGGTAGTTCCCTAATTGCGCTGTGTCTAAACTGGGCTTTTTAAGCAGTGGTCGGATTATGGCATGCTTCCAAGCCCCTGGTACTACGCCCGATTCAAGAGAGAGGTTCATGATCCTAACTAATGTTGGAAGGAGGGTGTCTGTAACTTTCTTAAGAATATGCAGCGGGGCAGGGTCTAGTGGTGAGGCTGACCTCACCTTGTCCATCAATAGCTTCACCTCCTCCGTGTGCACTGGGGGGAAGCTAGTAATTGTTTGCCTGGTCGATCTGTGCCTCATCACCTTCCTGCCTTAGGGGTATTTCTCTTTCGGACAGGAGTGCGCTGTAGATGTCCATAACTTTTGTGAGGAAATAAGTGGCTAGGTTGTTGCATCTGTTCTCTGAGGCTTCCGTCGTATGGGTAGTTTGTGGTGGGGAGGTTAAGGCCTTGACTACAGCGAAGAGTACCTTTGAGGAATTCTGTGCCTGGCTAATTTTTTCCACAAAGAATTTGGTCTGTGCTTCTTTAATGCTATTGTGGTAAAATCTGATCGCCACCTTGTACTTTAAAAAAATTTTTTTTATTGATATTACACATAAACAGAGTACAGCATATGTAGTAGACAATCAGCAGTGTTACACGAATAAAGCGGAGTAAATGTCATGGAGCACAGCGAGGTTTAAATCTATTCATGCACAGAGGACAAGTCTCTACCCCCTGCTGCACCACAGTGGTATCTTATAGGAATGTCACATCTTGGGAACATCATATAGCATTGTATAGTGAAATAAGACGAACAATGTACGCATGGGTGTACGTGAAGAAAGCCGTAGCTTGGAGTGGTTAGGCCTAATCGTATATTGATTAGATTGAGTATCAGGACTCCTGGTCAATGTCAGCTGGATGCTCCAGTAGGTATGCTTGAAGTGGGCCCCAGATGTCTCGAGGGCGTGAGGAGACCGGGAGAAGCTCAGAATCCGTACAGGTTTGATCCTGCCATAATGTCATGTCCCCAATCCATTCCTTAAATTTGGGTACCCTTCCCCGACCCCACCTACAGGCCACTCGCCGTTTGGCTAAAACTAGGCTAAAGGATACAAATTTACGAGGAGTTGCTGGTATCTGCTCAGTGAAGCCTAGTAAGGCCATAAGAGGAGACCTCGAGAGGGATAACGAAGTCATGTAGTCTAACGCTGTGAAGACCTGTTGCCAATATGCGTGAATGGCTGGGCATCCCCAAGCAAGATGAAGGAAGTCAGCAGCCTCCGCCTTACATCTGTCACATCTGTTTGTATCGCGTAACCCAAATTTGTGCAGTTTAACCGGGGTATAATAGCTGCGGTGGAGGAATTTGTAGTGAGTAATGCGTAGGCGGCTGCTGGAGGAGATCTGTTCTGTTTGTTTACAACAATACGCCCATTGTGTATCAGAGATGTCATGATCCAGTTCAGTCGACCATTTATCCCGAGCTACTCACTGAGGGTACTCGGTATCAACGTAGACACTGTGATACAATGTGGATACTAAATGAGAAGCGGTGGGTGCACGTAGTATATGGTGCAACGGGGCTACCACTAAGGGCTCCAATGGGTACGCTAGGGTGCAGTCTTTGATCCCATGCCTTAGTCGGGCATACAGGAAAATTTCCATAGCGGAAGGTGGGGGGTTTGGATAGAGCTGTTGGAGAGTACGAAACTTGCCATTTAGGTATAAGTCACCCCAGCAGCGGATTTGTCACGTATTTGCGACCTTCTTAAATACACCTTCCTGCAGTAATGGCATCTTTGAGTGGCATGCAAGCGGAAGTAGCGGGGAGTATAATCAGGGTGTCTGTAGGTGGTCAGCAATGCGGTGCCACGCTTTGACCGTGCAGTCTACAGAGGATGGGCGAGGCTCACGCGGCGCGACCATGGACAACATGATCCCCTCCAATGGAATAGGATCTGCGAGCCAGTGCTCGGTAGCAACATGAGGTGTATACCGAGGCGGGTGGAACCAAAAGTGGGCATAGTGTGCTTGGGCACATATGTAATACAATTCAAAATTAGGAATATCAAAGCCCCCCTGCGAATATGGGCGCATGAGTGTGTCCCATTGTATGCGTGGTTGTTTGCCTCCCCATACCAATCTAATCAACTCCGCTCGGAGAGAGGAGAAAAAATGACGACCTGGGTCGTATGGGATGTTTAAAAACAGATACAAGAATTTAGGTAGGACCACCATTTTAATGAGGGAAATGCGTCCCGCCATGGTAAGGGGGAGTGCATTCCACCTAGTGATGCATCCAGTAACATGGTCCAACGCACGCCCATAGTTTAGCCTCATCAGTTCCTCGCGGTCTGCTGTGATGTGTATCCCTAGGTACTTCACTTCATCAGAGCACCATTCAATGGGGAAGTCGGTATCGAATGGTGTAGCTGAAGCAGTCAATGGGAAAATTTGGGATTTGGCCCAATTTATATGGATGCCGGAGTGACCACCAAACCTGACAAACTCCTGGAGGAGCGCATTAAGGTTTTGATGCAGATCTTTAATATATAGGGTAACATCGTCTGCATACAACGAAATGAGGATTGGGCGTAGAAAACAACGGTGGCCTTTTTCATGGTGATGTTGCCGGACCTTAGCCGCCAGCGGCTCCATGGCGAGGGCGAATAAAAGGGGAGATAACGAGCACCCCTGTTGGGTGCCGCGAGAGAGATCGAGGGAGAAGTATGCCCATTAATCAGGACTTTCGCTGTCGGTGAGGTATATAAAAGCCGGATCCAGGCCAAGAAACCTGTGGGAAGTCCCATACATTGAAGTATAGTTAAGAGGTAGTCCCATTCCACAGAGTTGAAGGCCTTCATGGCATCTAGGAAGACTGCCACTAGAGCCAGCTGTGGGTCTATATTTTGTAGAATAGAGAAGAGCGTCCTAAGATTGTGAGAGGTTGCTCTGCCGGGAATGAAACCGGCCTGATCTGGCAAAATTAGGTTCTCCATCAGGAGACTGAGGCGATTTGCCAGTAATTTGGCGAGTATTTTTGCGTCCGTGTTGATGAGTGAGAGGGGACGATAGGACTCACAACAATCTGCATGTTTACCCGGCTTCAGTAATGATGTAATGAGTGCCTCTCTCATCGATGTGGGCAGGATCTGAGTTTCCTGGGCTTCCATGAAAACCTCCTTCAGCACTGGGAGAAGGTGATCAAGATAAGTTTTGTAAAACTCTATGGGAAGCCCATCGGACCCTGGTGCCTTCCCTGATTTCATCTGCATGATAGCTTCCCGAAGCTCATCATCCTCAAATGGAGCCGACAAGAATTCCCGCTGATGGTCACCCAGCCATCCCAACCCTATATCTTCAAGATAATGAGAAAGGTCAGGGGGAGAAGCGTGGCGTGAGCTATACAAATCCGCATAGAATTCAGTAAATGTATTTAAAATTTCAAGACTATCCCTATGACGCACCCCATTCCCATCCACCACATCCACTATATAATTAGAAAAGCGGGGCTGTCTAATTTCAGTCGCTAGAGCCCGGCCGGGTCTTTCGCCCTCCCCATACCGACGGGCAATATAGTATTTGCCTCTGAATTTAACTTCCCGTTCCGCTGTTGCGGTATAGTCTGTTAGTTTTTCCCGGAGTAAGGCCCTCTGGGCACCTGATTTCACATTCCACATGTCGAGCTCAAGTTGCTTGAGCTCATTTTCAAGACGCCGCAAAGTTCTCCGAATATCTCTGAGTACCCCGAAGCTTTTGGACATGCACATGCCCTGCATGGTAACTTTAAAAGCCTCCCAGATTGTGCCCACGTGTGAAACAGAGCCCTTATTTCTAGCGAAAAAATCAGCGATTTCCTATCCAATTTCTGCCTGAAAAACCATATCCAGCAGTGCTTCTGGCACAAGTCTCCAACATCGAGGGGTGGCGATTAAATTAGGGGGGGTTATCTCCAGGCATACCGGCGCGTGGTCCCAGTATGTTCTGGCCATATGTTCTACAGAGTGAATCCAAGGACTCACCCCATGGGAGCATACCCAATAATCCAGACGTGACCAGGTCGAGTGTCCCGCCGTATAGAAAGTGTCCTCTCTGTCTGCTGGATGGACATAGCGCCATGCGTCTATGAGCCCATGATCTAGAAACAGTCGAGAAAGGGTATCCTGAGTGTTGGTGTAATGATGTGGCAGAGGGTTGGATCTATCCATGGAGGGGCGCAGGGCAGTGTTAAAATCTCCTCCCCATATAACGTGAGTGGACCCTACCTTAATTATCTGTCCCCATAGGGTAGTGAAGTAGCAAGCGAGGGTAACCGATTGTGTGCCCAGCGTACCCCAGAGCATACAGCTCCGACCTGCGGGGTCACTAAATGTGCCTCCCAGTATGAAGGGTGTATTCTTTTTAACTAAGATGAGTATGCCGCGTGAATATGTAGAATAGGAGGAGAGTACTCGGGCGGAGGCCCACTTACTGCCAAAACAATGAGGACGTTGAGGGTCAGTGTGCGTCTCTTGTAGCATTGCAACTTGTATGTAATGTCAAGATACGCCAGTATTTGTCTACGTTTTCGAGGGTCGCCAAGGCACCTGACATTCCATGTGGTCAATTTAATTCGTAGTGGCTCAGTATGTAGTGACATTCCGATGGTAGTACAACGCTATAGTGAATGTGTCAGTTCTCGTACAATGTGTAAATAGGCCAACATTGGCTAACATATCAATCCTCTGTTGTCTCGAATACATAAAAGCAATATATAACATTCCCCAACCAGCCCCTCCCCCCAACAATTCCCCTAACGTGTCGGCATTGGAGCGACTGGCTAAGAACCGTCCCACCCCCACCCACAACAGCACCCCAATTGTGCCGGTATTAAGTTGCCCACCCATAGTCCCCAAACAACGTAACTGTCCTGTCTTAGTCAAGAAAGTCCAGCCAAGCAGGGAAAAAGAAACAAAAAAGGAAAAAAAAAGGAAAAGTATAAGCAGTATGGGGGATCTCCCATAAGGGGGGGGCGCCCGTGGGCTACGAAACCTTCCCGTTTCCCAACTCTCACTGCATTGCAGTCCCTAGGTGCCTCAAAGGGTGAAAAAGGGATAGAGCGGTAAGGGAAGGGTGCTTGGCGAAGTCTATGACAAGCCTACCAAAATAAAAACACAAATATTGAATCATAAGCCTTATATAGTGTACAGAGCCCAGAGGGCACTTAGCTGGCCGCATCATGCTTGCAGGAGAAGTGACCCATCCTGAAGGTCGACCACGACTCCATCACGGAAGGACGGGCAGTGCGATTCTCACCAGAACAGCAACAAAGTACAACAGATCCCACGACAGGTGGGGGGATCTAACTGGGTCATGCAACGATAACGTCCATTTCCCAGGTTAGTCCAGGGAAGGAGAAGGAGATCTGGAAGCATGGTCTCGTCGTGGCGATCATCGCTAAATAGTCTTCAGAAAATCCTCCACTTGCTGCAGATTAGTGCAGAAGGTGTGCTTGCCATGGTAAGTAATCCGGAGTCGTGCAGGGTACATTAGGGCATATTCTATTTGAGACTTGCGCAGTTTTTGCTTGACAGGCAGGAACTTGCGGCGCGCCTCCTGAACCGCCATAGTAAAGTCAGGGTAGATGGTGAATTCATTGCCTTCGAAGTGTAGTGTCTTCTGCTCACGAGCTTTCTTAAGTGCAGCATCTCTGTCTCGATAATTCAGGAGACGGGCAACAATGGGTCGTGGAGTTCCTCCCGGTGGAGGCCCGGGACCCAGGGTGCGATGCGCACGCTCCACCATCAGCTGCGACGAGAAAGAGTCTGCTCCGAAGGTACCGGTCAGGAGGCGCTCAATGAAGTCCTCCATGCGCCCAGTGTTTGTGCTCTCCGGTATGCCTATGACTCGAATATTGTTCCGGCGGCTCCAAGCCTCTAAGTCTTCATTTTTGGCCGCGATGACTTTTAACAGCTTGTCCATTTGCGACACCTGTTGCTGCATCTGGGAGGTGGCATCCTCATTCTCCAAGTTGCGGCGCTCAGCCTCCTTCAACTGCCCATCATGTTTGTCGACCTTCTGGCTGTTCATTGTGTCCATTTTCCCAGAAAGGTCGGTGAAGCTGTGTTGCATAGCCAGGAGCAGTGTTTTTACGTCATCTTCCGAGGTTGGCGAGGGTGCCTGCGACTGGACAGCGCTGGTCTGTCCGGAATCAGCCGATGTGGACCGCGTAGCGGCTTTTTTGGTGTCGAAGGTGAGCCTGGGTTGACGGCCATCCGGCTTCCCCATTTTGCGCGTGATGGTTGCGGGGAGGATGAGCGGTAGTGGGAATCACTACACCCAGGAGCTAACTGGGAGACCAGTCAAAGAGCGTCAAGCAAGGAAGGACATTCATCAACCATACGAAAAAAAGCAGGAGCAGAGTGCAACGATAAGGCAGGCCTGCAGTAGCATTCGTCAGAGGAGCTCAAGGAGATATCAATAGTCCACCTGTGTGAGGGGCAAGCAGTGTCCTGAGCAAATAGCAAGCCCCTTCGGTGAGTGGGCAGGCATCAGCAGTAGACGCAAATGCACAGATGTCGCAGAAGCGTGTTGAAATAGGTGTCACTTGTTTAGCAGAGCTGCCAAGGCAGAAGGAGTATATGCAGCGGCGCCAGGCAGTAGTGTACAAGACTGCAATATGTTAGCGCCACTGAGCGGTATACCAACTGGGGGGCAAGCGTGGTGTATAATGGCCCCAGATTCCTTCAGAGCAGCAGCATCAGCATATGACCATGCCGGTGGCGCAGTGTAGCCTCACAGTCCCCTCTGCACAAGCACACTCCTCTTACAGGATCAAAATGGCAGCGTGCAACTATGGGTGAGCACCGGGTGTGGCACAGTATACTACCAGCAATAGACCTCCGCTGTGTGTCATGGAGGTCACAGAGAATGGGGGCAGTCAATCCCGCCAGCAGCCCAGACACATGAACAGCAGCCGCCAGCCACCCGGCAGGCAGAGAGAGTTAGTTAAGCCCAGGATATTGTCTCTGTGAGAGACGCAAGCAAGCGGAGGTGCAGGGCGTCCAACAGGTCACTATAGGTACAGCTCATCAGTAGCCTCCATGTCACAGGGAGACATCATGCTGGCGTGTAAGATGGCGGCGCCACACTCAAGATTCCGTGTTGTAGAGACAACCGCCACTCATCTGCAAATATTGGCATGCGATATACTCAGCCGGATAAAGACCTTCGGAGATCACACACGGGGCAGTCTTCAAGCACCAAAGGCAGTTCTGAAGCAAATACGGGATCGCGCGGGCCCTGCAGCGCACGATAACAGCCGAGGAGAAATGGTGCACGTCCAGCACCAGGCCTCCCGCCCCATGCACCAGCCACCTCACCGCGTCTCTTGTCCTGGTCCAAGCATGCTCCACAGTCCACAGGAATAACGATCACGGCATGCGACAAGCCAATGAGGAGCAGACCGCCCGACGGAGGGCGGGGGAGCAGGCTACTCGTCGGAGGGCCCGCCACTACGTGAAATCCTCGGGGCTCGAGTGACAGCAGTTGCCGCCTGGGTTACCAGGAACTTCACCTCCTCAGCCCCCCGCAGCTTGAAGGCCGGACTGAAGCCACCTCCGGGAGTGCGAAATCCACAAATTCCGCACCAGAGCAGCCAGACAGTCTAGGGAACAGGTGAGTAGCGGCACCAAGGAGTTTTATATAGTAGGAGCTAGGTTAAATAACGGATTATATCGCCAAGCCTCCAGAGCCTCACAGGTGTGCGGCCATCATGGACGTGCGCCACCTAGCGCCCCCATCGCCACCTTGTACTTAGCTTTGCGATGTGGATCGTATGATTTCCTCCATTCCCGTTCAATTTTTTTGCAGCTTTTCTTTAAGGAAAGTAGTTTGGGGTTAAACCATGACACCGTTATGGGTCTCGATTTTGATTTAATGGAGGTTTTGGGAGCTATTTTGTCCAGTGATTGCGTTATCTGGGTTTCCCAGCTGGAATAAGCTTCTTCCACTGTTTCCAGTGCCTCGGAATTCGGTGTAGCGAGGGCCGCTAGGTTGTTCCCTCAAGCCTCTGTGTTCAACTTGGCCCAGCTTCTTTTCTTAATATCTATCGATAGGGGGGGCTTTTCCTTCTCTCTTTGTCTGTTATATAAATTGAATGGAATGAGGTGATGATCTGACCAGGGCACTGGTATTGGCGGGGCGATTACGATGTTGGTGTCATTTGACAAGTATATGGCCCTTAATATGTGCCTTCACTTCTTTAGCTCACGAATAGAACTGGTAAGTAGTTGCTGAAAAATCAGAGCATTCACAGTCAATAAAAAGCCAGGATTGTTACACTGTGACCTCTGAGTGTCGAAGACACAGTCTGATGCTGGCACAATAGTCTGAGGGTGGATCTGAGGGCACAGGGAGTAAAACTTGGCAAAGGAGTTTAAAAGTGGACAGGTGAAAATGAGTGTGGTCTGTGAAGGATGGCAGAAAGGGTTTGATAAACTCAGATTGCTCAAGTCAGGAAAAATAGTTAACTGCTAACAAAGAGGTGAAAGGGCTATGGCAATCAGCAAAAGTAAGCTCAAGATAATAAAAATACTCTGAGGAGACAGGAGGGGTTGAACGAGGCTCCAGATAGATCATCTCCAATGGCCCAAAGAGGGATTCTGTGTGACCCCCAGATCTTTTCCCTGACATTCCATATGTATGTAGGTGGGATGAGTATGCGGCAAGGGGCAGATTTACTAAGAAGTCACGCAAGGTAAGGCAGCAGGACAATGTGCTGTTCTACCTTGTGTGACAAGGAGGGAGTAGAAATGCACCATATCTACTAAGATATGATGCATTTCTGCTCTCTCCCTGCGCTGGCACACTGTGTTCTGCCTAGTGCAAATGCAGGCATCTTGCACCATGGTGCAAGAGTGCCTGCATTACGAGCAGGATTTTTTTTGCAGGAAGGTGCACCTCTATGCACGAAAACATTTCTTTGAGGCATTTTTCTCTTTCTATCTGTGCTGCGGAAGAAGTAACAAGGGGCAATACAGATATTTCTCCTTGTTATGCCTTACTTGGTAAGGTGTACTATTTTGACAAAATCCCAGGTGTACTATCCTTAGCAAATATGGGATTGTGTCAAAATCCACGGGAGGATGCATTTGAATGCCTTCTGAACACATGGTAATGCAAGGCAACAACTTGCACTGTCTTGTGTTACTCTGGATTTACTAAGCCATGCAGAACCACGTAAGGTGGCTTTGCGTGGCTTAGTAAGTCCCCTTTAAGAGCTTGTGTTGCCTTGCATAGCCTGTGAGGATTTGGGTGCATTATATGCTATGGGTATGTAGTCTTACCATGGAATACACTGTCTTGGGTCCATTCAGGCTCCATTGCACAATCTTAAGCTCAATCCTGGGTAGCTATGGCTTTGAGTAGCAACGCTTGAACAAAGGAACTAGTGTAAAGCATTAAACAGTGCCAAACAATGAAATAAGAAAGTCACAGAACATGAAAGACATACAACACCAATTCATAAACATAGATTATATTTTTATGAATTTTTAGAGTCCAAGGTGAACAAAATTCACTGGAGGGTTCCAGAGATACAGATTTTTAAAGGAAATCTTCATTTTTCAGGAGATGAACATGCTCAGCGATGCTCTGGGTGCTATGCGGTCGACGGGGGAGCCTTTGCGGTTATTCCTTGTTCCACAGGTCAGGTGGGGCACCTTTGGCCACAGAGGTCAGGGTCCCTCGAAGTCCTCTATGGGACTGTGAAAGGCTAGCTGCAGCTGGGCTATCTGCCTCTGTGTACAGCAGTCCCAGCAGAATCCTTTAGCAGCGGCTGGTGCCCCTCTTGGGCAACCAATCTGGACTCAGATAGTATTCCTGGATAATTTGAGTGCAACTTTTAACCATTAAAGATCAGTCTCTCGGGTTCGCCCAGAGGCAGCTAGTAGTGAATCTTCTGCAGTGGCTACCAACTTGCGGATGTGGGCTACTACAGCTGTGCTGACCCTGGTGCAGGATCCAGGGGGTCAGTCAGCTGTTACTTGGAGTCACTCCTTTGGTCTGGGGCACAACTTTTCCCTGAGCCAGGAGCCACAGGCACAGTCCTGTCTTTGCTAACCGAAGGTGCAGCAGGTGCAGTCCAAGAGATGGTGCAGCCTCTGTTTGTGCAGTCCAGGGGGCAGCAGGGCAGTCCTTCTTCAGTGTCCTTGTTCCAGTTCTGATGTGACCTGAGATGGAGGGTGCTAGGGGGGACATATTTATTCCCAGAAAGTGCCCTGGTGGAATGATCTGGTCACTAGCCAATGCATGGATAGGGGTGGTGACCCCAAACTGAAGTGAAGGTGAATGATGAAAATGCTACCCATATACATTCTGTGAAGTCCTTTTTATCAAAGGGCTGCTGATCAGTTCTTCCTGAGTGACAACATAGGGTAGATGATAGAAGTAAAGGCTAGGTCACAGTTTTTTCTTGTTAAAGGTATGAAAGTGTCATATGTCCCATGCAGGCCCATTGTCGTTTTTCCCTATGTGAGCATGAGCACGCTACAGACTGCCCTCTGATTTGCACACGTTACTACACCAACTTATTTTCCTTTGTGCCACAATGTACTTTCACACAGACCTTGCTGTTGTTTTCTCATTCTGTTCTTTCCTGGGATTTAGTCTGAACACCGAAAACAAGGTCAAACAAAAAATCCCCCTTGTTATTGTGTTCTGGTCAGGCCCTAGCACCTAGACAAAGCACGCAGATGCAGCTGTTGTTTGGGAACACTTACTTTTGTCATATAGGTATACACAGATAGGTAACATACACACACTTAGAGAGGGACCACTCCAGGGAAAAGATCGTGACAGCACCTGAGATGAGGAACTTTCATCTGTGTATGCTAAGGTATGGGGTCTGCTTCTAACACGCAGAGATCTTCTGATATATAATCATTTTGCTTCTGTAGAAGGGGAGGGAGGTTAGGCTACCCTGTCTTATATAATGACAGCTCATTTTATGATTTATGGACTACTTACTATTCTGACCATATTTGTGTTAGGCAATTTCTTACTCATTGTGGCACGTATACTGCATCCTAGAGCACAATAGTTAAAATAAACATTTTAAACTTTCCTTGTGTCTCTGTCAGAACTTATTGTGGACTAATACGATTGTGAGAGCGAAAGGGTGTGTCCTGCAACCACTATTCCTGAGAGGGTCATGAGTGTTGTGTTCTGGGGTGTCTAATCACTTGTTCCTCTGTGAGTGAGTGGGAGGGCAACTGAGTCACTATAGTTAGTCGGTCTCGGGCTCATGGGTACTCATGTGGTAGAATGACTCAATCCCTGTATACTAAGGTTCCATGATCCCCAGCATAGTTTTGTGACTCCGCAGAATCCCTGCAATATGGCACCGCCAACGTTTGGTCTGGTACTTATTCACTGTACCCCTGAGTAGCGCTTGTGTTTGTTTTCAATACCCTCACAACATTTCCAGGAGATGTCCGTTGTAGAAGGGCTTTCCCTCCTCCGTTTGTAGGGATCCCCTATTGCTGTAGGTTTTTCAAGCTTGAATTTTAAAAGGTTTTTTAACCCGTTTTTGTGCTACCGTATGAATCCCTTTTCCCTGATTAATGGCTCAACCTGTTGCGATTCTGGCTCATTGCCATGCTGCGGTTACTCAACATTTGTTGCAGCATGGAGTCCCCAGTGCGGGCTCTCCAGTTGTCTTTGTGGTCGAGGCGGATCCTGCATACTGTTTCAAAGTGTTTTACTCCTGGGTTACGTTTCCCCCTGTAGATGCGAATGATAAGTCTGTTCATCCTTATACAGCTGCCACTGTTCCAGCGGCTTATTGCCCTTATGGGGTTGTGTAAGTTCCTCTTACAGCTTGGGAGCACCAGATTTGGTTTAATGGTGCCCTACCCATCCTATTGCTACTGTTCATATGGGCACCTTAAGTATTGGTAGGTCCACCTGGCCTGTGTTGGCTGATTTTACTCCGTACCCTAATTATCTCAATGCCAATTCATGGGAGGTACGTTTGTTGTATGCTCCGGTTCTTTCTCTTATATAGGCGCCTGATCCAATATGTTGCCCGTGCTTTTCTAGCGGCTGCGCATCCTGTTCAGGTTGCGCATGGTGGAGGTCTTGTTATTAGCCCCGTTAATATTAATTCAGTAATGGGCAAACGTCCTCAGAACTGTGAGGACTTTCCGTTTTGGATTGCTCAGAGCATTGATCAGCTTGATGCAGTTTTCCCTCTTAAGAGTCCTGTAGAGAAACACAGGATCCTTACTATGTGCTTACCTAGTGGTCTAATTCCTCCTTTGGCCGACTGCAACACCTGGGGGATGGTGTTTGCCTCAGTATTTACACTCTGTTATGGCACACCCTCAATGAGCATTCTTCAGAGCGTTCTCAAACAAGTACAGAATGAACACTGGGCAGGTCCTGCCCTGTATTTGGGGATGAAGTTGATGTGTATTTTTCCCATAGTCTCCGAAATGATTCTTTCTAATATTAAAGGTGAAGCAGCGTCCTTGATGGTTCATCAACGCCTTTCGGCAGTCGCTGACATTGACCAGGAACGTGAGTTGCTGATTATAATTGCTGTTGTTTATACATCCTTGAGTCGCAATAACTGGGGGTTTGACCTTCAACTCAATCTCAAGGTAAGCTGCCTCCTGAAAAGGAGGGTCGCCCTGTCTTTCCTAAAATGACTTGGGACAAATCTAAGCAGCACCAGAAGCCTAGGTCTCGTGGTGGATCACCACCACCGGACGCTTCTGAACATAGATATGATTTACGTGATCGCTCTAAAATTAAAACTCCTGAGAGGTTTCTGGTTCCTGATCCTCATTCTCCTCGTTCCTTAAGGAATCATATGATCAACAGTATGACAGAGGAGGATGGCAAGATCGTGGACAGAGCGAGTCCATGCAACCCAAGCAGGAACCGGAACGCCCTTTTGACGGGAAAGTCAAGAGGGAGGACCACCTCCGGATAGAGTCCTGTTCCAGAAGAAGAAAGTTGCCGCTTTGACAGTGAAATATGGCCCAGACAGTGAGAACCCTTCTCCTGGACAGGAGTTGGTTGGTGACTCTCCTCAACAGCATTGCAGAAGTTACCATAGTGTGACAGACACTCCACGAGTTTCTGGAGGCGAAAGCAACTGACATCTTTGTAACTGTTGAATCCATGGATACCCGCGTAGCTCCCCATGATAGACTACCATGTAGGCATTCAGATTGAAGGTGACATTAAACACACCATAAATGCAATTTTTTCGGACAACTTGACGTCTTCTTATGACATTTTACTGGTGGAGGTCGATTGGCCTCCCCCATTTGTGCTTGACCTCAAGGCGAGGATGTGATTATACTTTACTTTCACAATACATCCCTAATAAGACTAAGCGTGCCTATGCTTCAGAGTGGGCTCTTGCCTTAGCTCATGACTTATACCGCAACCAGGCTGGCTAGGATAAGGATTCTCCTTTACATGTTGTGCTTATACGCTCTACTCCTCAGCCGCAGCCTCAATATCTAATTAAAAGTGACGCTAAGGCATCCATTAAAGAGATTCTTACCCAATTGGAATATCAGGGTGTAATTGAACCCTGTGTCTCTGCAATTGTAGGAAGGTAGGATCTGCTTCTTATGGTTACTCCCACTTTTTGCTAAATGTGATACTGTTTTTGACTAGTCTGACTGGGATCCTGCTAATCCGGACCCCGGTCTAATTGCTTTCTCCCTAAACTGTTATGTTATGTACTTCGGTATACTCCATATTGGATACTGGGGTACCCTTGTCAGTCCCTAGTATATGGTACCCATGTACCTAGGGCATAGGTACTCCAGAGGCCTCCCATAAGGGGAAGCAAGCATTATGCCACCCATGAGAGGCCATGCAAAATGGAACTACAGGTCTGCCATTGCAGCTTGTGTAAGTTACTTAAGATATAGGTTTACTATATCTAAGGGCCACTACACTTAAAACCTATAAGTAACCCCTATAGCAGGCCTTAACAATCCTGAATGCCAAAAAACAAAGGTTCTTGTGGGAACAATAGAGTACTATATTGATATTTACAATGCACAATGGCAATAACAATGGGTCACGTGGGTTTCAGACAGAAAGGAGGCTGAGTACAGCGTGATTGAATATTTACAGTTCATATCAAAATTTCAAAAACAATTTTCAGTTATTTACAACTAATAGTGCTTGGTGTCCCCAGTGTACAATAGAACCAAAAAACGGACTAGTGACATTTGTGACATTTACAGCTTGGTTTCCATTAATCAAAAAACGACCATTTATAACTCTAACAATATTTCCAGACACTGTACTCCGTAATCAGTGCTGACAAAATGGTTCGTTTTATATTATATGTCGACGGCGTTTCGACCCTTCCGAGGATGCAGGGTTTCTTCAGGACCTAATAATATAGGGACATCTAGAATGTAAAGAAAGAGTAATGTAAGCTACAATCTATGGAGGTATTGATAGAATAAAGGTAAAATATATATATATGGGCCAAGGGGTACCTGAAACGATAACAGTCAGTGCGCGCAGCCACGTGTGGGAAGTGAAAAGGCACCGGTCAAGTGAGGAAAAGCTGGAAATATACTCACACTGGACCCAGCCGGGTACTACACGAGTGAGAGAAAGCAAGGAATCATGGTTAGGAAAGAGAAATAGTGACGATGGTTCTAGTAAGGCAATGATGTTGTAAGATGCTTACCTCAGTGTGATGGGTGAGGGAAAGGCTGGTGTTTACAGATGGGACAAGGCAGATGCCAGTGCCTGTAGATCAAGACTTCCAGGGGAGTATAGTCTGAAAAGGAGGTGTGGTGTTCCGTTGTCATTCACACATACCATAATTAATTGCAATAATAGGGAGGTCTATTTAACCATAGGGCAGTGCTCTTACCCGTGTTCAGCCTCCGATCAGTGCGGGCCAAACCTGAACCTGAAATGATGATGAGGGCGCGGGAACAGGATGTGTCCCGTCCGTTGATTTCTGGAAGAAAGACTACGTGTAACTATCGAGCAATAGGGGGAAATAAACCCGGTGGTGTTCCGGTAAAAATAATATTTGCTAAATAACGTGATCGCAACGCGTATTAAAAACGCATATTGTTGATTAATTACCATGATGGTTCTATAACAAGTGATAGGAGAGCCCCCATATGGGCAGACAATACATCAGGGCGTGGGAAGGCGCAAATTGTTATTCCGGTTAAATATTGCAGCCTAAAAGTGGACCGCGTGTTCCTCACCTCCTGATTTAAACAGTAAAAAACGCGTGCAGCCGCTACGCGTATGCTCCCCAGCGTCTGTCTTGGTGCGATGACAGCGAGGAAGTCATCTAGGCGGGATTAAGTACTTACTCAGCCTGCCAGAACCGGTCATCACTGCAGGCATCACTGCTGATTGCCGCTTGTGAGAGGACCCGGAGAAAGAAGAGAAAGAGTGGAAAGACCGGTGTCCCATTTCAGAAAAGTGGCATGTTTATGTGGCGCGCACAATGAATAATCCGTGAAATTATAATTACACTTGTATTGTAGTGTATATTAATTTTCATGAGGCATATCGGATATTCAAGTCTATTTTTCTCAAAGCCGTGTTGGTAATAGACACATACAATAAATAAAACGGCAAGTACAAAAACAGACAATATGTGTTTAAGACAAAACATGATTAACCATATCTGAAAGAGACACGTTAGTGACAGATTCCTTACCTTAGAATATCCCCAGGCGTCAGGCTGGATCCGGGAAAGTTTTTGCGTAGCAGTACCCTTGCGCGTCGGTAGGCGGCGTCGTGCGGCTCCGCGTCCGTCGTCGGCGTCGTGATCGCCGGGATGACGTCGCGGGCAGTACTTAGACGCCGCCCCTGCGCGCTGACGTCAGTTCTTCTTTTCCGCGCCAGCAAGCGCAGATCCGGGAAGAGCAGTGCCCTGGTCATTTTTTTGACCATACTTTTTGGTGAATTTTTTCACTGTTTTTTCATCTCTCAAGGTGTCGTAGGGATGCCCGGTTTCAAACGTTGCGGCGCCTGTGCGCGGATGATGTCCGTCACCGACCCGCATTGGGAGTGTCTCTTCTGCCTCGGCCGAGGCCACGACACGGAGTCTTGTCCCGAATGCCAGGCCCTTAACCCGAAAGCTTTGCGAGAGCGGTCTCGAAAGCTCCTGGAGGCCCGGCATTCGGCTCCGCGGAAGCCCCGGTCGCGTGAGAGGTCCAGGGGTCGATCGCGGAGTCCACACCGGTCGTCGGCGTCGAAGTCTTCTTCGTCCGGTAAGTCGAAACACAAAAAGTCCAAAAAGCATCATCGCTCTAGGACTTCGCCTCGCCGGTCTCGCGACTCGGCTGAGGCCCCTCCCGGCACCGTCCCCGCCCCCGCGGCCCCGGACATGCCTGTGGAGTCGCCCCCGCCATACCCGCCCTTCCTGGGTTCGGGGGCGGATCCGGCCAAAGTGCAGGAATTCCTGTCGGCCATGGCCCGCCTCTTCGGGCCTTCAGGCCCCTCCGGTGCGCCTTCGGGCCCCGTGGGCCCTCATGGGGTTGCTCCGGCGTCGCCGACGGCTCCGGCCCCGGCGTCGCCCGTGCCTCCAGCCTCGATCCCGGCTCCGGCTTCGGCCCCGACCTCGATCCCGGCTCCACAACCCCCATCGACGCCGGTCGACCTAACGACACCTCCGCCGGCGCCGATGTCTCCGGTGCCGTTCTCGACGCCGCCCTGGGCGGCGTCGTCCCCCAGTTCCTTCCGGCTCCGGACATGGCTCCGGACCGACGTCGCTCGACGCCGGCTCCGGCGCCAATGGGACCTTGGGTCCCAACTGTCCCTCCTCCTCCTTATTTTGAACCAGAGGAGGACCAGTTGGACTGGGAGGGGTCTGATGACCCTCTGACACGAAACTGTCAGTACGATGAGGACTGGACAGAGAGTCTAGGGGAGGCCAGTGGTCTGGATACTTCCCCTGACATTGGCATGCTGTCTCCTCCCGTGGCTACGGAGGAGGGAGCCAATTTTGGTACGGTGTTGCGTAGGGCGGCTGGGGCCTTACGCCTCCAACTCCCTACTTTGACGGTCAAGCCTAACATCTTGACAGAGGTGCTTCAGCCGGCAGCCTCCTCTGCGGAGACTGTGCTGCCGTTTAACGACGCCCTCACTGACGTTCTCTTGGGCGCCTGGTCCAAGCCCAACACAGGGGCTCCTGTGGATCGGAGCGTGTCACGACGCCATCGCCCAGCTCCGGGCGACCCCCTGTTTCTCTCTGTCCACCCCACTCCTGAGAGCTTGGTTGTCCAAGCCTCCGCTTCCCAAACCGCCTTCCCTACCGCCCCTCCGGATAGGGAATCCAAACGCCTGGATCAGTTTGGGAAGAAAGGTTTTTCTTCCTCCAGTGCTGGCTTGCGGTCCGTTAACACCGCTTGTCTTTTGGGCCGATATACCCACTCCCTGTGGGATTCGGTGGCGGATGTTTTGCCCCAGTGTCCTGAGGAAGTCCAGACACTGCTTTCCCGCGCCATTGCGGAAGGAAGGGATGCGGCTAAATACACTATACGTTGTGGCCTTGACACCGCCGACTCGCTGGGCAGGTCTATTGCAACGACGGTGGCGCTCCGACGCCACGCCTGGCTGAGAACCACTGGTTTTTCAGGGGATGTCCAGAATACTCTCATGGACATGCCCTTTGATGGAGTCGGTCTTTTTGGGTCCAAAGCAGACCATGCGTTGGAGCGCTTTAAGGACTCACGGGCTACTGCCAAGTCCCTGGGCCTTTCTGCTACACGCCCTCCGCTGACTTCTGCTTTTCGCCCCTATCGTGGCCACGGTAGGGGCGCCCCTTCACGTCAGCAGCCCAGCCACCGGCCCGCGCAGCAGGCGTCTTCGCGTGGCCGAGGACGTGGATTCCGCCGTGGCGGATCGGGCAACCAGCGTGCGGGTCAGGCCACCACCTCCAACCCGTCCGCGGCCTCCAAGCCCTCCTAGTCCCTCCTTTCAGGTGCACAGCACGCCAGTAGGGGCAGGGTCCGCCATCACCTTCCCCACTGGCGTACCATCACCTCGGACAGGTGGGTCTTGGACATTGTCCGAAGGGGCTACTCCCTCCCCTTCGAGACCACCCCCCCCAGCCATGCCACCTCAATTCCACCGCATGTCAGGGGATCACTTGGTGCTTCTACAGAAGGAAGTCACGCCCTCTTGACCAAAAGGGCCATCGAGCATGTTCCGACCCCAGAAGTAGGGCGTGGTTGCTACTCCCACTACTTTCTGGTGCCCAAAAGGACAAGGAGGACATGCGTCCTATCTTGGACCTCCGGAACGTCAATCGCTTCCTCCGGAAGGAGAAGTTCAAAATGCTCACCCTAGCTCAGGTCTTGACTGCCCTCGACCCTGGAGACTGGTTGGTAGCGTTGGACTTGCAGGACGCATATTTCCACATCCCCGTCCTGCCGGCCCACCGGCGTTACCTTCGGTTCACGGTAGGCCCCGAGCATTTTCAGTTCACCGTGCTCCCCTTTGGCCTTACCAGTGCCCCTCGGGTGTTCACGAAAGTGATGGCGGTGGTCGCAGCTCATCTGCGCCGGGCAGGGGTTTCAGTCTTCCCCTACCTCGACGACTGGCTGCTGAAGGCGGGCTCGTCCCAGGCAGTCGTCTCCCACCTCCAGACTACGGCCGAACTCCTGCACTCGCTGGGGTTCTCCATCAATGTGCCGAAGTCGCATCTGATTCCTTCTCCACAGCTCCTTTTCATCGGAGCGGTTCTGGACACGACGCAGTTTCGGGCCTATCCTCCCGAACGGCGAGTCCGGGATATTCAGGCTATGATTCCGATCTTTCAGCCTTTATCCTGGGTTTCGGTACGGATGACCCTGAGGCTGCTGGGCCTCATGGCCTCCTGCATCCTGCTGGTCAATCATGCCAGATGGCATATGCGGGCTCTGCAGTGGGACCTGAAGTTCCAGTGGGCGCAGCACCAGGGCAACCTGTCCGATCACGTCCAGATCTCGGAGGGGACTGCAAGACAGTTGCAGTGGTGGCTCTCGAACCGGCAATGGGTCATGGGCAGATCCCTCTCCCTTCCCCAGCCAGAGCACACCGTTGTGACGGACGCGTCCCTTCTGGGATGGGGCGGTCACATGGGAGAGGCGGAGATCAGAGGCCTCTGGTCTCCGGCGGAGTCCCGGCTCCATATCAACCTTCTGGAGCTCCGGGCGATCCGACTTGCACTGAAGGCATTCCTTCCCTCTGTCAAAGGGAAGGTAGTGCAGGTGTTCACAGACAACACCACCGCCATGTGGTATTGCAACAAACAAGGCGGGGTGGGGTCGTGAACCCTTTGTCAGGAGGCTCTGCGCCTCTGGACATGGCTGGAACATCAGGGCATGTTCCTGATGGTTCAACACCTGGCAGGTTCCCTGAACGCCAGGGCGGACGAACTCAGCCGCCGGTGCATGATGGATCACGAATGGCGTCTTCACTCGGAAGTGGTGCAAGGACTCTTTCTACAGTGGGGAGAGCCTTGGTTAGATCTATTCGCCACCGAAGAGAACGCGCAATGTCATCAGTTCTGCGCGTTGGAATTTCCAAGGCGGCACTCGCTCGGCGACGCTTTTCGTCACGAGTGGAGTTGCGGTCTATTGTACGCCTTTCCGCCTATACCACTTCTACCCAGAGTGTTGAAGAAGATTCGGCACGACCGGGCCCAAGTCATTCTTGTGGCTCCGGACTGGGCTCGAAGAGTTTGGTATCCCGAGCTACTCAATATGAGCGTAGATCCCCCGATCCGTCTGCCTCTTCGGGAGGATCTTCTGTCGCAGCAGCAGGGGACGGTCCTCCACCCGAACCTGTCCAGTCTACACCTGCTTGCATGGAGATTGAGCGGCGGCAGTTGATTCCTTTCGACTTGCCTCCCGAAGTTTGTGATGTGATTCTGGCAGCCAGGCGTCCCTCCACTAAGGTGGTATACGCCTGCAGGTGGAACAAATTTGTGGCATGGTGCACAGCAAAGGCTGTGAATCCCCTTTCTGCCCCTCTTTCTGAGGTCCTTCTGTTCCTTCTCTCTCTGGCCCAACAGGGTTCTGCCCTGGGTACCATCAAGGGTTATCTTTGTGCTATCTCGGCCTTCCTCAGGCTCCCTGATCAGCCCTCCCTTTTCAAGTCCCCTGTTGTTAACAGGTTCTTAAAAGGCATTACACACCTCTTCCCTCCTGTTCCGTTTGTGATGCCTCAATGGGACTTGAACTTGGTTCTTACCTTTTTAATGTGCGCTCCCTTTGAGCCTCTACATAACTGTCCTCTTCGTCTTCTGACTCTGAAGACAGCCTTTCTGGTGGCCATCACCTCCGCTCGGCGGGTGAGTGAGCTCCAGGCTCTATCTTGCAAACCTCCCTTTCTGTCTGTTCATCCAGACAAGGTTGTTCTTCGGACGCGTCCGTCCTTCTTGCCAAAGGTGGTTACTGCTTTCCACATTGGGCAGACCATCACTTCCGCCTCCGCATCCTTCCAGAGAGGAAGAGAGGCTCCACCGTCTGGACCCAAAACGTGCGCTCTCCTTCTATATTGACCGCACAAAACACTTCCGGGTGGATGACCAGCTCTTTGTTGGCTACGTGGGCGCCAAAAAAGGTCGGGCGGTGCACAAGAGGACCATCTCCCGCTGGGTTACCTTGTGCATCAAAACCTGCTATTCTTTGGCTAAGAAGGAGCTGCGTGCCCATTCCACCAGGGCAACGGCTGCTACGACGTCCTTGGGCCGTGGTGTTCCGCTGCCGGTTATATGTCAGGCAGCTACGTGTGCCTCGCTGCACACGTTTACAAAGCATTACTGCCTTGACAGTCAGGTCCGGAGGGACGGCTTCTTTGGCCGTTCTGTCCTCCAGGACTTCCTTGTCTGATCTTTGTTCGCAGACCCACCACCGGGGTTGGTATTGCTGGGGTATCTATTCTAAGGAAGGAATCTGTCACTAACGTGTCTCTTTCAGATGCACAAGTTACTAACTTGTGTAATGATATATCTGTAAGAGACAGTAGTTAGTGACAGATTCCTACCGCCCCACCCATCCTCCCCGTTCTGCGAACTGATTTCTAGGGTTAAGGACATCCCTTTCAGGGCCCTAGTATTTTTCAGACACCTATGTCAGCTTCTTGCATGGCTCTGCGTTCCTGGCGCGGAAAGTCGTGTACAGAACTGACGTCAGCGCGCAGGGGCGGCGTCTAAGTACTGCCCGCGACGTCATCCCGGCGATCACGACGCCGACGACGGACGCGGAGCCGCACGACGCCGCCTACCGACGCGCAAGGGTACTGCTACGCAAAAACTTTCCGGATCCAGCCTGACGCCTGGGGATATTCTAAGGTAAGGAATCTGTCACTAACTACTGTCTCTTACAGATATATCGTTACACAAGTTAGTAACTTGTGCATTAGGACACAATTAACAGTTCTGAGAGGCACTGATTAGTGATAGGTGAACCATATGTACATCCAATATCATATTGGGATAAATGACGTGTTTCCAGGGAAGCAATGAGCATGGATATAGCAACAAGGACATTCACTGGTATTTGCATAAGATCTATAAGTTTCAGTCGAACTGTTGGGCATATGCAGGGGGCAAAATTAGTTATAAAGCCAACTGGATCGCTCCACTGATAGTGACCGAGGAGGCTTGGATACAAAAGCCTCTTGTACTGATGTAAGAAAACAAGGATCGTTGCATATCAAAAAATGAATACTGTAGGCAAGTTTGTACTGAACGGTACAATAGCAAACTGGGGGGATTATGATAGTAGTGTAGTGACAAACCCCCTCCATTCTTCCGCAGAATTCAAGCCTTGTGTTATGGAGTTGGTTTTTTCAATCCAACGACACTCCAACCGTTGTAGGATTTGTGTCATG
The DNA here is from genome assembly GCA_963921515.1 of Calotriton arnoldi. Lineage (NCBI taxonomy): Eukaryota > Metazoa > Chordata > Amphibia > Caudata > Salamandridae > Calotriton > Calotriton arnoldi. Next base: position 91,110 of record CAWUFW010000708.1, read on the forward strand.
TTTCCTCCTCTGGCTCGCACATTGGCCTTGTCAATGACTTGCCATTTGATGTCATCTGCTGTGTGGTGTAATTCTGTGAAATGTGCTACTAGTGGTGCAGTTGGTACAGACCGCCGTATACGGCTTCTGTGTTGTCCAATTCTAGCTTTTATGGGCTGTTGGGTCTGGCCAATATATGGCAGGCCACAGGGGCACCAGATGCAATATACCACATTACGTGTGTTACAATTTGAGAAAAATTGTAAGGTGTGTTTTGTGTTCGAATTCTCAAATATTTTAGTATTGAATGTAAAGGGGCATGTCACACAGTTTCCACATTTAAAATGCCCTTTCACATCTGGTAGGTTCCAAGTAGAAAGTATGGTTGGCTTATTCCGCAGACCAGTTTCTGTGGAGGAGCGTATCAGATGATCTTTTATATTTTTGCCCCTCTTGAATGCAAACATGGGTATCCCTATGTCGGAGTCTATGTTCCTTATCAAATGCCAGTTCTTTTGGATCATACTTCGGATTTTATTAGAGTGAACCCCAAAAGTAGTCACACAAATCAATTTATCAATCTGAGTCTTCTCTTTTGGCTTCAGTAGCTCCTCCCTGGGACAGAACCAAGCCCTTTTTAATGATCTTCTAACTATTTTGTTAGGATATCCTCTTACTAGTAGTTTTGCTTTCAGGACCTCGGCTTCTGCCATGTAGTCTTGTTTGTGTGTGCAGTTTCTGCGAAGGCGCAGAAACTGGCCAAATAGTAGCCCATCTCTTAGTGCCCTTGGATGCTGACTTTTATAGGCAAGAAGGGTGTTCCTCTCTGTTGCTTTCCTGTGAAGTGATGTATAAAGAGAGCCATTCTCATGTTGTATATTGAGATCTAAAAACGAGATTGATGATTTTCGGATAGAGGAAGTAAAAGTAAGGTGTGTTTGAACGTTATTGAGATATGTGACAAAATCATTAAATTCTGTTTCTGTGCCAGACCATATAAGAAAAATATCGTCAATGTACCTTTTCCAACAATTGATGTTGGAATGGTACCTGTTGGTGTCACTTAGAACATACTTGGGTTCTATATTGTCCATATAGATGTTAGCCAGATTTGGTGCGAAAATTGCACCCATGCTGGTCCCTGAACATTGTTGGTAATAGACACCATTTGACACAAAGTAGTTCGATTTTAAAGCAATGCGTAGTAAGTTGATAATAAAAGAGGTGGGTACCTGTAATGGTCTGGGTCTGGTTTCCAATAAGTCCTCTATAGCCTTAATACTCTCCTCTTGAGGGATATTGGTGTAAAGTGAGGTGATGTCTAGTGTTGCCAACCAGTCAGTTTCTGTATTGTATGGCATACCCTCTACCAGGTTAATCATGTACATCGAGTCCCTAACGTAGGTTTCTTGTACAGGTACAAACTCCTTAATGAAGAAATCTATGTACTTCCCGATAGGTTCCAATACTGAGCCACAACCGGATAGGATAGGACGTCCGGGGGGGTTATTGGTGCTCTTGTGGATTTTTGGTAGTGTGTATAGCACTGGGGTTCTGGGACTTTTACCATTTAGGAATTCATATTCCTTCTTACTGATATAGCCCTCTTCTTTTCCTTCATTAGTTACAATTAGAATTTGGGTGCTAATATCCATGAGCGGGTCACTATTGAGTTTCCTGTAGTGTTTGACCTCACTGATTTGTTTGTCAATCTCATTGTCATAATCCACCCTATCTTGAATCACTATCCCACCGCCCTTGTCTGCGGGTTTTAAGATAATAGAGCTGTCATTCTTTAGGCTTTTTAGAGCCTCTCTTTCGTGTCTGGTGATGTTATATGGTACAAAACATTTGGATTTTTGGAGGCTGTCAAGGCCTGATAAGATGCTTTTCTCAAACACGAGAAGTTCAGGAGGCATCATACCATTCGTGGGATAGAATGTCGAAGGGGGTCTGAGACCAGTGACTGAATCAGATGTCATTGGTTCTTTGTCTCTAAAGAATATTCTTAACCTTATCTTTCGGAAAAACTGGTATATTTCTGTTTTGCTATATTTGCTGTATTGCTATGTTATTTAGCAAATATTATTTTTACCGGAACACTACCGGGTTTATTTCCCCCTATTGCTCGATAGTTACACGTAGTCTTTCTTCCAGAAATCAACGGACGGGACACATCCTGTTCCCGCGCCCTCATCATCATTTCAGGTTCAGGTTTGGCCCGCACTGATCGGAGGCTGAACACGGGTAAGAGCACTGCCCCATGGTTAAATAGACCTCCCTATTGTTGCAATTAATTATGGTATGTGTGAATGACAACGGAACACCACACCTCCTTTTCAGACTATACTTCCCTGGAAGTCTTGATCTACAGGCACTGGCATCTGCCTTGTCCCATCTGTAAACGCCAGCCTTTCCCTCACCCATCACACTGAGGTAAGCATCTTACAACATCATTGCCTTACTAGAACCTTCGTCACTATTTCTCTTTCCTAACCATGATTCCTTGCTTTCTCTCACTCGTGTAGTACCCGGCTGGGTCCAGTGTGAGTATATTTCCAGCTTTTCCTCTCTTGACCGGTGCCTTTTCACTTCCCACACGTGGGTGCGCGCACTGACTGTTATCGTTTCAGGTACCCCTTGGCCCATATATATATATTTTACCTTTATTCTATCAGTACCTCCATAGATTGTAGCTTACATTACTCTTTCTTTACATTCTAGATGTCCCTATATTATTAGGTCCTGAAGAGACCCTGCATCCTCGGAAGGGTCGAAACGCCGTCGACATATAATATAAAACGAACCATTTTGTCAGCACTGATTACGGAGTACAGTGTCTGGAAATATTGTTAGAGTTATAAATGGTCGTTTTTTGATTAATGGAAACTAAGCTGTAAATGTCACAAATGTCACTAGTCCGTTTTTTGGTTCCATTGTACACTGGGGACACTAAGCACTATTAGTTGTAAATAACTGAAAATTGTTTTTGAAATTTTGATATAAACTGTAAATATTCAATCACGCTGTACTCGGCCTCCTTTCTGTCTGAAACCCACGTGACCCATTGTTATTGCCATTGTGCATTGTAAATACCAATATAGTACTCTATTGTTCCCACAAGAACCTTTGTTTTTTGGCATACAGTATCTACCCTGGTTCTTTGTGAGTAGGGTTTCCCTTGTGTTTTGTTTGTTAACAATCCTGAAGGCAGGGTGCTTGGTTCTATGTGAGAGGGTGCCACTGCATGAGCAGGACACCCTTGCAACCTACAGAGTCCATTCTCCTGGGTTGTTAGTGCAGCAGGCGTTTACGACATATAGAGTGGCATTATGCGACCGCGTGATGACCAACTCTAAAATGGCTGAAAGTAACCCTATCGTGTTTGGTGTCAAACATTGTCGAATCATAACCCTGGGAGGTATGATTCCACCCCTCAGAAGCAAGCTTTGTGGGTCCCTGGTGTTCCCGGTACCAGCCTTCTAGTCCTGGGCAGCACAAAATGGTTGCTGCTGACCAGAGACACATTTATGCCCTCCTGCTGCTGAGCCAAGCTCTAGCAGAGGAAGGTGGAACAATAGGCATCCTGTCACAGGGAGGTGTGACCACCTCCTAGACAGGATTTAGTTTATAAGGGCTGGGTGGGTGCGCTTGCCAGTGCCGAAAGTCTGCATGAGGGGCACATTTGGTGTCCCTGTGCATAGTCCAGTTCAAACCAGTCCTGGGAGCCATTGGCTTCTGCTCTGGCGTGAAACTGGACAAAGGCCATGGGAGTAACCTCCCCACTTTCCAGACCCTCCCCTGGGAGGGTCCCCTGAATCTGTCCAGTCCTCTCCCATGGGTACAAAAGGGCTTACCTGGCTGTAGGACCCTGGATTCGACGTGGACAAGATTCTGAACCAGAAACCACTGAGCTTCGACCATTTGTACACGCTCCACTTCGCTGGACTTCGTTTGGGCCTGACTTCATCTCCCTCTCAGCCTGAACCATCGGCCGTGCACCATACAGGCTCTATGCAGGACCTGTGGAGCATCAAGGACAACCGAAGATATCTCCCTTGGAGTGAAGGAGTCACTCCCCTGCATCTGCAGGCACCACATCACTACTGACCGGTCTGCTGATCCTGAGCTCCTACGGACTCCGAAGAAACCAGCAACACAGGAGGTGGGTTTCTATGTCCCTTGAGGTCCGAGCTGCCGTCTTAACAAGTTTAAGGCCAGAATCCCTCGTGAGGGCTGCAATACCCTTACCCCTGTACACCACGTTCATTTGCAAGTGCATATGATTGTTGACGTTCCTCGAACAAGTGCACGAGGCTCCAAGAAGCCCTATCCTCTGTCACCATTTCCTACCAAGATCTCCAGCCTCCTCACACCGAGTGCCCCGTGGGCTGCTGTTTGGTGAAATCGCTTGAGGTCCTCTCGCGACTCATGTGCCTCCGGCCAGTGGGTCCAATTGAGGGTCAACTTTCCTTTTCTTGGGCTTCCATGGTTGCTCCAGGCCTGCCCTGACTCCCTTGTGTTTGGTGAGTCTCCTGGACCTTGCTGTCCGAACCGTAACCTTTGTTGACCTTCTGCGTGGGTTGCCGTTGCCAAGGCTTGTTGGTGCTCCTACCGGACACCGACCCCTCAGCACTCGACATCCTTTGTGGGACAGCTCGTATCCAGCTCCTGGTCATCCTCGACGTCTCCTGGTCCCCGTGGCTGCAGATCAAGAACTCCCTCAACGCACCTGAAGCACCCGACATCGGTGGACATTCGTCTACCAAGTCCCTGGTCACTCCTGAGTAACCCGGACTCTGCCCCCTCTGCTTTCAGGTTCTCTTCGACAAGAATACACCCTTGGATTCCAGCGGACACTTTTCTTCCTTCCAGCAGTGGCTCTTCTTCGAAGTTCTCCATTGAGATCGGCGGTTTCCGATGCCACTTCAGACCTATGCACCCGGCTTCCCTGAGATGGGTAACTCTGGTACTACGGAATCCACAGGTGAGGTGGCTCTCCAACCTCCTAACGTCCACTGGGTTTCTTCGAAGTCCACTGGGAAGGGTCCTTAAACTTTAAAACTTTAACCGCGACTTCCCCATAGAATTGTACGGAGCACGCAGTCAGGTTCCAACACTGCACCCGTCCTGCGTGGGGTCCCTACTTACTCACCTTGGGTGGTTCCTTGGGGTCCCAGCGATTCTACATCCTCTAGTCACTGTCTTGACTCAAGTCGTGGTTTTTATACCACTATTTTAGTATATGGTTTGGCATCCCCCTGGAGCCCACTGTGTATTAGTGCTATTTACTATTGTTTCTGTGTTACACTATTGTGTGCTTTGTGAGTATTTTCATGTAGAAGATAATGTGTCATACTAGAGAGTGTTATATTAAGAAATACATATTTTCATAGCTACTGTGTGGTTCTCCTTTCATTTAACCAATACTATAAGATTGCATTCTGGTAAAACAAGCTGGTTAACATTCCTTCAAGACTAAGCCTGAAGGCTGCTCTCCCCAGCTACCACTTGGATAGCTTTCTAAGGTTATCTTTGACCTAATAAATCACCATAAGGGTTGTTTGAACTGGTGTAAGGTGCCCACTTTAATTAGTGGACAGCATATACCAGGCCAACTTCTCACATTGGTGGCAGTGGTGGGATTCAAGCCTGCATTGTTTTACCAGATACATCTTTGTATTGATTAACTGAAAACCACTAAGTACTAGGTACATATAATACTAGCTTAGAATAAGTAGGTTCTACTGAACTTAGGGATGGGTAAGTCAAGGGTTTAGCACACCCTTTCTCCAACCTCAGAGAGTTTAGTTCCCACGAAGTTAGGTAGGTGCAACACCTCACCACACTTAGTATGTCTACTAAAAGAGATGCCAGTGGCTCTCTTCCTTCTAAATACAGAGAGCCTTCATTCCAGGAATTGAAAGCCCTGTGTGCCTCTAGAAAGTTGAAGACAGGGAGAAGTGCCAACACTCAACGTCTAATAGAGATGTTACTGTTAGATGACCTAAGGAAGACTCCTGGGTCAGATGAGCAGGACAGAGTGGGTGGGACAGGGAATGAGGACAGGTCAGAAAGTCACACCTTTTATGACCTGGAAATTAACCCTGACTAGGGAGAACCTGAGGGTTCTCACCTGGATAACTCAGATCTTCAGGAAGAGGATAGAGGAGGCCATGAAGGCCCACTCTTTACTCCTTCTGGAAGAGTGCAGAGTGTACAAAGGAGATATAGATCCCCCTCTGCACAGTCTAATCACTCAGGACAGTCTGTAGGGACCTCTGTATCTAGCAATCTAGCAAGAGGGACCACTCTTATGATAGGGAATACCAATTACTTTAACTTGAGAAAGCTAGGCTTAGGCAAGAGCAATTGGCCCTTGATAAAGAGTCCCTATAAGTCCAGAGAGCTAGAAACAAAATGGGAGTAGAGTCCCATGGTGGCAGCAACAGTGTCCTGAGAGTTAAGGAACATTCCTTTGATAATAGGAACCTGAGCAAGATTGTCCCTCCCTACCATGTTGGGGATGACATCCATAAGTGGATAACTGCTTTGGAGAGGGCCTGTAAAGTTCAAAGGGTCCCTCAAGAGCAGTGGGCAGCTATCTTGTGGCTTTCCTTTGCTGACAAAGGTAGAGATAAGCTCCTCACTGTTAGAGAAGAGGATGTTTGATAGAACCTGAAATGCAGTTTAGGAAGGCCCTAAAGACCTGGATTTATGGAGCATCAGATGAACTCTGTCAAGCCCTCATCTAGGTCTCCATTCTCCATTGCTAAATTAGTTATCTGTATAGCGCCAGGAGGCTCCTTTCGGAGTGACAGTTTGCGCTTTATAAATATCACATTTCATTTCATGCTGACAACTACTCAATCTTAAAGAGTGCTCTCGTTGATGGGTTTGGCTTCACCTCTGAACAGTATAGAATTAAGTTCAGAGACACCCAGAAGACACAGACTCAGGATTGGGTGGACTTTGTGGATTGTGCCATTAAGGCTCTGGAAGGCTGGTTGCTTGGCAGCAAAGTGAATGATTTCAAGGGATTGTACAGTTTGATTATGAGAGCTCAGATCCTAAATAATTGCCAAAATCAGTTATTGCATCAATACCTGTTTGACTGTGATCTGACCTCTCCCCAAGAATTGGGAAAGAAGGCAGATAAGTGGGTCAGAACCAGGATGAAGCAGAAAAACCAGAACAATGGTGGTGACCAAAAGAAACAAGATTCTAAAACTCCAGATAAGGGTCGGGACAAGAGTAAAGATCAAAAAATGTCTTCATCAGGGCCCCAAAAACCTGCATCTGGAGGGAGTCGCAATCTAACAAAGGTAAAGACAAAAAGAAACCTTGGTGTTATCTCTGTAAACAGAAAACACATTTGACAAGAGATGCTGATTGTCCAAAAGCCAAGGAAAATCCCCCTACCACCACTGCCCCCAACTGCGCCCCCTAGCACAAGTACAGGTGGTGGTGCAGGGAACAAAGGATTAGTAGGGTTAACCTTGGGCTCTGAGATGGGTTCTGGCCTAGTCAGAACTCCTGCTCAGGCTGTGCTTGTCTGTGATGGTGGCATGGATCTTGCCACCTTATTTGTCAGTCCCAGTAACCTGGGCAAATACAGACTACAGCCTTTGATCAATGGTAAGGAGGCCATGGCATACAGGGATACAGGTGCAAGTGTCACTATGGTGACACAAAATATTGTGGGCCCTGACTAAATCATACTTGGAGAAATGTACCAAGTGAACAATGCTAACAATGTCAGGACTGATCATTCCTTGGCAGTTTTTAATTTCAGCTGGGGAGGAGTAACTGGCCCTAAGAAAGTTGTGGTTAGCTCAGACCTTCCAGTGGAGTGTTTGTTGGGCAATGATTTGGAGACTTCAGCTTTGGGCTGATGTAGAATTAAGGACTCATGCAGCAATGCTGGGCATCACTGCTGGTGTGTTTGCTTGTACCAGGTCACAGGCCAAACTGACTAACACTGAACAGGCCCTGGATCCTGAAATAATGGACCAAGGGCCTACCAAGAGAAGGAGTAGGAGGGGTAAGGCTGTGTCTTCCCCCCAGACTCAGAGTAAAGATCAGTCTCTTGAGGGAGATGATCTTAGTCCCTGTGAAGGAACTGTCTCAGATGAACTTGAGCCTGATCAGGTTGAGTTCTTTTGGACAGGGGGCCCTTCCAGGGCAGACTTGAGTTTGGAGCAGCAAACCTGCCCCTCTCTTGAGCCCCTCAGACAGCAAGCTGCTGCTGCTGAGATTGCTGGGAGTGTCAATGGATCCCACAGGGTCTATTGGAATGAGGGACTCCTTTACTCAGAGGGTAGAGAGCCCATGCCTGGTGCCACCAGGAGGTTGGTCATACTTCTGAAGTTTAGGGGCTTCCTACTCACCTTGGCACATGACAGTCCCTCAGCAGGACACCTAGGCCAAAGCAAAACTTGGGACAGGCTTGTCCCTCACTTTCACTGGCCTCACATGTCTGAAGACACAAAGGTGTTTTGTCGCTTCTGTACCACCTGTCAAGCCAGTGGTAAGTCAGGTGGTACCACAAAGGTCCCCCTCATACCACTTCCAGTGGTGGGGGTTCCATTTGAGAGGGCTGGGATTGAAAAAATTGATCCCATTAACCCCCCTACAGTATCTGGACACAGTTACATACTAGTGGTGGTGGACCATGCCACTAGGTATCCAGAAGCAATACCCCTTAGAACCACCACAGCCCCTGTGGTGGCCAGGGCCCTCATGGGAATCTTTTCCAGGGTGGGTTTCCCTAAGGAGGTCTTAACTGACAGAGGTACCAACTTCATGTCAAGTTATATCACTGCAATGTGGAAGGAGTGTGGAGTGAACTATAAGTTCACCACACCCTATCACCCAAAATGCAATGGGTTAGTTGAAAGGTTCAACAAAACCCTCAAGGGCGCATGATCACGGGCCTCCCAGAAAAGCTCAGGTGAAAATGGGATGTCCTATTGCCCTGCCTTCTCTTTGCCTACAGAGAGGTCCCACAGAAGGGGGTTGTCTACAGCCCTTTTGAACTTTTGTTTGGGCATCCAGTTAGGGGTCCCTTGTGTTTGGTAAAGGAGGGATGGGAGTTACCTCTCAAGCCTCCTAAACAAGACATATACTTGGTCTACGCTCCGGGTTTGCTGAATACATGAAGAAGGCCAGCACTCAATTTATTGTATTGCCCTTTGGTTTGAAGAATGCACCTGCTACATTCCAAAGGCTGGTGAATAAAGTCCTTATAGGCCTGGAAGCCTATAATGCAGCATATCTTGATGATATAGCTGTCTTTAGCTCCACCTGGGAGGATCACCTGGTCCACCTGAAGAATGTTTTGGAGGCTCTGCAGAAGGCAGGCCTCACTATCAAGGCTACTAAGTGCCAGATAGGGCAGAGCAAGGTTGTGTACCTGGGCCACCTTGTGGGTGGAGGCCAGGTTCAACCATTACAGAGCAAAATCCAGACCATCATGGACTGGGTTGCTCCAACTACCCAGACTCAGGTCAGACCTTTCTTGGGCCTGACTGGGTACTACAGAAGATTTCTGAAAGGATATGGGTCTATAGTGACTCCCTTGAATGATCTTACATCAAAAAGAATGCCCAAGAAGATTCAGTGGACAGTTAGCTGTTAGAAGGCATTTGATGATCTCAAGCAGGCCATGTGCACTGCTCCCATTTTGCAGAGTCCTGACTACTCCAAGCAATTTATTGTCCAAACAGATGCCTTAGTTGGGGGCAGGGGCTGTGTTATCACAACTGTATGCAGAGGGTCAGGATCAACCACTAGCTTTTATAAGCAGAAGGTTGACCCCCAGAGAGAAATGTTGGTCAGCTATAGAGAGGGAAGCCTTTGCTGTGGTCTGGGCCCTGAAGAAGCTGAGGCCATACCTGTTTGGCACTCACTTCATTGATCAGACAGACCATAAGCCCCTCCTATGGCTTAAACAGATGAAGGTTGAAAACCCCAAAAATGTGAGGCGGTCCATCTCCCTACAGGTGTGGACTACACAGTGGAACATAGACCTGGGAGTAACCATGCCAATGCAGATGGACTCTCCAGATATTTCCACTTAGAAAATGAAGACTCAACTGTGCAAGGTTAGTCTCATCTCCTTACGTTTGGGGGGTTGTGTAGGAAAGTAGGAGCTGCTTCTTATGCTTAGCCCCACTTTTTGCTAAATGTGATACTGTTTTTGACTAGTCTGACTGGGATCGTGCTAATCAAGACCCCCCTCTATCTGCTTTCTCCCTAAACTGTTATGTTATGTACTTTGATACACTCCAGATTGGACACTGGGGTACCCTTGTCATCCCTAATATATGGTACCCATGTACCCAGGGCATAGGTACCCCAGAGGCCTCCCATGGGCTGAAGCATACAATATGCCACCCATGAGAGGCCATGCAAAATGGAACTACAGGTCTGCCATGCAGCCTGTGTAAGTTGGTGCATGCACCACTTACTGAAGATATAAGTCTACTATATCTATGGATCACTACACTTAAAACCTATAAGTCACCCCTATATCAGGCCTTAACAATCCTGAAGGCAGGTTGCTTGGTTCTAAGTGAGAGGGTGCCACTGCATGAGCAGGACACCCCTGCAGCCTACAGAGTCCATTCTCCCGGGTTGTTAGCGCCGCAGCCGTTTACGACATACAGAGTGGCATTATGCGTCTGCGTGATGACCAACTCTAAAACGGCTCAAAGTAACCCTATTGTGTTTGGTGTCAAACATTGTGGAATCATACCCCCACAATGGTAACCGGTGTGGGAGGTATGATGGGAGGTATGATTCCACCCCTCAGAAGCGAGCTTCGTTGGGTCCCTGGTGTTCCCGGTACCAGCCTTCTAGTCCCGGGCAGCACAAAATTCTTGTTGCCGACCAGAGACACATTTCTGGCCTCCTGCTGCTGAGCCAAGCTCGAGCAGGGGAAGGTAGAACAATAGGCATCCTATCACAGGGAGGTGTGACCACCTCCCAAGCGGGATTTAGTGTATTAGGGCTGGGTGGGTGCTCTTGCCAGTGACCGAAAGTCTGCATAAGGGGCACATTTGGTGTCCCTATGCATAGTCCAGTTCATACCAGTCCTGGGAGCCGTTGGCTCCTGCTCTGGCGCGAAACTGGACAAAGGACATGGGAGTAACCTCCCCACTGTCTAGACCCTCCCCTGGGAGGGTCCCCTGAATCTGTCCAACCCTCTCCCGTGGGTACAAAAGGACTTACCTGGCAGTAGGATCGTAGATTCAATGTGGAAAGATTTTGAACCAGAAACCACTGAGCTTCGACCGTCTTGACACTCTGGACTTCGCTGGACTTTGTTTGGGCCTGACTTCATCTCCCTTTCAGTCTGAAGCATTGTCTGTGCCAGTGCACCATACAGGCTCTGTGCAGGACCTGTGGAGCCTCAAGGACAACCGAAGATATCTCCCTTGGAGGGAAGGAGTCACTCCCCTGCATCCCCAGGCACCACATCACGACTGATCTGTCTGCTGATCCTGAGCTCATACGAACTCCGAAGGCTCCAGCAAAACAGGAGGTGGGTTTCTACATCCCTCGAGGTGCAACTCTTAACAAGTTTGAGGCCAGAATTTCTCATGAGGCTGCATTACCCGTACCCCTGTGCACCACATTAATTTGCAAGTGCATATGCTTGGTTGCATTCCCCGAACAAGTGCACTGGGCTCCAAGTAGCCCCAACCTCTGTACCATTTTCTACCAAGAACTCCGGCCTCCTCACACTGAGTGCTATGTGAGCCGCTGTTTGGTGAAATCGCTCGAGATCCTCTTGTGACTCCTGTGCCTCCAGCCAGTGGGCCCAGTTGACGATCAAGTTTGATTTTCTTGAGCTGCCCTCGTTGCTCCAGGCCGGCCCTGACTCCCCTGTGTTTGGTGAGTCTCCTGGACCTTGCTGGTCTGAACCGTAACCTTCTTTGACCTTCTGCATGGGTTGCGGTTGCCAAGGCTTGTTCGTGCTCCTGCCGGACACCGACCCCTCAGCACTCCTTTGTGGTACAGCTCATATCCTTCTCCTGGTCATCCTCGACATCTCCTGGTCCCCGTGGCTGCAGAGTCAAGAACTCTCTCAGCGCACCTGAAGCACTCAACATCGGTGGGCATTCGTGTATCCAGCCCCTGGTCACTCCTGAGTGACCCAGACTCTGTCCCCTCTGCTTTCAGGTACTCTTTGACAAGAATGCACCCTTGGATTCCAGCGGCCACTTCTCTTCCTTCCAGCAGTGGCTCTTCTTTGAAGTCCTCCATTGAGATCGACGGCGGTTTCCGACGCCACTTCAGACCTATGCACCCGGCTTCCCTGGGATAGGTAACTCTTGTACTGTGGTATCCACGGGTGGGGTGGCTCTCCAACCTCCTAACTTCCACTGGGTTTCTTCAAAGTCCACTGGGAAGGGTCCTCAAACTTTAAAACTTCAACCCCGACTTCCCCATAGAATTGTACGGAGTACGCGGTCGTGTTCCCACACTGCACCCGTCCTCCGTGGGGTACCTACTTACTCACCTTGGGTGGTTCCTTGGGGTCCCAGCGATTCTATGTCCTCTAGACACTGTCTTGGCTCGAGTTGTGGTTCTTATACCACTATTTTAGTATATGGTTTGGTCTCCCCTTGGAGCCCACAGTGTATTAGTGCTATTTACTATTGTTTCTGTGCTACAGTATTGTGCTCTTTGTGAGTATCTTCGTGTAGAAGATACTGTGTTGTACTAGAGAGTGTTATATTAATAAATACATATTTTTATAACTACTGTGTGGTTCTCCTTTCATTTAAACAATACTATAAGGTTGCATTCTGGTAAAACAAGCTTCTTAACATTCCTTCAAGACTAAGCCTGAAGGCTGCTCTCCACAGCTACCACTTGGATAGCTTTCTAAGGTTATCTTTGACCTCTTAAATCACCATAAGGGTTGTTTGGACTGGTGCAAGGTGCCCACTTTAATTAGTGGACAGCATACACCAGGCCAACTTCTCACAGCTATGAATAATCCTTTCTTTCCTATTTTTAAACCTGATGGTTCCTGTCACATATTTTTGGATTATAGACATTTGAATAGTCATACCCGTACTTTTGCGGTGCAAAAAACGCATAGTACAGTTTTAATCAACAATATTGTGCGTAAACAATATAAAACTACACTAGATATTTCGAATGGATTTTTCCGTCATAACCTGACTCCTGAGAGCCGGAATTTGTCTGCGTTCTCCGCGCTCGGTTCCCAGAGACAATACGTGAGACTGCCCATGGGGTATAAGAATAGCCCAACGGTCTTTGCAGCATGAATTGTGTCCATTTTGCAAGATACTGATCCTGACTCTCTCTTATGCCGATGACATATACCTGATGGATGATGATAAACTGAATCCCCATGTTGAAAGAGTGGATCGCATCATTACGTGATACGCTGCTCTGAGCTACAAATTCAATTTTGCGAAATCGCATATTGCGTTTCTCGCCGTTCTATTTCTTGGTTATGTGTCGGAGGGATGGGCGGAAATGAAAGCTAGGAGGCCTGATTGGTGGTTAAATGTTTGGATTTTATTGATTATGCCAAGTGGTAATGGTGATATAGGTGGTTCTTTTGCCGTTCTCCTGGTAGGTCTTCGGGCTTCTCGTCGTCTTCTGGGGACTCTTGTAGGTCAAGGCTTGGGTGACGTCTCCCCGGAGTCTCTCCAAAAGAAGAAAAGAGCGGTCAGTTGATTGGCCTATCTCTATTATACTGTTACCGTCACCACACCCAAAGTGAAGGACTTTAAAGGACCATAAGAGGAAATGAAAATAGATATCTGGCTTCTGGACTACTCCTCTGAGTAAAGGCCAGGATACACGGGCTTTCTATATATATAGCCTGGAAACAGTCTGGGTTTAGGGGATACTTTCTCCTCTTTTCAACCAGCCGTCCTGACGCCAAACGTAGGGTAAATGAAGGAAAAGTGAAAAAAGGAAAAAAAAACGCTCAAAGAAAAATGTGAGGGGTCTTTCTCTCCTACAACGTGATGCTAACTCCCCGATTTAGTGCGAGGTCAACACCTCCTAAATACGGGGCAGTGTGGGCCAACAATAATCAAGGACCCGTAGTGCAGTACTGGTGAACTATGGGGTTTGCAGGTCCGGCTTCAGTTAGGTGCTTTCTCCCCTGTTAACACCCCCCCTTCCCTATCTGTGTCACTCACCGCGTCTGCCGCAGCTTCACCGCGTCCTCCGGGGGTGTCCACCAGTCTTCGGACCAGCTCTCCACGTCCTCTCCTATGTCCTCCGCTCCTGCAGCTGTTTCCTCGACCTCCCGGTCCTCCGGCGGTTCCTCCTCCCTGCGTTGATCCGTCGCTTCCCTGCTTGGCTCAGTGTCTTCCGGGTTCCGTCGCCATGACCACTCGTCTTCCCCCGTCGTCCTCCTTAAAGCTGGTTGTCCCGCCTCTTCCGGTTCGTCCTTTGTTGCCCATTCGCTGGTCTGTCCCCAGCAGGCTCCTTCTTACTGTATGGATGAGGGAAATACTCCGATTAACCCTTCCCGTCCCACGACCATCTCCGGCTCGGCAGGAGCGGAATAGGGTGAGTCTCTATCCTTGTTCCGGACCACCCTCTCACATCTCCCTTCCCTAACTTTCTTGCCCGCAAGAAATGAGTCAAGGGGATATCTGGAAAGAAAGTCTGCATTGGTTTGGTCCTTCCCTTTTCTGTGCAAGGTGGTAAAGCGATAGGGCTGTAAGGCTAAGAACCATCTGAGGACTCTATCATTGTGTCCTTTATTCTTAGCCACCCATTCCAATGGGGCATGATCAGTGAATAGAACAAACTCCTGACCTTCTAGATAGTACCGGAGGGATTCTATGGCCCATTTTATGGCTAGTGCTTCTTTTTCTATCACTGCATACCTTTTCTCTCGGGGAAACAGTTTTCTACTGATGTACAGGACCGGTCTTTCCTGCCCTTGGGAATCGGTCTGAGACAATACCGCCCCTAGCCCATGTTCGGAAGCGTCTGTTTGTAATACAAATGGCTTGGTGTAATCCGTACTGAGAAGGACGGGTGTGGAGGTTATGGCTTGTTTCAACTGGTGGAAGGCATGTAGTGCCGCTGAGGATGGATAATTCAGCTCTTTTTCAGTTTTAGCATCTTTTTTCAGGAGATCCGTTAAGGGATTAGCTATCTGGGAGAAGTGAGGGATAAAGCATCGGTAATAACCCAAAATGCCTAAGAATGCCCTCAAATCCTTTTTGGTTTGTGGAAAGGGTATAGCGGTGATAGCCGCCACTTTTTCCTCTTGAGGTTTTATCAAACCTTCTCCTAACAGATATCCTAGATATTTAACGGATCTTGCCGCTAATCTACTTTTGGATGGGTTTATGGTGAAACCTCTCCTCCCAGGGTTTGGATTACTGCTTTTAAGTGTTGGAGATGTTGCTCCCACGTCTCACTGTGAATTATTATGTCGTCAATATAGGCTGCTGAAAAAGCAGCACAGGGTCTCACGACAGTATTCATTACTCTTTGAAAAGTGGCGGGTGCCCCATGTAGCCCAAAGGGAAGGACAGTAAAATGGAATAGCCCTTCGGGAGTGGAAAAAGCTGTCTTCTCTCTGTCTGGTTTATTCAAGGGGACTTGCCAATACCCTTTACAGAGGTCGAGAGTGCTTAAGTAGTGAGCTTTTCCAATTCTCTCTATCATCTCATCGACTCTCGGTAAAGGGTATGAGTCGAACTGTGAGATCTTGTTCACTTCCCTGAAGTCTATACAAAACATGATAGACCCGTCAGGTTTTTGCACTAAAACGATAGGGGAGTTCCACTCACTGGTGGAGGGTTCTATTATCCTCATCTGGAGCATCTGTTCTACTTCTTTTTTCACCGCGTCTCTCCTTGCCTCTGGGATACGATAAGGCCGTAGTTTTACTTTCTTTCCTGGAAGGGTATGAATCGCATGTTCCATTACATCTGTTTTACCGGGCATAAGGGAAAACACTTTCTGTAGAGGCAATAAATGTTTGCCCAGCGCGTGTTTTTGCCTCTCTGGAAGTTCGGGGTCTATGCTTTTGAGGTACAAAGGCTCGGTCTGTTCCGTCAAACCCAACAAAGCAGGAATTGGTCCTTCCCATCTTTTTAACAGGTTGATGAGATAAATCTGTGTCTGTAAGGGCTTTTTAGGATCCAATTCCAGACGGTAGGTTACTGGTGTTACCTTCTCTATTACTCTGAAAGGGCCCTGCCACTGACCTAACATTTTATGGTCTGAGGTGGACAGCATCAATAAGACATAATCACCTATTTCAAGTGTACGGGTTTTGGTGCTTTTATCGTATTGGGTCTTCTGGGAGATCTGGGCCTGTTCCAGGTGGGATTTGACAATGCTGCGTATTTGTTGTAAATGTGTTTTTAGGCTGAGGACATATTCGGGCAGAAGTTTGCCATTTTGTTCTTCTTCCCACTCTTCTTTTGCCATCTCAAGTAGGGTACATGGTTGTCTCCCATACAGCAACTCAAAGGGCGAATACCCTGTACTCTTCTGTTGTTTGCAGTGGATGGCGAAGAGAGCTAAGGGTAGCATATCCTCCCATTTTCTAGTCTCGAGGTCAAGGAGCTTCTTTAGGGTAGTTTTAAGTGTGGCGTTATACCTCTCCACTAACCCGTCGGTCTGGGGATGGTAAGCCGATGTTCTCAGTTGTTAAATATTCAACAGTTTCATCAATTTGGATATAAAAGGGGTACCCTGGTCGGTTATGATCTCCCGGGGAAACCCTACCCGGGAAAAGATAGAAACCATAGCCTTGGCTATTTGTTGAGCATTGGGTTGTCTCAAAGCCACCGCCTCGGGAAAACGAGTGGCATAGTCCACCAAGACTAACACATACCTGCACCCACTACGGGAGGGAAGAAGGGGGCCTATGATGTCCATCCCCACCCTGGTGAAGGGTTCCTCAATTATGGGTAGGGGCCGAAGGGGAGCTTTAGGGGGAAAGCTTCGGCTGTTCTTCTGACATGTGGAACATTCTTTACAATATCGGCGGATCTGTTGGTAGATTCCTGGCCAGTAAAATTTGTCCAGAATGTCTTTCTCCGTTTTTTCACCTCCAAAGTGTCCCCCCAACAGGTGACTACGGGCTAAGTAAAGCACTTTTTCCCTATACTTTTGGGGTATTAACAACTGAGGATTCTGATCCCTCCCGCCTTTCCTATACACCAAACCCCTCTTTAGGAAAAATTGGGGACCTACTTGCTCGGGGTCTTCCGCTTCTTTGGCTTTATTCCATGCTTCCCTGAGGGTTGGGTCTTCCCTTTGTGCTGTGTGGAACCCTTGGTCATACTGCCACATGACCTCTTCCTTTGGTTGAGTCAAGGCTACTTGTATCCAGTTCTTTTTTTCCTTTCTTTTCTGCTTTTTGCTTTTCTTCAATTTTCCAGGGGAAAAACTAAGGTCCTGCTCTTAGAGAAGGGGGCTGTTTTTCTCCACTCCTCCGCGTCATCCTTCAGTAGCTGCTCTATATATGGATAGTCCCTCCCTAAAACAAAGGGCTCTGGTAACTTAGGGATAAGTCCTACACGTAGAGGGACTGGACCTATTGAGGGCTCATGCTGTACCTGCACCTCAGTTGTGGGGTATTGTTTACTGTCACCGTGGACGCATTGGATGTTCATGAGACCCATAGGTCGAGGATTACCCCCGGGCACGCTTTGGGGCCTCATAACGCTATGTAAACATCCTGTGTCAACCAGGGCTGACCTATCTTCTCCATTCACCCTCACTATCTTATGATATGGAAGTGTTTGTCCCTGTCTGGTGCAATAGAAGGTTCAGGTAAGTCCTACTTCCATAGGTTCCTCCTTTTGAGGGCACACACGGGCTATGTGACCAAACCCTCCACAGTTAAAACACTGGGGTCCTGATGGGGTGGGAGGACGAAGAGAGGTAGGTAAAGGACCCGGCATTAGTGTAACCGTTTCTGGCTTTCTTGGGGTAGATGGGCAACTGGCTTTTGTTGCGGCAGTCCCTGACGGTTTCCAATGCATTTCTTCTTTGCCTCTTTGTAACTCCTGAGCCCTACTAAAAGCGCTGGCTATTTCCACTGCCCTTTCCATGTTTAGCTTGGTATGTTGTCGAACCCACTTTTGTATCGGTGGATGTAAGGAGGCTAAATATTGTTCCAAATCAATTCTCTCCATGATTTCTTCTTTATTAGATCCCAACGGTTTAAGCCATCGATCGGCCATGTCTTTTACCCTATAAGACAGAGCTCGGGGTGTCTCTTGGGGTCCTTCCTTAATTTGCCGTAGTCGTATACGATACGTCTCCTCATCTATTCCTAATCTTTCTAAAATATTCTTTTTTATTTCGTCATATGGGGTGACGCCAAGAGGATTAGCAGCTTGGTACGCGGCTTGCATATCTCCCGAGAGGAGGGGACCCAGGTAATGACCCATTTATCCATGGACCATCCCACTGCTCTGGCCATTCGTTTAAAGTTAGAAAAGAAGAAATCAGGATCTTCTCCACTTACGTATTTTTGTAGCACCACTGACGGGTGGGTGGTATGTCCCCGTTGTTGACTAAGGGTGTCAGCCAACTTCCCTATCACAGTCTCTTGATTGTGGCCTTGATCCGTCAAGGTTTGATGGAGTTTTCCTCTGTCCTCCTCAGCCACTGCCAGGAATTTTTCCATAATGCGTCCTAGTCTCTCTTGGTTGTCCGCCATTTTCTGAAGTGCGGCCTCCATTTCCACAGATCCCACTTCTGACACCACTTATCGGAGGGATGGGCGGAAATAAAAGCTAGGAGGCCTGATTGGTGGTTGAATTTTTGGATTTTATTGATTATGTCAAGTGGTAATGGTGATATAGGTGGTTCTTTTGGCGTTCTCCTGGTAGGTCTTCGGGCTTCTCGTCATCTTCTGGGGACTCTTGTAGGTCAAGGCTTGGGTGACGTCTCCCCGGAGTCTCTCCAAAAGAAGAAAAGAGCGGTCAGTTGATTGGCCTATCTCTATTATACTGTTACCGTCACCACACCCAAAGTGAAGGACTTTAAAGGACCATAAGAGGAAATGAAAATAGATATCTGGCTTCTGGACTACTCCTCTGAGTAAAGGCCAGGATACACGGGCTTTCTATATATATAGCCTGGAAACAGTCTGGGTTTAGGGGATACTTTCTCCTCTTTTCAACCAGCCGTCTTGACGCCAAACGTAGAGTAAATGAAGGAAAAGTGAAAAAAGGAAATGAAAACGCTCAAAGAAAAATGAGAGGGGTCTTTTTCTCCTACAACGTGATGCTAAACTCCCCGATTTAGTGCGAGGTCAACACCTCCTAAATACCGGGCAGTGTGGGCCAAAAATAATCAAGGACCCGTAGTGTAGTACTGGCGAAATACAGGGTTTGCAGGTCCGGCTTCAGTTAGGTGCTTTCTCCCCTGTTAACACCCCCCCTTCCCTAGCGGTGTCACTCACCGCGTCTGCCGCAACTCTCCTGAGTTGCGGTGGCTTCACAGCGTCCTCCGGGGGCATCCACCAGTCTTCGGACCAGCTCTCCACGTCCTCTCCTATGTCCTCCGCTCCTGCGGCTGTTTCCTCGACCTCCCGGTCCTCTGGCGGTTCCTCCTCCCTGCGTTGATCCGTCGCTTCCCTGCTTGGCTCAGCGTCTTCCGGGTTCCGTCACCATGACCACTCGTCTTCCCCCGTCGTCCTCCTTAAAGCTGGTTGTCCCGCCTCTTCCGGTTCGTCCTTTGTTGCCCATTCGCTGGTCTGTCCCCAGCAGGCTCCTTCTTCCTGTATGGATGAGGGAAGTACTCCGAATAACCCTTCCTGTCCCACGACCGTCTCCGGCTCGGCAGGAGCGGAATAGGGTGAGTCTCTATCCTTGTTCCGGACCACCCTCTCACATTATGAATTGACAAATGAGGGTCGGGTTTAGCACCCCATTTTTTGGAGAAGTGTGCTCAATTTCAACCTCCTTCTACCCTTAAGAAATTGCAGTCTCTGCTTGGTTTTTTAAATCTTGGCAGCATTTACATTCCTGACTATGCTCAGCGTTCCAAGGCTCTGTACGCTTCAATACACCCATCCTTTTCTGCTTCCTCCTGGCTTCCGGAACACACCACTGTGTTGCACGCTTTACAGTCTGACTCGCTTGCCATGCAGTATTTACAGACCAGATTGAATTCTACCAATTTGGTGATCTGGATTTTGCCCAGTGCGATCAGTTTCACTTATGTGACTTTGACTTTTAGTGAGGGTGACACAGTCCCGATTGCTTAGAAATCGCATCTGTATACTCCTGCAGAATTGCGTTTTCTTCTACTGAAAAAAATTCTGATGGCTCTACAGATGGCCATTCTGAAAGAACGCACTCTTGCTCAAGGTAAACGCATTTTTGTCATTTCACATGTGCCTACCCTAGAGGCGGTCATGAAAGCTAGTGTTTAGATTCAATGGGCTACGTCTTTGACATCGGCTAATTGCAGTTTTGTTTTTGACCCTTCTTTGCAGACACAAGAGTTTCTTCAGTGCGAACACGTTCACACTCTACCTTCTTCGGTTCTTCCTCTTCATCAATACAAATGTATCATTCACACTGATTGTTTGGCCCAACCGGCCATTTGTTCTAAGCAGACTTATTCTGCAGCTTGCGCTATTGATGGAGGATGGAGTTTTTAACTCTACATTGGTTCATACCCAGTCCCTGGAGGACTGCACTACCCAGCTGGCCGAACTGAGAGCTCTCCTTTTAGCTCTCGAATATGCTGACCCTGAACTACCCACCCTTGTTGTGTGAGATTCTTTTTATTTTGTACAATATTTTAATGACAATTGGTCTTTTTGGAATCAAAATGATTTTCGGGATTCTAAAGGTAGCACGCTAAAGCATAAAATGCTTTGGGTTCGAGTGGCTGCTCTTAAGGAACGCCTGCCACTTACCCATGTTGTCCAAAGGTTGGGACATCAACATGCGGGAGCGCACGCTGTTGGAAATTTGATGGCTGATGAAGCAGCCAAATCTGTAGTAGCCACAGTTAAAGTAGCTGCAGTTACTCGTTCTATGACTAAAATTGACAATGACATTTTGGCGGCTTTTGCCGCTAATAGGGAGGGTACTCCATTTCCGCAAGGGTTCCCTTCTTGATATACTTATCAGTTAACTACTGACAAAGTTCTTTTTGTATCTATTCCTGGTGTTGGTGATCATCTGATTGCCAACCTTGACAGCAGACAATCTTTGATAGTGGCCACTCATGATGGTATTGCTTCTGCACATGCAGTAGTAGCCGCCACTGTTTTTCTTTTACAGCAACGCTATTGGTGGCGCGGTTTATACCAGCAGACTCGCACATATGTCCTTAGTTGTGATGTTTGTCAGAAGATTAAGTGTTCTACTGTGTTGCGACCACTTCAAACGCATCTTTTTATTTCTAATCAGCCCTTTGACTGCATTTATTTTGTTCATTGCGGTCCTCTTATATCCAATAATGCTTTCAAATATAGTTTGGTTGCAGTGGATTCTTGCACTAGGTTCCTCTGGGTCTGGCCACAAAGGATTTGCATGTCTTTGTCGGAACTTATGCCTGTGACACTTTCCATTCAAACCACGGTCCAGCTTTTACCTCTAAGGCTTACTGTGTGTCGATGACATTATTGAGGGTGCAGGTGCATTTCTTGTCTCCATATAAGCCCAAGGGCTATTCTGTGGTGGAGCAGATGAATCGTGACTTAAAGCAATCTTTAACAGCAAGGTTATTGGGTATGGGCTATGGCTGGTTAACCCACCTTTATGGAGTGCATCATGCTGTTAATAATCTCCCAATAAGATCTCTGGGTAGGCGGACCCCAAACAAAATGCTCTTTGGAATCAAGATGTATGTTCCGGACCTTGATGGTCTAGACATTGTGGCAGCTACCACAAGCTTTGACGTAGATAACCACTGTGCTGTCTTACAGGATCTACAAAAGTGTTGTGATGCTCTGGCTAACACCCGTATGCCCTAGACTTCGCCATCGGATGCAGCTGATCTAATTCCTGTTTCTGATTGGCTTCCTAAAGTTGGAGATCTGGTTCGTGAAAAGATGGTGATCAAGAAAGAATTCGGTCCATCTTACCGTGCTCCTGTTCCAGTGCTTGGTCTTCAGGGTCCCCGGATTGTGATTTTTTTTCTCCACTTCATGGATACAAAGACAATTGCTTTGTTTTAATTGAGCATGCCAAGTTACACAATTTGGCCAATACTCAATAGTATGCCTCGGGGTGTACCCAGATTCAGCCTGTGAGCTCCATTGCTTCTGATTCCCCCCAGCTGTCGGAGGGGGATGTTGAGTCTTCAGTTGACTTGGTGCCTGTTTTACCTTCTTCACACTCCACAATGGAGATCGTTTATTCTGATCCATTCCTTGAGACCCCTTCGGGAGTGCTAGCCTCAGGTCTACATCCAGAATCCCAGGCTCAGTTATTCCAGCTGAGTTCTTCTGGTTATTATATTAATCAAGATAATTTTTCTTTGGACATTTCTTCATTGTCTTCTGTTCAATCCCCACCACCAGAGCAGATTTGCGTTTTCATCTCCTGGTTAAAACGCACTTATCTGGTTCCATCATGGATGTAAATATAGACCGTGTTTTCCATGGTATTCCTGTTCATGTGGATTGGATTTGTGACTGTTGTTTTTCCATTTGCTCAATGGCCACTACCTCCCAGAACGTTCTGCTGCAGAACTGGTCGACGGGGTGTTGGCCCCACATTCCTCCTCACATAAAGTGAAAAGAGACCAGTACCTTGTTAACATTTCAGTGGTCCCAGTCACTGATGGAATTGTATGGGATAAAGTACCATTCAATGTATTCAGTCCTACAGATACCCTATGTATTCTGTGTTTTTATGGGTGATGTGATAGTACCTGGGTTGCAATCTGAAGATTGGGATGTCGATTCTGTGAATTTGTCTATGACACTGAAGATTTTTATTTAAATTCTGACAACTATGCTGATTTGTTCTGTTATCAACTGTTAGACCTGGCATCTTTTGGCATGTTTCCCGTGTCTTTTTGCTTTCTGACCTCCTGGTTTTGACTCTGTTTTTGTGAATTCAGTGTCTCTGCGCATTTTCTCACTACTGTCCAGTGTTAAAGTGCAAATGCTCCTATTGTAAATTGGATTATGGATTGGTGTTTCAATGATTGGCATATTTGATTTACTGGTCAGTCTCTAGTAAAGTGCAGTGAGAGTGCCAGGGCCTGTAAATCAAATGCTGCCAGTGGGCCTGTAGCAATGATTGTGCCACCCACACGAGCAGCCTTTCAAAGGGTTCTCAGACCTGCTACTGCAGTGTCTGCATGCAGTTCTTACTGCCATGTCGACTTGGCAAGTGCACCCACTTGCCAAGCCCTAACCTTCCCTTTTACTTCCCTTTTACCTTCCCTTTTACTTCCCTTGGGCCTACCCTAAGGTAGGCTCAAGGTACCCCTATGGGCAGGGTGCAGTGTATGTGAAAGGTAGGGCATGTTCTGGTGTGTGTGACATGTCCTGATAGTGAACTAAAGTGTAATTTGTTTTTCACTATTGAAAGGCTATCTGTCCTATAAGATAGAATGGGAGTTTACTTATAACATCATATGAGTATATCTTCCCATTGGGACAGAATAGGGAAATGGAGTTTAGTATGCCTGAACTCAAAATGTAGTAATGCATCTCTTAGTAAAGATGATTTTATATGTTCTGTGTTTGAAAATACCACTTTTAGAAAGTAGGTGTTTTCTTGCTTAGTCATCCTGTGTGCCTCTACTGAGTTGTGGATTGACTGTCTAGCTTTGAAGTGACGGGCTGGGGATGTGCATTATCTTTCAGACAGCCAGGGGGGGTTGAGCTGCGTCCCGCCTTCCCTGGATGAGCCAGGGCTGGGCTGAATAGACCTGGGCTGCATTCAGAGTAGTGGGCGGAGTTTCACTAGCATCTGAATAGGCCTGGTCTGCATTTAGAGTGGTGGGAGGAGATTTCTCCTGCACCTGAATAGGCCCTGTCTCCCTTGGACAATGCTGTCTCTACCTCCTGCCGGGAAGCTGGACCAGGGAGGACAGAATTGGTTTGGGCTGAGCACAGACCCTCCGTGCCCAAAAGAACAAAGTGAAACTGAGTATAGATATTGGGGCCCAGACGCAAGAACTTTAGATTACTGCTGAACAAAGGAACCTGCCAAGAAGAAGAGCTGGAAAAGCTGTCAGGAGGAACTGCCACTTTGCTGCGTGCAATGCTGTGTTGGCCTGCTGCCTGCTGCTTCTGTTTTGGGCAGGGAAAGGACTGGATTATACTTTCATCATCCTGCTGTTAGAGCTTTCTACAAGGGCTTGAAGTAGAGCTTCCCTCCTGTTGGAAGTCTCAGGGAGATAAAAGACTTCAGATAACTCGCTTGGATCAAGGAACCTGCCAAGAAGAAGAGCTGGAAGAACTGCCGGGAGGAGTTCTGCCCATTTGCTGTGTTGTTGCTTTGCTGGGTTGGCCTACAGTTGCTGCATCTGCCTTGGGCAGTGAAAGGACTGGACTGAACTTTCTTCACTTATTGCTGAGTATCTCCAAGGGCTTGAAATAGAGCTTGCCTCCTGTTCAATTCAATTCATTACGCTTTATTCAATTTCAGAAAATCATAAAAGCACATACAATAAAATCATTTGTATTCCTCAATAATGATTCACAGTCAATAACAACACATATATTTACAGTATTGTTATACAAATATCAAACATATATTATATAAATTATAAAAATGTATAATGTAATGCTTTTTCCTCATCTGATTACATTCCTTAAAAAGCATGCTATAGACCTAGTAAAGTCTTCATTATTTAAAAATTGCAAGAATAAAAATGCAGGACGGCATTGTCTAAAACCAAGTTTCTTTAAGATTGGCAGGATCCACCTCTTTCTTTGTAGTACATAAAATTTGCAGAAAAGGACTGCGTGTATTGTGGACTGTACTGACACTTCGTCACATGGACATTTACTTAGCGTTTTCGACCAGTCATTCATTAAAGGAAAGGTTATTAGTCGGTGGAAGATACCAAATCTAAAGCGAGTGAGGACTAATCTATCCTGTAAACATTCAATGTTTTAAAGATAAGGCTGAATGTCATAAGTGGTCAGTATTGATTGATGGGACTGTACTGTTCGCCTCGCTATTTCTGCAGAAAATCTGTTTATCTCTAAAACAGTCATGCACTCTCTTTTGAAATATTTTCTAGTTGCAGAGAGTGTAGAGATCGGATCCTCATAATATTCCGGATGGCCAAAATCATTCATGAAATTTCTACATATTTCAGCCATGGCTTATCAAGAGCCTGTTCCAGCTTAGTACAGTCTCTTATAATGTCTCTGTTAAATCTGGTTTTCGTTGTGGACCAGATCTTGTGCCACAAAAGAACTGGCTGTATTTTTATTAAGTCAGTTATGTAGGGTAGCCCCAACTCTGCATGGCATGTGTAAGTGGAAGAACTGCCGGTTACGGCCAAAATAAATTTTAAAAAGGCGTTCTCCACCAACTGTATGCGCTGAGTATCGGCATAGCCCCATTCACCATCACCATATATAGAGGTAGCAACACATTTTGCCCTGTATATGCTTATCAACACTTTAGGAGGTCTTTTTCCCAATTTTCTTGCACGATTCGCTAAGGCAGCCATGGATTTCAGAAATGAAAGCTTTCTAGGTTTAACTGCCTGGGACCATGTCCCCATTGTGGTCGAAGAGGATGCCTAGATTGGGGAATGTCTTTGTATGTTCTATCTTTTTATTATATATATATATGTCCCTACACTTTGTGCTCCCTCTCCCGGGCTTCATGATAAATGTCTTTGCGATATTGACTTGGAGACCCAAATTCTGCATGTACGTGGTGAAGCTAGTTAACACCCGTTGGATCCCCAATTGTGTGCGTGACATCAAGACGGCATTGTCGGTGTAGAGAAGGGCTGTATAGGCGGTTATCGATTTGTGGCAGGTCCTGGCACTGATCTGCCAATGCTTGTCCCAATCCATTGGTGTAAAGAGTGAACAAAAAAGGTGCCAGGATGCGGCCCTGTATTACTGCCCTCTCAACGGTTAATGGTGCAGTACATTCACCCTTTCCCCCATAACATACCCTTGCTTTTGTCCTAGCATAAAGCTGCCTTAAAAACTGTTAACGTGGAGCTTCCACACCTGTATTGGCCAATATAGTCCATAATTTGTCATGTTCTACGCAGGTCAAAGGCTGCGGTTAAGTCTACAAAGGCCAGGTATAATCTACCCTGTTTGGCTGCTGTGAACTTCCCGATTAAAATATTTAAGTTTAATCCCTGCTCGACTGTACCCAGGCCTGCCTGAAAACCAATCTGCAGGTCAGATAATACATTATTGTCTTCGGCCCAATCCCGAAGTCTATTGAGTACAATGCGCCCACCACTTTAACCAAGGAATCAAGGAGTGATATTGGCCAATAGCAGGCAGGGTTCAGCTATCCCCTTTCTTACAAATCGGTACCAGTAATGATTCTGACCATGTTGGAATAAAACCTGAGGAACAACAAGCTGCTATCACTTGTGTCAACAGTGGGCCCCATAGTAACAAGTTGGCTTTAAAAAGGTCTACGGGCATCACATCCCGACCAGGTGCTTTTCCTCCTTTGGTAGATTTAATCGCAACATTTACCTCATCTAACGTAATGTGAAGATCATTGGGTAAACCCTTGGAGCACGTATTCCCTGCACCAGCTGTATTTCGTCTGTAGTTGACTTGTCTAATGTGGATTAATACATATTTGAATAATGTTTCACACATTCGTCTTCACCATTAGCGATTTCTATAGTGAGGATATCGTGAGGTACCAGAAAGGGAGCATTCACTGCCTGCCAAAAAGTTGTGTTATCTCGAGCCACTGTTGCTTCGTGAAGGGCTGTCCAAGCTTCTCTTTTAATGTCACCCTTACGCTCTTTCAATGCCTGTTTATATTCCCGTTTGCACTCTTTTACTTCTCTACTATTTCTTGGTGTTTTATGTAGAGCGTGTTTCAGTTTCGTGTATGCTTTTGTACATCTAGCATTAAACCATCCTTGTTGTCTCTTATATTCTTTTTTATTTGCCACTGTTAGTGCCTCCTTGATTCCTCGGGTGATCTGTGCAAAGGCTTCTGGGATTTCTGGGTGTCAGTCGCCTCACCAAGACAAGCTATGAAGGCTGATTGATGTTTACACACTATGGGCCAGATGTACCACCATTGGATTTTGCGACTCGCAAATTGCGACAAATTGCGAGTCGCAATTTGCGAGTCGCCTAATCCAATGTACAACAGTGTCTCAGACACTGTTTGCGATTCCCAATGGGGTCGCAAATTGCATGCCTCATGAATATTAATGAGGCTGTCGCAATTTGCAACCCCATTGTGAATGGCTGGCACTCCCAGGGATGATGGCCTGCTGTGGTCAGCAGACCACCATGTCTGGGACTGCTTTGTCAATAAAGCAGTTTCTTTTTATTAAATGCAGCCCGTTTTCCTTAAAAGAAAACGGGATGCATTGAAAAATAAAAATGAAACATTTCAGTTTCATTTTTTAAGGGCAGGCAGTGGTCCCCTGGGGACCCTTCCCATTTGCGAGTGCTTTACCACCCTTCTGAGAAGGGTGGTAAACTGTGAGTGTTTTGCATCCGCAATTGCGGTCGCAAAACATTGATACATAGGTTTTGGACTCGCTATTAGGAAGGGACGCCCTTGGCACGCCCCTTCCCAATAGTGAGTCGCTAACCCTATTTTAATTGATTAGCGAATTGCAAAATAGGGTTAGTACATTGGGCTGACCTATTTTGCGGTTGCAAAGGGGCCGAAATCCCCTTTGGGACCACAAAAAACGGTTGTATATCTGGCCCTATATTCTTAGTAAATTCTACGGGGTCCACTTTAGACCACGGAAGTGAATAACCATTGATTTGTTTCAGAGCTATGTCTTGAACCAAGTGCGCTGACTTGCCCTTAGTATTTATCACATTTTTGGGCAATTGAATGGCAACACTCAAAGGGAAATGGTCACTTAAGGCGTGTCAATAGGAGTGTCTATTGGATATGATTATATAATCAATAATCAAATTCGCACCTCTCCCGTTAAACGTGAAATCGAAGGATAAGGGAGTGCATAAATCATTAGCAAAACCTAAATCAAACATGAACAAAATCTCAATTAGACAATCCCCATAGTTTGAATGTGGGAAATGAATGTAGTTATTGTTGTCATTAGATAGAATACCACTGTTTGTCCCCCCATTGAACGCACACAACCAAGTGTTAAAATATCCACCCCAGAGGACACACGTATCTCTTGTAGTTCCGTTAAGTACATTATTGAGATCTGCAGTCATTGTTCTCAGGTCCCCCAGGATATGATCCTGCAGAGCATTGTTATAAAAGTTTATCACAACTGTACAGTGATATTTATCAGTTTCAATAATGATAAATTGATGGTGAATTTCAGAAATTGCCAAGGTTATCCTATTCACAATGATATAATTTGACACATATGTGGTTAGCCCTCCCTTAGACCTCCCATGTACCGTGGGTATTGCTGCAGTATGACAGGTCCTGTACCCACTAATGTGCACAGGATCCTCTACCCAAGTCTCCTGGAAGCACAGAATATAACATTTTTCTATAAAAATCCAACCAGAGGGGATTTGTTGCTTTATTCCGTAAACCTGCAACATTCCAGAACAATACACAGCAGTGATAATTTCTGTTATTATTACCTTTATAGTTATTTTCCTTAACCCTTGGGGAGTGGAGCGAAGTTGTGGGTAAAATATCTGGGTTTAGCCCAATTCCTCCATCTGTCCTTTCGACAGGGTTAAACAGTAAGATATCGGGTCCTATATTGTGTGGGGGATAAAGTTGTTAATGGAGTATCCACTATTAATTTTTTTACTGGAATTGTCCCTATCTCAAAAATAAGCTCTGATGTTTCAGGGGCTATGCCTAAGATCTGAACATTACCTAGTGCTCCACCCGTATCTGTCGGTTTCAGTCAGAATATTATATGTCTATGTACATTTTCAATTGGATCCCCATAATTAAGTCTTGGTCTTGGTCTTATGTTAGTCGGTGGCTGATAGAAATAACCCAATGACATTACTGGTGATCTTTTGGCTGCCCACTCTTCTGATAATGTTTTCTACCAGGTGGGGTGATTTAAACGACAATACCACACAATCACCATGCAAGATTTTACATTCTCTGCCGACCCAGCTAACCCTTCTGACCATTTTAAAGTCTAAAAAAGTGCCTGAGTTTAACCCGTTTTCGTGCCTTTCAAGTAGAGGGCTTTATTTCTCAAAGTATCCCAAGATACTGTTTCCTGGGCCGCTATTCTCGGTATGTTAGCTAACACTACTGTCTAAGGAGTGGCTGCTGGCGGGAGGTCCAGGCGATCCAACTTAGGGAAATTCCTATTATGATTCTGCCATGGGTTGGGATATTTGTTATTATTAGGAGGAGGAGTACTAAGGGTAGATAAATGTATGCCCTTTCTTAAATTGTCCCTCCTTATATCAGGTTGGATCGGTTGTGAGGTAGCCGTTGTGACTTTTACTCGCGTCTTTGGGTCAACTTTTGTTCGGCAAACCTTACAGTATGGCTCTATGATTTTCTTCGCTGCCATAAAGGCACTCTGTGGGCTAGTTATTGCCTCTTTACTGATGGGCTCTAGTGCCCCCCCTTGCTTATGGGTTAGGCTATCATGGTTATCCACCCTTACCCTTTTTAACATCTCTTCAATCGTAGCCACTCTGTTTGTTAAACTATCTAGGGCATCAAGTAAAACTCTATCTAAGTTTTCCACTATAGTAAGTAATTTAGTAGGTTCTGTCTGAGGGTTTTTGGATTGTTTTTTTTCCATAAGGTCTTCCCTTTAATCCCGTGACTGTAACGGGTGGTATTATAGGGTGTTGAATATGTTTTTTACTTGTGTTTGTCTCTCTGGTGATGCCCTCAAGATTTCTTGGGCGTTTCTATGGTGGCTGTGTGTCACAATTAAGGTCGCTAGTTGTTATGTGTTCTCACACATTTTGAACACAGCCATTCTGGGTACGATGGGCCTTGGGGGGGTCTCAGTTATTACCACTAAGTCTATCGCTTCCTCATTGTTCATGGATGCTACTACCCCCACCCCATCTGAGTTTATCAGTTGATCTGTTTCTCAACTGCCCCCATTGTCCTGATGAGATATTTCATTAAAGTTAATGAAAGGGTCCCTGATGACTTTTTCTTTGGGGGGGGACTGATTATTTGTCGCCTTTCTTTTTCCCATTGTGCCAAAAAATTAGCAAAATAAACAGATTGAAAACAAGTAGTCACAATGTCTATTGATTGTTTCAGTGCTTTTATAAGCGTACATGGTGTTCATATGCTGTACTTAAGGAAGTGCCAAAAGAGGGTATACAGTCTCACAAACATCGCTAAATTTAAGATAACTTATGAGACCCGGTCGGAACCAGATGCAGTCAATTTTAAGTGGTAGGACCTCTCCCTTTCAATGACGGCGAAGGACTGTCCCGCTCTTGGCCAGTCCCGCGCCACAGGAGCACTGAGTGCGTTTATAGCGCGATGATGGCAACCAGCTGGGCAAGCTGCAGGGACCGCCTCCTGGGTCCCTGGGCATCTGGGACTTGAAGTCTGCCACAAAGTGAGCTGGAGAAACCCACGTCGCAGGAGCACTGAGCATATTTATAGTGCGACGATGGCAACCAGCTGGGCAAGCTGCAGGGACCACCTCCTGGGGCCCTGGGCGTCTGGGGCTTGTAGTCTGCCACAAAGTGAGCTGGAGAAACCTGCGCCGCGGGAGCACTCAGTGCGTTTATAGTGCAATGATGGCAACCAGCTGGGCAAGCTGCAGGGACCGCCTCCTTGGCGTCTGGGATTTGTAGTCTGCCACAAAGTGAGCTGGAGAAACTCCTTCTGTTCACGAAGTCTCAGGAACAGCAAAGACTTCACCTATCTCTGGGTACCGCCTCTGGAGCCATGGGTTTCAGTTGCCACAGAGGGAGAAAACAGCCAACACCATCACCGACACCGTTGCTGGCTCCGTATCCTGAAGGCACCACAGAAGGCACCGCCCCACTCTGCACCGCAACCCTGGTCTCACCGACAATGACTGCCATTGCCACCGAGCCGCTGCTTATACCGTGACCTGTGGGCACTGCACTGCCTCGCTTCACCCCGTCTCCCTGGTCTCACTAACGACGTAGCTGCACGCTGACCTAGACACCCGTGACCACACTGTGGTTTGGGGGCACTGCTCGTAGGTCACACGATGCACCGCCCCGTCCCACACCGCCGTCTGGGCCAACCGACGCCAGCTCCAATCAACCGGCACTGTCGTTTGCACCGTGACCTGTCAGCACTGCTACGAGCACCACAGCCCTGGTCTCACCGCTGCCGCTGGACAACCGTCACCGAGCAGCTGCCTGCACAGCGACTTGAGGGCACACAGTGCCTAATTTGAGCCAGTGGTTTCTGGTGCTCAGCACCAGCACCTAATTGCCAGCACCGGGGCTTATGACAGTCTGCCACTTGGTGGCGCTGTCTGGATAATTTAGATATTAGCACACTAACAGCTGTGTGTGATGGTTAGTAGCTGTGTTTGTACTGTCATTGCCAGCTGGCAGGGGCAATGTGTGGTGCAAGCTGCAGTGTCCTCCAGACGAGAGCCCCAGAACTTATTGGTTTACAAATTAAGCACTGAGGACACTGCACGCCACACCGCTACGCTTCACATGGCAACTGTGATGGTTGCCACGACAAGCCCGCACCGACGCAGTCGCCGGAACCAAAGGTACTGTTTATGAGTCTGCTGACACTAACGCCAGTCCGCACTGATGCGGTCGGCCAGAACTGTTGGATTCTGTTGTTTTCAGCACCACAGTAGCACCGGGCGGAGCTACCGGCTTCAAGGAACGGCATTTTAAAGTTATTCTTGCTAAGTGCCTATTTTTAATTACTGTATGTTGTTCTTTTATCGTTTTGGTCTTGTTTGCACAGATAAATATTGGTTATTTTTCTAAAACTGGTATGGTGGTCTTTTGTAGTGTTTTCACTGTCTTACTGTTGGTTATGTGCAAATGCTTTGCACACTTCCTCTGAGATAAGTCTGACTGCTCGTGGCAAGCTACCAAGGGGGTGAGCAGGGGTTGTTTCAGTAGTATATCCCCCTTATCTGAAAGAGACACGTTAGTGATAGATTCCTTACCTTAGAATATCCCCAGGCGTCAGACTGGATCCGGAAAGTTTTTTGCTAGCAGTACCCCTGCGCGTCAGTAGGTGGCGTCGTGCGGTTCCGCGTCCGTCGCTGGCGTCGTAAGCCCTGAGATGACGTCACGGAGACTACTTAGGCGCCACCCATGCACGCTGACGTCAGTTCTTTCTTTTTCCGCGCCAGTAAGCGCAGATCCGGTTAGAGCACGTACCTAAGTCACTTTTTGACTACCCTTTTTTTGAGACTTTTGTCTCCTGTTAGCCTTGGTTTCCTTGGTGCACGTAGGGATGCCTGGATTTAAGTCTTGTGGGGCCTGCCATCGCAATATGTCGGTGGCGGACCCCACGATGTCTGCCTCTACTGCCTGGAGACCGACCACGACTCCCAGTCCTGTCGGGACTGTCGGGCCATGGCCCCGAAGGCCTTGAGGGAACGGCACCGGAAGCTGCTGGAGGTCCGGCACTCGTCCCAGCGCCGTTCCCGGTCCAGGGGCCGTTCCAGGGAACGGTTGCGGGCCACAGTCATCTCTCCTCGTGCTCCAAGTCTTCACCCTCGGATTCGGGTAAGAGACGACACAAAAAGAAGTCGAAGAAGCGTGTTCCCTCTCCGACGTCCCCCGTCGGTCCCCGGATGCGGACGAGGGGGACAGGGGCTTTGCCCCTGCGGCTCCTTCGGAGCTCGGGAGTCCCGCGGCTTACCCACCTTACCCGGGTCCGTCGGCGACTCCCGCACAGGTGCAAGAGTTTCTTGCTACCATGGACCGCCTTCTTAGGCATCGGGCTCCCGCCGGCGTTCCCTTGGGCCCCGCGGTCCAGTGTCAGGATCCTGTTGGGCCGCCGGCGGATCCAGCTTCAACGCCACAGGATCCTGCACCGTTGGCTCTGGCCATGGCGCCACATGGTCCATCGCTGCCGGCTCCGGCCCCAGCGCCACCCTCGGCTCCGCCTCCGGCGCCGCAGTGGGTGCCATTTTTCCCGCCCCTGCCCGGGTTCCAGGACCATTTTGCTCCTACCTGGGATCCGCATTGGGACTCCGTTCCCGACGCCGTTCGTCCCTTCTCCGGCTCCTGCCCTGCCGCCACGATCGGTGCCACATGCGGCAGAGGTGGAGGACGACTGGGAGGGGTCTGAGGACCCTCTTGCTCATCAGTGTGACTTTGAGCAGGACTGGGCGGATGATTTGGGGGACGCTGGCGACCTCGACGTCTTTTCTGACCAGGGGTTTGCCTCTCCCCCGCCTACCACGGAGGAGGGCGCCTCCTACACGATGGTGCTCCTTTGGGCAGCTGAGGTTCTCCACCTTGACCTCCCTACGGTGACCCTCAAAACTAACCTCCTCACGGAGGTGCTCCAGACGGCGTCCACTTCGTCGGAGCCCCTGCTGCCATTTAATGACACCCTCACTGACGTCTTGCTGGGCACTTACTACGCCAGAGAGTCTGGTCATCCAGGCTTCGACGTCCCAGAGTGCCTTTCCCACGGCTCCGCCGGATAAGGACTCTAAGAAGCTGGAACAGTTCGGCAAGCGGTTGTTCTCTTCGGCCAGCTTGGGGCTGCGGTCGTGAACACTGCATGCCTGTTGGGCCGTTATTCCCATGCGGTGTGGGATACAGTTGCACAGGTGTTGCCTCAGTGTCCTGAGGAGACCCAAGCTGTGCTGTCCCTAGCTATTGCAGAGGGTAAAGATGCGGCTAAGTTCGCCATTCGGTGTGGTTTGGACACCGCGGACTCACTAGGTAGAGCGATTTCTACGACTGTGGCACTTCGTCGCCACGCCTGGTTGAGGTCTACTGGGTTCTCGCCAGATGTCCAAAGCTCACTAATGGACATGCCCTTTGATGACACTAGCCTGTTTGGCGATAAAGCCGACAGTGCGCTGGAGCGTTTTAAGGACTCGCGGGCCACGGCCAAGTCTTTAGGTCTTTCCACGAGGAGCACAACCACTCCTGGTTTTCGTGCCTTTCGTGGCCACGGAAGGGGCGCCCAGGCACATTCCTTCAGCAAGCCTGTGCAGAACCAGCCTCAACGTGGATGCGGTTTCCGCAGGGGCGGGTCTGGGACTCAGCGTGGGGGACAGTCCACCTCCGCTGCTTCTACCTCCAAACCTTCCTAATCTGAGCTTTGTGGGGCACCCCACGCCAGTGGGTGGCAGGGTCCACCATCATCTCCCCCACTGGCACGCTATCACATCGGACAAGTGGGTGTTGCAGATCATCCGCAAGGGTTACACCCTTCCCTTTCAGTCCACCCCTCCAGCCATGCCACCTCAGTTCCACCGCATGTCGGGGGACCACTTGGCACTTCTCCTGCAGGAAGTCACGGCCCTCTTGGCCAAGGGGCCCGTCGAGTGTGTTCCTGGGCCGGAAGTAGGGAGTGGTTGTTATTCCCACTACTTTCTGGTCCCCAAGAAGGACAAGGGGGGCTTGCGCCCCATCTTGGACCTCCGGATCGTCAATCGCATCCTCTGGAAGGAGAAGTTCAAGATGCTGACTCTGGCTCAGGTCTTGGCTGTCCTCGACCCTGGAGACTGGATGGTAGCGTTGGACTTGCAGGACGACTATTTTCACATCCCCGTCCTGCCGGCCCACCGGCGTTACCTGCGGTTCACGGTAGGCCAGGAGCATTTTCAGTTTTCCGTGCTCCCCTTCGGCCTTACCAGCGCCCCTCGGGTGTTCACGAAGGTGATGACGGTGGTCGCAGCTCATCTGCGCAGGTCAAGGGTGTCAGTCTTCCCCTACCTCGACGACTGGTTGTTGAAGACGGGCTCGCCCCAGGCAGTCGTCACCCACCTTCAGACTACGGCCGACCTCCTGCATTTGCTGGGGTTCTCCATCAACGTGCCGAAGTCGCACCTGAGTCCCTCTCAGAAGCTCCCCTTCATCGGAGCAGTTCTGGATTCGACGCTGTTTCGGGTTTATCCTCCCGAGAAGCGAGTCCGGGATATTCAGGCTATGATTCCAATCTTTCAACCTCTATCCCGGGTTTCAGTCAGGATGACCCTCCGGCTCCTGGGCCTGATGGCATCCTGCTGGTGCAACATGCCAGATGGCATATGCGTGCTCTGCAGTGGGACCTGAAGTTCCAGTGGGCACAGCATCAGGGCGACCTGTCCGATCATGTCCAGATCTCGGAGGGCACTGCACGACAATTGCAGTGGTGGCTCACGAATCGCGATTGGGTCAATGGCAGATCCCTCTCCCTTCCCCAACCGGAGCACACAGTGGTGACAGATGCGTCCCTCCTGGGATGGGGTGGCCACTTGGGAGAGGCAGAGATCAGAGGCCTCTGGTCTCCGGCGGAGTCCCGGCTCCATATCCATCTTTTGGAGCTTCGGGCGATCCGGCTTGCACTGAAGGCATTCCTTCCCTCTGTCCGGGGAAGTGTAGTGCAGGTGTTCACGGACAACACCACCGCCATGTGGTATTGCAACAAGCAGGGCGGGGTGGGGTCGTGGACCCTATGTCAGGAGGCTCTGCGCCTCTGGACTTGGCTAGAACGTCAAGGCATTACCTTGGTGGTTCAACACCTGGCAGGTTCTCTGAACGCCAGGGCGGACAAACTCAGCCGCCGGTGCTTGATGGATCACGAATGGAGTCTGAACTCGGACGTGGCGCAAGGTCTCTTTCTGCAGTGGGGAGAGCCTTGGTTAGATCTATTCGCCACCAAAGAGAACGCGCAATGTCATCAATTCTGCGCGTTGGAATTTCCAAGGGGGCACTCGCTCGGTGACGCTTTTCGTCGCGAGTGGATTCGCGGTCTGTTGTATGCCTTTCCGCCTATACCACTTCTGCCCAGAGTGCTGAAGAAGATTCGGCGCGACCGGGCCCAAGTCATCCTTGTGGCTCCGGATTGGGCACGAAGATACTGATATCCCGAGCTACTCAACATGGCGATCGATCCCCCGATCTGCCTGCCTCTTCGGGAGGATCTTCTGTCGCAGCAACAGGGGACGGTCCTCCACCTGAACCTGTCCAGCCTCCACCTCCTTGCGTGGAGATTGAGCGGCGACAGCTGATTCCATTTGCCTTGCCTCCTGAGGTCTGTGATGTCAATCTGGCAGCCAGGCGTCCCTCCACTAAGACGGTATACGCCTGCAGGTGGAACAAGTTTGTGGCATGGTGCACAGCGAAGTCTGTGGATACCCTTTCTGCCCCTCTTTCTGAGGTCCTTCTGTTCCTACTATCCTTGGCCCAGTAGGGCTCTGCTCTGGGCACTATCAAAGGTTATCTTTCGGCCATCTCCACCTTTCTCAGGCTTCCAGATCAGCCTTCTCTCTTTAAGTCCCCGGTTGTTAACCGTTTCCTCAAAGGCATTACACACACGTTTCCTCCTGTGCCTTTCATAATGCCTCAATGGGACTTAAATCTTGTCTTGACCTATCTGATGTGCGCTCCTTTTGAGCCCCTTCATAACTGTCCTTTACGTCTTCTTACTCTCAAGACGGCTTTCCTGGTAGCTATCACCTCTGCCAGAAGAGTGAGTGAGCTCCAGGCTCTTTCTTCTAAACCTCCTTTCCTTTCTGTTCATCCGGACAAGGTGGTTTTAAGGACCCGCCCTTCTTTCTTGCCAAAGGTTGTCACGCCCTTCCACATCGGGCAGACCATCACTTTGCCCACCTTCTTTCCACCTCTGCATCCTTCAAAAGAGGAAGAGAGGCTCCATCGTCTGGACCCAAAACGTGCGCTCTCGTTCTATATAACGCGCACACAACAGTTCCGGGTGGATGACCAGCTCTTTGTTGGCTATGTGGGCGCCAAAAAAGGTCGGGCCGTGCACAAACGCACCATCTCTCGGTGGGTCGTTTTGTGCATCAAAGCATGTTACTCGTTGGCTAAGAAGGAGCCTCCTGTGGGGCTGCGTGCCCATTCTACCCGGGCAACAGCAGCCACTACTGCCTTGGGACGCGGCGTTCCCTTGCAGGATATTTGTCAGGCAGCCACGTGGGCCTCGCTGCACACATTTACCAAGCATTACTGCCTTGACAGCCAAGTCCGGAGAGACGGCTTCTTTGGCCGTTCTGTTCTCCGTGACTTTCGCAGACCCACCACCGGGGTTGGTATTGCTGGGGTATCTATTCTAAGGTAAGGAATCTATCACTAACATGTCTCTTTCAGATGCACAAGTTACTACTTGTGTAACGATATATCTGTAAGAGACATTAGTTAGTGATAGATTCCTTACGGCCCCACCCATCCTCCCCGTTCTGCGAACTGATTTCTAGGGTTAAGGTCATCCCTTTCAGGGCCCTAGTTTCATGGCACCAATGGTCAGTTTCTTGCATGGCTCTGCGTTCCTGGCGCGGAAAGTCGTGTACAGAACTGACGTCAGCGCGCATGGGTGGCGCCTAAGTAGTCTCCGTGATGTCATCTCGGCGCTTACGATGCCAGCGACGGACGTGGAACCGCACGACGCCACCTACTGACGCGCAGGGGTACTGCTAGCGAAAAACTTTCCGGATCCAGTCTGATGTCTGGGGATATTCTAAGGTAAGGAATCTATCACTAACTAATGTCTCTTACAGATATATCGTTACACAAGTAGCAACTTGTGTATCCTGATTAGAAGGAAGGGTCCCAATTTGGACAAAGGTGCAAACCATTGTCAACTAGAGACCCCCCTTTCTAACATTTGTGGCACTGGTAGGTTCGGACTTGCATTTGCACTTGACCTACAGTGATTGGTGTACACTATTACCATATCGCAGACCATTACATATCACATACTGTTTCTTTTTTTGGTCTATTTTTGATCTTGTAATTTGCTGGATACTTGAATTTTCTATTGCATCATACCTGAGTCATTAGCATCATCAGTGGCATCCCTGGAAGTAGCCTTTGAGGAGGAAAGGTTGGTAACCTACAACGTTAAGGAGATAAAGGCTATTTGCAAAAACCTGAAAGTCCAAATTAGAGGTATGGAGGCAGAGGAGCCTATTCCAAGGGTTGATGTGCTTTTGGGGGGGGGGCTCCAGACCAGGCAGCAGTGGCTTGTCCCCAGAGGAGCTGGAGAACAGGTGGGAAGCAAGGAGAATTGCAATGGAACTGGAGAAGCTCAAGCTAGAAATGGAGGAGAAGAGGATGATGTTAGACCCTGAAATTAGGGTGAAGGAGCTGGATGAGAGGAGCAGGTCCAGCACAGATGGTGGCAGCAATTCCTCAGTGCAGGCAGATAGAATTGTGCACATCCCCAAGAATGTAGGCAAAAAAATTAAAAAGGGTGATGACATACAAGGGTGATTTCAGGGCTATGAGGCAGCTATACACATGATTTGGGTCCCTGAAAAGCATTGGGGAGCAGGATTGTGGCCTCATTTCTCAGAAGATGGGAGGGACACTTTGTTAGCTCTGGGTAAGGGGTACAATCTCACCTACACTGACATGAAGGAAGCCCTCCTCACTAGGTATGGTCTCACCCCTGATAAATACTGGGATCAGTTTAGGTCTAGTAAAAAATCTGATTCACAGACATGGTTGGAATGTGTGGATTCCTTCTGCAGGTCACTGGATGGTTGGGTAAAGGGCAGCAATGTAACAGATTTTCAGGGGCTGCACAATTTGATTGTGTGGGAGCACTTGTCTAGTATGTCTTTTGCACAACTGTACCAGCACGTGACTGATAGTAAGCTGATTGACCCCAGGGAGCTTGCTATGGAGGCGGACCACTGGGTACCAGGGTCCACAAGAAGGTGTACGGGGTGACTACACCAAAGGCGGGCAGGGTCCCCAGCAGAAGAGTGGGGGGACCAGGGTAAAGCACAGGAGTTCTCTAAAGGGCCCCAAACTATTACCCAGGGTAAAGGTTCCCATCCCCCAGGAGATAAGAAACAAGGGGGCTCATTAGGAAAGCCTGCAGAGACTGGCCCCCACAAGTGCTATGCCTGAGAGCAGGCGGGGCACTTGAAGGGGTACCGCGAGTGTCCCAAGAGGGCACAGCCACCTACCGGTGTTCAGTCCAAGGTGTTGGCCAGTGTAGCGCTTGGGAGGAGGGGTACCCCCTGTGGAACTCACCGGGTGCTTCCGCAGAAGCGAGTTGGAGGAACCGATGCTGGATCCCAACTTACCTCACCCACCAGATCAGCCCAACAAGGTCAAAGCCTATGAGGTGAATGCGGGGAAGAGGGAAAAACAAAACAAGGAAAGGGAGAAGGAGTCGATCACCATTGGCACGTCTGGCATGCTGTCCTTAGGAGGTTGCTTGCATGCTCTCCCTAAGTGAAATAATCATACAATGAGTATCCTGCATATAGATATGGGGGTAACAGTCAACAATTACTAGACACATGTTTAGAAATAGATTCCCTGATGAACATCCCTCTTCCAATGCAACAGAAGGTATAAATATGCAGAAACCAACTGGGACTGTATGTGTCTATAAAGATAGAAAATACTATGCATTAATGTTAGGGCTGTGGAACCAGATATATGATTACAAAGAGATATTTTCCTAGACAAGATAAAAATAAAGAAAAAAAATACTACACAAAAAGGTGCTGCTTTAGATTTAGAAAATAGGCTAATCCAAAAGACTCTAGGACTAACCTATACTATTTTCTATGTTGTTTCCAGTTCAGGAAAAATGCAGACACAACCAAAATGAGGAAACAGAAACCACTCTGCGTGGAATTCAATTGATCAGATAAGTATTATGACCAAAAACATAAATATCATGATCCTACGGTGAAATGTTTAGAAGACTGTGATTCTTTAAAACGATTCTCTATATCTTCCTATAAAAGCAG
Organism: Calotriton arnoldi; assembly: GCA_963921515.1. NCBI lineage: Eukaryota > Metazoa > Chordata > Amphibia > Caudata > Salamandridae > Calotriton > Calotriton arnoldi. The sequence continues at coordinate 131,076 of CAWUFW010000708.1, forward strand.
CTTAACGGGAGCCAGGCCGGACAGCAACTGCATGGGACCTGCGCAGCTGAACAGGGAGCAGCCCGCGAGGAAACACCAGCGAGAGAACAACCTGGAAGAAGAATCGAAGCACCAGGAAGAGAGGACTCCTCCTGTTATCGTTAGAATGCATCAGAGACGTCTCTGGAACCCGACGGCTTCAAGGCCACAAAACAACAGGTAAGATGCAAACTGGAGTGCAGTGAGGCTAGGCGGCAACAGTGACGGAACGCGAAGCGCGTTTCATTCACAGACCGTCCCTTGATGAGAAGTTGGGCTTGTATATGCTGTCCACTAATAAAAGTGAGCACCCTGTACCGGTTCAAATGACCCTTATGGGGATTTAAGAGGTCAAAGGTAACCTTAGAAAGCTATCCAAGTGGTAGCTTTGGAGAGCAGGCGTCAGGCTTAGTCCTGAAGGAATGTTAAGCAGCTTGTTTTACCAGAATGCAACCTTATTGTATTGGTTAAATTAAAGGAGAACCACACAGTAGTTATAAAAATATGTATTTATTATTATAACACACTCTAAATACTTCACAGTATCTGCTACACGCAGATAAACACAAAGCACACAATAGTGTAGCACAGAAACAATCGTAAGTAGCACTAATACACATTGGGCTCCAGGGGGAGACCAAACCATATACTAACATAGTGGTATAAGAACCACAACTCAAGTCAAGACAATATCTAGAGAATGTAGAATCACTGGGACCCCAAGGAACCACCCAAGGTGAGTAATTAGGGACCCCACGGGGACGGGTGCAGTGTGGGAACACGACCGATTGCACCCTACAATTCTTTGGGAGAGTCGTGGTTGTAGTTTTAAAGATTAAGGATCCTTCCCGGTGGATTATGAGGAAGCCCTTTGGATCATAGGAGGTTGAAGATCCACCCCACCCGTGGATACCGTAGTACCAGAGTTACCTATCCCAGGGAAGCCGGGTGCATAGGGCTGAAGTGGTGTCGGATTCCGCAGTCGATCTCGATGGAGGACTTCGAGGAAATGCAACTGCGGGAAAGATGAAAAGTGTCCGATGGAATCCAAGGGTGAATTCTTGATGAAGAGTACCTGAAAGCAGAGGGGACAGAGTCTGGGTCACTCAGGAGTGACCAGGGGCTCGATAGATGAATGCCCACCGATGTCGGGTGCTTCAGATGCGGTGAGGGGGTTCTTGACTCTGCAGCCACTGGGACCGGGAGATGTCGAGGAGGACCAGGAGCTGGATATGAGCTGTCCCATGAAGGATGTTGAGTGCTGAGGAGTCGGTGTCCGGCTGGAGCACCACCAAGCCTTGCCAGCGGCAACACACGAAGATTGTCAAGCAAGGTTATGGTTCGGACCAGCAATGTCCAGGAGACTCACCAAAAACAGGGGAGTCAGGGCATGCCTGGAGCAACCAGGGGAGTCCAAGAAAAGCAAAGATGACCCTCAAGAGGACCCACAGGCCAGAGGCACAGGAGTCACGAGGGGAACTCAAGCGAATTACAAAGCGACAGCCCACGGAGCACTCAGTGCGAGGAGGCCAAAGTTCTTAGGTGAAACTGGTGCCAGAGGTTGGGGCTACTCGGAGCCCAGTGCATTTGATTTGGGAACACCAACAAGCATATGCACTTGCAAAAGTACATGGTGCACAAGGGTACAGGTATAGCAGCTCCCACAAGGGATTCTGACCTTAAACTTGGTGAGAGGGCAGCTCGGACATCGAGAGACTTGGAAACCCACTGCCTGTGTTGCTGGAGCCTTCGAAGTCTGCAGGATCTCAGGATCAGCAGACCGGTCAGTTGCGTTACGGTGCCTGCGGTTGCAGGGGAGTGACTCCTTCACTCCAAGGGAGATGTCTTCAGTTGTCCTTGATGCTCCACAGGTCCTGCACGGAGCCTGTATGGTGCACAGGCACAGATGATGCTTTGGACGGAGTGGAGAATTAAGTGGGGCCCAAACGAAGTCCAGAGTGTCCAGATGGTCGAAGTTCAATGGTTTCTTGATCAGAATCTTGTCCACGTCGAATCTAAGGTCCTACAGCCAGGTAAACCTTTTATCTGATAGAGACTACTAGCCGCAGATTCCTTAACGTAGAATATCCCCAGGCGTGAGACTGGACCCGGAAAACTTTCTTTGTCCCAGCATCTCTGCGCGCCGGGGGGCGGCACCACGCGACTCTGCCCTGACGTACTCCGCGGGCGTGACATCAGCGAGGTCACATAAGCCCCACCCCGCTGACATCAGTTTCGTTCTTTTCCGCGTGCCGCGCGGATCCGGATCGTGTCCCTGGCCTGTTTTCAGGCCTCCCTCTTTTCTTCAACGCTTTGCGTTTCCCTTGAGAACAGTGTGCGAATGCCTTCGGACTTCAAGACGTGCTCATCTTGCGCGCGCCAGATGTCGGCGACGGACCACCACCCCATTTGTATGTGGTGTTTGCGGGAGCACCATGACTCCACAGACTGCGAGGCTTGTCAGCAGATGAAACCGAAGTCCCGGCGGGAGCGCCGGATGAAACTCCTTTCGGCCCGCATGTCCAGGTCAGCGTCCTCATCGCGTCCATCCCCCGCGGAAGGGGCCAAGAACCGCCGCTTCCGCCTCCGACATCGTCCTTCCCCAAGGCCGCATGGGCGTCGCTCGCCCATTGTTAAGTGTCACAGCTTGTCCCCGAGGCCCGGTCCCCGCCCTGTGGGGGGCGCGGGTTCTCCGCAGGTCGTGCGGCCTCGTACGTCGTCGCCTTACCCGCCGTTTCCCGGCACGGGGGCATCCAGAGTCCAAATGGAGGCCTATGCTGCGGCCCTGCAGTCCTCCTTGGCTCCTCCTCCTCTTCCTGGGACGTCCGCTGACCCCTGCCTCCTGCGGGGCCTTCTGCGGAGTCACCGGTGGCTCCGGCGCCGACAAGTTCGGCTTCAGGTCTTGGAGGTGTGGTGTCATCGGGGTGCGGCCCTATGGGGTTCCCTCCTTCGGCCCACGACGCCTCTGCCTTGCCGCAAACCCCCGTGGGGGTCCCTGTGGTGTCGCGGAAGGTTTCCGGGACTCGTGGCTTGTCCCCGAGTCCTACTCGGTCCTCTGGGCAAGTTGCGGCCTTGTCCGAGGCCGAGCTGATGACGCTCAGGCGCCGGCGGCTGTCGGCCCTGGTGGCGCCGCAGGGCCTGGCTAAGGGCCGGGGTGTGTCCCCGGGCCCTCCTCGTCTCTCCACGCAGGCGGCTGCCTCGTCGGAGGTCCAGTTGGCGCCTTTTTGGCGCCGTTCTTTGGCCGCCCCAGCTCCGTCCCTGACCCGTTCTCCCGCGGCGCGGGTGGTGGTGGAGGTCGTCACCGCGTCCCCTTCGGTGCCGGTCGACGTCGCGCCGGCACCAGTGGTGGACTCCACGGCGCCATGCCGACGTCAGGTCGTCGACTCCTCTTCAGAGGCCCCCTCTTCTCCGGAGGTCAGGCAACTGTTTGTCTCTTCTTCCCCGGAGACGGGACGCCGCGTAGTGGCTTTCTCCCCGGCGACTTCCAAGGAGGGCTCTTCGCCATCCCCGCGCCCACCGGACTTCCCCTGAGGCACCTCAGGTTCCCCACTCCTCTGTCATCCCTCCCCCTTTCCGGGCTTGGCCGTTTCTTCCTCCGCTTGGGCTGGGGGACGGCCGGCTTAGTGTGCAGCCGTCACCCACGGAGGAGTTGCTCTCCCCACCGCGTTGCCCAACGGAGGCGAGTGCTGCTTTCGCCCGGGCTGTTTCCACGGCCGCTGGGATTTTGCGCATGGGCGACCCAGCTGCACATTTCCCCGCGGACCACTTGCTTGAGGTTCTCCACCAGGGTTCGGGTGGATGGGAGCTGCTTCTTCCCTTCGAAGCTTCGCTCCACAATTCTCTCTTGGGGGCCTGGGGGCGTCCTGCCACGGGGGACCCAGTGCCCCTGTCGCTCCTGCACCGCCACCGTCCTGCTCCGCATGATCCTGTCTGTCTTTCCTTCCATCCTTCTACTCGGGGCCCTCTTCTGCAGACGGCCTTTCCTTCCTTGCCTTCCCTTTTGGCCCCTCCATCACGGGAGGCCAGGTGGCTGGATTCCTGGGGGCATAGCATCTTCACTTCCTCCAGTGCTGCCTTGCGGGCGCTCAACACGCTTTGTGTGTTAGCTAGAGCCACTTCCAGTTTGTGGGATTCCGTGGGGTCCCTTCTGTCTTGTGCCTCTCAGGAGGGTGCCTCGGTTGATCTGCGGCACCATGTGTTGGATGGCCGGGAGCTGGCCGCGTTTATTCTTCGCTCGGCTCTTGATGTCTCTGAGGCTCTTGGTCGTACTATGGCTAGTTCCGTGGCCCTCCGTCGCCATGCATGGTTAAGGGATAGTGTTTTCCCTGAGAATGTTAGGGAGCGTCTGGTTGACCTTCCTTTGGTGGCACTCTTTTGTTTCACGCCCCTGCGGATTCTGCCATTCAGCGGTTCCTTGCGGGGATTCGTCCTCCTCCTCCTCCCCCTCAGTGAACCTGGACGTCGATCCTCTGGTGTGTTCGGGGAGGTGTTCTCCCATTGTTTTTTCTGAAGCTTAGTGCTCAGTAACCCGGTTGTGTGCTCTATGTGGTTGGTGCCCCTTCAGGGTCCTTCGTTTGGCCCTTCGGTGCTGTTGGCTGCTGGTCCGGCCCTCTGTTTTGACTTGTGCTTTTGGCTGTTGGTAAAGCCGTGTTGGTCCTCAGATTGGGCCTTCTTTGTATTCTTTGTTGGCTGCTGCTACGCTGTCTGCGGTTTTGTCCGCAGGTCTTTCTGTTTGCCCTCTGCTGCGAAATTTTTTTCCTAAGAGGTGTTCCCATGTCTTTTGGGAAGTAACATGCCCTATGTGGGGTACTTGTAGCTATTGTATAGCTCTGTCATGGGCTGGGACGGTGCGGTTTGGGGTTCCGTGCCCTCCACGGCGTCACGGTATACCGCAGATGCGGTCTCTTTACCTATTCTCTTGGCGCAGTTTGCGCTGCGCCCTGCTTGCCCTTCTCCGGGTTCGCTTCATCGCTACACCAGCCTGGCGTGCTGTCTTCGGCGTTGTGTTGTGGTGCTTCCGCCCTTCTTTCCGGCATTTTGGCCTGGTCCTCTGTCTGGTGTTCCAGGGGGGACTAGCTTTTCTTGGCTTTCTGTGTTCTGGTTGCCAGCATGGACCGTCCTCCGGGTCTCTCTCTCTCTCTTTCTCTTCTGCCTCGTCCCACTTCTTCGTGGGTCGGTGTGTGTCTCTGGCCCGGCTCCTGGCCTTCTCTGGCCTCTGCCTTCGGCTGACGCCTGGCTTGTTCTGGGTGCACGGCTCCTTGGTGCGGTCTCCTGCTGGCTGCGCATGCCTGCTTGTTCTCGTCCGCCAATGTGGCCCTTGGTGTGTTTCCTTGTGCCCCTGTCTCTTGTTCTGCTGGGGCTTTGCGCACCTGCGCCTTTCCCCTTACGCCTGCGGTTCTTGGCTGTGGAGCCGTTTCTGCCTTCTCCGCTGCCTTGAGGCTGATGGCTGACCCGCTGTCCCCCGTCGCTGGGTGTCTGTGTGTTTTCCTCCGGCGGGCTCTGCCTCTGGTTCTACCTCTTCTCCCTGGCGTTGGGATGGCTATTTTCATCCTGGGTGCTCCTCTGCGGCTGTCCGTCCCTCGGAGGTTTTCTAAGCAGTTGTTCCTTGGATGGGCTTGGGGTCTCCTGGTCTTCCCTTAGCCTTGTCCTTGCTTCCTTCTGCTTGGTGGGGGCTGGGACGCCATTCTTGTCCCTGTGACGCATCCCCTGTTGGGGCTCTGTGTTTCTTTCTACTGGGGACGTTCTCTCGCAGGCCCTCCTCCCCGCTGGTATGGCTAGGGTATCTATTCTACGTTAAGGAATCTGCGGCTAGTAGTCTCTATCAGATGTACAAGTTACTTACCTTCGGTAACGATGTATCTGGTAGAGACGATTCTAGCCGCAGATTCCTTTACGACCCACCCTTCCTCCCCGTTCTGCGAGGACCTTCAGCTTGGTTTTCTGCACTCGCCTCCCTTCGGGTGGCTTGTTTTCTGTGGTGTCCTCTCGCTTCCTCCCGGACAGAATGCCTTGTTTTGCTTGATTATTCCACCCCCTTTCTTTCTCATGCAGGGTCGGTTGGTATCTGTGTGCCTCTGCCTCCCTCCGCCTGGTTTCTCTCCAGCGTAGGGGCCTACTTTCGTTCTTCTCCTTTTACTTGCTAGGGGTTTCTGCTCCCTTCGCAGTCCACTAAGTTGGGGGTTCTTTTGCCTGTCCCTCCACCTTTCGCTCCTTTCAGGGGTTCTGGCCCTCCTTTATGGTGTAGTCTGGGGGTGGATTGCTGTTACTCCTCTGTTCCGGGCTTGTGCCCTTCTCTGTTATGGCTTGTGCTTGCAGGCTCTCTCTTCTGCTATGGCGTTGTCCACATGCTTTCTGCCTCCAGGGTGGATGTGGCCTTGGCTTGCACGGTTGTTCCTCAGCGCGGTGTTCTGCTCTCTCCCTGCTATGGCTTCACTGCTATGGTTTCTTGGTACCTTAGTGCTTGGCACTTTTCCAACTGGTGCTGTTCCTCACCTTTGGTTTCTCTCTTTTGTTTTTGCTGCTTTTTCGCACACTGTTCCCATACTCTACACAGTTTTGTTTGTGATGGCTCCGTGTTGCGGCGCGGAAAAGTTCTCCGAAGAAAACTGATGTCAGCGCGCCGGGGCTTATGTGACCTCGCTGACGTCATGCCTGCGGAGTACGTCAGGGCGGAGTCGCGTGGTGCCGCCCCCCAGCGCGCAGAGATGCTGGGACAAAGAAAGTTTTCCGGGTCCAATCTCACGCCTGGGGATATTCTACGTTAAGGAATCTGCGGCTAGAATCGTCTCTACCAGATACATCTGAAAGAGACACGTTAGTGACAGATTCCTTACCTTAGAATATCCCCAGGCGTCAGGCTGGATCCGGAAAGTTTTTTGCGTAGCAGTACCCTTGCGCGTTGGTAGGCGGCGTCGTGCGGCTCCGCGTCCGTCGTCGGCGTCGTGATCGCCAGGATGACGTCGCGGGCAGTACTTAGACGCCGCCCCTGCGCGCTGACGTCAGTTCTTCTTTTTCCGCGCCAGTAAGCGCAGATCCGGGAAGAGCAGTGCCCTAGTCACTTTTTGACTATCCTTTTTGTGAAATTTTTCACTGTTTCTTCAAACGAGTCTTCACGACTCCTAAGGTGTCGTAGGGATGCCCAGCTTTAAGCCCTGCGAGGCCTGTGCTCGCATGATGTCGATCACGGACCCGCATCTCGAGTGCCCTGACTGCCGGAAACTTCATCCGAAGGCTTTGCGAGAGCGGTCTCGAAAGCTGCTCGAGGTCCGGCAGTCGGCTCCGCGCCGCACCAAGCCCCGGTCCCGGGAGAGGTCGAGGGGCCGGTCGCGGAGCCCCCACCGTTCGTCGGAATCCAAGTCTTCGCGCTCCTCCGGTAAGTCGAAGCACAAGAAGTCTAAGCGGCGTCATCGCTCTAAGACTTCGCCTCGCCGGTCTCGCGACTCGGCTGAGGCCCCAGTCGGCACCGTCCCCGCGGCCCCGGACATGCCTGTAGAGCCGCCCCCGAATTACCCGTTCTTTCCGGGGTCGGGGGCGACTCAGGCCGAAATACAGGAATTCCTGTCGGCCATGGCCCGCCTCTTCGGGCCTTCAGGTCCCTCCGGTGTGCCTTCGGGCCCCGCGGGCCCTGATGGGGTTGCCCCGGCGCCGCCGTCGACTCCGGTCCCGGCGCCGCCTGTCCCACCAGCCTTCATCCCGGCCTCGGCTCCGGCCCGGCCTCGATCCCGGCTCCGGTGGTGCCGCAACCCACATCGGCGCCGGTTGACCTAACCACGCCTCCGCCTCCGCCGATGTCCCCGGTGCCGTTCCTGACGCCGTCCGGGGCTCCGGACGACGTCGTTCCCCGGTTCGCTCCGGCTCCGGACATGGAGCCGGACCGACGTCGCCCGACGCCGGTTCCAGCGCCGATGAGACCTTGGGTCCCAAATGTCCCTCCTCCACATATTTTGAACAAGAGGAGGACCAGGAGAGCTGGGAGGGGTCTGAGGACCCTCTCACACAACAGTGTGAGTTTGACCCGGACTGGGTTGAGGAACTTGGGGATGCCAGTGGTCTAGACACCTCCCCTGACACTGGCATGCTGTCTCCTCCCGTGGCTACGGAGGAGGGGGCTAATTTTGCAACGGTGTTGCGTAGAGCTGCTGGAGCCTTACATCTCCAGTTGCCTACTGTGGCCGTCAGGACTAACCTCCTGACAGAAGTGCTTCAGCCGTCGGCTTCCTCTTCGGAGACTGTGCTGCCGTTTAGTGATGCACTCACTGACGTTCTTTTGGGTACCTGGTCCAAACCCACCACAGGGGCTCCTGTGGATAGGAACGTGGCCCGACGCCATCGCCCTGCTCCGGGCGACCCCCTGTTTCTCTCCCAACATCCCACCCCTGAGAGCTTGGTTGTCCAAGCCTCTGCCTCCCAAACCGCCTTCCCTACCGCCCCTCCGGATAGGGAATCCAAACGCCTGGACCAATTTGGGAAGAAGGCTTTTTCTTCCTCCAGTGCTGGCTTGCGGTCCGTCAACACCGCTTGCCTTTTGGGCCGATATACCCACTCCCTGTGGGATTCGGTGGCGACTGTTTTGCCGCAGTGTTCTGAGGAGGTCCAGACACTGCTTACCCGCGCCATTGCGGAAGGGCGAGATGCGGCTAAATACACCATCCGTTGTGGCCTTGATACCGCCGACTCGCTGGGCAGATCGCTTGCGGCGACGGTGGCGCTACGTCGCCACGCCTGGCTGAGAACAACTGGTTTCTCGGGTGATGTCCAGAATACACTCATGGACATGCCCTTTGATGGAGTCGGTCTTTTTGGTTCAAAGGCAGACCATGCGCTGGAGCGGTTTAAGGACTCACGGGCTACGGCCAAGTCCCTGGGCCTTTCTGTTGTACGCCCTCCGCTCAGCTCTGCTTTTCGCCCCTTTCGTGGCCACGGAAGGGGCGCCCAGTCAAGCGTCTACGCGTGGCCGAGGACGTGGATACCGCCGTGGCGGTTCGGGCAACCATCGTGCGGGTCAGGCCACCACCTCCAACCCGTCCGCGGCCTCCAAACCCTCCTAGTCCCTCCTTTCTGGTGCACGGCACGCCAGTAGGGGGCAGGGTCCGCCATCACCTTCACCACTGGCGTCCCATCACCTCGGACAGGTGGGTCTTGGACATTGTCCGAAGGGGCTACTCCCTCCCCTTCGAGACCACCCCCCAGCCATGCCACCTCAATTCCACCGCATGTCAGGGGATCACTTGGTACTTCTACAGAAGGAAGTCACGGCCCTCTTGGCCAAGAGGGCCATCGAGCATGTTCCGACCCCAGAAGTAGGTCGTGGTTGCTACTCCCACTACTTCCTGGTGCCCAAAAAGGACAAGGAGGACATGCGTCCTATCTTGGACCTCCGGAACGTCAATCGCTTCCTCCCGGAAGGAGAAGTTCAAGATGCTCACCCTAGCTCAGGTCTTGACTGCCCTCGACCCTGGAGACTGGTTGGTAGCGTTGGACTTGCAGGACGCTTATTTTCACATCCCCGTCCTGCCGGCCCACCGGCGTTACCTGCGGTTCACGGTAGGCCTCGAGCATTTTCAGTTCACCGTGCTCCCCTTTGGCCTTACAAGTGCCCCTCGGGTGTTCACGAAAGTGATGGCGGTGGTCGCAGCTCATCTGCGCCGGGCAGGGGTTCCAGTCTTCCCCTACCTCGCCGACTGGTTGCTGAAGGCGGGCTCGTCCCAGGCAGTCGTCTCCCACCTCCAGACTACGGCCGAACTCCTGCACTCGCTGGGGTTCTCCATCAATGTGCCGAAGTCGCATCTGATTCCTTCTCCACAGCTCCTTTTCATCGGAGCAGTTCTGGACACGACGCAGTTTCGGGCCTATCCTCCCGAACAGCGAGTCCGGGATATTCGGGCTATGATTCCGATCTTTCAGCCTTTCTCCTGGGTTTCGGTACGGATGACCCTGAGGCTGCTGGGCCTCATGGCCTCCTGCATCCTGCTGGTCAATCATGCCAGATGGCATATGCGGGCTCTGCAGTGGGACCTGAAGTTCCAGTGGGCGCAGCACCAGGGCAACCTGTCCGATCACGTCCAGATCTCGGAGGGGACTGCAAAACAATTGCAGTGGTGGCTCTCGAACCGGCAATGGGTCATGGGCAGATCCCTCTCCCTTCCCCAGCCAGAGCACACAGTTGTGACGGACGCGTCCCTTCTGGGATGGGGCGGTCACATGGGAGAGGCAGAGATCAGAGGCTCCGGCTCCATATCAACCTTCTGGAGCTCCGGGCGATCCGACTTGCACTCAAGGCATTCCTTCCCTCTGTCAAAGGGAAGGTAGTGCAGGTGTTCACAGACAACACCACCGCCATGTGGTACTGCAACAAACAAGGCGGGGTGGGGTCGTGGACCCCTTGTCAGGAGGCTCTGTGCCTCTGGACATGGCTGGAACATCAGGGCATGTTCCTGATGGTTCAACACCTGGCAGGTTCCCTGAACGCCAGGGCGGACGAACTCAGCCGCAGGTGCATGATGGATCACGAATGGCGTCTTCACTCGGAAGTGGCGCAAGGACTCTTTCTACAGTGGGGAGAGCCTTGGTTAGATCTATTCGCCACCGAAGAGAACGCGCAATGTCATCAGTTCTGCGCGTTGGAATTTCCAAGGCGGCACTCGCTCGGCGACGCTTTTCGTCACGAGTGGAGTTGCGGTCTATTGTACGCCTTTCCGCCTATACCACTTCTACCCAGAGTGTTGAAGAAGATTCGGCACGACCGGGCCCAAGTCATTCTTGTGGCTCCGGACTGGGCTCGAAGAGTTTGGTATCCCGAGCTACTCAGTATGAGCGTAGATCCCCGATCCGTCTGCCTCTTCGGGAGGATCTTCTGTCGCAGCAGCAGGGGACGGTCCTCCACCCGAACCTGTCCAGCCTCCACCTGCTTGCGTGGAGATTGAGCGGCGTCAGTTGATTCCTTTCGACTTGCCTCCCGAAGTTTGTGATGTGATTCTGGCAGCCAGGCGTCCCTCCACTAAGGTGGTATACGCCTGCAGGTGGAACAAGTTTGTGGCATGGTGCACAGCAAAGGCTGTGAATCCCCTTTCTGCCCCTCTCTCTGAGGTTCTCTTGTTCCTTCTTTCCCTGGCCCAACAGGGTTCTGCCCTGGGTACCATCAAGGGCTATCTTTGTGCCATCTCGGCCTTCCTCAGGCTTCCTGATCAGCCCTCCCTTTTCAAGTCCCCTTTTGTTAACAGGTTTCTAAAGGCATTACACACCTCTTCCCTCCTGTTCCGTTTGTGATGCCTCAGTGGGACTTGAACTTGGTTCTTACCTTTCTTATGTGCGCTCCCTTTGAGCCTCTACATAACTGTCCTCTTCGTCTTCTGACTCTGAAGACTGCCTTTCTGGTGGCCGTCACCTCCGCTCGGCGGGTGAGTGAGCTCCAGGCTCTATCATGTAAACCTCCTTTCTGTCTGTCCATCCAGACAAGGTTGTTCTTAGGACGCGTCCGTCCTTCTTGCCAAAGGTGGTTACTGCCTTCCACATTGGGCAGACCATCACTTTGCCCACCTTCTTTCCGCCTCCGCATCCTTCCAGAGAGGAAGAGAGGCTCCACCGTCTGGACCCAAAACGTGCGCTTTCCTTTTAAATCGACCGCACACGCCATTTCCGGGTGGATGACCAGCTCTTTGTTGGCTACGTGGGCGCCAAAAAGGTCGGGCGGTGCACAAGAGAACCATCTCCCGCTGGGTAACCTTGTGTATCAAAGCCTGCTATTCTTTGGCTAAGAAGGAGCCTCCTGTTGGGCTGCGTGCCCATTCCACCAGGGCAACGGCTGCTACCACGGCTTTGGGCCGCGGTGTTCCGCTGCGGGATATCTGTCAGGCAGCTACGTGGGCCTCGCTGCACACGTTTACAAAGCATTACTGCCTTGACAGTCAGGTCCGGAGGGACGGCTTCTTTGGCCGTTCTGTCCTCCAGGACTTCCTTGTCTGATCTTTGTTCGCAGACCCACCACCGGGGTTGGTATTGCTGGGGTATCTATTCTAAGGTAAGGAATCTGTCACTAACGTGTCTCTTTCAGATGCACAAGTTACTAACTTGTGTAACGATATATCTGTAAGAGACAGTAGTTAGTGACCGATTCCTTACCGCCCCACCCATCCTCCCCGTTCTGCGAACTGATTTCTAAGGTTAAGGACATCCCTTTCAGGGCCCTAGTATTTTTCAGACACCTATGTCAGCTTCTTGCATGGCTCTGCGTTCCTGGCGCGGAAAGTCGTGTACAGAACTGACGTCAGCGCGCAGGGGCGGCGTCTAAGTACTGCCCGCGACGTCATCCCGGCGATCACGACGCCGACGACGGACGCGGAGCCGCACGACGCCGCCTACCGATGCGCAAGGGTACTGCTACGCAAAAAACTTTCCGGATCCAGCCTGACGCCTGGGGATATTCTAAGGTAAGGAATCTGTCACTAACTACTGTCTCTTACAGATATATCGTTACACAAGTTAGTAACTTGTGCATCGTTACCGAAGGTAAGTAACTTGTACTGTACGCACAGGAGAGGGTTGGACAGATTCAGGGGACCCTCCCAGGGGAGGGTCTGGACAGTGGGGAGGTTACTCCCATGTCCTTTGTCTAGATTAACGCCAGAGCAGGAGCCAACGGCTCCCAGGACTGGTTTGAACTGGACTATGCACAGGGACACCAAATGTGCCCCTCATGCAGACTTTCGGTCGCTGGCAAGCACACCCACACAGGTCAAATACGCTAAATACTGTCTGGGAAGTGGTTACACCTCCCTGTGACAGGATGACTATTGTTCTGCCTTCCCCTGCTTGAGCTTGGCTCAGCAGCAGGAGAGCAGAAATATGTCTCTGGTCCGCAGAAACCATTTTGGGCTGCCCGGGACTAGAAGGCTGGTACCGGGAACACCAGGGACCTCACAAAGCTAGTTTCTGAGGGGTGGAATCATACCTCCCACACTGGTTACCGGTGTGGGGATATGATTACACAATGTTTGACACCAAACACGATAGGGCTACTTTCAGGGATTTTAGAGTTGGTCATCACGTGGTAGCATAATGCCACTCTATGTGTCGTAAATGACTGTAGCACTAACAACCCGGGAGAACGGACTCCGTAGGCTGCAGGGGTGTCCTGCTCATGCAGTGGCACCCTCTCACTTATAACCAAGCACCCTGCCTGCAGGATTGTCAAGGCCTACTATAGGGGTGACTTATAGGTTTTAAGTGTAGTGACCCTTAGATTTAGAAAACCTATATCTTAAGTAAGTGGTGCATGCACCAACTTACACAGGCTGCAATGGCAGGCCTGTAGATCCATTTTGCATGGCCTCTCATGGGTGGCATAATACATGCTTCAGCCCATGGGAGGCCTCTGGGGTACATATGCCCTGGGTAGATGTGTACCATATACTAGGAACTTACAAGGGTACCCCAGTATCCAATCTGGAGTTTACCTAAGTACATGATATAACATTTTACGGAGAAAGCAGATAGATAGCAGGATCCCAGTCAGACTAGTCAAAAACCGTGTAAAATAAAGCAAAAAGTGGGGGTTACCATAAGGAGCAGATCCTACTTTCCTACACACACCCCCAAACGTAAGGAGATTAGACTAACCTTGCTCAGTTGAGTCTTCATTTTCTAAGTGGAAATATCTGGAAAGTCCATCTGCATTGGCATGGTTACTCCCAGGTCTATGTTCCACTTTATAGTCCATCCCCTGTAGGGAAATAGACCACCTCAAAGGTTTGGGGTTTTCACCCTTCATCTGTTGTAGCCATAGGAGGGGCTTATGGTCTGTCTGAACAATGAATTGAGTGCCAAACAAGTATGGCCTCAGCTTCTTCAGGGCCCAGACCACAGCAAAGGCTTCCCTCCCTACAGCTGACCAACGTTCCTCTCTTGGGGTCAACCTTCTGCTGATAAAAGCTACTGGTTGATCCTGACCCTCACATTAAGTTGTGACAACACATCCCCTACCCCTAACTCAGATGCATCTGTTTGGACAATGAATTGTTTGGAGTAGTCAGGACTTTGCAGAATGGGAGCAGTGCACATGGCTTGCTTGAGATCATCAAATGCCTTCTGACAGCTAACTGTCCACTGAACCTTCTTGGGCATTCTTTTTGATGTGAGATCATTCAAGGGAGTCACTATAGACCCATATCCTTTAACAGCGACGTACGCGGAGCAGTACGACGACGCCTACCGACGCGCAGGGGTATTGCTGACGAAAAACTTTCCGGATCCAGTCTGACGCCTGGGGATATTCTAAGGTAAGGAATCTATCACTAACTAATGTCTCTTAGAGATATATTGTTACACAAGTAAGTAACTTGTGCGTCAGGCCCAAGAAAGCTCTGACCTGAGTCTGGGTAGTTGGAGTAACCCAGTCCATGATGGTCTGGATTTTTCTCTGTAATGGTTGAACCTGGCCTCCACCCACAAGGTGGCCCAGGTACACAACCTTGCTCTGCCCTATCTGGCACTTAGTAGCCTTGATAGTGAGGCCTGCTTTCTGCAGAGCCTCCAAGACATTCTTCAGGTGGACCAGGTGATCCTCCCAGGTGGAGCTAAAGACAGCTATATTATCAAGATATGCTGCACTATAGGCTTCCAGGCCTGTAATGACTTTATTCACCAGCCTTTGGAATGTGGCAGGTGCATTCTTCAAACCAAAGGGCATCACAATAAATTGATAATGCCCACCAAGGGTTAAAAATGCTGCTTTTGGTTTGGCATCCTCAGCATGTTTGATTTGCCAATATCCAGCAGTTAGGTCAAATGTACTTAGATATTTGGCTGAGGCCAAAGTATCAATAAGCTCATCTGCCCTAGGAATAGGATGAGCATCAGTCCTAGTGACTGCATTGAGTCCCCTGTAATCCACACAAAACCTCATCCCTCTCTTACCACCCCGGGTGTGAGGTTTAGGTACCAGGACTACTGGGCTAGCCCAAGGGCTATCTGAGGGCCCAATCACTCCCAATTCCAGCATCTTTTGGACCTCTGTCCTGATGCAAACTCTGACATGGTCAGGCTGCCTGTAGATTTTATTCTTAACAGGTAGACTCTCACCTGTGTCCACTTCATGGGTACACCAGGTAGTTTGACTGGGGGTCAGAGAAAACAAATGCCTGTATTCATTGAGGACTTTCCTACAAACAATCTGCTGTTGACCAGAGAGGCTGTCTGCCAAGACTATACCATCAACTAATCCATCATCAGGGTTCTGTGAGAGGTGGTCAGGGAGTGGTTCTCTCTCTTCCTCCTGTTCCTCATCAGTTGCCATGAGCAAGCCCATGTCAGTCCTGTCAATGTATGGCTTGAGCCTGTTTACATGGAACACCCTGTGGGGGCTCCTGGGAGCACCAAGGTCCACCAAGTAGGTGACCTATCCCTTTTGCTCAGGTATGGTATGGGGCCCACTCCATTTATCTTGGAGAGCTGCTGGGGCCACAGGCTCCAATACCCACACCTTCTGCCCTGGCTGATGAACAGTCAGCACAGCCTTTTGGTCATGCCAAGCTTTTTGCAATTCTTGACTTGCCTCAAGGTTTTTAATTGCCTTCTTCATGTACTCAGTCATCCTGGAGCGGAGGCCAAGTACATAGTCCACTATGTCTTGTTTGGGAGGTTTGAGAGGTAACTCCCATTCCTCCTTCACCACACAAGGGACCCCTAACTGGATTCCCAAACAAAAGTTCAAAAGGGATGTAGCCAACCCCCTTTTGGGGGACCTCTCTGTAGGCAAAGAGAAGGCAGGGCAACAGAACATCCCATTTTTGCCTAAGCTTTTCTGGGAGGCCCATGATCATGCCCTTGAGGGTTTTGTTGAACTTTTCAACTGACCCATTGCATTGTGGGTTATAGGGTGTGGTAAACTTGTAGTTCACTCCACACTCCTTCCACATTGCAGTAATGTAACTTGACATGAAGTTGGTACATTTATCAGATAAGACCTCCTTAGGGAAACCCACTCTGGAAGAAATTCACACGAGGGCCCTGACCACCACAGGAGCTGTGGTGGTTTTAAGGGGTATATCCTCTGGATACCTAGTGGCATGGTCCACCACCACTAGAATGTAACTGTGCCCAGATGCAGTTGGAGGGTTCATAGGACCAATTATGTCAATCCTAACCCTCTCAAAACAAACCCCCACCACAGGTGGTTGTATAAGGGGGGCCTTTATGGTACCACCGGACTTCCCACTGGCTTGACAGGTGGTACAGGAGCGACAAATCTCCTTTGTGTCTTCTGACATGTGAGGCCAGTGAAAGTGAGGCACAAGACTGTCCCAAGTCTTACTTTAGCCTAGGTGTCCTGCTAAGGGAATGTCATGTACAAGGGTGAGTAGGAAGCTCTAAACTTCAGAGGTATGACCAACCTCCTGGTGGCAACAGGCTTGGGGTTTCTACCCTCTGAGTATAGGAGTCCCTCATCCCAATAGATCTTGTGAGATCCACTGACACTCCCAGCAGCCACAGAGAAGGGCAGGTTTGCTGCTCCAAACTCAAGTCTGTCCTGGAAGGACCCCTGTCCCCAAGAACTCAACCTGATCAGGTTCCAGTTCATCTGAGAAAGTTCCTTCACAGGGACTGAGATCATCTCCCTCAAGAGATTGATCCTCATACTGAGTCTGGGGGGGAAGACACAGCCTTAACCCTCCTGCTCCTTCTCTTGGGAGGCCCTTGGTCCATTGTTCCAGGATGCAAGGCCTGTTCAGTGTTAGCCAGCTTGGCCTGTGACCTGGTCACAGCAAACACATCTGCAGTGATGCCCAGCATTGCTGCATGAGTCCTAAATTCTACATCAGCCCAGGCTGATGCCTCCAAATCATTGCCCAACAAACAATCTACTGGAGCTAACCACAACCTTCTTAGGGCTAGTTACCCCTCCCCAGCTGAAATTAACAACTGCCAAGGAATGGTAAGTCCTGACATTGTTTGCATTGGTTACTTGGTACATTTCACTAAGTATGATTCGTCCAGGAGTCCCCAGTTTCTCTGTCACCATTGTGACACTGGCCCCTGTGTCCCTGTATGCCATTGCTTCTACTACTAACAAGTTGGGTGGCAATATCTATGCCCCCATCACAAAATAACACAGCCTGAGCTGGAGTCCTTACTAGGCCAGAACCCATCTCAGCACCCAAGTTTAACCCTATTAATTCCTTGTTCCCTGTACCACCACTTGTAACTGTACTAGGGGGAACAGTTGCCTTAGGGGTAGTGGTGGTTGGAGTAGCTTCCTTGGCCTTTGGACAATTGGCATATTTTGTCCAATGGTTCTTTTCCTTACACAAGTAACACCAAGGTTTCTTTTTGACTTTACCTTTGTTGGATTGGAACTCTCCCTCAGAAGCAGGTTTTTGGGGCCCTGATGAAGACTTTTGATCTTTACCCTTGTCTCCACCCTTATCTGGAGTTTTAGAATCTGTTTTCTTTTGGTCACCGCCATTGGTCTGGTTTTTCTGCTTCACCCTGGTTCTGACCGACTTATCTGCTTTCTTTCCCAATTCTTGGGGAGAAATCAGATCAGTCTCAACCAGGTACTAATGCAACAACTGATTTTGGCAATTATTAAGGATCTGCTCCCTCATAATCAAATTGTACAATCCCTTGAAATCATTCACTTTGCTGCCAAGCAACCAGCATTCCAGAGCCTTCATGGCACTATCCACAAAGTCTACCCAATCCTGATTCTCTGTCTTCTGGGTGTCTCTGAACTTAATCCTGTACCTTTCAGTTGTTAAGCCAAACCCATCAATGAGAGCACTCTTCAGGACTGAATAATTGTCAGCATCCTCTTCTCTAACAGTGAGGAGCTTATCTCTACCTTTGTCAGCAAAGGAGAGCCACAAGATAGCTTCCCCTGCTCTTGAGGGACCCTTTGAACTTTACAGGCCCTCTCTAAAGCAGTATTCCATTCATGGATGTCATTCCAAACATGGTGGGGAGGGACAATCTTGCTCAGGTTCCTATTGTCAAAAGATTGTTCCTTAATTCTAGGGACACTGTTGCTGCCACCATGGGACTCTAGTCCCAAGCTTTTTCTAGCTCCCTGGACTTCTAGTGACCCTTTGTCCAGGGCCAATTGCTGTTGCCTGAGCCTAAGCTTAGCTTTCTCAAGTTCCAGAAATTGGTACTCCCTGTCATAGGAGTCATCCCTCTTGCTAGATACAGAGGTCCCTACAGACTGTCCTGAGTAATTAGACTCTGCAGAGGGAGATCTAGATCTCCTTGGCAAACTCTGCACTCTTGAAGGTGGGGTGAAGAGGGGGCCTTCTCCATCACCTCGATGAAGATCTGAGTTATCCAGGTGGGACCCATATTGGTCCTCCTGGCCAGGGTTCGAGTCTAGGTCATAAAAGGTGTTACCTCCTGACCTGTCCTCATTCCCTGTCCCACCCACTCTCTCCTGTTCATCTGACCCAGGGGTCTTCCTAAGGTCATCAGGAAGTAACATCTCTATTAGACGTTGAGTGTTGGCATTTCTCCCTGTCTTCAGCTTTCTAGAGGCACACAGGGCTTTCAATTCTTGGACTGAAAGCTCACTGCATCTAGAGGGCAGAGAGACACTGGCATCTCCTTTAGAAGACATACTAAGTATGGTGAGGTGTTGCACCTACCTAACCTAGTGGGAACTAAACTGTCTGAGGTTGGAGAAAGGGTGTGCTAAACCCTTGACTTACCCAACCCTAAATTCATGTACCTAGTACCTAGTACTTAGCGGTTTTCAGTTAATCAATACAAAGATTTATCTGGTAAAACAATGCAGGCTTGAATCCCAACCGCTGCACACCAATGTGAGAAGTTAGCCTGGTATATGCTGTCCACTAATTAAAGTGGGCACCCTGTACCAGTTCAAACAACCCTTATGGTGATTTGAGAGGTCAAAGATAACCTTAGAAAGCTATCCAAGTGGTAGCTGTGGAGAGCAACCTTCAGGCTTAGTCTTGAAGGAATGTTAAGCAGCTCGTTTTACCAGAATGCAACCTTATTGTATTGGTTAAATGAAAGGAGAACCACACAGTAGTTATAAAAATATGTATTTATTATTATAACACACTCAAAATACTTCACAGTATCTGCTACATGCAGATAAACGCAAAGCACACAATACTGTAGCACAGAAACAATCATAAGTAGCACTAATACACAGTGGACTCCAGGGGGAGACCAAACCATAATCTAAAATAGTGGTATAAGAACAACGACTCGAGTCAAGACAATATATAGAGGATGTAAAATTGCTGGGACCCCAAGGAAACACCCAAGGTGAGTAAGTAGGGACCCCACGGGGATGGGTGCAGTGTGGTAACACGACCGCGTGTATCGTACAATTCTATGGGTGACTCGCAGTTGCAGTTTTTAAGCTTAAGCGCCCTTCCCAGTGGATTAAGAGGAAGGCCTTTGGATCATAGGAGGTTGAAGAGCCACCCCACCCGTGGATACTGTAGTACCAGAGTTACCTAACCCAGGGAAGCCTGGTGCATAGGGCTGAAGTGGTGTTGGAAACCGCCGTCTATCTCAATGGAGGACTTCGAGGAAATGCCACTGCGAGAAAGGTTGATTCTAAGGGTGGATTCTTGATGAAGAGTACCTGAAAGCAGAGGGGACAGAGTCTGGGTCACTCAGGAGTGACCAGGGGCTCGGTAGACGAATGCCCACCGATGTCGGGTGCTTCAGGTGCATTGAGGGGGGTTCTTGACTCTGCAGCCACCGGGACCAGGAGACGTCGAGGATGCCAAGGAGTCCCACAAAGGATGTCAAGTGCTGAGGGGTCGGTGTCCGGCTGGAGCACAAACAAGCCTTCGGAGTGGCAACCCACGAAGATGGTCAAGCAAGGTCACGGTTCGGACCAGCAAGTTTGTCTGAATAAAAGGCAACAGAGTGTAGTTGTTCAGTTTGTCTGTCTCTCATAGATAAAACACCTCCAATGGCCACCTGTGATGCATCTGCTTCAACTATAAAAGGTTGAAAGGAATCATGGTGTCTCAAGATAGGGGCAGTAACAAAAGCTGTTTTCAAAAGAGAAAAGGCTTCCTCAGCGGCTGTAGTCCAAAGGAAAGCTACCCCTTTTTCCAAGAGTTTCATGATGGGAGACGCCAAAGATGCAAAGCTATTGATGAAACGTCTGTAAAAATTGGCGAAGCCTAAGAAGCTCTGCACTCCTTTTACAGTACTAGGAGATGGCCATTTTGTAATAGCTTTTGGGGATCCATTGTTACCCCTATCTGATAGAGACATCTAGCCGCAGATTCCTTAACTTAGAATATCCCCAGGTGTTAGACTGGATCCGGAAAACTTTTTCCCCAGCAGTACCTCTGCACGCCAGGGGGCGGCGTCGCCCGGCTCCGTCCTGACGTCGTCCACGGAAGTGACATCAATGGAGCCTTATAAGACCCCCCTGGCGTGCTGACGTCAGTTTTTCTTATTTTACGCGTCCCAACGCGGATCCGGAGTTTAGCGGTTCCTCTGGCCTATTTTTGTTCAGGCCTTCATGACGCCTTTCGCGTCTGGAACAGTGTGTCGATGCCTGCGGGCTTCAAATCGTGTGTGTCCTGTTCGCAGCAGATGTCAGCGACTGATCCATACAAGATCTGTATGTGGTGCTTGGGCCGAGCACCATGACTCCGCCGAGTGCGACGCCTGCCGGCAGCTGAAGCCGAAGTCCCTGTGGGAAAGTCTGATGAAACTGTTGTCTGTCCGGGTGTCCTGGTCAGAGTCCTCGCGGCGCCGGCTCCTGTCTCCGGCAGAAGGATCCAAACGGCACAGTTCTTCCTCCCACGCTGAGGTCTCTGCTCGAGGCAGATCCCGGAGTCGTTCCCGTGGACATCCTTCGCCTGCCTCAGGTAAGCACCAGAAGAAGTCACGGAGGTTGTCGACCTCGCACAAGCATGACGTCGAGGGCCGCCGCTCCCGGTCTTCACCAGACGCGAGCCCTCAGGAGTCATCCCCCGCCTATCCACCATTTCCTGGTGCGGGGGCGACTCAGACCCAGATGGAGGCCTATTCCAGGGCTCTGCAGGCCTTCTTTGGGTCACCCCCTCTCCCTGGCGTGCCTTCGGGCCCCACAGTGGGGATAGGGATTCAGGTCGGGGGTTCGCCCTCTGCGCCGACCGAATGCCTTAACCCCGACTCAGGGGTCGCTGCGATGTCGGGTCACGGCCCAGATGGGCATCCCACTCTGATGTCTAGCCCTCCTGACGCGCCTTTGCACAGTCCTGCGGGACTCCCTGGGTTTTTGCTGGATGTGGCTGCAGCGCGGACTTCAACTCCAAGTCGACTTTGTTCCTCCCCGCAGGCTCCTGTCTCGGTGGAGGTCGAGTCGATGCCGGTCCGACGCCAGGAGGACGAGTCCTCTATGGAGGTCATCGGCGCTGATCCGACGCTGTCCTGACGTCGGTCGACGCTGGTTCCGTCCCCGGCTGTTCTACTGCTGGAGGACGTGACCCCTGTGGGTTAGCCGCCTACAGGGTTTTTTCCATGCTCTACGGAGTAGGGGCCCATGGGGCACTGGCCGGCCCATTTTTCTGCAGAGCCTTTGTAGTTGAGTGGATGGCTTAGTCTGCAACCGTTCCCAACGGATGACTTGCTGTCTCCCCCCAGATGGCCAAGGAGGCTAGGATAGATTTTGCGAGGGCAGTGAATAGGGCTACACATATCTTACGAATGCAGCTGCCCTCTGTCTCCCTGCCTTCGGATCCTTTGTTGGATCTCCTTCACCATGGCACGGTGGATGTGGAGCCTCTGCTGCCTTTGGCAGGTCATTGTATGATGTCCTTCTGGGGACTTGGGCCAGACCCTCATCGGGTGACCCTGTGACCCGTGCTGTTGTGCATCGCCACTGGTCGGCTCCAGATGACCCTGCCTGTTAGTCCCTTCATCCTAGGGCTCAGGGGCTGGCAGTCCAGGCTGCGTTTCCCTCCTCTCCTCCACCGTTGTTTCCCCCCACTCGGGAGTCTAGGTGGTTGGAGTTGTGTGGCTGCGATGTTTTTGCCTCAGCCAGCTCCGCCCTTTGGTCCCTAAACACGACTTGTGTGTTTGCTCGGGCTACTTCTGCCCTTTGGGACTCTGTCGAACTACTCCTTCCCTCCCTACCGGAGGGTCCTCGTGCTGACCTGCTCCAGCTTGTTCGGGATAGCCGCGACATGGCGCAGTTTTCCGTCCGCTCGACAATGGACACCACTGACTCTGTGGGTCGGGCTATGGCCAGCTCAGGTGCCCTGCGGCGCCATGCGTGGCTACGCGTTGGCAGTTTCCCCGAGAATGTTAGAGAGCGTCACAGGGATTTGCCCTTTGACGGAACATTTCTGTTTGATGAGCATGCTTACTCAGTGGTCCGGCGTCTCTTCTCCGACTTTCTGTGACTGCCTGGTTTTTCGTCCCCTATGGCGGATTTGTATTTCGTGTGATGGTGTTCAAGTCTCTCCAGACAGACTGTATGGCTGTTTAGCGAGGTTTTTCCTTCTTTTGATGCAGCTGGGTCAGCTGTTTGTGGTTCTTTTTGACCTCTGCCTTTGAGCTTGTCTCAAGAGGTGTCCTTTGTTATTATCCAGACGGGCTGTGCGGCTTTTCGCCGACTTGCCCTTTTCTTGTTGCAGCTGGCCAGCTGTTTCTGCATTTCTTTTTAGCCCTCTGTCTAAGAGCTCGGCTCAAAGAGGTGTCCATTTCTTTTATAGGGATGCGCCATACCCTATGTGGGGTACTTGTTGGCTATTGTGTAGCTGCTCTTCCTGGCACGGAAAGTTTCAGCGACTCCTGCGGACTGTTATTCGGCTACTTCTCTTTTGTCAACACTCTTCCTACTGTTGTAGGACATCCCCTCTACTGAGATCCGCGGGGTTGGTGCAGTTCTCTCCTGGGGGTTTTGTGTTGTAGTCTATGGTTGGTCCATAGTTCTTTCTGGTCTCTGTGGAGACACTCTGTGTGTTCACACAGGTTATGTTCACTGTCGCAGGGTGCCAGCGCTGTACCTTCCGACCCTGTCTTGGCTGCGTTCTACTCTCACTTTTTAGTGTGCGGAAGTGTTTACATCTTCTCTTATGGCTCAGGTCCTGTAGGGCTTTTGCCTAGGGGCAGTGGAGTTTCCACTAGCTACGTTTCTGCTGTGTGTTACCTTGCAATCTATTTCTTTGTGCACCGCCGTGGCAGGGACTTCGGTCCATTTGCTTCTTACGCGCAGGGGTCTAGGTCCTTCCCCTCCGGGCCTCTGCGGATCTTTTCTGATTCACTATGGCCTGGTGGTTCAGGGCTGTCACTCTATTTCAACGGCTATGTGTTCTGCTCCAGGTATTTCACTGGTTGTGAGTTGCCAATCATAACTAAAGGCACTGTTTCTTTCTTTCGTGTAGGTTACGGTGCAAGTATTCTTCTTCCGGATACTTGCTGTCATTATACAGTGTCTGTACGGGACTGTTTCTACCTTTTTTCTGACAGACCTCTGTCTGTGTTTTTCGCACTTTTTCCTGTGAGTGCGGTGGTCAGTGTCCCCACCTGTCTCGCGGGGGGCCACAGTTCTGTCCCCGTCAGGGGTGTTGCTGTCACTTTTTGGTGTTTTTGATACTGTTGTGTTCTGCTATGCTTCACACCGGTGCCATTGGTACCCATTGTGCGACTTCCCTTTATCTAGGGCATGCTCTTCGAGTTTCCCCTTCTTTTTCAATTTTCCTTCATTTGCTGTGGTGTGGTTCTCACGGTACATTCTTGTCTCCTTCTGTGTATCCTTCATCCACATACCTGTATCTCCTAGTAGTTGTGACTCAGTTTATCTCTGCATGGTGATATCTGTCCTATTTCTCTTTTTGGCTGTATGCTCAGTGGGTATGCTCTGACGATGGCATACTATCTTGTCCCTTTTTCTGGGACTCGATCTCTAGCGGGTCCATGGGATCTGGTGCTCAGTTACCGTCTTTTTGCAGAAGTTTATGACCTTTCTTCCATTCTGAAACTCCCTTTCTGGTGTCTCTTTTCATCCCTGTCTGGACGAGGGAGTTCTCGTACCGTCCTCTGATGGATTGTGGTGCCTTTGCCTCCCCTTGTTCATGCTCCCTTCCATGGCTTCATAGGTCGGGTGTCAGCCGCGCTGGCACTGCTGTTCCCACCATGCTCAGTCACTGTCATTGACGGATCAGTTCTCTTGGAACTTGGTGGGTTTCAGTCGCAGACCCTCCTCCAATGGGGTATGGCTTTGGTATCTATTCTAAGTTAAGGAATCTGCGGCTCAATGTCTCTATCAGATGAACGAGTTACTTACCTTCGGTAACGATTTATCTGGTAGAGTCACAGGCTGGCCGCAGATTCCTTAACGCCCACCCATCCTCCCTGTTCTGTGAGGGCCTTTCCAGGTGGGGTTCTACCACCTCGCCTCCTTATAAGTGGCCTTGGTCTTCCTGAGGGGTGCTCTCGTCACCTACCTCTGGGGCAGGGTGTATCATTCTGTTGTGTGCCATTGGCCCTCCACCCATTCTCGTTTTTGGGTGGCTAGGTTCTGTGCTTTTCAATGCTGCGCCACCTGGGGTCCTCCAGCATGGAGTTTCTCATGTTTGTCTACCCTCCCTCCGCCCTCGTCTGTTTCTCCCCATCACTTTGGGGTCTCCTTGTTTATGCTACAGTTGATTGGGTTGAGATTATATTTGACTATGCTACAGTTCATAGGTCACTGTGGGGGGTGTGGTGAACGTTCTATGTGGTTGTTCCCTTCTGGTCACTTGCCGTGAGTCATGTGGTTCCAGTCTTGTGGTCCTTTACAATTTCATCCTGTGGTTATAGTCTGTTTTTCATACAGTTCCATCCTGTGGTTGCTGACTGTCCTTCGTTATGCCATTCGTTTCCACTGCCGTTACCTCTTAGGGGGGGGCACAGCTCTTCGCTTTGATGGGACTTTTGATGAGGCGAGTGCTCTGTTCGCCCGCTTCAGTCCCTACATGTCTTGAGTACTTTTTCAATGTGGTGTTTCTTATTTTATGATTTATCATTGTTGTTTTCAAAGGTTTTTGCTCTCTTTTGACACACTGTTCCTATACTCTCGCAGTTTTATTCTTGGTTCTGCGTTGTGGCGCGGAAAAGTTTCACTGTAGAAAACCGACGTCAGCACGCCGGGGGAGGGGGGGGGTCTAATATGGCTCCATTGACGTCACTTCTGTGGACGACATCTGAAAGAGACACGTTAGTGACAGATTCCTTACCTTAGAATATCCCCAGGCGTCAGGCTGGATCCGGAAAGTTTTTGCGTAGCAGTACCCTTGCGCGTCGGTAGGCGGCGTCGTGCGGCTCCGCGTCCGTCGTCGGCGTCGTGATCGCCGGGATGACGTCGCGGGCAGTACTTAGGCGCCGCCCCTGCGCGCTGACGTCAGTTCTTCTTTTTCCGCGCCAGCAAGCGCAGATCCGGGAAGAGCAGTGCCCTAGTCATTTTTTGGTGAATTTTTTCACTGTTTCTTCGAATCGACTTCAAGGTGTCGTAGGGATGCCCGGCTTTAAACGTTGTGGCGCCTGTGCTCGGATGATGTCCATCACAGACCCGCATCGGGAGTGTCTCTTCTGCCTCGGCCGAGGCCACGACACGGAGTCGTGTTCCGACTGCCGGGCCCTCAACCCGAAAGCTTTGCGATAGCGGTCTCGAAAGCTCCTCGAGGCCCGGCATTCGGCTCCGTGCCACACCAAGCCCCGGTCGCGTGAGAGGTCGAGGGGTCGGTCGCGGAGTCCTCACCGGTCGTCGGCATCGAAGTCTTCGTCGCCCGGTAAGTCCAAGCACAAAAAGTCCAAAAAGCATCGTCGCTCTAGGACTTCGCCTCGCCGGTCTCGCGACTCGGCTGAGGCCCCTCCCGGCACCGTCCCCGCCCCGCGGCCCCGGACATGCCTGTGGAGTCGCCCCCGCAATACCCGTCCTTCCCGGGTTTGGGGGCGGATCCGGCCCAAATACAGGAATTCCTGTCGGCCATGGCCCGCCTCTTCGGGCCTCAAGGTCCCTCCGGTGCGCCTTCGGGCCCCGCGGGCCCTGATGGGGTTGCCCCGGCGTCGCCGACGGCTCCGGCGTCGCCCGTGCCTCCAGCCTCGATCCCGGCTCCGGCCCCGGCCTCGATCCCGGCTCCGCAACCCCCATCGACGCCGGCGACCTAACCACGCCTCCGCCGACGCCGATGTCTCCGGTGCCGTTCTCGACGCCGCCTGGGGCTCCGGGCGGCGTCGTCCCCCAGTTCCTTCCGGCTCCGGACATGGACCCGGACCGACGTCGCTCGACGCCGGTTCCGGCGCCGATGAGACCTTGGGTCCCAAATGTCCCTCCTCCTCCTTATTTTGAACCAGAGGAGGACCAGGAGGACTGGGAGGGGTCTGATGACCCTCTGGCACAACAGTGTCAGTACGATGAGGACTGGACCGAGGGTCTAGGGGATGCCAGTGGTCTAGATACTTCCCCTGACACTGGCATGCTGTCTCCTCCCGTGGCTACGGAGGAGGGAGCCAATTTTGCAACGGTGTTGCGTAGGGCGGCTGGAGCCTTACATCTCCAACTCCCTACTGTGGCGGTCAAGACTAATCTCTTGACAGAGGTGATTCAGCCGGCAGCCTCCTCTACGGAGACTGTGCTGCCGTTTAACGATGCCCTCACTGATGTTCTTTTTGGCGCCTGGTCCAAGCCCAACACAGGGGCTCCTGTGGATAGGAACGTGTCCCGACGCCATCGCCCAGCTCCGGGCGACCCCCTATTTCTCTCTGTCCACCCCACTCCTGAGAGCTTGGTTGTCCAAGCCTCCGCTTCCCAAACCGCCTTCCCTACCGCCCCTCCGGATAGGGAATCCAAACGCCTGGATCAATTTGGGAAGAAGGGTTTTTCTTCCTCCAGTGCTCGCTTGCGGTCCATCAACACCGCTTGTCTTTTGGGCCGATATACCCACTCCTTGTGGGATTCGGTGGTGACTGTTTTGCCCCAGTGTTCTGAGGAGGTCCAGACACTGCTTTCCCGCGCCATTGCGGAAGGAAGGGATGCGGCCAAATACACAATACGATGTGGCCTTGATACCGCCGACTCGCTGGGCAGGTCTATTGCAACGACGGTGGCGCTGCGTCGCCACGCCTGGCTGAGAACCACTGGTTTTTCAGGGGATGTCCAGAATACTCTCATGGACATGCCCTTTGATGGAGTCGGTCTTTTTGGGTCCAAAGCAGACCATGCGTTGGAGCGCTTTAAGGACTCACGGGCTACTGCCAAGTCCCTGGGCCTTTCTGCTACACGCCCTCCGCTGACTTCTGCTTTTCGCCCCTATCGTGGCCACGGAAGGGGCGCCCCGTCACGTCAGCAGCCCACCCACCGGCCCGCGCAGCAGGCGTCTCCGCGTGGCCGAGGACGTGGATACCGCCGTGGCGGTTTGGGCAACCAGCGTGCGGGTCAGGCCACCACCTCCAACCCGTCCGCGGCCTCCAAGCCCTCCTAGTCCCTCCTTTCAGGTGCACAGCACGCCAGTAGGGGGCAGGGTCCGCCATCACCTTCACCACTGGCGTCCCATCACCTCGGACAGGTGGGTCTTGGACATTGTCCGAAGGGGCTACTCCCTCCCCTTCGAGACCACCCCCAGCCATGCCACCTCAATTCCACCGCATGTCAGGGGATCACTTGGTACTTCTGCAGAAGGAAGTCACGGCCCTCTTGGCCAAGAGGGCCATCGAGCATGTTCCGACCCCAGAAGTAGGGCGTGGTTGCTACTCCCACTACTTTCTGGTGCCCAAAAAGGACAAGGAGGACATGCGTCCTATCTTGGACCTCCGGAACGTCAATCGCTTCCTCCGGAAGGAGAAGTTCAAGATGCTCACCCTAGCTCAGGTCTTGACTGCCCTCAACCCTGGAGACTGGTTGGTAGCGTTGGACTTGCAGGACGCCTATTTCCACATCCCCGTCCTGCCGGCCCACCGGCGTTACCTTCGGTTCACGGTAGGCCTCGAGCATTTTCAGTTCACCGTGCTCCCCTTTGGCCTTACCAGTGCCCCTCGGGTGTTCACGAAAGTGATGGCGGTGGTCGCAGCTCATCTGCGCCGGGCAGGGGTTTCAGTCTTCCCCTACCTCGACGACTGGCTGCTGAAGGCGGGCTCGTCCCAGGCAGTCGTCTCCCACCTCCAGACTACGGCCGAACTCCTGCACTCGCTGGGGTTCTCCATAAATGTGCCAAAGTCGCATCTGATTCCTTCTCCACAGCTCCTTTTCATCGGAGCAGTTCTGGACACAACGCAGTTTCGGGCCTATCCTCCCGAACGGCGAGTCCGGGATATTCAGGCTATGATTCCGATCTTTCAGCCTTTATCCTGGGTTTCGGTACGGATGATCCTGAGGCTGCTGGGCCTCATGGCCTCCTGCATCCTGCTGGTCAATCATGCCAGATGGCATATGCGGGCTCTGCAGTGGGACCTGAAGTTCCAGTGGGCGCAGCACCAAGGCAACCTGTCCGATCACGTCCAGATCTCGGAGGGGACTGCAAAACAGTTGCAATGGTGGCTCTCGAACCGGCAATGGGTCATGGGCAGATCCCTCTCCCTTCCCCAGCCAGAGCACACAGTTGTGACGGACGCGTCCCTTCTGGGATGGGGCGGTCACATGGGAGAGGCGGAGATCAGAGGCCGCTGGTCTCCGGCGGAGTCCCGGCTCCATATCAACCTTCTGGAGCTCCGGGCGATCCGACTTGCACTCAAGGCATTCCTTCCCTCTGTCAAAGGGAAGGTAGTGCAGGTGTTCACAGACAACACCACCGCCATGTGGTACTGCAACAAACAAGGCGGGGTGGGGTCTTGGACCCTTTGTCAGGAGGCTCTGCGCCTCTGGACATGGCTGGAACATCAGGGCATGTTCCTGATGGTTCAACACCTGGCAGGTTCCCTGAACGCCAGGGCGGACGAACTCAGCCGCAGGTGCATGATGGATCACGAATGGCGTCTTCACTCGGAAGTGGCGCAAGGACTCTTTCTACAGTGGGGAGAGCCTTGGTTAGATCTATTCGCCACCGAAGAGAACGCGCAATGTCATCAGTTCTGCGCGTTGGAATTTCCAAGGCGGCACTCGCTCGGCGACGCTTTTCGTCACGAGTGGAGTTGCGGTCTGTTGTACGCCTTTCCGCCTATACCACTTCTACCCAGAGTGTTGAAGAAGATTCGGCACGACCGGGCCCAAGTCATTCTTGTGGCTCCGGACTGGGCTCGAAGAGTTTGGTATCCCGAGCTACTCAATATGAGCGTAGATCCCCCGATCCGTCTGCCTCTTCGGGAGGATCTTCTGTCGCAGCAGCAGGGGACGGTCCTCCACCCGAACCTGTCCAGTCTACACCTGCTTGCGTGGAGATTGAGCGGCGGCAGTTGATTCCTTTCGACTTGCCTCCCGAAGTTTGTGATGTGATTCTGGCAGCCAGGCGTCCTTCCACTAAGGTGGTATACGCCTGCAGGTGGAACAAATTTGTGGCATGGTGCACAGCAAAGGCTGTGAATCCCCTTTCTGCCCCTCTTTCTGAGGTCCTTCTGTTCCTTCTTTCTCTGGCCCAACAGGGTTCTGCCCTGGGTACCATCAAGGGTTATCTTTGTGCTATCTCGGCCTTCCTCAGGCTCCCTGATCAGCCCTCCCTTTTCAAGTCCCCTGTTGTTAACAGGTTCTTAAAAGGCATTACTCACCTCTTCCCTCCTGTTCCGTTTGTGATGCCTCAGTGGGACTTGAACTTGGTTCTTACCTTTTTAATGTGCGCTCCCTTTGAGCCTCTACATAACTGTCCTCTTCGTCTTCTGACTCTGAAGACAGCCTTTCTGGTGGCCATCACCTCCGCTCGGCGGGTGAGTGAGCTCCAGGCTCTATCTTGCAAACCTCCCTTTCTGTCTGTTCATCCAGACAAGGTTGTTCTTCGGACGCGTCCGTCCTTCTTGCCAAAGGTGGTTACTGCTTTCCACATTGGGCAGACCATCACTTTGCCCACCTTCTTTCCGCCTCCGCATCCTTCCAGAGAGGAAGAGAGGCTCCACCGTCTGGACCCAAAACGTGCGCTCTCCTTCTATATCGACCGCACAAAACACTTCCGGGTGGATGACCAGCTCTTTGTTGGCTACGTGGGTGCCAAAAGGTCGGGCGGTGCACAAGAGGACCATCTCCCGCTGGGTTACCTTGTGCATCAAGACCTGCTATTCTTTGGCTAAGAAGGAGCCTCCTGTTGGGCTGCGTGCCCATTCCACCAGGGCAACGGCTGCTACCACGGCCTTGGGCCGCGGTGTTTCGCTGCCGGTTATCTGTCAGGCAGCTACGTGGGCCTCGCTGCACACGTTTACAAAGCATTACTGCCTTGACAGTCAGGGCCGGAGGGACGGCTTCTTTGGCCGTTCTGTCCTCCAGGACTTCCTTGTCTGATCTTTGTTCGCAGACCCACCACCGGGGTTGGTATTGCTGGGGTATCTATTCTAAGGTAAGGAATCTGTCACTAACGTGTCTCTTTCAGATGCACAAGTTACTAACTTGTGTAACGATATATGTGTAAGAGACAGTAGTTAGTGACAGATTCCTTACCGCCCCACCCATCCTCCCCGTTCTGCGAACTGATTTCTAGGGTTAAGGACATCCCTTTCAGGGCCCTAGTATTTTTCAGACACCTATGTCAGCTTCTTGCATGGCTCTGCGTTCCTGGCGCGGAAAGTCGTGTACAGAACTGACGTCAGCGCGCAGGGGCGGCGCCTAAGTACTGCCCGCGACGTCATCCCGGCGA
This sequence comes from Calotriton arnoldi, assembly GCA_963921515.1. NCBI lineage: Eukaryota > Metazoa > Chordata > Amphibia > Caudata > Salamandridae > Calotriton > Calotriton arnoldi. The sequence continues at coordinate 161,813 of CAWUFW010000708.1, forward strand.
TCACGACGGCGACGACGGACGCGGAGCCGCACGAAGCCGCCTACCGACGCGCAAGGGTACTGCTACGCAAAAACTTTCCGGATCCAGCCTGACGCCTGGGGATATTCTAAGGTAAGGAATCTGTCACTAACTACTGTCTCTTACAGATATATCGTTACACAAGTTAGTAACTTGTGCGTCAGGACAGAGCCGGGCGACGCTGCCCCCCGGCATGCAGAGGTACTGCTGGGGAAAAAGTTTTCCGGATCCAGTCTGACGCCTGGGGATATTCTAAGTTAAGGAATCTGCGGCTAGACTGTGTCTCTACCAGATACATCGTTCACGAAGGTAAGTAACTCGTTCTTTGGGGATAACACAAAGCCCAAAAAGGTTACTTCAGTATCATGAAATTAACATTTGTCCAGTTTAACGTAGAGATTATTGTCCCTGAGTCATTCTAACACCGTTTTCACATGTCCTATGTGTTCCTTGACGGTAAAAGAATAGATCGAAATGTCGTCAATATATGCAATGGCGCTCACATCCAAAACCTTTCTTAAAGCTTTGTCAATGAAAAATTGGAAAGCAGCAGGGGCATTACAAAGTCCAAAGGGCATGACCAAATACTCATAGAGCCCAAATTTGGTATGAAAAGCTGTTTTCCATTCATCTCCCTCTCTTACCCTCATTAAGTGGTATGCCCCTCTGAAGTCTAGTTTTGTAAATACGGTGGCATCTTTTACCTGATCAAGTAAGGACTGTATAAGACGCAAAAGGGTATCTGTTCTTTATTGTCACATAGTTCAGGGATCTATAGTCTATTCAACACCGAAGACCTCCTTCTCGTTTGGGTATAAAAAAAGGGGGGAAGAAGCAGCAGATCTAGAAAGCTGAATAAACCCCTTTTTCAACATATCGTCCAAGTATACTCTTAAGTAAATATTTTCCTTCTCAGTCAATGCATATATCTGAAAGAAACAGTTAGTTATAGATTCCTTACCTTAGAATTACCCCCAGGCGTCAGACTGGATCCAGAACGTTTTTCGGCAGCAGTACCCCTGCGTGTCAGAAGGTGGCGTTGGTCGACTCCGCGTCTGTCGTCGGCGTCGGGTTGACGTTGTGGTAGCTACATAGACGCCACCCTCGCGCGCTGACGTCAGTTCTTTCTTTTTCCGCGCCAGCCACTGAGTTTTTTGCGACTTTTGTCGACTTCGTTTTTAAGTCTCAACCAACCTTTGGTGCACGAGGGATGCCAGGTTTCAAGGCATGTGGTTCCTGTACCCGACTGATGTCGGTGACGGATCCGCACTGCGTGTGTCTGTACTGCCTGGAGCGCGACCATGACCCCAAGTCGTGCTCCGACTGTCGAATCATGGCCGTGAAGTCTTTGCGGGTGCAGTCCTGAAAGCTCCTCGAGGCCCGGCAGTCGGCTACGCGTCGCTCAAGGTCCCGGTTGCATGGGATTTCGAGGGACCGATCGCAGAGTCATCATCACTCCTCTTCTAAGTCTTCGCACTCGGGGTCATGTAAGTTGAAGCACAAGAAGAAGTCGAAGAAGCATCGTCGCTCTTTGACTTCAACTCGTCTGTCGGCCGACGCGACGAAGGGTGCGGGTGGTGCCTTCAGCGTCGACTCGAGCCTTCCCTCCTTTTCCGGGACCAGGAGCGATCCCTGCCCAGCTTCATCAATTTTACGAAGCGATGCACTCCATCTTTGGGCAGCCCGACTCCGCCGGAGCGCCTTCGGGCCCCGTGGACTCAGCTGGGGGCCCTAGGCCTTTGACGCCGACGACTTCAGCCTCAGCACTGCAGGGCCCCCTTGGATCCAGGCCTGGATCCGGATCGGCACAGGTTGACCTTGTTACACCTCCACCGGCGCTGATTCCACCGGCAACACGTCCGCAACCGAAGCCGGCTGGGCCCCCAGCCGGCTCGACACCGGCTTCCGCCCCAATGTGGACACGGAGCCGGACCGGCGTCAGCCGACGCCGGATCCGGCGCCAGCCGACGCCGGATCCGGCGCCGTTGGGTACTTTTATCCCTGTGTTCCACCCCAGCCATTTTCAGCCAGATTGGCAGCCAGAGGAGGGTGAGGAAGACTGGGAGGGGTCTGGTGACCCTTTGACAAACCAGTTGGAGTACGATCCGGACTGGAGAGAGGAACTGGGGGATGCTAGTGGTCTGGATACCTCCCCAGACCTAGGCATGTTGTCTCTTCCTATCGTGGCTACGGAGGAGGGAGCGTCATACGCAGTGGTGTTGCGTAGGGCGGCCGAGGCTCTCGACCTCGAGCTTCCTACGGTGGCAGTCAGGACTAACCTCCTGACAGTGGTGTTTCAGCCGGCAGCGAGCTCGTCGGAGCCTCTGCTCCCGTTTAATGAAGCCCTCACAGACATCCTTTTGGGCACCTGGTCCAGGCCCAACACAGGGGCTCCTGTGGACAGGATGATTGCCCGATGCCACTGCTCGGCCCCGGGAGAACCCACTTTCCTCTCCCAACATCCCACCCCTGAGAGCTTGGTGGATCAAGCCTCCACTTCTAAAGGCGCCTTCCCTACCCCACCACCGGAAAGGGAATCCAAAAAGCTGGACCACCTTGGGAAGAAAATGTTTTCTTACACCAGCTTGGGACTGTGGTCGGTAAACACTGCATGTCTGTTGGGCCGTTACACTCACTCTGTGTGGGATACGGTGGCGCAGGTGCTGCCTCAGTGCCCGGAGGAGGCCCGGGCCATACTCTCCCGTGCAGTTGCCAAGGGGAGAGACGCAGCGAAGTTTACCATCTGCTGTGGGCTGGATACCGCCAATGCACTTGGCAGGATGATTTCCACTTCAGTAGCCCTTCGACGCTAAGCCTGGTTGCGTTCGACTGATTTTTCCAGGGATGTCCAATCCACCATTATGGACATGCCCTTTGATGGCCGTCGCCTTTTCGGCGACAAGGCAGACAACGCGCTAGAGTGCTTTAAGGACTCTAGGGCTATGGCCAGGACCTTGGGCCTCTCTACCACCCGCCCTGCGCAATCTGCCTTTCGCCCCTTTCGTGGCTACGGAAGGGGTGCCCCGCTATGTCCCGCCCAGAGCCACAGGCCAGCGCAAGCTGTTCAGCCCCAGCGCGGCCGGGGATGTGGAAACCACCGGCATAGTTCTGAGGGCCAGTGGGCGGGCCAGTCTACCACAGCCCCCTCTGCAGCAGCCTCCAAACCTTCCTAGTCCGACCTTTCAGGGCCACTAAACGCCAGTGGGCAGCAGGATCCGCCATCACCTCACCCACTGGCGCACCATCACGTCAGACAGTTGGGTTTTGCAAATAGTCCGAAGGGGCTACTCCCTCCCCTTCGAGACTACCCCACCCTCCATGCCACCTCATTACCATTGCATGTCGGAAGATCACCTGGCACTTCGCCAACAGGACGTTTCGGCACTGTTAGACCTGTCAGCCCTAGGGTGGTCTTACCCCGTTTTTTCTCTTTGCGCCTCATTTTTTGCCACTACCTTTTTGTTGGACCTAGGTCTCTGGGCGCCTTACCACTGCCAAACAGTGCTGAGGTGGAGGTGCTCTCTCCTAACAAGATGGCTGCCACAGGCCCCTGCTACTGCGGAGTGGCCTTTGCACACACACCTACCAGTAGTCAGGATCAGGCTGGGAAATAGTGCTACTGTATCCATGCCGTCCCGCCTCTGGGCCTCATAGACAGACATGATGGAAGCTTCTAGAACCTTCCAGCCCAGGAAGGAGTTATGCTTTGCCGCCTTTCAGGAGGGTCAACTGACCTAGGGGTATAAGAGGTTTGGAGGGAAACCTAGCTAGTTAGTTGGGGCACCACTGGACCTGGGGAACCTCTGCCGGAGTACAGGCTGTTGGGCCTAGGGGGGAGACCTACACTACTGGTACTGACTGGGCTTAGGCACTGCTGTGCTAAGATAGATGAGGAACACCTTCCACCTGCTGACCTTGCCCAGCGTGAGGGAGCCCAGGGAACCACCTCCAGTGTGCCTGCAGGGCACCTACCTGCCTCTTGTGCCTGCCAACTCAACCCCCTTTCCCCTCAAGTAACCACCACTTAAGCAACTACCATCAAACTACCGCAACTGAAATCCTGCGACCAGAAACTGCAACTCTTCACTACAACCTGTACATGCTACTGGGGGATCACCAGGTAAAGCGCCGTGCCTCTAAGCGCTGGACCTTCACCCCGTGTGTCCTGCTGCAAGCGCTGTTCTCCCCTAGTGCTGTGCTGTCCAGAAGCGCTGCCCATCAACCCTCTGTCGGCTATTGCCAGCGCTGACCCCCCTCCCCCCAAGAACTGTTGCTGCCTGCTGGAGCGCTGTATCTGAGAAACGCTCCAGCGCGGAATTGGTCTCTTCACCCCAAGCGCGGTGCTCTGCGCGCTGTACCTTGCCTGAATCGTGGCCTAAAGACGAGCACTGTACCTTGCCTGAATCGTGGCCTAAAGACGAGCTCTGCCTGCCAAACTCACCGCCGCGACCTCGGGGTCGCTGGAGAAGCGCTGGGCCCAAGTCACCGCTGAGCCAGGACGAGCGCTGCCATTCGCCCAAGATCACCGCCGCGGCCCTGCCAAGGCTGCGCCAGGCCTGGAAGCATGAAGAGAGGCGTCGCTAGGCAACCGGGGCGCCGCCATGTCATAGGCCGCGCCCCCAGGAAGCTGCACACCGATTGGCTCCCGGGCCGGAGCTGTGAAGGGAGCCGGAAGCCTGCGGCCGGCTGCATCTACGGGGCACCGGGGGCCGGAGAAGAGCCTTGCCGGCCCCCTCCTTCCCCAAAAACCAGGACTTCTCCCCCTGCAAATGTCGCCGACCTGCCTTCCCCGCCCAGGGCCCCGCGTGAGAGAGGAGCGGGCCGGCCGGGGAGGAGGCGTCCGGCGCTGTGAACGTCCCGCCAGTCTCGGGGACAGCGAGGTGAGCCCGGGAGGCCCTGGGGGGATTCCACGTAATATGGAGGCCTCATGCTAGCGGCGCTTCCCCCGCCTATCGTCCAGAGTGGACTGAGAGGGGCAGTAGCCCTCATTCTGCTGTGTTGACTGCCTCCTCTGCGCATGAGGCTGGGCCCTGTATTAAAGCTTAGGTCTGGCCTGCTCACCCCCTACTTTCACCTGCCATATTGAGCTCTACTACACGGGTGAGCTCCAAGAGTATCGCCAGAGGGGTTATTCATGTGCCTTGATACCTGCCCATTTGAAATGTCATGTTCATGAAGTATTTGCATAGGCCTGATGACCTGCTCCAATTGAAAGGTTACCTTGATGAAACACATGTTTAGTGGTGTTTATATGCTGAAGCCTGATTTTCCACTTCAACTAAAGTCACCGCTCTGATTTGAATGTTCCTATGTTGACTGCTGACCTGCATTGAGGCCCCCACTGTACTGAATGTGGTTATGCGTAGGTTGACACAGGCTCTTCATCACCTATAGTGTTATATGCATACCTGCATCTAAGTTCTGGTTAATTGAATGTGCCTGAATAGGCTGTTGTCTATGCTCATATCTGCCCTGCATTACCTACAGTGTTATCTGTGTTGAGACGCTTGTTACTACTGTCGTTTCACCTGCATGGAGGCCTGTTATCCTGATGTACTTGAATGTCTTGCTCATGATTTTAGAGTGAAATGCATTTACTGTTGCACGGAGATTATCTGCCTCATCTACTGCTGACTTGAATTAGATAAAGAATCTTGTTCTTACATAACAGCCTGGTGTGGTGTCTCCTTATTGTGTGCGCATTACTGAGTCAGTGTGAATGTGTGCTGCACAACTGCTTAACACATTGCCTTCGGGTGCCTTCCTGCCTCGCGCCAAGCTACCGTGTCGGAATCGGTGACCCCGGTTCTAACATTGGTGTTCAGCGGTGGGATAAGGACTTGTGCTTGTGCAGCACCCTACAGGGATTCAGTGTGCGCCGCAATTGGAACACCTAGTGAGACGCAAGCCTAGCAATTCGCCCTTCATTGCCTGACTGTACAGGCTCCGGTGTTAACCTGTTGCCTACGTCCTAGAGTCTTTTCCCTTAAGTGTCTGGGGCCCCACCTGTCAGGATGGAGTTCGAGCTGGCCAACCTTGAAATGTATACGGTGGCGCAGCTGAGGGAGTTCTGTCAGGGGATGGGGGTGTCCGTCAAGCGAGGTGCCAAAAGAGAGGCGCTTCAGAAAGCCTTGAGGGCATGGGTAATGGCCCACCCGGGAGGGAGAGTGGTCGAGGAACAGGGGGAGCCGGACGCTCCAGGAGAGCTAGACCTACTCCGAATAGACACCAGTGAGAATGTGTTGCCAGAAAGACGTTCCAGGGCAGGCAGTAGTGTGTCAGCGAGGAGTGTGTCTGTGGAGGAGTACGAGGATAGGAGGGAGGAGAGGCAATTGACGCCAGAGCTTGCTAAGATGGACAAGGAGCGAGAAGAGGCGAGGCTAGCCATGGAAGAGAGGAAGCTTGTGCATGAGCTTAGCCTGAAAGAATTGGAGCTCCGAGCATTGCAGATAGGGGCGCGGGGCAACTTGAATGGTGGCAGCGTACCCGCTGAGGCTCCACGAGAGCCTAAGTTTTACCTACCTAAGGAGGTGATGGCCAGTTTCGGTGTAGGGGATGACATTGATAAGTGGTTGGCGGCGTATGAGGTGTCTTTGGTGGCCCATGGGCTGCCTGAGAGTTACTGGGGGGGAGGCCTGTATAAGTACATACCTCCGGTGGCAAGGGACACACTCTTGACTTTAGACAAAGGTGATCAGACAAATTACCCTGTCATGAAAGAGGCACTGCTTAAAAAGTTTGGCCTCACTCCAGAAAAGTATCGCCAGAAATTCTGCAACAGCCACAAGCTTCCCACACAGAACTGGGTGGATTTTTTTGATTATGCCCGTAAGGCATTGGAGGGTTGGGTGCGTGGCAGCGAAATGAGTGACTATGAAGGGCTGTACAATCTGTTTTTAAGGGAGCACCTTCTTGATAAATGTTTTCCAGAGCTGCGCCAACACCTGGTGGACCGCAAGCTGACCGATCCTCGGGAACTTGCGGAGGAGGCGGATACCTGGGTTAGCACTCGGGTGTCCCACAAGGGATCCGGGGGAGACCCCCCGAAAGGTGGACAGGGTTTTCCCCAGAAGAGAGAGGGGGGAGATAAAAAGAAGGAGTTCTTTAAAGGCCCCCAAAATAGACCGCAAGGGAAGGGGGTAGGTTCCCCACCCCAATCTGGATTCCAGAAACCCACTTACCCTGACAAGAGTCAGCAGCCCAGAACTGTCCGGTGCTACGAGTGCGGGGAGATTGGACACTACAAGGGCGATCCCCAGTGTCGCAAGAGGACCCCAGCCCCCACAGGAGGTAAGAGCCCTGAGGTGGCCAGTGTAGCGCTTGGGGAGGAGTTGTCCCTAGGTAGGGGGGGTGAGTGGACAGGCTTGACCTTAGTTTCCCTGGGGGATAGAGAGATGATCCCACGGGTGCAGGTACCCTCAAACACTGCCAAGTACCGGCAGAGGATCCTGGTGAACGGGGAGGAGGTGGAGGCTCTGAGGGACACGGGTGCCAGCATGACGATGGTAAGGCGTCAGCTGGTGTCCCCAGAGCAGGTGATTCCTGAAGTATTCCACCCGGTTGTCATGGCTGATAATAGCCTGGGTCATTACCCCGTGGCCCAAGTTCCCTTTGAGTGGGGAGGAGTCTCAGGCCTGTTGAGAGTTGCGGTGAGCCCTGCCATGCCAGTTGACTGTCTGCTCGGAAACGATTTGGAACATACTGCCTGGAAGGAGGTGGAGTTCAACGCCCACGCTGAGATGCTGGGATTACCAGGGTGGACTTGCGTGGTCACGCGGTCCATGGCTGCCCGGCAAGGAACTCAACCCGGGTTGGAGCCTGGAAACAATGGCCCAGCCCACTGCTGGACAAGAGGACATCTCTGAGGATGCACCCGGCGAGATGGATGGGGAGCCCGCGGAGGTGACCCCGGAGTCCGCTGAGGTGGATGTTGTTCCCGTGGGGGACTTGCCGACCCCTGCAGAGTGGCAGGTGGAAGGAGGGCCTACCTGGGAGGAATTCTGTCGGGCGCAAAGAGAGTGCCCAACGCTTGAAGGCATGAGGCAGCAGGCCGAAGCCCAAGCAACTGGTACAGAGACCGGTAACTACCATGTCTACTGGGAGGATGGTCTCCTCTACAGTGAGCCTAAGGCTCCGGTGCATGGGTCATCAAGGGCCTTAGTGGTCCCCCAATGCTACTGAGCCTTCCTGCTGGAATTGGCACACGAGATACCACTGGCAGGACACCTGGGCCAGGACAAGACATTTGCTCGTTTGGTCCCACACTTTTACTGGCCCAGAATGCGAGTTGCCTCTGACACCTTTTGCAAGACCTGTACGACTTGCCAGGCGAGTGGCAAGACTGGGACTAAGTTGAAGGTCCCCTTGGAACCGCTCCCGGTTGTCGGTACCCCTTTTGAGCGGGTAGGAATTGACATTGTTGGGCCAATGGACCCGCCGACTTCTTCGGGACACAGGTTCATCTTGGTGTTGGTGGACCACGCCACCCGGTACCCGGAGGCAATCCCTCTGAGGACCATCACTGCACCTGCAGTGGCGCGGGCCTTGATGGGGATTTTTACCCGTGTGGGATTCCCCAAGGTCGTGGTGTCAGATAGGGGCACGAATTTCATGTCGGCCTACATGCAGGCCATGTGGAAGGAGTGCGGAGTGACCTACAGGTTCTCCACTCCTTACCACCCCCAGACTAACGGGCTCGTGGAGCGCTTCAATAAGACCCTGAAGGGCATGATCCGGAGCCTAACCAAGGACTTGAGAAGGAAGTGGGATGTCCTCTTACCCTGTCTGCTCTTCTCCTACCGAGAGGTGCCGCAGAAGGGGGTCGGTTTCAGCCCCTTTGAGCTGCTCTATGGACACCCCGTTAGAGGGCCCCTCAGTCTTGTGAAGGAGGGGTGGGAGAAGTCTTCCCAGAAGCTTCCCCGTGATGTGGTCAGCTACATGCTGGCATTCCGCAGCCAGATGGCCAAGCTGTGGAAGGAAGCCTCAGACAATCTGGAGGCTAGTCAAGCCGTCATGAAGGAGTGGTACGACCGGAATGCTTGGACGGTGGAGTTGGACGCTGGACAGAAGGTGTGGGTCATGGAGCCAGGAGAGCTTAGTGCCCTCCAGGACCGGTGGACTGGACCATACGAAATATTGGAGAAAAGAGGCCAGACCACCTACGTAGTAGACCTCAAGACCCCCCGTCAACCCCACAGGGTGCTCCACGTCAACCGCCTGAAGCCGCACCATGAGCGATCAGAGCTTACTCTCCTGATGGTGATGGATGGGAGCGAAGAGGAGGAGAGCGAGCCTCTTCCGGACCTTCTGGCGGCCCACGAGAAGGATGGATCGGTGGAGGGAGTGGTCCTCTCCCCATCCTTGACCCCGGAGCAACAGAGGGACTGCCGCCAGGTATTGGAGCAGTACGCCTCGTTGTTCTGCCTCACTCCTGGGATCACGCACCTGTGTACCCATGATGTGGACACAGGGGACAGCCCGCCAGTAAAAACCAAGTCTTACTGGCTGTCCGACAAAGTCAAGACCAGCATCCAGAGTGAGGTGGCCAAAATGCTGGAGCTGGGGGTGATTGAGCCTTCCAGCAGCCCTTGGGCTAGTCCGGTGGTGTTGGTACCGAAAGCGGCCCCACCGGGCACCACACCAGAACTTCGGTTCTGTGTGGACTACCGTGGTCTGAATTCCGTGACCAAGGCTGATGCTCACCCGATCCCTCGGGCGGATGAGCTCATTGACCGACTGGGAGCAGCTCGGTACTTAAGCACAATCGACCTGACGTCAGGATATTGGCAGATTGCCATGGCGGATGGAGCGAGGGAGAAGACTGCGTTCTCCACCCCCGAGGGCCACTTTCAATTTCGGGTGATGCCCTTCGGGCTGAAAAATGCTCCGGCCACTTTCCAGCGATTGGTTAACCAGGTACTGTCTGGCCTAGAGGCCTTCTCTGCTGCCTACCTGGATGACATAGCTGTCTTCAGCAGCAGCTGGGAGGACCATCTGGGGCATCTCCAGGAGGTGCTGCAGGCCCTACAGCGGGCTGGCCTAACCATTAAGGCCAGCAAGTGCCAGATTGGACAGGGATCTGTCGTCTACCTGGGGCACCTGGTGGGCGGGGGTAAGGTGCAACCCCTCCAGGCCAAAATCGAGACCATCTTGGCCTGGGAGCCCCCCAAAACCCAAACAGAGGTCCGGGCTTTCCTTGGCCTCACGGGTTACTACCGCCGGTTTGTCAAGGGCTAAGGGACCATCGTGGCCCCCCTGACTGAACTGACATCCAAGAAGCAGCCACGTAAAGTCATCTGGACGGCTGCCTGTCAAGAAGTGTTTGACACCCTTAAGCACGCGATGTGCACCGCTCCGGTGCTCAGGACTCCGGACTTTGGAAAAGAATTCATCGTGCAGACAGTCGCCTCTGAGCATGGCATTGGAGCTGTGCTCTCTCAACTGAATGATGACGGCCAAGATCAGCCAGTGGCCTTTATTTCTCGAAGGCTACTCCCCCGGGAACAGCGGTGGAGTACGATAGAGCGAGAAGCCTTTGCCGTGGTTTGGGCTTTGAAGAAGCTGAGGCCATACCTCTTTGGCTCTCACTTCCTTATTCAAACCGACCACCGACCCCTTCGCTGGCTCATGCAGATGAGAGGCGAAAACCCCAAATTGTTGAGGTGGTCCATTTCCCTCCAGGGGATGGACTTTCGGGTGGAACATCGACCCGGAGTAGACCACGCCAATGCTGACGGTCTCTCTCGGTTTTTCCGCCTTAGCGATGAGAACTCCCTAGAGGTTGGGTAGCTCTCCCCACTTTCGGCTGGGGGGGACGCGTGTTAGACCTGTCAGCCCTAGGGTGGTCTTACCCCGTTATTTCTCTTTGCGCCTCATTTTTTGCCACTACCTTTTTGTTGGACCTAGGTCTCTGGGCGCCTTACCACTGCCAAACAGTGCTGAGGTGCAGGTGCTCTCTCCTAACAAGATGGCTGCCACAGGCCCCTGCTACTGCGGAGTGGCCTTTGCACACACACCTACCAGTAGTCAGGATCAGGCTGGGACATAGTGCTACTGTATCCATGCCGTCCCGCCTCTGGGCCTCATAGACAGACATGATGGAAGCTTCTAGAACCTTCCAGCCCAGGTAGGAGTTATGCTTTGCTGCCTTTCAGGAGGGTCACCTGACCTAGGGGTATAAGAGGTTTGGAGGGAAACCTAGCTAGTTAGTTGGGGCACCATTTGACCTGGGGGAACCTCTGCCGGAGTACAGGCTGTTGGGCCTAGGGGGGAGACCTACACTACTGGTACTGACTGGGCTTAGGCACTGCTGTGCTAAGATAGATGAGGAACACCTTCCACCTGCTGACCTTGCCCAGCGTGAGGGAGCCCAGGGAACCACCTCCAGTGTGCCTGCAGGGCACCTACCTGCCTCTTGTGCCTGCCAACTCAACCCCCTTTCCCTTCAAGTAACCACCACTTAAGCAACTACCATCAAACTACCGCAACTGAAATCCTGCGACCAGAAACTGCAACTCTTCACTACAACCTGTACATGCTACTGGGGGATCACCAGGTAAAAGCGCCCTGCCTCTAAGCGCTGGACCTTCACCCCGTGTGTCCTGCTGCAAGCGCTGTTCTCCCCTAGTGCTGTGCTGTCCAGAAGCGCTGCCCGTCAACCCTCTGTCGGCTATGGCCAGCGCTGACCCCCCCCCCCCCCAAGAACTGTTGCTGCCTGCTGGAGCGCTGTATCTGAGAAACGCTCCAGCGCGGAATTGGTCTCTTCATCCCAAGCGCGGTGCTCTGCGTGCTGTACCTTGCCTGAATCGTGGCCTAAAGACGAGCGCTGCCTGCCAAACTCACCGCCGCGACCTCGGGGTCGCTGGAGAAGCGCTGGGCCCAAGTCACCGCTGAGCCAGGACGAGCGCTGCCATTCGCCCAAGATCACCGCTGCGGCCCTGCCAAGGCCGCGCCAGGCCTGGAAGCGCGAAGAGCGGCGCCGCTAGGCAACCGGGGCGTCGCCACGTCATAGGCTGCGCCCCCAGGAAGCTGCGCACCGATTGGCTCCCGGGCCGGAGCTGTGAAGGGAGCCGGAGGCCTGCGGCTGGCTGCATCTACGGGGCACCGGGGGCCGGAGAAGAGCCTTGCTGGCCCCTTCCTTCCCCAAAATCCAGGACTTCTCCCCCTGCAAACGTCGCCGACCTGCCTTCCCCGCCCAGGGCCCCGCGTGAGAGAGGAGCGGGCCGGCCGGGGAGGAGGCGTCCGGCACTGTGAACGTCCCGCCAGTCTCGGGGACAGCGAGGTGAGCCCGGGAGGCCCTGGGGGGATTCCACGCAATATGGAGGCCTCATGCTAGCGGCGCTTCCCCCGCCTATCGTCCAGAGTGGACTGAGAGGGGCAGTCATTCTGCTGTGTTGACTGCCTCCTCTGCGCATGAGGCTGGGCCCTGTATTAAAGCTTAGGTCTGGCCTGCTCACCCCCTACTTTCACCTGCCATATTGAGCCCTACTACACGGGTGAGCTCCAAGAGTATCGCCAGAGGGGTTATTCATGTGCCTTGATACCTGCCCTTTTGAAATGTCATGTTCATGAAGTATTTGCATAGGCCTGATGACCTGCTCCAATTGAAAGGTTACCTTGATGAAACACATGTTTAGTGGTGTTTATATGCTGAAGCCTGATTTTCCACTTCAACTAAAGTCACCGCTCTGATTTGAATGTTCCTATGTTGACTGCTGACCTGCATTGAGGCCCCCACTGTACTGAATGTGGTTATGCGTAGGTTGACACAGGCTCTTCATCACCTATAGTGTTATATGCATACCTGCATCTAAGTTCTGGTTAATTGAATGTGCCTGAATAGGCTGTTGTCTATGCTCATATCTGCCCTGCATTACCTACAGTGTTACCTGTGTTGAGACGCTTGTTACTACTGTCGTTTCACCTGCATGGAGGCCTGTTATCCTGATGTACTTGAATGTCTTGCTCATGATTTTAGAGTGAAATGCATTTACTGTTGCACGGAGATTATCTGCCTCATCTACTGCTGACTTGAATTAGATAAAGAATCTTGTTCTTACATTACAGCCTGGTGTGGTGTCTCCTTATTGTGTGCGCATTACTGAGTCAGTGTGAATGTGTGCTGCACAACTGCTTAACACATTGCCTTCGGGTGCCTTCCTGCCTCGCGCCAAGCTACCGTGTCGGAATCGGTGACCCCGGTTCTAACAGGCACTCTTGGCCAAGGGTGCCATTGAGCGCGTTCCTGCCCCAGAAGTAGGTCGTGGTTGCTTCCCACTTCTTTCTGGTACCCAAGAAGGACAAAGGCCTGCGTCCTATCTTGGATCTCAGGAACGTCAACCGCTTCCTCCGGAAGGAGAAGTTCAAGATGTTGACGCTCGCTCAGGTCTTGTCTGCCCTTGACCCTGGAGACTGGATAGTAGCGTTGGACTTGCAGGACGCTTACTTTCACATCCCCCTCCTGCCGGCCCACCAGCGTTACCTGCGGTTCACGGTAGGCCCGAGCACTTTCAGTTTACCGTGCTCCCCTTCGGCCTTACCAGCGCCCCTCGGGTGTTCATGAAAGTGATGTTGGTGGTCGCAGCTCATCTGCGCAGATCAGGGGTTCCAGTCTTCCCCTATCTCAACGACTGGCTGCTGAAGGCAGGCTCGCCCCAGGCTGTCATTTCCCACCTCCAGACTACGGCGACCTCCTGCATTCGCTGGGGTTCTCCATCAACGTGCCAAAGTCACACCAGACCCCCTCTCAGAAGCTCCTCTTCATCGGAGCAGTTCTGGACACGACACAGTTTCGGGTTTATCCTCCCAAACAGCGAGTCCGGGATATTCGGGCTATGATTCTGATCTTTCAGCCCCTATCCCGGGTTTCGGTCAGGATGACCCTGAGGCTGCTGGGCCTCATGGCCTCCTGCATCCTGCTGGCCGATCATGCCAGGTGGCATATGCGGGCTCTGCAGTGGGACCTGAAGTTCCAGTGGGCGCAGCATCAGCGGAATCTGTCCGATTGCGTCCAGATCTCGGAGGGCACTGCACGACAATTGCAGTGGTGGCTCACGAACCAGGATTGGGTCAACGGCAGATCCCTCTCCCTTCCCCAACAAGAACACACAGTGGTGACAGATGCATCCCTTCTGGGATGGGGCGGCCACATGGGAGAGGCGGAGATCAGAGGCCTCTGGTCTCCGGCGGAGTCCGGGCTCCACATCAACCTTCTGGAGCTTCGGGCGATCCATCTTGCACTCAAAGCCTTCCTTCCCTCTGTCTGGGGAAGAGTAGTGCAGGTGTTCACGGACAACACCACCGCCATGTGGTACTGCAAAAAACAAGGCGGGGTGGGGTCGTGGACCCTATGTCAAGAGGCCCTCCGCCTCTGGACATGGCTGGAACATCAGGGAATATCCCTGGTGTTTCAACACCTGGCAGGTTCACTGAACGCCAGGGCAGGCGAGCTCAGCCACAGGTGCATGATGGATCACGAATGGCATCTTCACTCGGAGGTGGTGCAAGGTCTCTTTCAGCAGTGGGGAGAGCCTTGGTTAGATCTATTCGCCACTGAAGAGAACGCGCAATGTCAGCAATTCTGCATGTTGGAATTTCCAAGGCGGCACTCGCTAGGCGACGCTTTTTGTCGCGAGTGGAGTTGCTGTCTTCTATGCGCCTATACCACTTCTGCCCAGAGAGCTCAAGAAGATCAAGCACAACCCGGCCCAAGTGATTCTTGTGGCTCCGGATTGAGCATGAAGAGTCTGGTATCCCGAGCTGCTCAACATGGCCATCGATCCTCCGATCAGACTGCCTCTTCGGGAAGATCTTCTGTCGCAGCAGCAGGGGACGGTCCTCCACCCAAACCTGTCCAGCCTCTACCTCCTTGTGTGAAGATTGAGCGGCGGCAGTTGACGTCGTTTGACCTGCCTCCCGAAGTCTGTGATGTAATCTTGGCAGCCAGGCGTCCCTCCACTAAGACGGTATACGCCTGCAGATGGAATAAATTTGTGGCATGGTGCACAGCAAAGGCTGTGGATCCCCTTTCTGCCCCTCTTTCTCCTCTTATCTTTGGCCCAGCAGGGCTCTGCTCTGGGCACTCTTAAGGGCTACCTCTCAGCCATTTCAGCCTTCCTCAGGCTCCCTGATCAGCCTTCTCCTTTCAAGTCCCCTGTTGTAAATAGATTTCTTAAGAGCATTACTCATCTTTTTCCTCCTGTTCCCTTCGTAATGCCCCAGTGGGACTTGAACTTGGTTCTGACATATCTTATGTGCGCTCCGTTTGAGCCACTACATAACTGTCCTCTAAGAATTCTCACTTTGAAAACTGCTTTTCTGGTGGCCATCACCTCTGCGCGCAGGGTGAGTGAGCTACAAGCTCTGTCTTCCAAGCCTCCCTTTCTGGCTGTTCATCCGGACAAGGGCGTCCTTAGAACTAGACCTTCCTTTCTTCCCAAGGTGGTTACTTCTTTCCACATTGGCCAAACCATCACTTTGCCCACCTTCTTTCCGCCTCTGCATCCTTCGAAAGAGGAAGAGAGGCTCCACCGTCTGGATCCAAAACGAGTGCATTCTTTCTACTTGGATCACACAAAACAACTCCGGGTGGACGACCAACTCTTTGTGGGTTACGTGAGCGCTGAGAAAGGTCGGGCCGCGCACAAACGGACCATCTCCAGGTGGGTCGTTTTGTGCATCAAAGCCTGCTATTCTTTGGCTAAGAAGGAGCCTCCAGTGGGGCTGAGTGCCCATTCCACCAGGGCGACGGCAGCTACTACTGCTTTGGGACGAGGAGTCACCCTAAATGACTTCTGTCGGGCAGCTACGTGGGCATCGCTGCACACGTTTACGAGACACTACTGCCTGGACAGCCAAGTCCAGAGAGACGGCTTCTTTGGCCGTTCTGTTCTCCAGGAATTTCTGGTGTGAACTTGGTTCACAGACCCACCTCCGGGGTTGGTATTGCTGGGGTATCTCTTCTAAGGTAAGGAATCTATAACTAACTGTTTCTTTCAGAGGAACAAGTTACTTACCTTCGGTAACGATATATCTGTAAGAAAAATTAGTTATAGATTCCTTACCACCCCCCATCCTCCCTGTTCTGCGAACTAACTTCTAGGGTTAAGGACATCCTTTCAGGGCCCTAGTTTTGTGCATCAGTGGTCAGTGTCTTGCATGTCTCTGCGCTTCTGGCGTGGAAAGTCATGTACAGAACTGACGTCAGCGCGCGAGGGTGGCGTCGATGTAGCTACCACGTCATCATCCTGGCGACCACGACGCGGACGACGGACGCGGAGTCAACCAACGCCACCTTCGGCCACGCAGGGGTACTGCTGACGAAAAACATTCCGGATCCAGTCTGACGCCTGGGGGTAATTCTAAGGTAAGGAATCTATAACTAACCTATGTTTCTTACAGATATATCGTTACCGAAGGTAAGTAACTTATTCATTCGACTGCAAGGAATCTTAGCTCCTGGAATCAATTCAATGCAACAGTCATATGGCTGATGAGGCGGTAAGACAGATGCCTTTTCTATATCAAACACCTCTTTGAGAGGATGATAGCAGGCAGGCAATTCAGGTAAGTTGAAATCAGTGGTCATTGCTATCTGTTGTGTGGGTGTAATGTTCTTCATGCAGTGTAACATTCAGAAATCAGAAAAGAAAACCAGATCCCAATATCTCCAATTTATATCTGGGTTATGATTCCTCAACCAAGGAAGTCCTAAAATCACCTGGAACTGAGGAGAAGAAATCAAATCAAACTGAACTGTTTCATAGTGGCACTCGTGGATACAAAGTCCTAAATCTGCAGTATTATGCATGACAGGTCCTGACTTTATGGTACTCCCATCAATCGTTTTTACTATCTCTGTTACCTTTTTGTTTTCAACTGGAATGGCCATTTGTTCAACCCATATAGTATCTAAAAAATTCCCTGTTGCTCCAGAGTCTAACATGATTTGGACTTCTACAGGTTTATTTCAGTTGTGCTTTTATAAAGAGTTGACGCAGAGGGGAAAGGGCATGATTCTGAATCGGAAGTTGGGAGACTATTAACCCTGACCTACCCTAGCAACCTGTCTCCGCAGTTCTCGGGTTTGCCAGTTTCCCAACTCGGGGCATTTTCATGCTTTAACAGGACAGTTTCGTAGAAAATGTCCTGCTTTCCCACAATACAAACATAGTTTTTTGTCTCTACGTCTTTGTCTTTCTTCCTCACTCAAGGGTCCTTTGATACTACCTATCTGCATAGGCTCAGGGTCGCCAATGTTTTTGTCAGTGTCTGGCTTCCTTTCTGTAAATGTAAGAAACCTGGTCTCAGAACGTCCTTTTTCTCTTTTTCGCTCATGTAGTCTGTGATTTAATTCGACCACAAGATCTATTAGTGTGTTGCAAGAGTCAGGGGGATCCACTACTTGGGTCAAGACATCTTATCCAGTATTAGGGTATCTTTCATAGATTTACATGCCTGAATCATTCCCCGTCGTCGGGATGGGAGTCCCCGGTACATAAATAAAGTAATGTCTCATTAGACATATAGAGTAGTAGGCTAAGAGCCTTACATTAGTAACATATCCATGTCCTTTTGTAAAAAGGACCAAACTCTAGAAAAGAACCAATCAGCAATCACCACCCTGTGGAACCTTCCTGGAAGGAGCTCTAGTCCCTCGGATTTTCTACCGCACGTCGTGCTAAGGGAGTCTCCACTGAACTCTGCTCAGTTTTTTCCTTGTTTCTGGATTTCCAGTGATTTTTTCTCCACCATTCCTTCTGTGTGAAGTTCTCAGTATCTTCATGACAGATTCTCCTAAGAAAGGCCTTTTAGGCCCTGTGCTTCCTGTGGTAAAAAGAGGCTTCATGTCGACGATCAACACAAGGACTGCCTCTACTGTCTTTACCCGGATCACTCTTCAAAGGACTGTAAGGTATGTCGTACCTTTTCTTCAAAAACCCTCAGAGACCGGGAGGGACGCCTTTTAATTTGGCTGCAGAGACTTAAAGACAAAGCCCAAGTTGTATCTTCTGAAGAGAGTGAGGGCTCCTCCAAATCTTCAAATTCCTCTCAAAAAAGGCCCAGAGTTACTTCTCCAGGACCTTCGTCGCAGCCCCCTCAAAAGAAGACGCACAAAAAGTCTTCAGAGGCACACCTTAAGGCTATACCAGCGAAGGTTACTCCACAGGAGGTTCTTCACACCTTTAAAAAGCCTACTTCCACCTCGTCGACGACTGCCTCGTCGACGGTGGCTTCAACGACGAGAAAATGCCCATCTACAGCCATGGGAGTGACCTCGTCGACGACAACTGTCTCTACCTCTTTGGCGTCCTCTGCATCGTCCACGTCGACGACGACGACTTCATCGTCGACGGCGGTTAAACTTGTATCGTCGACGATAAAAATTAAGAAATCGTCGACGACCAAGCCAGCGTCGACGCTACAATCGCCGACGAGCGCGTCGACACCTGCGTCGGCGAGGAATGTTCCGTCGACGGTTACCCCGTCGACGACGAGGGCCCCGTCGACGACGACACCGTCAACGATGACCACACCGTCGACCAGGGCTCCGTCGAAGATGACCACACCGTCGACGAGGGCTCCGTCGACGACAACAACACCATCGACGACGGCTCCGTCACTGGGAGCTTCGTCGCTGTTACCCTCAATTGTGTCCGTCGGTGCTTCACAGTCGACGACTACACCGACGGCGGACTCGTTGACGACACCAGAGTCCAAAGTCCAAAGTGCGTATGTCCATCTTAAAATAACTAAACGCACGTTGACACCTGCCCTGACTTCTCCTAGCAGGGTCCAGCCATTACCTCCGACTCACCTTTTGGAAGAAGAGGAAGACTGAGACGATGGCAGTATGTTCGGAATGGCTACAAGTCCTTCTGAACTTCATGTCAAATACCATGAGAGTTCGGACTATGACGAACAAGGACCAGAAGACCAGACATACTTTCCTGACGACAGCCATCCTCCCCAACCTGCCATGGTTTGTCTACCTGCGTCTTTGGTTTCTGACCTCCAATTTCTAATTACTGACTACAAGCAGAGATTTCCTACTTCTGCTACATCTCCTGCTCCAGTTGCCTCTCCACCGCCAAGGCTACAACCTCCACCTCCACAGTCTGTGCATGTCACGCTACCACCTCCACCTTCCACGGATGATGAGGAGGATGACCAACAAGAGGAAGGAGAACTCCATGATTCCCAATCGACTCATGATGAGTGGGATGACTACGTTATCCCGTGTCCAGCGTCCCGGGTGCCTACTCAAGCTGATTCGCCTCCTGAGGATATCGGGGGTTTTCATAATGTCTTGGAAAGGGCTGCACAACGTTTCCAGATCCCAATGCCTTCTCTCCAACAGGATTGTTTCCTTTATGACTTTAAGGAACCTTTTAAAAAGTCTGTAAGATCTATACCCATTATAGACTACATCTGGAATCAGGGTGTTAAAATAATGCACAATCCATCTTCGGTTGCCCCAGTGTTACCTCGACTAGACAAAAAATACAAAGCTCCGGACACCGCTCCGGCCTGCCTTACCGGACATCCCAAGCCTGATTCCGTCATCACTCAGGCTGCTCAGCGGAAATCTAAAAACCCTTCTGCTCCGCTGTCCGCTCCTCCAGACAAGGAAGGCAGACGACTTGACAATATTGGAAAACGTTTTTCTTCCATGTCTGCATTAACAGTGCGTGCGTCTAATTCCTTAGCGTTATTAGGGCGCTATAACAGACAGATGTGGGCGGACATTGCTCCATACTTGGGTGCCTTGCCGGACGAATCTAAGGAAGAAGCAAAGAAGATCTTGCTAGAGGGCGAACGTTCGGCTTCCGAAATCATCGATTGTGCGATGGATATCGCCTCTACTGGTTTCCGCCAACTCGCTGGCGCTGCCGTACTACGACGCCAAGGTTGGCTGAAGGCGACTTCTTTCCGGCCGGAGGTCCAGACAAAAATTCTGGACATGCCCTACGATGGTCAGCTTCTTTTGGTACACATATTGATGAAGCTCTTCAGGGCATAAAAAGGATACCGACACGGCTAGGGCTCTGGGTACCCTTCAATTTAAAAACCCCCTTTTCGTGGCTCATGGGGCAGAGGTCAAACTACCTCCAGGGGAGACTACCAACACTATCGGTCTTCCTATTCCTCCTCCAACCAATATCGGCCACAATACCAGCAACGTCAACAACAACAATCGTCTTACACGAAGACCTCCTTTCGAGGAAGAGGAGGACGACAGAAGGACACTACTCGGCGGCAAGGACTTTTCCCTACCGCCGGTCTCCATTTCCTCTCCACCCTCCAAAATAGGAGGAAGGATTTCCCATTTCTTACACAATTGGAAACAAATAACAACGGACCGTTGGGTTCTTCAACTAATACAATTTGGACATTCCCTGGAGTTCATTCAAATTCCTCCCCAGACCCCTCCTCGACCTATGCTTCACAAACATCTACGCCTTTTACTCCTGGAACTTTCACTTATGCTCCAGAAGGGAGCAATAGAAAAAGTTCCTCTTCGTCAACGGGGGAAGGGGTTTTACTCCCGTTTTTTCCTGGTGCGCAAAAGGAGAAGAAATGGAGACCAATCCTAGACTTGAGAGGTCTCAACAAGTTTCTAAAGAAACAGTCGTTTCGCATGGTAACCATCCAAGAAGTACTGCAACTTCTCAACGCAAACGACTACATGGTGTCTTTGGATCTTCAAGACGCCTATTTCCATATCCCTATCCACCGGAATCACAAAAAGTTTCTGAGGTTCGCCGTGGCAGGCAGACATTACCAATTTCGAGTCCTGCCCTTCGGGCTCAAGTCAGCTCCACTGATTTTTACGAAATGCCTTTCTCCAGTGGCTGCATACCTCAGGCAACAACACCATCAGGTCTTTCCCTACCTCGACGACTGGCTCGTCAAGGCACCTTCTCTAGACGGCGCGACCAGGTCTTCCAACGCCTGTCTACAGCTTTTCAGTCGCCTGGGACTCACTCTCAATCAGGACAAGTCTGTCCTCCATCCTTCTCAGCGGATATCCTTTCTGGGTGCTACTCTCGACACAACCCAAAAGAAAGCTTTCCCATTACAGGAGCGACAAAACAAACTACTTCATTTGGCAAACCAAATAAAAACCAAGAAGTCCCTCTCAGTACGCCTCTTCAAATGCCTACTCGGAATGATGTCGTCCTGTATTCTGCTAATTCCTCATTGTCGCCTCCACATGCGCCCTCTCCAAGAAGCACTGTTGGCTCAATGGATTCAATCCGAAGGATCCTTCGACGATGTCATTCAGGTGACCCCTCAGATGGTCACTGCTCTACAGCGGTGGACTCGTCCACGGAATCTTTCTCAAGGCCTGCCCTTCTTGCTCCAAGCTTCTCCACAAATCATCACAACAGATGCGTCCCTGGAGGGTTGGGGAGCTTTCCTCCAAGAGCTCCGAATCAGCGGAAAATGGTCTTCTTCCGAACGGAAGCTTCACATAGACAGCTCGCAGCTCGAGGAGGTTTATCTGGCTCTCCTGGCGTTCCTTCCCAGGATCAAACGTTCTTTAGTGCTTGTCCGAACGGACAATACTACAACAATGCACTACCTGAACAAGCAGGGAGGTACTCGTTCACTAACACTCTCTCACGAATCTCAGAAGATCTGGAACTGGCTACTTCTCCACTACATTTCCCTTCGGGCGGAATACGTTCCAGGAACAGACAACGTACTGGCCGATTCACTAAGCAGGCAACAAACAACATGTCACGAATGGGAGTTGAACCAGCGGACTCTCAACCGCATATTCTCCCAATGGGGCACTCCTCTCTTGGACCTATTTGCTACCAAGCAGAACGCCAAATGCCAAAACTTCGCAAGCTGGCATCCCCAACGAGGATCTCTAGGGAATGCATTTTCGATCGCATGGTTCAACGTCTTTGCATACGCTTTTCCACCGATTCCCCTAATTCCCAGGGTCCTCAGGAAGTTGAAGGCAGAACCCTGCACGCTCATCCTGATAGCTCCTGCATGGCCACGCCAGCATTGGTTCACGGAGCTCCATCTTCTCTCCCTGGAGCCGCCGATCCCTTTGAAACCGTTTCCCTCTCTCCTCACAATGAACAGGGAACAAGTCCAACATCCGGATCCAGCATCTCTCAGGTTATCGGCTTGGCTCCTGAGTTCCGAGAGTTCCATGGCCTAAACATTCCTCCGGACTGCAGGGCAGTTCTGGCTCGGGCTCGAGCCGACAGTACTAACAAAACATATTCCTTAAAATGGAAGAGGTTCTGTATTTGGTGTAAGTCGGCGAACATACACCCTCTTTCGTCTTCTCCAGAGCAAATATTGCCTTACCTTCTCCATCTGGCAACTTCAGGTCTTGCTCATGCCTCTATTAAAGTTCACCTGGCAGCTATATCCCGTTTCAGGAGATCTTCTGCAGGTCCTTCTCTTTGGTCTAGTAGACTGATTAAACAATTTCTCAAAGGCCTATTCAGGACTTTTCCTCCCGTCAAATCTCTGCCTCCCACTTGGCAACTCAACACAGTTCTTGCTCAGATCATGAAACACCCTTTCGAGCCAATTCACAGAGCTGATCTTAAATATCTTTCTTGGAAGACGGCACTCCTTCTAGCCCTTACCTCTGCAAGGCGAGTAAGTGAGCTTCAGGCATTCTCAATTCAAGACCCTTTCCTTCAGTTCAAACATGACAGGGTTATATTGCGAACTAATCCTAAGTTTGTGCCCAAAGTCCCGTCAGACTTTCACCTCAATGAGCCCATAGTCTTACGGACCTTTTTTCCAAATCCTCAAATGCCGGCAGAAAGAGCTCTACACTCTCTAGACCTTAAACGCTGCCTTAAATTCTACCTTGACAGGACAAAGTCGTTCCGCAAATCCAACCAACTCTTTGTGGCTTACAGTCGACCTAGGAAGGGTCTTCCACTTACTAAACAAAGTATCTCCCGGTGGATCTCTGGAGCTATTACTTTCTGTCACCAGCAAGCGGATCAACCCTTGCGTTCCAAGGTTCGAGCCCATGCCACTAGGGCGGTTTCTACCTCCATGGCACTCTTTGCAGGTGTGCCTATCACAGACATTTGCAGAGCGGCAACATGGAAGACGCCGCATACATTTACCAAGCATTACTGCTTGGATACGGAACTCATGAAGGATGCTGCAGTGGGACAGGCGGTGCTACGTCATCTATTCCAATAGAGGTGAGCCTTCTTCTCTTCCCACCATCCTTGCTCTTATACGCACATTTCTTTATTGTGTTCTTTGATGGTTTTTTCTTTGATTGCAGTTTGGTACTTTCTATGTTTCACATTGATATGTTATTATCTAGTGAATTTGTATATGCTGTACCATCCAAAATGTGCTTATCATTGCTTACTACTCTGATTCAGGCATGTGAATCTATGAAAGATACCCTAATACTGGATAAGAAATGCGTTACTTACCTGTAACTGCAGTTATCCAGTATTGGTATCTTTCATAGATTCACATACAACCCACTCCACCTCCCTGGAAGGGCTCACCTCATGCTCTCAGTAATACACCTACTTAGCACTGTGCTTACGAAAATTTGAGGGACTAGAGCTCCTTCCAGGAAGGTTCCACAGGGTGGTGATAGCTGATTGGTTCTTTTCTAGAGTTTGGTCCTTTTTACAAAAGGACATGGATATGTTACTAATGTAAGGCTTTTAGCCTACTACTCTATATGTCTAATGAGACATTACTTTATTTATGTACCGGGGACTCCCATCCCGACGACGGGGAATGATTCAGGCATGTGAATCTATGAAAGATACCAATACTGGATAACTGCAGTTACAGGTAAGTAACGCATTTCTTTTAGCTCATCTTTTAACCCTTTGTAAAATAGAGCACTACGTTTGGCCTCAGGCCATCCTGCCTCAGCTATCAACCTGTTAAAACTGGAAATATATGTCATGAGATCTTTCAACCCCTGTTTTAGGTTTAACAGTTCTGTGTCTACTGTTTGCATGAATGAGTGTCTATCAAACAGTTGGCACAACTCCTCTTTGAAGGCGACGTAGTCGTACAACAAGGGGTCATTGCAATCTACTAAAGGGATAGACGATGTAGCAGCTGTTCCCCCCAGATAATATAAAACAAATGCTACCTTGGATTGCTCTGTGGGGAAACAAGACGCTTTGCACATAAAATGCAAATAGCATTGGTAGATGAAGCAAACTTGGCTGAATCTCCCAGAAACCGTTCTGGTGGAGCTAATGGTATAGAAGAAGGGGTTGTTATATGATATACTGGTGAAACATTATGGGAGGCAGACGGCTGAGGTGAGAATAAATTACTATGGGCGCCTGATACTGTGTCTCGTGAGGATGCTGTCTGGGTGGCGTGCTGTAAGGCGTCCACCCTAAGAGTCAGGGCCTGCGTTTCCTTTTGCAGGTTTCCAATCATGTGGGCCACATCAGCTAAAGTAATCTGGCGGTCCTCCATCTCGCCCAGGCGGAAAGATCAATGCAGGCTTCGCGTTCTGTGGAACTCACCGGGTGTTTCCGCTGACGCGAGGTGGAAGAACCAATGCTGAATCCCAACTTTCCTCACCCACCAGATCAGCCCAACAAGGTCAAAGCCAATGAGGTGAATGCGGGGAAGAGGGGATAACAAAACAAGGAAAGGGAGAAGGAGTCGATCACCATTGGCACGTCTGGCACACTGTCCTTAGGAGGTTGATTGGATGCTCTCCCAAAGTGAAATAATCATACAATGAGTATCCTGCATATAGATATGGAGGTAACAGTCAACAATTACTAGACACATGTTTAGAAATAGTGTGCCTGATGAACATCCCTCTTCCAATGCAAGGGAAGGTATAAATATGCAGAAACCAACTGAGACTGTTTGTGTCTATAAAGATAGAAAATACTATGCATTAACGTTAGGGCTGTGGAACCAGATACATAATTACAAAGAGAGGGTATGATACCAACCTCAACGAATGCCACCGTAATATCCATTAGACTCAAAATTCCTTTTTATGTATATCCTGTAATACTAGGAAAAAAACATATTTCCCTAGACAGGAGAAAAATAAGGAAAAAAATACTACACAAAACGGTGCTGGGCCAGATTTAGAAAACAGGCTAATCCAAATGACTCTAGGACTAACCTATACTATTTTTTTTTCTGTTGTTTCCAGCTCAGGAAAAATGCAGACACAACCAAAATGAGGAAACAGAAACCACTCTGCGTGGAATTCAATGGATCAGATAAGTATTATGACTAAAAACATAAATATCACAATACTACCGTGAAATGTTTAGAAGACTGTGATTCTTTAAAACAATTCTCTTTATCTTCCTATAATAGCAGATTAACGGGGGCCAGGCCAGACAGCAACTGCATGGGACCAGCGCAGCTGAACAGGGAGCAGCGGGCGAGGAAATGCCAGCGAGAGAACAACCTGGAAGAAGAATCGACGCACCAGGAAGAGAAGACTCCTCCATTCGTTGTTAGAACGCGTTGGAGACGTCTCTGGAACCTGACAGCTTCAAGGCCACAAAACAACAGGTAAGATGCAAACTGGAGTGCAGGGAGGCTAGGTGGCAACTGTGACGGAAAGCGAAGCGCGTTTCATTCACAGACTGCCCCTTTTATGTGTGTCCGGGTCTGTCCCGCCCGCCGACCGGAGTCGGCGAACGGGGTGCGCCTGACACCCCCAGGAAGGTGGGAATCCCACAGAGATGACCCTCATCTCACTAGGAGACAGTGAGATGGTCCCAGAAAACCCAGTGCCTGCTAACACTAAGAAATACAGCGCCTGGGTGACCATCAATGGGAGAAGGGTAAAGGCTCTCAGAGATACTGGAGTCAGTGTAACCTCAGTCTGGTGTCACCTGGTCTCTGAGCAGCAAGTCGTCCTGGGGCATTCTGCCAAGTAGTTGCTGTGGACAACTCAAAGCACCAGTGTATGGTGGCGCAGGTTCCCTTTGAATGGGGGGGTCTCAGGTCCCTTGAGGGTGGTTGTGAGCCCTACCATGCCTGTAGATTGTCTGCTAGGTAACGTCCTGGAGCAGTCCTTGTGGAAGGTTGTTGAGCTCAGGTCTCATTTGAAGATGCTTGGATTGCCAGAGTGCTTGAAAAAGAATCGGGGTTTGCCCTGATACTCCTGCCGCATCTGGGCAAAAAATCAAACATAGAATCGCCAACAGCCTGCCGCTAGCCTTTGCAGCACCATCCAGGGGGACCACAAGCCCCAGAATCCACTCTACTCCCGGGGGGGGAGACAGACTGCACCCACGCGCTCAAAGCGCGCCAACGGACACCGCAGCACGGGACGCGTCAACAGCCTGCCGCCAGCTTTTGCAGCACCAATCTGAAAGAGACACGGTAGTGATAGATTCCTTACCTTAGAATATCCCCAGGCATCAGACTGGATCCGGAAAGTTTTGCTAGCAGTACCCCTGCACGCCAGTAGGTGGCATCGTGCGGCTCCGCGTCCGTCGCTGGCGTCGTAAGCGCCGAGATGACGTCACGGAGACTACTTAGGCGCCACCCATGCGCGCTGACGTCAGTTCTTTCTTTTTCCACGCCAGAAAGCGCAGATCCGGTTAGAGCACGTACCCTAGTCAATTTTTGACTATCTCTTTTGAGACTTTTGTCTAAAAAGGAGCCTCCTGTGGGGCTGCGTGCCCATTCTACCAGGGCAACAGCAGCCACTACTGCCTTGGGACGCGGCGTTCCCTTGCAGGATATTTGTCAGGCAGCCACGTGGGCCTCGCTGCACACATTTACCAAGCATTACTGCCTTGACAGTCAAGTCCGGAGAGACGGCTTCTTTGGCCGTTCTGTTCTCCGTGACTTTCTGGTGTAATCTATTCGCAGACCCACCACCGGGGTTGGTATTGCTGGGGTATCTATTCTAAGGTAAGGAATCTATCGCTAACGTGTCTCTTTCAGATGCACAAGTTACTACTTATGTAACGATATATCTGTAAGAGACATTAGTTAGTGATAGATTCCTTACCGCCCACTCATCCTCCCCGTTCTGCGAACTGATTTCTAGGGTTAAGGTCATCCCTTTTAGGGCCCTAGTATCTGAAAGAGACACGTTAGTGATAGATTCCTTACCTTAGAATATCCCCAGGCGTCAGGCTGGATCCGGAAAGTTTTGCGTAGCAGTACCCTTGCGCGTCGGTAGGCGGCGTCGTGCGGCTCCGCGTCCGTCGTCGGCGTCGTGATCGCCGGGATGACGTCGCGGGCAGTACTTAGGCGCCGCCCCTGCGCGCTGACGTCAGTTCTTCTTTTCCGCGCCAGCAAGCGCAGATCCGGGAAGAGCAGTGCCCTGGTCAATTTTTGACCATACTTTTTGGTGATTTTTCACTGTTTTTTTCCAAATAAAGGTGTCGTAGGGATGCCCGGCTTCAAGCGATGCGGCGCCTGTGCGCGGATGATGTCCGTCACCGACCCGCATTGGGAGTGTCTCTTCTGCCTCGGCCGAGGCCACGACACCGAGTCTTGTCCCGAATGCCAGGCCCTCAACCCGAAAGCTTTGCGAGAGCGGTCTCGAAAGCTCCTCGAGGCCCGGCATTCGGCTCCACGGAGGCCCCGGTCGCGTGAGAGGTCCAGGGGTCGCTCGCGGAGTGCACACCGGTCGTCGGCGTCGAAGTCTTCTTCGTCCGGTAAGTCTAAGCACAAGAAGTCCAAGAAGCATCGTCGCTCTCGGACTTCGCCTCGCCGGTCTCGCGACTCGGCTGAGGCCCCTCCCGGCACCGTCCCCGCGGCCCCGGACTTGCCTGTGGAGTCGCCCCGCCATACCCGCCCTTCCCGGGTTCGGGGGCGGATCCGGCCAAGGTACAAGAGTTCCTGTCGGCCATGGCCCGCCTCTTCGGGCCGCCAGGCCCCTCCGGTGCGCCTTCGGGCCCCGCGGGCCCTGATGGGGTTGCTCCGGCGCCGCCGGCGGCTCCGGCCCCGGCGTCGCCCGTGCCTCCAGCCTCGATCCCGGCTCCGGCTTCGGCCCCGGCCTCGATCCCGGCTCCACAACCCCCATCGACGCCGGTCGACCTCACGACACCTCCGCCGGCGCCGATGTCTCCGGTGCCGTTCTCGACGCCGCCCTGGGCTCCGGGCGGCGTCGTCCCCCAGTTCCTTCCGGCTCCGGACATGGACCCGGAGCGACGTCGCTCGACGCCGGCTCCGGCGCCGATGGGACCTTGGGTCCCAAATGTCCCTCCTCCTCCTTATTTTGAACCAGAGGAGGACCAGGAGGACTGGGAGGGGTCTGATGACCCTCTGACACGCAACTGTCAGTATGATGAGGACTGGACAGAGAGTCTAGGGGAGGCCAGTGGTCTGGATACTTCCCCTGACACTGGCATGCTGTCTCCTCCCGTGGCTACGGAGGAGGGGGCCAACTTTGGTACGGTGTTGCGTAGGGCTGCTGGGGCCTTACGTCTCCAGCTCCCTACTTTGACGGTCAAGCCTAACATCTTGACAGAGGTGCTTCAGCCGGCAGCCTCCTCTGCGGAGACTGTGCTGCCGTTTAACGACGCCCTCACTGACGTTCTTTTGGGCGCCTGGTCCAAGCCCAACACAGGGGCTCCTGTGGATCGGAACGTGTCACGACGCCATCGCCCCGCTCCGGGCGACCCCTGTTTCTTTCTGTCCACCCCACTCCTGAGAGCTTGGTTGTCCAAGCCTCCGCTTCCCAAACCGCCTTCCCTACCGCTCCTCCGGATAGGGAATCCAAACGCCTGGATCAGTTTGGGAAGAAAGGTTTTTCTTCCTCCAGTGCTGGCTTGCGGTCCGTTAACACCGCTTGTCTTTTGGGCCGATATACCCACTCCCTGTGGGATTCGGTGGCGGATGTTTTGCCCCAGTGCCCTGAGGAGGTCCAGGCACTGCTTTCCCGCGCCATTGCGGAAGGAAGGGATGCGGCCAAATACACTATCCGTTGTGGCCTTGACACCGCCGACTCGCTGGGCCGGTCGATTGCAACGACGGTGGCGCTCCGACGCCACGCCTGGCTGAGAACCACTGGTTTTTCAGGGGATGTCCAGAATACTCTCATGGACATGCCCTTTGATGGAGTCGGTCTTTTTGGGTCCAAAGCAGACCATGCGTTGGAGCGCTTTAAGGACTCACGGGCTACTGCCAAGTCCCTGGGCCTTTCTGCTACACGCCCTCCGCTGACTTCTGCTTTTCGCCCCTATCGTGGCCACGGTAGGGGCGCCCCTTCACGTCAGCAGCCCAGCCACCGGCCCGCGCAGCAGGCGTCTTCGCGTGGCCGAGGACGTGGATTCCGCCGTGGCGGATCGGGCAACCAGCGTGCGGGTCAGGCCACCACCTCCAACCCGTCCGCGGCCTCCAAGCCCTCCTAGTCCCTCCTTTCAGGTGCACGGCACGCCAGTAGGGGGCAGGGTCCGCCATCACCTTCCCCACTGGCGCACCATCACCTCGGACAGGTGGGTCTTGGACATTGTCCGAAGGGGCTACTCCCTCCCTTCGAGACCACCCCCCAGCCATGCCACCTCAATTCCACCGCATGTCAGGGGATCACTTGGTGCTTCTACAGAAGGAAGTCACGGCCCTCTTGACCAAGAGGGCCATCGAGCATGTTCCGACCCCAGAAGTAGGGCGTGGTTGCTATTCCCACTACTTTCTGGTGCCCAAAAGGACAAGGAGGACATGCGTCCTATCTTGGACCTCCGGAACGTCAATCGCTTCCTCCGGAAGGAGAAGTTCAAGATGCTCACCCTAGCTCAGGTCTTGACTGCCCTCGACCCAGGAGACTGGTTGGTAGCGTTGGACTTGCAGGACGCGTATTTCCACATCCCCGTCCTGCCGGCCCACCGGCGTTACCTTCGGTTCACGGTAGGCCCCGAGCATTTTCAGTTCACCGTGCTCCCCTTTGGCCTTACCAGTGCCCCTCGGGTGTTCACGAAAGTGATGGCGGTGGTCGCAGCTCATCTGCGCCGGGCAGGGGTTTCAGTCTTCCCCTACCTCGACGACTGGCTGCTGAAGGCGGGCTCGTCCCAGGCAGTCGTCTCCCACCTCCAGACTACGGCCGAACTCCTGCACTCGCTGGGGTTCTCCATCAATGTGCCGAAGTCGCATCTGATTCCTTCTCCACAGCTCCTTTTCATCGGAGCAGTTCTGGACACGACGCAGTTTCGGGCTTATCCTCCCGAACGGCGAGTCCGGGATATTCAGGCTATGATTCCGATCTTTCGGCCTTTATCCTGGGTTTCGGTACGGATGACCCTGAGGCTGCTGGGCCTCATGGCCTCCTGCATCCTGCTGGTCAATCATGCCAGATGGCATATGCGGGCTCTGCAGTGGGACCTGAAGTTCCAGTGGGCGCAGCACCAGGGCAACCTGTCCGATCACGTCCAGATCTCGGAGGGGACTGCAAAACAGTTGCAGTGGTGGCTCTCGAACCGGCAATGGGTCATGGGCAGATCCCTCTCCCTTCCCCAGCCAGAGCATGCAGTTGTGACGGACGCGTCCCTTCTGGGATGGGGCGGTCACATGGGAGAGGCGGAGATCAGGGGCCTCTGGTCTCCGGCGGAGTCCCGGCTCCATATCAACCTTCTGGAGCTCCGGGCGATCCGGCTTGCACTCAAGGCATTCCTTCCCTCTGTCAAAGGGAAGGTAGTGCAGGTGTTCACAGACAACACCACTGCCATGTGGTACTGCAACAAACAGGGCGGGGTGGGGTCTTGGACCCTTTGTCAGGAGGCTCTGCGCCTCTGGACATGGCTGGAACATCAGGGCATGTTCCTGATGGTTCAACACCTGGCAGGTTCTCTGAACGCCAGGGCGGACGAACCTCAGCCGCAGGTGCATGATGGATCACGAATGGCGTCTTCACTCGGAAGTGGCGCAAGGACTCTTTCTACAGTGGGGAGAGCCTTGGTTAGATCTATTCGCCACCGAAGAGAACGCGCAATGTCATCAGTTCTGCGCGTTGGAATTTCCAAGGCGGCACTCGCTCGGCGACGCTTTTCGTCGCGAGTGGAGTTGCGGTCTGTTGTACGCCTTTCCGCCTATACCACTTCTACCCAGAGTGTTGAAGAAGATTCGGCACGACCGGGCCCAAGTCATTCTTGTGGCTCCGGACTGGGCTCGAAGAGTTTGGTATCCCGAGCTACTCAATATGAGCATAGATCCCCCGATCCGTCTGCCTCTTCGGGAGGATCTTCTGTCGCAGCAGCAGGGGACGGTCCTCCACCCGAACCTGTCCAGTCTACACCTGCTTGCGTGGAGATTGAGCGGCGGCAGTTGATTCCTTTCGACTTGCCTCCCGAAGTTTGTGATGTGATTCTGGCAGCCAGGCGTCCCTCCACTAAGGTGGTATACGCCTGCAGGTGGAACAAATTTGTGGCATGGTGCACAGCAAAGGCTGTGGATCCCCTTTCTGCCCCTCTTTCTGAGGTCCTTCTGTTCCTTCTCTCTCTGGCCCAACAGGGTTCTGCCCTGGGTACCATCAAGGGTTATCTTTGTGCTATCTCGGCCTTCCTCAGGCTCCCTGATCAGCCCTCCCTGTTCAAGTCCCCTGTTGTTAACAGGTTCTTAAAAGGCATTACTCACCTCTTCCCTCCTGTTCCGTTTGTAATGCCTCAGTGGGACTTGAACTTGGTTCTTACCTTTTTAATGTGCGCTCCCTTTGAGCCTCTGCATAACTGTCCTCTTCGTCTTCTGACTCTGAAGACAGCCTTTCTGGTGGCCATCACCTCCGCTCGGCGGGTGAGTGAGCTCCAGGCTCTATCTTGCAAGCCTCCCTTTCTGTCTGTTCATCCAGACAAGGTTGTTCTTCGGACGCGTCCGTCCTTCTTGCCAAAGGTGGTTACTGCTTTCCACATTGGGCAGACCATCACTTTGCCCACCTTCTTTCCGCCTCCTTCCAGAGAGGAAGAGAGGCTCCACCGTCTGGACCCAAAACGTGCGCTCTCCTTCTATATCGACCGCACAAAACACTTCCGGGTGGATGACCAGCTCTTTGTTGGCTACGTGGGCGCCAAAAAGGTCGGGCGGTGCACAAGA
Source organism: Calotriton arnoldi (assembly GCA_963921515.1). Taxonomy (NCBI): domain Eukaryota; kingdom Metazoa; phylum Chordata; class Amphibia; order Caudata; family Salamandridae; genus Calotriton; species Calotriton arnoldi. The sequence continues at coordinate 193,847 of CAWUFW010000708.1, forward strand.
GGACCATCTCCCGCTGGGTTACCTTGTGCATCAAGACCTGCTATTCTTTGGCCAAGAAGGAGCCTCCTGTTGGGCTGCGTGCCCATTCCACCAGGGCAACGGCTGCTACCACGGCCTTGGGCCGCGGTGTTCCGCTGCCGGTTATCTGTCAGGCAGCTACGTGGGCCTCGCTGCACACGTTTACTAAGCATTACTGCCTTGACAGTCAGGTCCGGAGGGACGGCTTCTTTGGCCGTTCTGTCCTCCAGGACTTCCTTGTCTGATCTTTGTTCGCAGACCCACCACCGGGGTTGGTATTGCTGGGGTATCTATTCTAAGGTAAGGAATCTATCACTAACGTGTCTCTTTCAGATGCACAAGTTACTAACTTGTGTAACGATATATCTGTAAGAGACAGTAGTTAGTGATAGATTCCTTACCGCCCACCCATCCTCCCCGTTCTGCGAACTGATTTCTAGGGTTAAGGACATCCCTTTCAGGGCCCTAGTATTTTTCAGACACCTGTGTCAGCTTCTTGCATGGCTCTGCGTTCCTGGCGCGGAAAGTCGTGTACAGAACTGACGTCAGCGCGCAGGGGCGGCGCCTAAGTACTGCCCGCGACGTCATCCCGGCGATCACGACGCCGACGACGGACGCGGAGCCGCACGACGCCGCCTACCGACGCGCAAGGGTACTGCTACGCAAAACTTTCCGGATCCAGCCTGACGCCTGGGGATATTCTAAGGTAAGGAATCTATCACTAACTACTGTCTCTTACAGATATATCGTTACACAAGTTAGTAACTTGTGCTTCATGGCACCAGTGGTCAGTTTCTTGCATGGCTCTGCGTTCCTGGCGCGGAAAGTTGTGTACAGAACTGACGTCGGCGCGCATGGGTGGCGCCTAAGTAGTCTCCGTGACGTCATCTCGGCGCCTACGATGCCAGCGACGGACGCGGAGCCGCACGATGCCACCTACTGGCGCGCAGGGGTACTGCTAGCAAAACTTTCCGGATCCAGTCTGACGCCTGGGGATATTCTAAGGTAAGGAATCTATCACTAACTAATGTCTCTTACAGATATATTGTTACACAAGTAGTAACTTGTGCTCCAGGGGGACCACAAGCCCCAGAATCCACTCTACTCCCAGAGGGGGGAGGGAATGTCGGACTGCATCCGCGCGCTCAAAGCGCGCCAACGGACACCGCGGCACGGGATGTGCCAACAGCCTGCCGCCAGCCTTTGCAGCACCATCCAGGGGGACCACAAGCCCCAGAATCCACTCTACTCCCGGGGGGGGAGTCAGACTGCACCCAAGCGCTCAAATCGCGCCAATGGACAACGCGGCGCGGGACGCGCCAACAGCCTGCCGCCAGCCTTTGCAGCACCATCCAGGGGGACCACAAGCCCCAGAATCCACTCTACTCCTGGGGGGGAGTCAGACTGCACCCGCGCGCTCAAAGCGTGCCAACGGACACCGCGGCGTGGGACGCGCCAACAGCCTGCCGCCAGCCTTTGCAGCACCATCCAGGGGGACCACAAGCCCCAGAATCCACTCTACTCCCGGGGGGGAGTCAGACTGCACCCGCACACACAAAGCGCGCCAACGGACACCGCGGCGCGGGACGCGCCCGTCAGTGCCAGACAGAGGCAGGGCAGGGCTACCACCCTTGGCTGCTCCAAAGATCAGCACAAGCTCCTTGTTGCATGGGGGTAAGATCTATCCTATCTCATAAATCTAAACAATTTTAAGGATTCTGCATACGTCTGTATCCCCCTTTTCAATCCATTCTTTGGTTCAAGGGCCTCTCTATTATCTGCTTAAAGTCTTTGGACCCACTTCAAACTTAATTTGAGCATATACTGAGACTCTGCAAAAGACATTGCAAGCTGAGTGGATTTCTATTACTAATTTAAAACCATATGCTCTTATTCTATTCTTTTTTTCTTATTATGTAAAGAAAGGTATAGTTAATTGATTGCTTCGATTGTTATAAGGTATTGAATAATCGAGTCCATTTACCGCTATCTGTAGTCAAACCGGTTTACCGTTGGCGCTCTAGGCTTTCCCGCTTATCCTAATTAACATCTCTCCCAACAAGTTTGAGCGGCTTGCTGTGAGAGAAATGGGGAAAAGGAAGGCACCTGAGTTAGTAGCGGGAAGGAAAAAGATGGCGAAGATTAGTAAACCTGTGATCTCAGCTGCAGATAATTGCACCTTAGCAGCCATCGATGAGCTGATTGAGGAAGTCAAAACTATGCTAGGAAAAGGGGACGAAACAACCCTTAAAGGTCCTAAGAAAATTATGACATTTTTTAATAAACAAGTCAAAGCAACCTCCAGTAAACAAAATCCCAAGCAATCCTGCCCCCTATTACCATGCACCATGCCCAAGACTCTCCTCCTGACACGCAAGGTTCTTTGACCCAAACAGACCCGTCGAGGCAAGTAAATCTAGCCCAAGAAGGAAGCAATGTCCCATCTTTTGATACCATCAATTTAGAATGCTCCAATAGATACTCAGTTCTAGCTATTGGCAATGGTGAATTTAGCGAGAGTCTAGAGGAGAGGACGGAGCCCCCAGTACAGGCATTATCTGGCATGAAAGAAATAGGGACCCAGACAGATTCTGATGACACAAGCGAGGCACTGAGGGATTTGAGACAGAAGCAGAACCTAATATTAGAGGAGCTCGCTGAAGTCAAGAGAAGGCTAATTAACATATCAAAAAGCCCCCCGCAACCCTCGAAGAAAAAGCTAGTCCTCGGAACACTCTCACGTATTCCGGGGAAAAACGGGACTCCCTCATGAGGGCAAACAAGGGCCGACCAAATTCATCTGAGGAGCTGAATAATAAGTCACCTAAGACTCCAGCTGCCCAGAACATGGTTCTACTAAGACCACCCTCACAGCTATTAAGATCAAATGCACGTAGAACATGTTTGGATAATTTAACCGAGCTTAGTAGCACTAGGAACTGTGATGGACGCAGCATAGCCCAGCGGGAGCCCCAAAGTTCCAGTACAAATAGGTGGAAACCACTATACTCCCATGGGCCTGGTCATAATCTGAAACGCGGATGGGAGGGGGGGAATCACTTCCAAACACAGAATTCATACCCTCCCATACAGAACCAATTGAAAGTCAAGTCCAATTTATATAATGTCTTCCTGACCAATGTCCCAAAACTAAATTTTGCTACTAGAGAAGATGAGGACTCCCTGATAAATAAATCGATCTATTGGATCAGACATAAGCGCCAGTGCCTCTCTGTTGTAAGATCGGATATTGTGAGAGCTGAAAGGATCTACCAGAGAGGGGGAAGATTAGACGATATAAAGTTATCGTTTCAGTCAAAGTTTATAGCGAATAGTTTAATTGATATGACTCTCCGCCCATTTAGTAGCGTTGGCTCTACAATTGGCATAAGATTGAACATCACTGATCCAACTAATAGCATCAATTTACACCAAGATAATCAGGATGATAAGGACTTAGACTCAGTAGATTGACTGATTCCGTCAGAAGGGGAGTATAATGTGGAGAAGAAAGATCCCATAGAGCAATACACGAACCCTGCCAGCCCTAGCTGTAGCTCCTGCCCACAGTTGGGTCTTATCATTGAGCACTATGCAGCACAGCTTGAAAATGGGGAAGACAACATTAATAGAATAGAGGAAGAGCCCAGAAGCCCTGTACTATATGAGACGCAGATCTACGACACACCCCAGAGTCCAAAGGACATTAAGATAATCTCCTGGAATATAGCAGGCCTAAAGCAAAAAATGAAGGAACCAGACTGGCAAAGATATGTGGAGGACTTTGACCTCTGCTTATTCCAGGAAAAGTGGGCTAGGCAACAATACCATAAAGCAGGATATAGAACCTTTAGCATTGAGGCATTACAAGCAAAAAATAAAGGAAGAGCCTCGGGTGGCTTGACAATTTGGGTAAAAATTGGTTTAAATGCTACAATAAGAATTTTGCCCACACATTCACAGGACATCCTAGGCCTGAACCTTAAGTTTGCTAATAATACTCAGCTGAATCTTTTTAACATTTATATTAGACCGAGAGAATGTTCCAAAGAATCCCAGCTGCTTGAACACTTTAAGGAGGTCCTAGAGCCCATTGACACAAAACATGTTATGATCATAGGGGGCGACTTTAATTGTTGCTATGAACCTATGGGGGGGACTGGAAGTAATTACTGAAGAGGAAGACCAAATTCGAGGGATTCCACTACTTCAAACAAAGTGTATAGCAAGGTGTAACACTTCTGCCCTCCAAATGCTTAATTTCACTGTTGAGAAAGGCCTTAGAGCATGTAATGGTCGCTTTACTTCAGACCTGGCCTGTGCAAACACCTTCTCAAGGGGAAATACAGGCCCTAGAATAGACTATATACTTATTTCTACCTCTCACTGGGCTTATGCAAAAGATTTTAAGGTCGACACAAGAGCAGAAAGTGATCATTTTCCGCTATGCCTATTTCTGGATGGGACTTATTTTCCTACTCATGCACTACTAGAATCCCCCCCTCCGTCTGAAGCAATGTATCCTCTAATATCTAACAACAGAAGGGCAGTTAGATGGCCTGTTGTCCTAGATCGGGTGGAACCCCTAACCCATATCTATAATGCCTTTAGTGAAATTGTAGGTCCTTACCTAGAACAACATCCTAAACCAATCAAGATAACAGATATCCATCAAAAATTGGTAAAGGAAATACAAGTACACTTAACGAGACCACAGACAAAAAAGGACGTATTAAATTTAGGGGTACATACATCCAGTATCTGGTACAACAGGGATTGTAGGATGGCAAAATCTCGGCTGATTGAGGCCATTAAAAATAAAAATCAGTCTGAGATCAGAAAGGAAAGATTTAACTACGAGAAAATCCAAAAGGAAGCACAAAGGAAGTGGGAAGATAATACTTGGGCAGAGCTTATTGTAGCTGCAAAGAAAGGGGACCAAGCTTTGTTTTGGAAGCTAATGACGTATGGAACCAAGCATGGCAACACTCCTATTTACGTAATTCTGTTAATTTCTCCTTTTGGTTTCATTGTGTTTAATTGTTCATCTATATTACTTTTAACAACCGGGATTCATTGACTCAGTCTGTATTGTGCATCAACATGATGACGTATTCAACACTCCTACCTACGAAACCCTAATTTTGTTAAAACTGCCTCCGGATTTACATGTGTTCCTCTATTGTGTCCCTTTAAACTTTCTTCGGTTCCCACGGCGTATCTGGTTTCTCGCAGGCGTCCCCTTCCCCGTCCCCTTAGCAACCTCTCTCCGCCCAGCTCCGGTCACGTGACGCTCTTGCCGTCACGAATGCGGAAGCTCTACTTTACCGCTAGAAGCCGTTTCAATCCTTGACAAACGGCCTAAACCGCACACGTCCGTGGCGGTTCCTGCCAGACCTCAGATTCACTCGAGCAAGGCCCTCTAATCCCCAACACGGTAAGCTCGCGCTGCCCTCTCCGCGCTAGGTATCCATTGCGCTCTCCTCCAGCAGCCTTTCTTGAGACTGCACTACACTTTTGCGTAATCACCCTTCGCCTTTGATTTAGGTACCATTGCTTGGACCGCCGCAGCGGATCGGGGACCCGACCCTGCCCTGACGTTCCTGTCGAACCATTCCGATTACCAATTGTACAGCTCTGTCATTGGTAAGCCTGTTTCACCCTTGCCTAGCTGCACTACCCTTGTACGCGTTGTAATCTCCTTTCTGCCCACCTCTGATTACTGTCTGACCTCCCTCCCGCTCTCCACCTAGGTTCCTCTGAACTGACCCTTGCAGTCGATCGGGGCCCCGACACTGCACACCTAGCTACCAAGGACTCCCTGATAGCTCACCATTAATCAATTGAGCGGGATTTCGGCTGTACTACCACTAGGTCTCTTTCAGCCTCGCTGAACCCTGGCCGGTACGCAGGTGAGTCTGCCCGCTCCACCATCCATGCGCGCGTTACCTATGTTGGAACAAACAGCTCATGGCCCCCCCCCTTTTTTTCATCCTCTCCTAGGTATTTACACTTTCTCGCGTAGATGGTTCTTCCACTACGCTAGACTCGCAACGCGTTCTCATACGCTGACTCCAGTTGATTTATCCTCTACTCGCTTGCCTGTACCATAACTCTACAGGTAGGCCCCACTTCCACCCAATTTAGTTCCATCCCTGCGCCCCCCGCCCACTGGTCCTTCCCTTGACTTTCTTTTCTCCTCCTCTCAACAGCACTTCTTAAAAATTGGGCAATCCGGTCCTAATGATGGTCCTGAATGATTAGGACTGAAACGTCGTCGACCTCTCTTTCAGCGCAACTTACGGCGCATCTCTTGCTTTGGTTCTTCCAAAATCAAAAACTTTGTACAGTCATTGTATATAACTAATTGTGTTGAACCCTTGATCACTGTATATAGCTTCTTTGCCACCTTGTCACTGTGCGCCGCCCGCTGTGTTCTGCACTAGTCACTTGCGCCATTTATTCTCTTGCCATGAGCACAACGTGCACTTTGCCACCTTGATTGCCACCACAATTTATGCTCCCAGTGCTGTTGAATCTGCTATGATAAACTGTGTATTCTAAATATATGATGCCATGAGCACCTTTATACAAACAACCAGGAGTCTCCCTTTCTTTCCTTTGCAATGTCGTGTACATGCTGATGTATTTGCCTCCCTCATTGAATCCAGTTGAGACATTGTTGTTAGTTTTTACTTACTTACCCGGTTCTCAACCTGGTCTACGGGGTATACTCCTGTTGTGTTTTTTACTATATTGTGAGCAGCTGCTGAGCTGCGAGAGTAGGCCCTTTGCAGCTTTTACTTTCAGAACCAGTTAAGTTGGTTTATTTGGTTAGGATTCTTTTTCACCAAATATGTTTGGGGAGACTCCTATCTACACTGACGACTATATTAAATGTATCCTTAGTGGTCCCCCTTGCTCTCCACCCCTGTGTCATCCACCACGCATGCTTACGGAGTACCTCAAGTCAGACATAATTCCCCTTGGCCTACAGATTCGGAACACACCGGCTATCTTCACACAAGACCCCAGATTCAGGACTGGCTTTAGTCATCTGGCCACAACTTGCTCCAGATACTGGATGGTACTTGGAATAGACACCGCCCTGGAACATAGCCTCAAAGAACTTGAAGAAATTGCCGATATTGAGAAACTTATCTTGGAAGTCAGCTCTATACCAGACGCCAAAAATCTTCTTGACAAAATCAACGCTACAATTACCACATTCAACTCCTTTGAACTGAATAAAAAAATCACCAAGATCCAAAAAGACATTAAATACTACAACGTTGAGAAGACATACCCTTATCTCCGTGACAAATTTTACAATACACCATATAATCCTCCCAGAACCCGCAACTGGGGCAGGTTCCGCAATAATCAACAAATCACATTCTCTGAATCCTCCAATACCTCTGCAGAAGAGTCAGACGCTGGTGAGGGACCAAGTACCTCTAGGACAACCAACAGACCAGGACCACTATTACCTCCTGGTTTTTTAGAACAGGGCCGCGGACGCGGCCAGAACCGGACACGGACCAACAACAATCACCAGTACCAATACTCCGGAGAAAGACAAACAAGAAACAAGTTCTACCGATGGGGCCCACCACAGTGATTACTCGCCCTGGTGCACGTACCATGACCAACTTGAATTCCACCTCTACTGACCAAAATCAGGATCAACAACTCATCCCCATATTCAACCTCTCTAGCCACACCTTATCCAGTGAAGAAATCAAACTCTTAAGTAGGGGTCTTAGTTTTGTGCCCACCGAACGGAGTAACTTTTTTGAACTACAAACCCAACTTCTCCAATTCTTCCGACGGATCAGACTACGACATTTCTTTGTGGACAAACCTGATTCCGGATACACTGCCGGACCCCGATTCCATCCGCCGTCCACCTTCAATCCTCCATCGACGGCCATGCCACCGGAAATACTCACTTTCGAAAGACTTGTTCTACACGAAGTTATGGACCTCCAGAAACAATTTGAATATGTCCCCTACAACCTCCCCCTGGCTGAAAAACAAGCACTCCTGGATCTCAAAGAGAGGACCGACCTCATTATAAAACCTGCAGACAAAGGGGGCGGTATCGTGGTCATGGACATCAATAAATATGACCTCGAAATAAAGAGACAACTATCTAATACCCTCCATTACCGCAAACTGTCCAAAGACCCTCTACCTGATTTGAAAATCAAGATTGAACAAGTCACTAACTTGGCTAAAACTAACAATATCATTTCACAGAAAGAATTCTCATTCTTGAACAATCAATATCCTCGGACACCAGTACTTTATGTACTACCCAAAGTGCATAAAGACAACATGAACCCGCCTGGACGACCCATAGTCTCCGGCTGTGGCTCCATCCTCGAGCCCCTGGGCAAATGTATCGATGCCATCATCAAAGAATTTGTTCCCCTTACCGAAACATTCATACGGGACAGTATGGACCTGATCAAAACCATTGAGGACAGACCATATGACACCACCAGTGAGCTCATGGTGGGACTCGATATAGAGTCCCTTTATACCAACATCCCCCACGAGGAGGGCCTCCTGGTCATTGAAGAACTACTCAAACAAAGATCCAGACCCACCAGGATTCCAACTGACTTCATCATGGACCTTTTACGTATCGCCCTGGAGAACAACTATTTCCTTTATGAAGACACATTTTATTTACAGATCAAGGGTGTCTCTATGGGCGCATGCTTTGCCCCAAATTTCGCGATTCTCTTTGTACACAATCTCGAGATGACACACATACTTACCACCAACAACCCATTCTGCCCACAGATTAATTTGTGGCGACGTTACATAGATGCCATTCTTCTACTGTGGAATGGTCCATCTGACTCACTGGATTCTTTTGTCATCTGGCTAAATCAATCTCAACCCCATCTCAAGTTTACATCAGATTGCAGATCTAACGATCTACCTTTCCTGGACATTACTATTCATGCAGAAGATGGGAGTCTCGGTACCACACTTTATCGCAAGCCCACTGAGCGCAATACTTTATTACATTACTCCAGTTACCACCCACGGGGGCTCAGGGATGGTCTACCCTATGGCCAATTCTTACGAATCCGTAGGAATTGTAAGTGGCGAAGGGACTACTTCAGAGAATCAGAGATCCTCCATCGCAAACTTGTCTCTAGAGGTTACCCGTCACGCTTGGTCTCGCGGGCCCGTAAAAGAGCCTGGTATTGCCACCAAGATCTACTCCTTACACCCCAACCGAAAAAAATTAACACCAGAATCCCCTTTGTGACTAAATTCAGTCCTTCCAGCAACCAAGTTAAAAAGATCATTTCACGCAACTGGAACATATTGAGAACACATAAGGAACTTCAAGAACCTCCCCTTTTTTCATATCAACGAGGAAATAACCTGGCTAATCATCTTGTTCATGCCATTACCTGGCCTACTAAACCGGCCCTACAGAACACAATCACCACCGCCTGGGGCTTACCACTACTCCTTGGACACTACAGATGTCAATCTTGTGTGGCTTGTGAACTCACTACCAACACAAAGGAATTTAAGATAAACAGCAAAACCTACACACTGAAAACATTCACCAATTGCCGTTCCCAAAACGTGATTTATGCAATCAGATGCCCTTGTGATCTTGTCTACATCGGCCAGACGACTCAAATGGTCAAGCAAAGAATTATACAACACAAAAGCAGGATCCACTGCAAAGTCCTGACTGCCCCCCTGGTGACGCACTTCATCGAAAACAACCATAGCGAACAGGACTTAACCTGGCAAGCGATTGACCAACCATCACTACCTATCAGGGGTGGTAATCTCCAAACCCTACTGAACAGAAGTGAATGTAAATGGATTACACTCTGCAACTCAGTGGAACAAGGTTTGAACACCATTGACGAATCGAACAGTACAGTATAACTTCAACATCTGACTTGGACACTGAACTACTGAACCCTTTTCTTTGCGTATCGCACATAGACATATCCTGCTACCTCCCCTTTCCAGTGACATCTCCAGACAATTGACCCATCATCAATTGTCATGTCACCCGGTCTCTCCCAATTTACTTGGCCTCATTATGTGTGTGGTACTTGCCCCTGCCATTTAGAATTGACTTCTTATAACTCTGCCTGGAGTTTTGCCCCATTTCTCCTTATTGTTCCATTGTTTTTAATTGTTTCATTCTGTATGTTCTCACAACTCCATTTGGAGCTTGTTTTTCACTTCCCTATTGCTTAATTGTATTTTGCCATTCTGTATTGTGCCCCTATCAATTTGATGACGTATTTAACACTCCTATTTACGTAATTCTGTTAATTTCTCCTTTTTGGTTTCATTGTGTTTAATTGTTCATCTATATTACTTTTAACAACCGGGATTCATTGACTCAGTCTGTATTGTGCATCAACATGATGACGTATTCAACACTCCTACCTACGAAACCCTAATTTTGTTAAAACTGCCTCCGGATTTACATGTGTTCCTCTATTGTGTCCCTTTAAACTTTCTTCGGTTCCCACGGCGTATCTGGCTTCTCGCAGGCGTCCCCTTCCCCTTCCCTGTCCCCTTAGCAACCTCTCTCCGCCCAGCTCCGGTCACGTGACGCTCTTGCCGTCACGTATGCGGAAGCTCTACTTTACCGCTAGAAGCCGTTTCAATCCTTGACAAACAGCCTACACCGCACACGTCCGTGGCAGTTCCTGCCAGACCTCAGATTCACTCGAGCAAGGCCCTCTAATCCCCAACACGGTAAGCTCGCGCTGCCCTCTCCGCGCTAGGCATCCATTGCGCTCTCCTCCAGCAGCCTTTCTTGAGACTGCACTACACTTTTGCGTAATCACCCTTCGCCTTTGATTTAGGTACCATTGCTTGGACCACCGCAGCGGATCGGGGACCCGACCCTGCCTTGACGTTCCTGTCGAGCCATTCCGATTACCAATTGTACAGCTCTGTCATTGGTAAGCCTGTTTCACCCTTGCCTAGCTGCACTACCCGTGTACGCGTTGTAATCTCCTTTCTGCCCACCTCTGATTACTGTCTGTCCTCCCTCCCGCTCTCCACCTAGGTTCCTCTGAACTGACCCTTGCAGTCAATCGGGGCCCCAACACTGCACACCTAGCTACCAAGGACTCCCTGATAGCTCACCATTAATCAATTGAGCGGGATTTCGGCTGTACTACCACTAGGACTCTTTCAGCCTCGCTGAACCCTGGCCGGTATGCAGGTGAGTCTGCCCGCTCTACCATCCATGCGCGCGTTACCTATGTTGGAAGAAACAGCTCATGACCCCCCTTTTTCATCCTCTCCTAGGTATTTACACTTTCTCGCGTAGATGGTTCTTCTACTACGCTAGACTCGCAACGTGTTCTCATACGCTGACTCCAGTTGATTTATCCTCTACTCGCTTGCCTGTACCATAACTCTACAGGTAGGCCCCACTTCCACCCAAATTAGTTCCATCCCTGCGCCCCCCGGCCACTGGTCCTTCCGTTGACTTTCTTTTCTCCTCCTCTCAACAGCACTTCTTAAAAATTGGGCAATCCGGTCCTGATGATGGTCCTGAATGAATAGGACCGAAACGACGTCGACCTCTCTTTCAGCGCAACTTACGGCGCATCTCTTGCTTTGGTTCTTCCAAAATCAAAAACTTTGTACAGTCATTGTATATAACTAATTGTGTTGAACCCTTGATCACTTTATATAGCTTCTTTGCCACCTTGTCACTTTGCGCCGCCTGCTGTGTTCTGCACTAGTCACTTGCGCCGTTTATTCTCTTGCCACGAGCACAACGTGCACTTTGCCACCTTGATTGCCACCACAATTTATGCTCCCAGTGCTGTTGAATCTGCTATGATAAACTGTGTATTCTAAATATATGATGCCATGAGCACTTTTATACAAACAACCAGGAGTCTCCATTTCTTTCCTTTGCAATGTCGTGTACATGCTGATGTATTTGCCTCACTCATTGAATCCAGTTGAGACATTGTTGTTAGTTTTTACTTACTTACCCGGTTCTCAACCTGGTCTACGGGGTATACTCCTGTTGTGTTTTTTACTATATTGTTCTTCTGCCCAGCATATAATAGTCCCAGAAGTAAGTGGATAAAACCATTGGGTAGGTGTCTTAGGAGGATGGAGGATATGATGAGAATTCTAAGAACAGACAACTCCCGCCTAATAGTATTAGGAGTAAGCCGCTTCCTATTGGCCACATACTTTATTAGGAAAAAGAGAGGGCAAAGACTATAGATCTGTATATGGGCTGTGACTGAGAAAACCTTATTTCAAGCAAGGATATAGTTTTGGGTCAGAGAAGTAGCGTTTAGACGTGAATTTAAACAACCACATTAGACCCAAAGCAACTAGTAAAATCTATCGTAGCAAAGTCCTGTGAGGTTTTAAAGGTGATGTTGTAACTAACGCAGAACCACATAGGACGTGAGGGGAAGTTTCTTTACTAAGAAATGATGGGTATAAAAGGGAAACCGCTTCGTCTTTGTAAATATTGAATCATTTTAAAAATAATTGGAGTTTTTTTTAAAGCTTTACGGTTTTAACAGTAGTTGATGATTTTAAGATTTGATAGACTTAGCTGAACATAAATCTTATCAATTTCTTGTATGAATAGTTCATTTTATTGTGGAAGGCTATAATAATTGCAATTTTGCACATCTGATTATATATGCGCCTCTTAAGGAACGGCCATCGATCGAGAACAAGTGGTGTATCCTGTTGCTCTATTAACCCTAATCATGTTTCTTTGAGAAGATCAATTAGCTAGGGAAGTAACGGGACTGTTAAAACTAACCCTTGGAATCCCTTGTAATTAATGTCGAGGCATATAGATGAAATGACCAATGGATGAGCACATTTTTATGAATTGTAAATATGTGTAATGTATTTTAATGTGTTTTGAACTTTAATGGTCTTGTAGGCCGAAATAAAGTATATTGAATAGAAAACATAGAATCAAAATAATGCGGAGGAATACATGAAAAAACATATATTTCTATAGGGAAAAACAAATTAGTCCCTACCAATGAGTATTAAATCTCTGAACCTTCTTTCTTTTTTGTGACTCAGATACCAACTCCAGGTGTAGTATCAAAAAATACTTTATCTTTTTAATTATATATAAAAAAAAAAAAAACATAAATACAAGTATATGCACACATATACATTTACAACTCCTTCCCACCCATTCTTACTTAATACAGTTGCTAATTACAAACAAAGAAAATTCCTTCAGGAAGCAATCCAGAAAAAGGAGGTAGTCCAGTATGCACTAGAAGGGGTAGATCAACCCGCCACGTAATACAAGAAGGGTGTAATCAATTTTCTTATATATCAATCGTAGTCTGTGTGACTCCTCCGTCCTGTAGGGTTCAGAGGTTTAATACTCATTGGTAGGGACTAATTTGTTTTTCCCTATAGAAATATATGTTTTTTAATTTATTCCTCCGCATTATTTTGTTTCTATGTTGGATTGCCAGAGTGGGCATGTGTGACCACTCGGTCAATGGCAGCCAGTAAGGGTGATCAGAAGGACCTGGAGCCTGAAACAGTGGCCCAGGTCCCTGCCAAGAGAAAGGGTAGGGGGCATGGGAAACCGGCCCCTGAAGTTCCCATGGTCCGGGAGGAGGCAGACCTTGAGGATGCCCCGGGACCTACAGGGGAGCAGGTAGCTGAACTGGAGGACTCATCTGAGAAGAACCATTGGCAGCAAGAAGGTGGTCCCACCAGGAAAGATTTCTCTAGGGAGAAGAAGGAATGCCCTTCTCTAGAAGGTTTGCGGCAGCAGGCTGCAAATCAGGCAGCTAGTGATCAGTCTGGATTACACTTGATCTATGGGAGAATGACCTCCTATACAGCGGGCCTAAGATCACTGAGCCTGGGTCAGCCCGTGTGCTGGTGGTACCCCAGTGCTTCAGGACCTTCCTACTGGGTCTGGCTGACATCGTGCCTTTGGCAGGGCATTTGGGGCAGGACGAGACCTTTGACAGGCTTGTTACCCACTTCTTTTGCCCCAAATGCGAAGGCAGTCAGATGCACATTGCAGGTCTTGTCAAACTTGCTGGGCAAGTGGTAAGAGTGGGAGGAAGTGTAAGGCTTCTCTGCAACCTTTTCCAGTGGTAGGAACCCCTTTTGAAAGGGTTGGGATGGATATTGTCGGGCCACTGGCTCCCAAGACAACCTTGGGCAACAGGTACATCCTGGTCTTGGTGGACCATGCCACCTGGGACCCGAAGGCTATCCCTCTCAGGACAACAACGGTGCCAGTGGTGGGCCGGGCGTTAATGGGGATCTTTTCCTGTGTGGGAGTTCCCAGAGAGGTGTCATCTGACCGTGGGACCAAATTCATATCCAAGTATATGACATTCCTGTGGGAGGAGTGCGGTGTGACCTACAATTTCACCACTCCTTCCCACCCACAAGGTAATGGTTTGGTGGAGAGATTCAACCAAGCCTTGAAGGGCATGATCAAGGGTCTAACAGAACCCATGAGGCGTAAGTGGGATGTCCTCTTACCATGCCTTCTCTTTGCATACAGGGAGGCACCACCGAAGTCCTTAGGGTTTTGTCCATTTGAGCTTCTGTATGGGCACCCTGTGAGAGGACCTCTCAGTTTGGTCAAGGAACGCTAGGAGACAGCGCTCAGGAAAACTCCCCAGGATGTATACAGCTACATGCTGCCCTCCAGGGACCAAATTTCACACTTCAGGAAACTTGCTCAGGCAAACCTAGAAGCAAGCCAGGAGGAGATCAAACACTCTGGTAGAGTTTCAGCCTGGCAAGAAAGTGTGGGTCATTGCCCCAGTCGAACCTTGTGACTTGCAGGACAAGGGACTGGGCCTTTTGAGGTAGTGAAGCGCAAAAGTAATGTCACCTACCTGGTGAATTTGCAGACACTCAGGAACCCTTTGAAGGTCCTCCATGTGAACCGCCTCAAGCCTCACTTTGACAGGTCTGAAGTGAGCATGCTCTTGGCGACAGATGATGAGGTGGAAGAGGAGAGTGAACCTCTCCCTGACCTCCTGTCTACCAAGGAGCACAATGGGTCAGTGGAAGATGTGATCCTCCCCCCTACACTGACACCAGAGGGACTGTCGCCAATTGTTGGGGCAGTACGCCACGCTGTTCTCCCTGACCCCCAGGTGTTACTCACTGGTGTACCCATGACGTGGACACTGGTGACAGTCCTCCTCTGCAACAAAAGATTTACAGTTTCATTAACCAAGTCAGAGCCAGCATCAAAGAGGAGGTCTCTAAGATGTTGGCGTTAGGGGTGATAGAGTCCTCCAAGAGTCCTTGGGCCAGCCCAGTGGTATTGGTCCCAAAGGCGGCTGCACCCAGTGTCACTCCTGAACTGCAGTTCTGCGTGGACTTCCGTGGGCTCAACGCCATCACCAGGACCGACGCGCACCCCATCGCCAGAGCTGATGAGCTCATTGATCGGTTGGGAGCTGCCAAGTTCCTCAGCATGTTTGATTTGACGTCTGGGTACTAGCAGATTGCCTTAACCGAGGGGGCCAAGGAGAGGTCAGCATTTTCAACCCCATAGGGGCACTACCAGTTTCGGGTGATGCCTTTTGGATTGAAGAATGCCCCTGCCACCTTTCAGAGGTTGATCAACCAGGTGTTGGCTGGGCTGAAGGATTTCAGTGCCGCCTACCTGGACAACATTGCAGTTTTCAGTTCCAGCTGGGAAGAACACTTGCAGCACCTCTGGGAAGTGTTGAAGGCTCTGCAGAAGGCAGGCTTCATGATCAAGGCCAGTAAGTGCCAGATCGGGCAGGGATCGGTGGTGCACTTAGGGCACCATGTAGGAAGCAGCTAGGTGGTGCCCTACAGCCTAAGATTGAAACCATTCTGGCTTGGGAGCCCCTCAAGACCCAGACAGAGGTGAGAGCCTTTCTAGGTCTCACCGGCTACAATAGGAGATTTGTCAAGGGCTATGGCACCATTGTTGCCCCCTTGACAGAGCTGACTTCCAGGAAGCAGCCCAGGAAGGTGATCTGGACTGGTGCCTGCCAGAAATCTTTTGATGCCCTGAAGGCAGCCAAGTGGACAGCGCCCATTCTCATGGCACCCAATTTCTCCAAGAAATTTGTAGTGCAGACTGACACTTCAGAGCATGGTGTGGGAGCGGTGCTCTCATGACTGAACGATGAGGGCCTAGACCAGCTTGTAGTCTTCCTTAGCAGGAGACTACTCCCCAAGGAACAGAGGTGGAGTGCCATAGAGCGAGAAGCTTTTGCTGTGGTCTGGGCACTAAAAAAGCTAAGACCCTGCCTGTTTGGGACTAACTTCCTAGTTCAGACAGACCACACACCCCTCAGATGATTGATGCAAATGAAAGGTGAGAACCCAAAGGTGTTGAGGTGGTCCACCTCCCTACAGTGAATGGACTTTATGGTGGAACACCGCCCTGACACAGAACACGTCAACGCTGATGATCTGTCCATGTTCTTCCGCCTTAGTGAAGAGAACTCCAAGAAGGTTGGGTAGTTCTCCCTACATTCAGATGGAGGGGACATGTGTTAGACCTGGCATCTTTTGGTATGTTTCCCCTGTCTTTTTGCTTACTGACCTCCTGGTTTTGACTCTGTTTTTGCTAGTTTAGTGTCTCTGCGTACTTTCTCACTGCTGTCCAGTATTGAAGTGCAAGTGCTCCTATTGTATATTGGATTATAAATTGGTGTTTCCATGATTGGCATATTTGATTTACTGGTAAGTCCCTAGTAAAGTGCACTGAGAGTGCCAGAGCCAGTAAATGAAATGCTGCTAGTCGGTCTGCAGCACTGATTGTGCACCCACACGAGCAGCCTTTCAAAGGGTTCTCAGACATGCCACTGCAGTGTCTGCGGCAGTTCTTACTGCCATGTCGACTTGGCAAGGGCAGCCACTTTCCAAGCTCTAATCTTCCCTTTTACTACATGTGAGTCACCCCTAAGATAGGCCCAAGGTACCCCTATGGACAGGGTGCAGTGTATGTGAACGGTAGGACATGTCCTGGTGTGTGTGACATGTCCTGATAATGAACTACAGTGTAACTCGTTTTTCACTATTGAAAGGCTATCTGTCCCATAGGATAGAATGGGAGTTTACTTATAACATCTTATGAGTATATCTTCCCATTGGGACGAGATAGGGACATGGAGTTTAGTATGCCTGAACTCAGAATGTAGAAATGCATCTCTTAGTAAAGATGATTTTTCTGTTCTGTGTTTGAAAATACCACTTTTAGAAAGTAGGTATTTTCTTGCCTAGCCATCCTGTGTGCCTCTACTGAGATGTTGATTGACTGTCTGGCTTTGGAGTGACAGGGGCTGGGGATATGCATTCTGTTTCAGACCGCCACTGGAGGGGGGGTTGAGGTGTGTCCTGCCTTTTCTGTATGAGTATGAGTATGGGCTGGGCTGGGCTGGGCTGAATAGACCTGGGCTGCATTTGGAGTAGTGGGAGGAGTTTCACTGGCACCTGAAAAGACCTGGTCTGAATTTAGAGTAGTGGGAGGAGATTTCCCTTGCACATGAATAGGCCCATTCTCCCTTGGAAAATGCAGTCTCCACCTCCTCCCGGGAAGCTGGACCAGGGAGGACAGAACTGGTCTGGGCTGAACACAGACCCTCTCTGCCCAAAAGAACAAAGAGAAACTGAGTATAAATATTGGGGCCCAGACCCCAGAACTTTAGATTACTGCTGAACAAAGGAACCTGCCAGGAAGAAGAGCTGGAAAAGCTATCTGAAAGAGACACGTTATTGATAGAAACCTTACCTTAGAATATCCCCAGGCGTCAGACTGGATCCGGAAAGTTTTTCGCTAGCAGTACCCCTGCGCATCAGTAGGTGGCGTCATGCGGTTCCGCGTCCGTCGCTGGCGTCGTAAGCGCCGAGATGACGTCACGGAGACTACTTAGGCGCCACCCATGCGCGCTGACGTCAGTTCTTTCTTTTTCCGCGCCAGTAAGCGCAGATCCGGTTAGAGCACGTACCTTAGTCACTTATTGACGACCCTTTTTTGAGACTTTTGTCTCCTGTTAGCTTTGGTTTTCTTGGTGCACGTAGGGATGCCTGGATTTAAGTCTTGTGGGGCCTGCCGTCGCAATATGTCGGTGGCGGACCCCCACGATGTCTGCCTCTACTGCCTGGAGACCGACCACGACTCCCGGTCCTGTCGGGACTGTTGGGCCATGGCCCCGAAGGCCTTGAGGGAACGGCACCGGAAGCTGCTGGAGGTCCGGCACTCGTCCCAGCGCCGTTCCCGGTCCGGGGCCATTCCAGGGAACGCTCGCGGGGCCACAGTCATCGCTCCTCGGGCTCCAAGTCTTCACCCTCGGATTCGGGTAAGAGACGACCCAAAAAGAAGTCGAAGAAGCGTGTTTGCTCTCCGACGTCCCCCCGTCGGTCCCCGGATGCGGACAAGGGGGACAGGGGCTTTGCCCCTGCGGCTCCTTCGGAGCTCGGGAGTCCCGCGGCCTACCCACCTTACCCGGGTCCGTCGGCGACTCCCGCACAGGTGCAAGAGTTTCTTGCTACCATGGACCGCCTTCTTAGGCATCGGGCTCCTGCCGGTGCGCCCTCGGGCCCCGCGGTCCCGTCTCAGGATCCTGTTGGGCTGTCGGCGCGGCCGGTGGATCCAGCTTCGGCGCCACAGGATCCTGCGCCGTTGGCTCCAGCCACGGCGCCACATGGTCCATCGCTGCCAGCTCCGGCCCCAGCGCCACCCTCGGCTCCGCCTCCGGTGCCGCAGTGGGTGCCATTTGTCCCGCCCCTGCCCGGGTTCCAGGACCATTTTGCTCCTACCTGGGATCCACTTTGGGACTCGGCGCCGGTCCGGCCCCGGCTGGCGCCGTTCTCGACGCCGTTCGTCCCTTCTCCGGCTCCTGCCCTGCCGCCACGGTCTGTGCCACATGCGGCGGAGGTGGAGGATGACTGGGAGGGGTCTGAGGACCCTCTTGCTCATCAGTGTGACTCTGAGCAGGACTGGGCGGACGATTTGGGGGACGCCGGCGACCTCGACGTCTCTTCTGACCCAGGGTTTGCCTCTCCCCCGCCTACCATGGAGGAGGGCGCCTCCTACACGATGGTGCTCCGTCGGGCAGCTGAGGTTCTCCACCTTGACTTCTCTACGGTGACCCTCAAAACTAACCGCCTCATGGAGGTGCTCCAGATGGCGTCCACTTCGTCGGAGCCCCTGCTGCCATTTAATGACGCCCTCACTGACGTCTTGCTGGGCACTTGGTCGCAGCCCGCCACAGGGGCCCCTGTGGATAAGAACGTCACCAGGCGTCATCGCCCGGCGCCCGGTGACCCTGCCTTTCTGACCACTCATCCTATGCCCGAGAGTCTGGTCATCCAGACTTCGACGTCCCAGAGTGCCTTTCCCACGGCTCCGCCGGATAAGGACTCTAAGAACCTGGAACAGTTCGGCAAGCGGTTGTTCTCTTCGGCCAGCTTGGGGCTGCGGTCGGTGAACACCGCATGCCTGTTGGGCCGTTATTCCCACGCGGTGTGGGATACAGTTGCACAGGTGTTGCCTCAGTGTCCTGAGGAGACCCAAGCTGTGCTGTCCCTAGCTATTGCCGAGGGTAAAGATGCGGCTAAATTCGCCATTCGGTGTGGTTTGGACACCGCGGACTCACTAGGTAGAGCGATTTCTACGACTGTGGCACTTTGTCGCCACGCCTGGTTGAGGTCTACTGGGTTCTCGCCAGATGTCCAAAGCTCACTCATGGACATGCCCTTTAATGGCACTCGCCTGTTTGGCGATAAAGCCGACAGTGCGCTGGAGCGTTTTAAGGACTCGCGGGCCACGGCCAAGTCCTTAGGTCTTTCCACGAGGAGCCCAGCCACTCCTGGTTTTCGTTCCTTTCGTGGCCACGGAAGGGGCGCCCAGGCACGTTCCTTCAGCAAGCCTGTGCAGAACCAGCCTCAACGCGGACACGGTTTCCGCAGGGGCGGGTCTGGGACTCAGCGTGGGGGACAGGCCACCTCCGCCCCCGTGGGTTCTACCTCCAAACCTTCCTAATCCGAGCTTTGTGGGGCACCCCACGCCAGTGGGTGGCAGAGTACGCCATCATCTCCCCCACTGGCACGCTATCACATCGGACAAGTGGGTGTTGCAGATCATCCGCAAGGGTTACGCCCTTCCCTTTCAGTCCACCCCTCCAGCCATGCCACCTCAGTTCCACCGCATGTCGGGGGACCACTTGGCCCTTCTCCTGCAGGAAGTCACGGCCCTCTTGGCCAAGGGGGCCATCGAGTGTGTTCCTGGGCCGGAAGTAGGGAGTGGTTGTTATTCCCACTGTTATGTGCTGTATTGAGGCCCTAACATAGGTGCGCTGTTTCAGAGGCTCAAATCCTTCGTGCCACAGAGACAGGCAGGACCTTTAACCTACATTGGCCCTCCCTTTACAAATAACGAGCAACAGAGTCTCTCCCTTATCTGACGTGTGCTCTGGGTGCAGAAGACGGTCCATTCTAAATACGTCCTATCCATGTCCAACAGTGACTAACCTATGTCACAACGCATTCTTAGACAAAGAACCTTCGCTCTTGGGATTTTCCCTAGCACAGGATTATTGATTTCTCCAAGAACTCATTAAATATGCATGAACCACTATTTCCTAAGGGTTCATTCCTGATGTCTTCCTCTGACCGACTGTACATCAATACTAACATTCCAAGGCATCTATCAGGTATAAATATACCTCCCTTTGCCCAAGCAAACTAGAGAAGACCGAGACTTTCCATGCCGACACTCTGACGTGAGACGCTGCAACCTGCATCATGCCACAGCTCCAGCTGGCAGAGGTCCATCCACCCATCCTGGGGTGTCCAGCTCAACACCAGGATGAAGTCCCACTAAGGTAATGGGGTTAGACTAATTCCTAGGGGGATTCTTGGCTCTCTAAAGACCTACACACATGCTAGGTACACTTAGGTACATCTAGTTAGGCATCATAGGGGTATAGGCTTTATCTTAATGCATTCTGCATTTCATGTATGTGTTCATTACTATTGCACAATGGTAAAACTGTACCATGCATTTTTATTTAACTGCACTGCTGGCCATATTTCTCTGCTACTGTCCAACAGTTGTCGCAGCACATATAACCAGTACTAGAACAACAACTGTGCAATACATTTTATTGTAAACACACCCGACTGTTTCTTCTATGTACTTCTCTGAGATGAGTGACTGAATGAAAAGTAGTATATTGTTTCCACGATCCTGAGGGATCAGGGTTTTATGTTATGTGATTGCCAGAAACTATTCCCTTCTTGTCTTCAAGAAGTTTCTAGTGGCCTCTGAGCTAGCTGGCACAGGTAATTAAGTTTAATATAATCGATAGGGACATACCGACCTTAGTCCTATGTCAAACCTATAGGTTATATTATTCCAATGCGCAGAGCCTATTAGGGAAAAAGGAACTACACTACACCACTACTTTCTGGTCCCCAAGAAGGACAAGGGGGCTTGCGCCCATCTTGGACCTCCGGAACATCAATCGCTTCCTCCGGAAGGAGAAGTTCAAGATGCTGACTCTGGCTCAGGTCTTGGCTGCCCTCGACCTGGAGACTGGATGGTAGCGTTGGACTTGCAGGACGACTATTTTCACATCCCCGTCCTGCCGGCCCACCGGCGTTACCTGCGGTTCACGGTAGGCCAGGAGCATTTTCAGTTTGCTGTGCTCCCCTTCGGCCTTACCAGCGCCCCTCGGGTGTTCACGAAGGTGATGACGGTGGTCGCAGCTCATCTGCGCAGGTCAGGGGTGTCAGTCTTCCCCTACCTCGACGACTGGTTGTTGAAGGCGGGCTCGCCCCAGGCAGTCGTCACCCACCTTCAGACTACGGCCGACCTCCTGCATTTGCTGGGGTTCTCCATCAACGTGCCGAAGTCGCACCTGAGTCCCTCTCAGAAGCTCCCCTTCATCGGAGCGGTTCTGGATTCAACGCTGTTTCGGGTTTATCCTTCCGAGCAGCGAGTCCGGGATATTCATGCTATGATTCCGATCTTTCAACCTCTATCCCGGGTTTCAGCCAGGAAGACCCTCCGGCTCCTGGGCCTGATGGCCTCCTGCATCCTGCTAGTGCAACATGCCAGATGGCATATGCGTGCTCTGCAGTGGGACCTGAAGTTCCAGTGGGCACAGCATCAGGGCGACCTGTCCGATCATGTCCAGATCTCGGAGGGCACTGCACGACAATTGCAGTGGTGGCTCACGAATCACGATTGGGTCAATGGCAGATCCCTCTCCCTTCCCCAACCGGAGCACACAGTGGTGACGGATGCATCCCTCCTGGGATGGGGTGGCCACTTGGGAGAGGTGGAGATCAGAGGCCTCTGGTCTCCGGCGGAGTCCCGGCTCCATATCAATCTTTTGGAGCTTCGGGCGATCCGGCTTGCACTGAAGGCATTCCTTCCCTCTGTCCGGGGAAGTGTAGTGCAGGTGTTCACGGACAACACCACCGCCATGTGGTATTGCAACAAGCAGGGCGGGGTGGGGTCGTGGACCCTATGTCAGGAGGCTATGCGCCTCTGGACTTGGCTGGAACGTCAAGGCATTACCTTGGTGGTTCAACACCTGGCAGGTTCTCTAAACGCCAGGGCGGACGAACTCAGCCGCCGGTGCTTGATGGATCACGAATGGCGTCTGAACTCGGACGTGGCGCAAGGTCTCTTTCTGCAGTGGGGAGAGCCTTGGTTAGATCTATTCGCCACCGAAGAGAACGCGCAATGTCATCAGTTCTGCACGTTGGAATTTCCAAGGCGGCACTCACTTGGCGGCGCTTTTCGTCGCGAGTGGAGTTGCGGTCTGTTGTACGCCTTTCCGCCTATACCACTTCTGCCCAGAGTGCTGAAGAAGATTCGGCGCGACCGGGCCCAAATCATCCTTGTGGCTCCGGATTGGGCACGAAAATACTGGTATCCCGAGCTACTCAACATGGCGATCGATCCTCCGATCTGCCTGCCTCTTCGGGAGGATCTTCTGTCGCAGCAACAAGGGACGGTCCTCCACCCGAACCTGTCCAGCCTCCACCTCCATGCGTGGAGATTGAGCGGCGGCAGTTGACAGCCTTCGATCTTCCTCCCGAAGTCTGTGATGTCATTCTAGCAGCCAGGCGTCCCTCCACTAAAACGGTATACGCCTGCAGGTGGAACAAGTTTGTGGCATGGTGCACAGCTAAGACTGTGGATCCCCTTTCTGCCCCTCTTTCCGAGGTCCTTCTGTTCCTTCTTTCTTTGGCCCAGCAGGGCTCTGCTCTGGGCACTATCAAAGGTTACCTTTCGGCCATCTCCGCCTTTCTCCGGCTTCCAGATCAGCCTTCTCTTTTAAGTCCTCGGTTGTTAACCGTTTCCTGAGAGGCATTACGCACACGTTTCCCCCGTGCCGTTCATTATGCCTCAATGGGACTTAAACCTTGTCTTGACATATCTGATGTGCGCTCCCTTCGAGCCCCTTCATACCTGTCCTTTGCGTCTTCTCACTCTCAAGATGGCTTTCCTGGTAGCTATCACCTCTGCCAGGAGAGTGAGTGAGCTCCAGGCTCTTTCTTCCAAACCTCCTTTCCTTTCTGTTCATCCGGACAAGGTGGTTTTAAGGACCCGTCCTTCTTTCTTGCCAAAGGTTGTCACGCCCTTCCACATCGGGCAGACCATCACTTTGCCCACCTTCTTTCCGCCTCCGCATCCTTCAAAAGAGGAAGAGAGGCTCCATCGTCTGGACCCAAAACGTGCGCTCTCGTTCTATCTAAAGCGCACACAACAGTTCCGGGTGGATGACCAGCTCGTTGTTGGTTACGTGAGCGCCAAAAAAGGTCAGGCCGTGCACAAACGCACCATCTCTCGGTGGGTCGTTGGCTAAAAAGGAGCCTCCTGTGGGGCTGCGTGCCCATTCTACCAGGGCAACAGCAGCCACTACTGCCTGGGGACGCGGCGTTCCCTTGCAGGATATTTGTCAGGCAGCCACGTGGGCCTCGCTGCACACATTTACCAAGCATTACTGCTTTGACAGTCAAGTCCGGAGAGATGGCTTCTTTGGCCGTTCTGTTCTCCGTGACTTTCTGGTGTAATCTATTCGCAGACCCACCACCGGGGTTGGTATTGCTGGGGTATCTATTCTAAGGTAAGGAATCTATCACTAACGTGTCTCTTTCAGATGCACAAGTTACTACTTGTGTAACGATATATCTGTAAGAGACATTAGTTAGTGATAGATTCCTTACCGCCCACCCATCCTCCCCGTTCTGTGAACTGATTTCTAGGGTTAAGGTCATCCCTTTTAGGGCCCTAGTTTCATGGCACCAGTGGTCAGTTTCTTGCATGGCTCTGCGTTCCTGGCGCGGAAAGTCGTGTACAGAACTGACGTCAGCGCGCATGGGTGGCACCTAAGTAGTCTCCGTGACGTCATCTCGGCGCTTAAGACGCCAGCGACGGACGCGGAGCCGCACGACGCCACCTACTGGCACGCAAGGGTACTGCTAGCAAAACTTTCCGGATCCAGTCTGACACCTGGGGATATTCTAAGGTAAGGGATCTATCACTAACTAATGTCTCTTACAGATATATCGTTACATAAGTAGTAACTTGTGCGACACTACCGTTTGGGCCAACTGACGTCAGCTCCCATCAACCTGCACTATTGCTTGCACTGTGACCTGTCAGCACCGCTACAAGCACCGCCTCACTCCACAACGCAGCCCTTGTCTCACCAACGCCGCTGGACGACCGTCACCGAGCCGCTGCCAGCACCGCAACTTGAGGGCACACCGCAACTTGAGGGTACCGCGCGCTGCACCACTACACTTCACATCGCAACTGCGATTGTTGCCATGACCGGCCGGCACCAACAGGGTTGGCCGGAACCAAAGGTGCTGTTTACGAGTCTGCTGACACTAATGCTGGTCTGCACCAACGCGGTTAGCAGGAACTGTTGGATTCTGTTGTTTTCAGCACTGCGGTAGCACCGGACGAAGCTACAGGCTTCAAGAAACTGCATATTGAAGTTATTCTTGCAAAGTGCCTATTTTTGATTACTGTATGTTGGTCTTTTATCATTTTGGTCTTGTTTGCACAGATAAAT
This sequence comes from Calotriton arnoldi, assembly GCA_963921515.1. NCBI lineage: Eukaryota > Metazoa > Chordata > Amphibia > Caudata > Salamandridae > Calotriton > Calotriton arnoldi. Next base: position 218,977 of record CAWUFW010000708.1, read on the forward strand.
ATTGGTTATTTTTCTAAAACTGGTGTGGTGTCCTTTTGTAGTGTTTTCACTGTATTACTGTTGGTTATGTGCAAATGCTTTACACACTGCCTCGGAAATAAGCCTGAATGCGCGTGCCAAGCTACCAAGGGTGTGAGCAGGGGTTATTTCAGTAGTGTATCCCCCTTATCCTGACTAGATGGAAGGGTCTAAATTTGGACAAAGGTGCAAACCATTGCCAACTAGAGGCCCCCATTTCTAACTTCAACATTATGGACTCCATTTTTTACATAGAGCTAATGGACAGCGTCCTCAATTTAATTATACTCAATGGGAACATTGCCCAACTCAATTGCAGGGTAGTTCCAATACAAAAAAGATGAAGTACACTTATTTCACCGGTTATGACCTTTCAGATCCTGTATCATATTATTTTAAATTAGTCCCCACACTTTTGAAAAAATGTATGCTCACGCAGACCAAATTGATCTATGCATCCCTCTTTTTCAATAACCTAGCCCTGAAAGAAAATGGTTATTGGAAGGACAATATTCACTTGAAATTGGTATGGGTCACTAGGTCCTGGCAAGTCCAAGGTACAGAATCTCTTTTCCGTGCATGTCTGATACCTATGCATATCATTTTTCTAAATGACACAGTCCAACAGACTACTTGTCTGGGGTTAGCTAAGATTAAGAAATTGAATATTCCCACTATTCCATCTTTAGCCCTTTTTGATAATTGACAGTCTTATACAATTTATACTGAAGATCAACTGTATGATAAGAAATGGTATATGTAATTCTTCTATGATAGTTTCAACTGGGTGGGCATTATGGCTAACAGACAAAAGGTTTGTCATTGGCTATTAGAGCTATAAGTTAATGCCTGCATCTAAGCCAGATTTAGCACTAAGGGCCTTATGTACCAAAATCACCACCACCAAAATCACAACGTTTGTGACCACAATAGTACGTATCATTATGTACAAAACCGGTTTTATGAGTTGAAATATTCTTTATACTAGTAAAAGAACTTTTCTGATTGTTTCTGAATTGCAAATAGGAGGTTCATAAAAGGGGTTTCCTCCCTCCTCTTTCGAAATTGGAAAGGAATTTATTGATAGTTTGTGACTGTAATTGCTGTCACAAACCATTAATGAGCTAACGACCCCTGAGTTGAGGTGGTATCTAATTTGCAATCGGGAAGGAAGCCCTATAGGGCAGGATGTTGACAGCCTCAGAGATCTGAAAGAGACACGTTAGTGATAGATTCCTTACCTTAGAATATCCCCAGGCGTCAGACTGGATCCGGAAAGTTTTTCGTTAGCAGTACCCCTGCGCGTCAGTAGGTGGCGTTGTGCGGCTCCGCGTCCGTCGCTGGCGTCGTAAGCACCGAGATGACGTCACGGAGACTACTTAGGCGCCACCCATGCGCGCTGACGTCAGTTCTTTCTTTTTCCGCGCCAGTAAGCGCAGATCCGGTTAGAGCACGTACCTTAGTCACTTATTGACGACCCTTTTTTGAGACTTTTGTCTCCTGTTAGCTTTGGTTTTCTTGGTGCACGTAGGGATGCCTGGATTTAAGTCTTGTGGGGCCTGCCGTCGCAATATGTCGGTGGCGGACCCCCACGATGTCTGCCTCTACTGCCTGGAGACCGACCACGTCTCCCGGTCCTGTCGGGACTGTTGGGCCATGGCCCCGAAGGCCTTGAGGGAACGGCACCGGAAGCTGCTGGAGGTCCGGCACTCGTCCCAGTGCCGTTCCCGGTCCAGGGCCATTCCAGGGAACGCTCGCGGGGCCACAGTCATCGCTCCTCGGGCTCCAAGTCTTCACCCTCGGATTCGGGTAAGAGACGACCCAAAAGAAGTCGAAGAAGCGTGTTTGCTCTCCGACGTCCCCCGTCGGTCCCCGGATGCGGACAAGGGGGACAGGGGCTTTGCCCCTGCGGCTCCTTCGGAGCTCGGGAGTCCCGCGGCCTACCCACCTTACCCGGGTCCGTCGGCGACTCCCGCACAGGTGCAAGAGTTTCTTGCTACCATGGACCGCCTTCTTAGGCATCGGGCTCCTGCCGGTGCGCCCTCGGGCCCCGCGGTCCCGTCTCAGGATCCTGTTGGGCCGTCGGCGCCGCCGGTGGATCCAGCTTCGGCGCCACAGGATCCTGCGCCGTTGGCTCCAGCCACGGCGCCACATGGTCCATCGCTGCCAGCTCCGGCCCCAGCGCCACCCTCGGCTCCGCCTCCGGTGCCGCAGTGGGTGCCATTTGTCCCGCCCTGCCCGGGTTCCAGGACCATTTTGCTCCTACCTGGGATCCACTTTGGGACTCGGCGCCGGTCCGGCCCGGCTGGCGCCGTTCTCGACGCCGTTCGTCCCTTCTCCGGCTCCTGCCCTGCCGCCACGGTCTGTGCCACATGCGGCGGAGGTGGAGGATGACTGGGAGGGGTCTGAGGACCCTCTTGCTCATCAGTGTGACTCTGAGCAGGACTGGGCGGACGATTTGGGGGACGCCGGCGACCTCGACGTCTCTTCTGACCCAGGGTTTGCCTCTCCCCCGCCTACCATGGAGGAGGGCGCCTCCTACACGATGGTGCTCCGTCGGGCAGCTGAGGTTCTCCACCTTGACTTCTCTACGGTGACCCTCAAAACTAACCGCCTCATGGAGGTGCTCCAGATGGCGTCCACTTCGTCGGAGCCCCTGCTGCCATTTAATGACGCCCTCACTGACGTCTTGCTGGGCACTTGGTCGCAGCCCGCCACAGGGGCCCCTGTGGATAAGAACGTCGCCAGGCGTCATCGCCCGGCGCCCGGTGACCCTGCCTTTCTGACCACTCATCCTACGCCCGAGAGTCTGGTCATCCAGACTTCGACGTCCCAGAGTGCCTTTCCCACGGCTCCGCCGGATAAGGACTCTAAGAACCTGGAACAGTTCGGCAAGCGGTTGTTCTCTTCGGCCAGCTTGGGGCTGCGGTCGGTGAACACCGCATGCCTGTTGGGCCGTTATTCCCACGCGGTGTGGGATACAGTTGCACAGGTGTTGCCTCAGTGTCCTGAGGAGACCCAAGCTGTGCTGTCCCTAGCTATTGCCGAGGGTAAAGATGCGGCTAAATTCGCCATTCGGTGTGGTTTGGACACCGCGGACTCACTAGGTAGAGCGATTTCTACGACTGTGGCACTTTGTCGCCACGCCTGGTTGAGGTCTACTGGGTTCTCGCCAGATGTCCAAAGCTCACTCATGGACATGCCCTTTAATGGCACTCGCCTGTTTGGCGATAAAGCCGACAGTGCGCTGGAGCGTTTTAAGGACTCGCGGGCCACGGCCAAGTCCTTAGGTCTTTCCACGAGGAGCCCAGCCACTCCTGGTTTTCGTTCCTTTCGTGGCCACGGAAGGGGCGCCCAGGCACGTTCCTTCAGCAAGCCTGTGCAGAACCAGCCTCAACGCGGACACGGTTTCCGCAGGGGCGGGTCTGGGACTCAGCGTGGGGGACAGGCCACCTCCGCCCCCGTGGGTTCTACCTCCAAACCTTCCTAATCCGAGCTTTGTGGGGCACCCCACGCCAGTGGGTGGCAGAGTACGCCATCATCTCCCCCACTGGCACGCTATCACATCGGACAAGTGGGTGTTGCAGATCATCCGCAAGGGTTACGCCCTTCCCTTTCAGTCCACCCCTCCAGCCATGCCACCTCAGTTCCACCGCATGTCGGGGGACCACTTGGCCCTTCTCCTGCAGGAAGTCACGGCCCTCTTGGCCAAGGGGGCCATCGAGTGTGTTCCTGGGCCGGAAGTAGGGAGTGGTTGTTATTCCCACTGTTATGTGCTGTATTGAGGCCCTAACATAGGTGCGCTGTTTCAGAGGCTCAAATCCTTCGTGCCACAGAGACAGGCAGGACCTTTAACCTACATTGGCCCTCCCTTTACAAATAACGAGCAACAGAGTCTCTCCCTTATCTGACGTGTGCTCTGGGTGCAGAAGACGGTCCATTCTAAATACGTCCTATCCATGTCCAACAGTGACTAACCTATGTCACAACGCATTCTTAGACAAAGAACCTTCGCTCTTGGGATTTTCCCTAGCACAGGATTATTGATTTCTCCAAGAACTCATTAAATATGCATGAACCACTATTTCCTAAGGGTTCATTCCTGATGTCTTCCTCTGACCGACTGTACATCAATACTAACATTCCAAGGCATCTATCAGGTATAAATATACCTCCCTTTGCCCAAGCAAACTAGAGAAGACCGAGACTTTCCATGCCGACACTCTGACGTGAGACGCTGCAACCTGCATCATGCCACAGCTCCAGCTGGCAGAGGTCCATCCACCCATCCTGGGGTGTCCAGCTCAACACCAGGATGAAGTCCCACTAAGGTAATGGGGTTAGACTAATTCCTAGGGGGATTCTTGGCTCTCTAAAGACCTACACACATGCTAGGTACACTTAGGTACATCTAGTTAGGCATCATAGGGGTATAGGCTTTATCTTAATGCATTCTGCATTTCATGTATGTGTTCATTACTATTGCACAATGGTAAAACTGTACCATGCATTTTTATTTAACTGCACTGCTGGCCATATTTCTCTGCTACTGTCCAACAGTTGTCGCAGCACATATAACCAGTACTAGAACAACAACTGTGCAATACATTTTATTGTAAACACACCCGACTGTTTCTTCTATGTACTTCTCTGAGATGAGTGACTGAATGAAAAGTAGTATATTGTTTCCACGATCCTGAGGGATCAGGGTTTTATGTTATGTGATTGCCAGAAACTATTCCCTTCTTGTCTTCAAGAAGTTTCTAGTGGCCTCTGAGCTAGCTGGCACAGGTAATTAAGTTTAATATAATCGATAGGGACATACCGACCTTAGTCCTATGTCAAACCTATAGGTTATATTATTCCAATGCGCAGAGCCTATTAGGGAAAAAGGAACTACACTACACCACTACTTTCTGGTCCCCAAGAAGGACAAGGGGGCTTGCGCCCATCTTGGACCTCCGGAACATCAATCGCTTCCTCCGGAAGGAGAAGTTCAAGATGCTGACTCTGGCTCAGGTCTTGGCTGCCCTCGACCTGGAGACTGGATGGTAGCGTTGGACTTGCAGGACGACTATTTTCACATCCCCGTCCTGCCGGCCCACCGGCGTTACCTGCGGTTCACGGTAGGCCAGGAGCATTTTCAGTTTGCTGTGCTCCCCTTCGGCCTTACCAGCGCCCCTCGGGTGTTCACGAAGGTGATGACGGTGGTCGCAGCTCATCTGCGCAGGTCAGGGGTGTCAGTCTTCCCCTACCTCGACGACTGGTTGTTGAAGGCGGGCTCGCCCCAGGCAGTCGTCACCCACCTTCAGACTACGGCCGACCTCCTGCATTTGCTGGGGTTCTCCATCAACGTGCCGAAGTCGCACCTGAGTCCCTCTCAGAAGCTCCCCTTCATCGGAGCGGTTCTGGATTCAACGCTGTTTCGGGTTTATCCTTCCGAGCAGCGAGTCCGGGATATTCATGCTATGATTCCGATCTTTCAACCTCTATCCCGGGTTTCAGCCAGGAAGACCCTCCGGCTCCTGGGCCTGATGGCCTCCTGCATCCTGCTAGTGCAACATGCCAGATGGCATATGCGTGCTCTGCAGTGGGACCTGAAGTTCCAGTGGGCACAGCATCAGGGCGACCTGTCCGATCATGTCCAGATCTCGGAGGGCACTGCACGACAATTGCAGTGGTGGCTCACGAATCACGATTGGGTCAATGGCAGATCCCTCTCCCTTCCCCAACCGGAGCACACAGTGGTGACGGATGCATCCCTCCTGGGATGGGGTGGCCACTTGGGAGAGGTGGAGATCAGAGGCCTCTGGTCTCCGGCGGAGTCCCGGCTCCATATCAATCTTTTGGAGCTTCGGGCGATCCGGCTTGCACTGAAGGCATTCCTTCCCTCTGTCCGGGGAAGTGTAGTGCAGGTGTTCACGGACAACACCACCGCCATGTGGTATTGCAACAAGCAGGGCGGGGTGGGGTCGTGGACCCTATGTCAGGAGGCTATGCGCTTCTGGACTTGGCTGGAACGTCAAGGCATTACCTTGGTGGTTCAACACCTGGCAGGTTCTCTAAACGCCAGGGCGGACGAACTCAGCCGCCGGTGCTTGATGGATCACGAATGGCGTCTGAACTCGGACGTGGCGCAAGGTCTCTTTCTGCAGTGGGGAGAGCCTTGGTTAGATCTATTCGCCACCGAAGAGAACGCGCAATGTCATCAGTTCTGCACGTTGGAATTTCCAAGGCGGCACTCACTTGGCGGCGCTTTTCGTCGCGAGTGGAGTTGCGGTCTGTTGTACGCCTTTCCGCCTATACCACTTCTGCCCAGAGTGCTGAAGAAGATTCGGCGCGACCGGGCCCAAATCATCCTTGTGGCTCCGGATTGGGCACGAAAATACTGGTATCCCGAGCTACTCAACATGGCGATCGATCCTCCGATCTGCCTGCCTCTTCGGGAGGATCTTCTGTCGCAGCAACAGGGGACGGTCCTCCACCCGAACCTGTCCAGCCTCCACCTCCATGCGTGGAGATTGAGCGGCGGCAGTTGACAGCCTTCGATCTTCCTCCCGAAGTCTGTGATGTCATTCTAGCAGCCAGGCGTCCCTCCACTAAAACGGTATACGCCTGCAGGTGGAACAAGTTTGTGGCATGGTGCACAGCTAAGACTGTGGATCCCCTTTCTGCCCCTCTTTCCGAGGTCCTTCTGTTCCTTCTTTCTTTGGCCCAGCAGGGCTCTGCTCTGGGCACTATCAAAGGTTACCTTTCGGCCATCTCCGCCTTTCTCCGGCTTCCAGATCAGCCTTCTCTTTTAAGTCCTCGGTTGTTAACCGTTTCCTGAGAGGCATTACGCACACGTTTCCCCCGTGCCGTTCATTATGCCTCAATGGGACTTAAACCTTGTCTTGACATATCTGATGTGCGCTCCCTTCGAGCCCCTTCATACCTGTCCTTTGCGTCTTCTCACTCTCAAGATGGCTTTCCTGGTAGCTATCACCTCTGCCAGGAGAGTGAGTGAGCTCCAGGCTCTTTCTTCCAAACCTCCTTTCCTTTCTGTTCATCCGGACAAGGTGGTTTTAAGGACCCGTCCTTCTTTCTTGCCAAAGGTTGTCACGCCCTTCCACATCGGGCAGACCATCACTTTGCCCACCTTCTTTCCGCCTCCGCATCCTTCAAAAGAGGAAGAGAGGCTCCATCGTCTGGACCCAAAACGTGCGCTCTCGTTCTATCTAAAGCGCACACAACAGTTCCGGGTGGATGACCAGCTCGTTGTTGGTTACGTGGGCGCCAAAAAAGGTCAGGCCGTGCACAAACGCACCATCTCTCGGTGGGTCGTTGGCTAAAAGGAGCCTCCTGTGGGGCTGCGTGCCCATTCTACCAGGGCAACAGCAGCCACTACTGCCTGGGGACGCGGCGTTCCCTTGCAGGATATTTGTCAGGCAGCCACGTGGGCCTCGCTGCACACATTTACCAAGCATTACTGCTTTGACAGTCAAGTCCGGAGAGATGGCTTCTTTGGCCGTTCTGTTCTCCGTGACTTTCTGGTGTAATCTATTCGCAGACCCACCACCGGGGTTGGTATTGCTGGGGTATCTATTCTAAGGTAAGGAATCTATCACTAACGTGTCTCTTTCAGATGCACAAGTTACTACTTGTGTAACGATATATCTGTAAGAGACATTAGTTAGTGATAGATTCCTTACCGCCCACCCATCCTCCCCGTTCTGTGAACTGATTTCTAGGGTTAAGGTCATCCCTTTTAGGGCCCTAGTTTCATGGCACCAGTGGTCAGTTTCTTGCATGGCTCTGCGTTCCTGGCGCGGAAAGTCGTGTACAGAACTGACGTCAGCGCGCATGGGTGGCACCTAAGTAGTCTCCGTGACGTCATCTCGGCGCTTAAGACGCCAGCGACGGACGCGGAGCCGCACGACGCCACCTACTGGCACGCAAGGGTACTGCTAGCAAAACTTTCCGGATCCAGTCTGACACCTGGGGATATTCTAAGGTAAGGGATCTATCACTAACTAATGTCTCTTACAGATATATCGTTACATAAGTAGTAACTTGTGCGACACTACCGTTTGGGCCAACTGACGTCAGCTCCCATCAACCTGCACTATTGCTTGCACTGTGACCTGTCAGCACCGCTACAAGCACCGCCTCACTCCACAACGCAGCCCTTGTCTCACCAACGCCGCTGGACGACCGTCACCGAGCCGCTGCCAGCACCGCAACTTGAGGGCACACCGCAACTTGAGGGTACCGCGCGCTGCACCACTACACTTCACATCGCAACTGCGATTGTTGCCATGACCGGCCGGCACCAACAGGGTTGGCCGGAACCAAAGGTGCTGTTTACGAGTCTGCTGACACTAATGCTGGTCTGCACCAACGCGGTTAGCAGGAACTGTTGGATTCTGTTGTTTTCAGCACTGCGGTAGCACCGGACGAAGCTACAGGCTTCAAGAAACTGCATATTGAAGTTATTCTTGCAAAGTGCCTATTTTTGATTACTGTATGTTGGTCTTTTATCATTTTGGTCTTGTTTGCACAGATAAATATTGGTTATTTTTCTAAAACTGGTGTGGTGTCCTTTTGTAGTGTTTTCACTGTATTACTGTTGGTTATGTGCAAATGCTTTACACACTGCCTCGGAAATAAGCCTGAATGCGCGTGCCAAGCTACCAAGGGTGTGAGCAGGGGTTATTTCAGTAGTGTATCCCCCTTATCCTGACTAGATGGAAGGGTCTAAATTTGGACAAAGGTGCAAACCATTGCCAACTAGAGGCCCCCATTTCTAACTTCAACATTATGGACTCCATTTTTTACATAGAGCTAATGGACAGCGTCCTCAATTTAATTATACTCAATGGGAACATTGCCCAACTCAATTGCAGGGTAGTTCCAATACAAAAAAGATGAAGTACACTTATTTCACCGGTTATGACCTTTCAGATCCTGTATCATATTATTTTAAATTAGTCCCCACACTTTTGAAAAAATGTATGCTCACGCAGACCAAATTGATCTATGCATCCCTCTTTTTCAATAACCTAGCCCTGAAAGAAAATGGTTATTGGAAGGACAATATTCACTTGAAATTGGTATGGGTCACTAGGTCCTGGCAAGTCCAAGGTACAGAATCTCTTTTCCGTGCATGTCTGATACCTATGCATATCATTTTTCTAAATGACACAGTCCAACAGACTACTTGTCTGGGGTTAGCTAAGATTAAGAAATTGAATATTCCCACTATTCCATCTTTAGCCCTTTTTGATAATTGACAGTCTTATACAATTTATACTGAAGATCAACTGTATGATAAGAAATGGTATATGTAATTCTTCTATGATAGTTTCAACTGGGTGGGCATTATGGCTAACAGACAAAAGGTTTGTCATTGGCTATTAGAGCTATAAGTTAATGCCTGCATCTAAGCCAGATTTAGCACTAAGGGCCTTATGTACCAAAATCACCACCACCAAAATCACAACGTTTGTGACCACAATAGTACGTATCATTATGTACAAAACCGGTTTTATGAGTTGAAATATTCTTTATACTAGTAAAAGAACTTTTCTGATTGTTTCTGAATTGCAAATAGGAGGTTCATAAAAGGGGTTTCCTCCCTCCTCTTTCGAAATTGGAAAGGAATTTATTGATAGTTTGTGACTGTAATTGCTGTCACAAACCATTAATGAGCTAACGACCCCTGAGTTGAGGTGGTATCTAATTTGCAATCGGGAAGGAAGCCCTATAGGGCAGGATGTTGACAGCCTCAGAGATCTGAAAGAGACACGTTAGTGATAGATTCCTTACCTTAGAATATCCCCAGGCGTCAGACTGGATCCGGAAAGTTTTTCGTTAGCAGTACCCCTGCGCGTCAGTAGGTGGCGTTGTGCGGCTCCGCGTCCGTCGCTGGCGTCGTAAGCACCGAGATGACGTCACGGAGACTACTTAGGCGCCACCCATGCGCGCTGACGTCAGTTCTTTCTTTTTCCGCGCCAGTAAGCGCAGATCCGGTTAGAGCACGTACCTTAGTCACTTATTGACGACCCTTTTTTGAGACTTTTGTCTCCTGTTAGCTTTGGTTTTCTTGGTGCACGTAGGGATGCCTGGATTTAAGTCTTGTGGGGCCTGCCGTCGCAATATGTCGGTGGCGGACCCCCACGATGTCTGCCTCTACTGCCTGGAGACCGACCACGTCTCCCGGTCCTGTCGGGACTGTTGGGCCATGGCCCCGAAGGCCTTGAGGGAACGGCACCGGAAGCTGCTGGAGGTCCGGCACTCGTCCCAGTGCCGTTCCCGGTCCAGGGCCATTCCAGGGAACGCTCGCGGGGCCACAGTCATCGCTCCTCGGGCTCCAAGTCTTCACCCTCGGATTCGGGTAAGAGACGACCCAAAAAGAAGTCGAAGAAGCGTGTTTGCTCTCCGACGTCCCCCCGTCGGTCCCCGGATGCGGACAAGGGGGACAGGGGCTTTGCCCCTGCGGCTCCTTCGGAGCTCGGGAGTCCCGCGGCCTACCCACCTTACCCGGGTCCGTCGGCGACTCCCGCACAGGTGCAAGAGTTTCTTGCTACCATGGACCGCCTTCTTAGGCATCGGGCTCCTGCCGGTGCGCCCTCGGGCCCCGCGGTCCCGTCTCAGGATCCTGTTGGGCCGTCGGCGCCGCCGGTGGATCCAGCTTCGGCGCCACAGGATCCTGCGCCGTTGGCTCCAGCCACGGCGCCACATGGTCCATCGCTGCCAGCTCCGGCCCCAGCGCCACCCTCGGCTCCGCCTCCGGTGCCGCAGTGGGTGCCATTTGTCCCGCCCCTGCCCGGGTTCCAGGACCATTTTGCTCCTACCTGGGATCCACTTTGGGACTCGGCGCCGGTCCGGCCCCGGCTGGCGCCGTTCTCGACGCCGTTCGTCCCTTCTCCGGCTCCTGCCCTGCCGCCACGGTCTGTGCCACATGCGGCGGAGGTGGAGGATGACTGGGAGGGGTCTGAGGACCCTCTTGCTCATCAGTGTGACTCTGAGCAGGACTGGGCGGACGATTTGGGGGACGCCGGCGACCTCGACGTCTCTTCTGACCCAGGGTTTGCCTCTCCCCCGCCTACCATGGAGGAGGGCGCCTCCTACACGATGGTGCTCCGTCGGGCAGCTGAGGTTCTCCACCTTGACTTCTCTACGGTGACCCTCAAAACTAACCGCCTCATGGAGGTGCTCCAGATGGCGTCCACTTCGTCGGAGCCCCTGCTGCCATTTAATGACGCCCTCACTGACGTCTTGCTGGGCACTTGGTCGCAGCCCGCCACAGGGGCCCCTGTGGATAAGAACGTCGCCAGGCGTCATCGCCCGGCGCCCGGTGACCCTGCCTTTCTGACCACTCATCCTACGCCCGAGAGTCTGGTCATCCAGACTTCGACGTCCCAGAGTGCCTTTCCCACGGCTCCGCCGGATAAGGACTCTAAGAACCTGGAACAGTTCGGCAAGCGGTTGTTCTCTTCGGCCAGCTTGGGGCTGCGGTCGGTGAACACCGCATGCCTGTTGGGCCGTTATTCCCACGCGGTGTGGGATACAGTTGCACAGGTGTTGCCTCAGTGTCCTGAGGAGACCCAAGCTGTGCTGTCCCTAGCTATTGCCGAGGGTAAAGATGCGGCTAAATTCGCCATTCGGTGTGGTTTGGACACCGCGGACTCACTAGGTAGAGCGATTTCTACGACTGTGGCACTTTGTCGCCACGCCTGGTTGAGGTCTACTGGGTTCTCGCCAGATGTCCAAAGCTCACTCATGGACATGCCCTTTAATGGCACTCGCCTGTTTGGCGATAAAGCCGACAGTGCGCTGGAGCGTTTTAAGGACTCGCGGGCCACGGCCAAGTCCTTAGGTCTTTCCACGAGGAGCCCAGCCACTCCTGGTTTTCGTTCCTTTCGTGGCCACGGAAGGGGCGCCCAGGCACGTTCCTTCAGCAAGCCTGTGCAGAACCAGCCTCAACGCGGACACGGTTTCCGCAGGGGCGGGTCTGGGACTCAGCGTGGGGGACAGGCCACCTCCGCCCCCGTGGGTTCTACCTCCAAACCTTCCTAATCCGAGCTTTGTGGGGCACCCCACGCCAGTGGGTGGCAGAGTACGCCATCATCTCCCCCACTGGCACGCTATCACATCGGACAAGTGGGTGTTGCAGATCATCCGCAAGGGTTACGCCCTTCCCTTTCAGTCCACCCCTCCAGCCATGCCACCTCAGTTCCACCGCATGTCGGGGGACCACTTGGCCCTTCTCCTGCAGGAAGTCACGGCCCTCTTGGCCAAGGGGGCCATCGAGTGTGTTCCTGGGCCGGAAGTAGGGAGTGGTTGTTATTCCCACTGTTATGTGCTGTATTGAGGCCCTAACATAGGTGCGCTGTTTCAGAGGCTCAAATCCTTCGTGCCACAGAGACAGGCAGGACCTTTAACCTACATTGGCCCTCCCTTTACAAATAACGAGCAACAGAGTCTCTCCCTTATCTGACGTGTGCTCTGGGTGCAGAAGACGGTCCATTCTAAATACGTCCTATCCATGTCCAACAGTGACTAACCTATGTCACAACGCATTCTTAGACAAAGAACCTTCGCTCTTGGGATTTTCCCTAGCACAGGATTATTGATTTCTCCAAGAACTCATTAAATATGCATGAACCACTATTTCCTAAGGGTTCATTCCTGATGTCTTCCTCTGACCGACTGTACATCAATACTAACATTCCAAGGCATCTATCAGGTATAAATATACCTCCCTTTGCCCAAGCAAACTAGAGAAGACCGAGACTTTCCATGCCGACACTCTGACGTGAGACGCTGCAACCTGCATCATGCCACAGCTCCAGCTGGCAGAGGTCCATCCACCCATCCTGGGGTGTCCAGCTCAACACCAGGATGAAGTCCCACTAAGGTAATGGGGTTAGACTAATTCCTAGGGGGATTCTTGGCTCTCTAAAGACCTACACACATGCTAGGTACACTTAGGTACATCTAGTTAGGCATCATAGGGGTATAGGCTTTATCTTAATGCATTCTGCATTTCATGTATGTGTTCATTACTATTGCACAATGGTAAAACTGTACCATGCATTTTTATTTAACTGCACTGCTGGCCATATTTCTCTGCTACTGTCCAACAGTTGTCGCAGCACATATAACCAGTACTAGAACAACAACTGTGCAATACATTTTATTGTAAACACACCCGACTGTTTCTTCTATGTACTTCTCTGAGATGAGTGACTGAATGAAAAGTAGTATATTGTTTCCACGATCCTGAGGGATCAGGGTTTTATGTTATGTGATTGCCAGAAACTATTCCCTTCTTGTCTTCAAGAAGTTTCTAGTGGCCTCTGAGCTAGCTGGCACAGGTAATTAAGTTTAATATAATCGATAGGGACATACCGACCTTAGTCCTATGTCAAACCTATAGGTTATATTATTCCAATGCGCAGAGCCTATTAGGGAAAAAGGAACTACACTACACCACTACTTTCTGGTCCCCAAGAAGGACAAGGGGGGCTTGCGCCCCATCTTGGACCTCCGGAACATCAATCGCTTCCTCCGGAAGGAGAAGTTCAAGATGCTGACTCTGGCTCAGGTCTTGGCTGCCCTCGACCTGGAGACTGGATGGTAGCGTTGGACTTGCAGGACGACTATTTTCACATCCCCGTCCTGCCGGCCCACCGGCGTTACCTGCGGTTCACGGTAGGCCAGGAGCATTTTCAGTTTGCTGTGCTCCCCTTCGGCCTTACCAGCGCCCCTCGGGTGTTCACGAAGGTGATGACGGTGGTCGCAGCTCATCTGCGCAGGTCAGGGGTGTCAGTCTTCCCCTACCTCGACGACTGGTTGTTGAAGGCGGGCTCGCCCCAGGCAGTCGTCACCCACCTTCAGACTACGGCCGACCTCCTGCATTTGCTGGGGTTCTCCATCAACGTGCCGAAGTCGCACCTGAGTCCCTCTCAGAAGCTCCCCTTCATCGGAGCGGTTCTGGATTCAACGCTGTTTCGGGTTTATCCTTCCGAGCAGCGAGTCCGGGATATTCATGCTATGATTCCGATCTTTCAACCTCTATCCCGGGTTTCAGCCAGGAAGACCCTCCGGCTCCTGGGCCTGATGGCCTCCTGCATCCTGCTAGTGCAACATGCCAGATGGCATATGCGTGCTCTGCAGTGGGACCTGAAGTTCCAGTGGGCACAGCATCAGGGCGACCTGTCCGATCATGTCCAGATCTCGGAGGGCACTGCACGACAATTGCAGTGGTGGCTCACGAATCACGATTGGGTCAATGGCAGATCCCTCTCCCTTCCCCAACCGGAGCACACAGTGGTGACGGATGCATCCCTCCTGGGATGGGGTGGCCACTTGGGAGAGGTGGAGATCAGAGGCCTCTGGTCTCCGGCGGAGTCCCGGCTCCATATCAATCTTTTGGAGCTTCGGGCGATCCGGCTTGCACTGAAGGCATTCCTTCCCTCTGTCCGGGGAAGTGTAGTGCAGGTGTTCACGGACAACACCACCGCCATGTGGTATTGCAACAAGCAGGGCGGGGTGGGGTCGTGGACCCTATGTCAGGAGGCTATGCGCTTCTGGACTTGGCTGGAACGTCAAGGCATTACCTTGGTGGTTCAACACCTGGCAGGTTCTCTAAACGCCAGGGCGGACGAACTCAGCCGCCGGTGCTTGATGGATCACGAATGGCGTCTGAACTCGGACGTGGCGCAAGGTCTCTTTCTGCAGTGGGGAGAGCCTTGGTTAGATCTATTCGCCACCGAAGAGAACGCGCAATGTCATCAGTTCTGCACGTTGGAATTTCCAAGGCGGCACTCACTTGGCGGCGCTTTTCGTCGCGAGTGGAGTTGCGGTCTGTTGTACGCCTTTCCGCCTATACCACTTCTGCCCAGAGTGCTGAAGAAGATTCGGCGCGACCGGGCCCAAATCATCCTTGTGGCTCCGGATTGGGCACGAAAATACTGGTATCCCGAGCTACTCAACATGGCGATCGATCCTCCGATCTGCCTGCCTCTTCGGGAGGATCTTCTGTCGCAGCAACAGGGGACGGTCCTCCACCCGAACCTGTCCAGCCTCCACCTCCATGCGTGGAGATTGAGCGGCGGCAGTTGACAGCCTTCGATCTTCCTCCCGAAGTCTGTGATGTCATTCTAGCAGCCAGGCGTCCCTCCACTAAAACGGTATACGCCTGCAGGTGGAACAAGTTTGTGGCATGGTGCACAGCTAAGACTGTGGATCCCCTTTCTGCCCCTCTTTCCGAGGTCCTTCTGTTCCTTCTTTCTTTGGCCCAGCAGGGCTCTGCTCTGGGCACTATCAAAGGTTACCTTTCGGCCATCTCCGCCTTTCTCCGGCTTCCAGATCAGCCTTCTCTTTTAAGTCCTCGGTTGTTAACCGTTTCCTGAGAGGCATTACGCACACGTTTCCCCCGTGCCGTTCATTATGCCTCAATGGGACTTAAACCTTGTCTTGACATATCTGATGTGCGCTCCCTTCGAGCCCCTTCATACCTGTCCTTTGCGTCTTCTCACTCTCAAGATGGCTTTCCTGGTAGCTATCACCTCTGCCAGGAGAGTGAGTGAGCTCCAGGCTCTTTCTTCCAAACCTCCTTTCCTTTCTGTTCATCCGGACAAGGTGGTTTTAAGGACCCGTCCTTCTTTCTTGCCAAAGGTTGTCACGCCCTTCCACATCGGGCAGACCATCACTTTGCCCACCTTCTTTCCGCCTCCGCATCCTTCAAAAGAGGAAGAGAGGCTCCATCGTCTGGACCCAAAACGTGCGCTCTCGTCTCTATCTAAAGCGCACACAACAGTTCCGGGTGGATGACCAGCTCGTTGTTGGTTACGTGGGCGCCAAAAAAGGTCAGGCCGTGCACAAACGCACCATCTCTCGGTGGGTCGTTGGCTAAAAAGGAGCCTCCTGTGGGGCTGCGTGCCCATTCTACCAGGGCAACAGCAGCCACTACTGCCTGGGGACGCGGCGTTCCCTTGCAGGATATTTGTCAGGCAGCCACGTGGGCCTCGCTGCACACATTTACCAAGCATTACTGCTTTGACAGTCAAGTCCGGAGAGATGGCTTCTTTGGCCGTTCTGTTCTCCGTGACTTTCTGGTGTAATCTATTCGCAGACCCACCACCGGGGTTGGTATTGCTGGGGTATCTATTCTAAGGTAAGGAATCTATCACTAACGTGTCTCTTTCAGATGCACAAGTTACTACTTGTGTAACGATATATCTGTAAGAGACATTAGTTAGTGATAGATTCCTTACCGCCCCACCCATCCTCCCCGTTCTGTGAACTGATTTCTAGGGTTAAGGTCATCCCTTTTAGGGCCCTAGTTTCATGGCACCAGTGGTCAGTTTCTTGCATGGCTCTGCGTTCCTGGCGCGGAAAGTCGTGTACAGAACTGACGTCAGCGCGCATGGGTGGCACCTAAGTAGTCTCCGTGACGTCATCTCGGCGCTTAAGACGCCAGCGACGGACGCGGAGCCGCACGACGCCACCTACTGGCACGCAAGGGTACTGCTAGCAAAACTTTCCGGATCCAGTCTGACACCTGGGGATATTCTAAGGTAAGGGATCTATCACTAACTAATGTCTCTTACAGATATATCGTTACATAAGTAGTAACTTGTGCGACACTACCGTTTGGGCCAACTGACGTCAGCTCCCATCAACCTGCACTATTGCTTGCACTGTGACCTGTCAGCACCGCTACAAGCACCGCCTCACTCCACAACGCAGCCCTTGTCTCACCAACGCCGCTGGACGACCGTCACCGAGCCGCTGCCAGCACCGCAACTTGAGGGCACACCGCAACTTGAGGGTACCGCGCGCTGCACCACTACACTTCACATCGCAACTGCGATTGTTGCCATGACCGGCCGGCACCAACAGGGTTGGCCGGAACCAAAGGTGCTGTTTACGAGTCTGCTGACACTAATGCTGGTCTGCACCAACGCGGTTAGCAGGAACTGTTGGATTCTGTTGTTTTCAGCACTGCGGTAGCACCGGACGAAGCTACAGGCTTCAAGAAACTGCATATTGAAGTTATTCTTGCAAAGTGCCTATTTTTGATTACTGTATGTTGGTCTTTTATCATTTTGGTCTTGTTTGCACAGATAAATATTGGTTATTTTTCTAAAACTGGTGTGGTGTCCTTTTGTAGTGTTTTCACTGTATTACTGTTGGTTATGTGCAAATGCTTTACACACTGCCTCGGAAATAAGCCTGAATGCGCGTGCCAAGCTACCAAGGGTGTGAGCAGGGGTTATTTCAGTAGTGTATCCCCCTTATCCTGACTAGATGGAAGGGTCTAAATTTGGACAAAGGTGCAAACCATTGCCAACTAGAGGCCCCCATTTCTAACTTCAACATTATGGACTCCATTTTTTACATAGAGCTAATGGACAGCGTCCTCAATTTAATTATACTCAATGGGAACATTGCCCAACTCAATTGCAGGGTAGTTCCAATACAAAAAAGATGAAGTACACTTATTTCACCGGTTATGACCTTTCAGATCCTGTATCATATTATTTTAAATTAGTCCCCACACTTTTGAAAAAATGTATGCTCACGCAGACCAAATTGATCTATGCATCCCTCTTTTTCAATAACCTAGCCCTGAAAGAAAATGGTTATTGGAAGGACAATATTCACTTGAAATTGGTATGGGTCACTAGGTCCTGGCAAGTCCAAGGTACAGAATCTCTTTTCCGTGCATGTCTGATACCTATGCATATCATTTTTCTAAATGACACAGTCCAACAGACTACTTGTCTGGGGTTAGCTAAGATTAAGAAATTGAATATTCCCACTATTCCATCTTTAGCCCTTTTTGATAATTGACAGTCTTATACAATTTATACTGAAGATCAACTGTATGATAAGAAATGGTATATGTAATTCTTCTATGATAGTTTCAACTGGGTGGGCATTATGGCTAACAGACAAAAGGTTTGTCATTGGCTATTAGAGCTATAAGTTAATGCCTGCATCTAAGCCAGATTTAGCACTAAGGGCCTTATGTACCAAAATCACCACCACCAAAATCACAACGTTTGTGACCACAATAGTACGTATCATTATGTACAAAACCGGTTTTATGAGTTGAAATATTCTTTATACTAGTAAAAGAACTTTTCTGATTGTTTCTGAATTGCAAATAGGAGGTTCATAAAAGGGGTTTCCTCCCTCCTCTTTCGAAATTGGAAAGGAATTTATTGATAGTTTGTGACTGTAATTGCTGTCACAAACCATTAATGAGCTAACGACCCCTGAGTTGAGGTGGTATCTAATTTGCAATCGGGAAGGAAGCCCTATAGGGCAGGATGTTGACAGCCTCAGAGATCTGAAAGAGACACGTTAGTGATAGATTCCTTACCTTAGAATATCCCCAGGCGTCAGACTGGATCCGGAAAAGTTTTTCGTTAGCAGTACCCCTGCGCGTCAGTAGGTGGCGTTGTGCGGCTCCGCGTCCGTCGCTGGCGTCGTAAGCGCCGAGATGACGTCACGGAGACTACTTAGGCGCCACCCATGCGCGCTGACGTCAGTTCTTACTTTTTCCGCGCCAGTAAGCGCAGATCCGGTTAGAGCACGTACCTTAGTCACTTTTTGACTACCCTTTTTGAGACTTTGTCTCCTGTAAGCTTTGGTTTCCTTGGTGCACGTAGGGATGCCTGGATTTAAGTCTTGTGGGGCCTGCCGTTGCAATATGTCGGTGGCGGACCCCCACGGTGTCTGCCTCTACTGCCTGGAGACCGACTACGACTCCCGGTCCTGTCTGGACTGTCGGGCCATGGCCCCGAAGGCCTTGAGGGAGCGGCACCGGAAGCTGCTGGAGGTCCGGCACTCGTCCCAGCGCCGTTCCCGATCCAGGGGCCGTTCCAGGGAACGCTCGCGGGGCCACAGTCATCGCTCCTCGGGCTCCAAGTCTTCACCATCGGATTCGGGTAAGAGACGACACAAAAAGAAGTCGAAGAAGCGTGTTCGCTCTCCGACGTCCCCCCGTCGGTCCCCGGATGCGGACGAGGGGGACAGGAGCTTTGTCCCTGCGGGTCCTTCGGAGCTCGGGAGTCCCGCGGCCTACCCACCTTACCCAGGTCCGTCGGCGACTGCCGCACAGTTGCAAGAGTTTCTTGCTACCATGGACTGCCTTCTTAGGCATCGGGCCCCGCGGTCCCGTGTCAGGATCCTGTTGGGCCGTCGGCGCCGCCGGCGGATCCAGCTTCGGCGCCACAGGATCCTGTGCCATTGGCTCCGGCCACGGCGCCACAAGGTCCATCGCTTCCGGCCCCAGCGCCACCCTCGGCTCCGCCTCCGGCGCCGCAGTGGGTGCCATTTGTCCCGCCCTTGCCCAGGTTCCAGGACCATTTTGTTCCTACCTGGGATCCACGTTGGGACTCGGCGCCGGTCCGGCCCCGGCCAGCGCCGTTCTCGGCGCCGTTCCCGACGCCGTTCCAGACGCCGGTTGTTCCTTCTCCGGCCCTACCGCCGCGGTCTGTGCCACAGGCGGCGGAGGTGGAGGACGACTGGGAGGGGTCCGAGCACCCTCTTGCTCGTCAGTGTGACTCTGAGCAGGACTGGGCGGACAATTTGGAGGATGCCGGCGACCTCGACGTCTCCTCTGACCCGGGGTTTGCCTCTCCCCCGCCTACGATGGTGCTCCGTCGGTCAGCTGAGGTTCTCAACCTTGATCTCCCGACGGTGGCCCTCAAAACTAACCTCCTCACTGAGGTGCTCCAGACGGCGTCCACTTTGTCGGAGCCCTTGCTGCCTCTTAATGACGCCCTCACTGATGTCTTGCTGGGCACTTGGTCGCGGCCAGCCACAGGGGCCCCTGTGGATAAGAACGTCGCCAGGCGTCATCGCCCGGCGCCCGGTGACCCTGCCTTTCTGACCACTCACCCTACACCTGAGAGCCTGGTCATCCAAGCTTCGACGTCCCAGAGTGCCTTCCCCACGGCTCCGCCGGATAAGGACTCCAAGAAGCTGGAGCAGTTCGGCAAGCGGTTGTTCTCTTCCGCCAGCTTGGGGCTGCGGTCGGTGAACACCACTTGCCTACTGGGCCGCTATTCCCACGCGGTGCGGGATACAGTTGCACAGGTGTTGCCTCAGTGTCCTGAAGAGACCCAAGCTGTGCTGTCCCAGGCTGTTGCCGAGGGTAAAGATGCAGCTAAGTTCGCCATTCGGTGTGGTTTGGACACCGCAGACTCGCTAGGTAGAGCGATTTCTAAGACTGTGGCGCTTCGTCGCCATGCCTGGTTGAGATCTACCGGGTTCTCGTCAGATGTCCAGAGCTTGCTCATGGACATGCCCTTTGATGGCACTCGCCTGTTTGGCGATAAGGCCGACAGTGCGCTTGAGCGTTTTAAGGACTCGCGGGCCACGGCCAAGTCCTTAGGTCTTTCCACGAAAAGCCCAGCCACTCCTGGTTTACGTTCCTTTTGTTGCCACGGAAAGGGCACCCAGGCACGTTCTTTCAGCAAGCCTGTACAGAACCAGCCTCAACGCGGACGCGGTTTCCGCAGGGGCGGGTCTGGGAATCAACGTGGGGGTCAGTCCACCTCCGCCCCCGCTGCTTCCACCTCCAAACCTTCCTAATCCGAGCTTTGTGGGGCACCCCATGCCCGTGGGTGGCAGGGTCCGTCATCATCTCCCCCACTGGCACGCTATCACATCGGACGAGTGGGTGTTGCAGATCATCCACAAGGGTTACTCCCTTCCCTTTCAGTCTGCCCCTCCAGCCATGCCACCTCGATCCCACCGCATGTCGGGGGACCACTTGGCGCTTCTCCAGCAGGAAGTCACGGCCCTCTTGGCCAAGGGGGCCATCTAGTGTTTTCCTGGACCAGACGTGGGGAGTGGTTGTTATTCCCACTACTTTCTGGTCCCCAAGAAGGACAAGGGTGGCTTGCGCCCCATCTTGGACCTCTGGAACGTCAATCGCTTCCTCCGGAAGGAGAAGTTCAAGATGTTGACTCTGGCTCAGGTCTTGGCTGCCCTCGACCCTGGAGACTGGATGGTAGCGTTGGACTTGCAGGACACCTATTTTCACATCTCCGTCCTGCCGGCCCACCGGCGTTACCTGCGGTTCACGGTAGGCCAGGAGCATTGTCAGTTTGCCGTGCTCCCCTTCGGCCTTACCAGCGCCCCTCGGGTGTTCACGAAGGTGATGACGGTGGTCGCAGCTCAACCTGCGCAGGTCAGGGGTGTCAGTCTTCCCCTACCTCGACGACTGGTTGTTGAAGGCGGGCTCGCCCCAGGCAGTCGTCACCCACCTTCAGACTATGGCCGATCTCCTGCATTTGCTGGGGTTCTCCATCAATGTGCCGAAGTCGCACCTGAGTACCTCTCAGAAGCTCCCCGTCATCGGAGCGGTTCTGGATTCGACGCTGTTTCGGGTTTATCCTCCCGAGCAGCGAGTCCTGGATATTCAGGCTTTGATTCCGATCTTTCAACCTCTATCCCGGGTTTCAGTCAGTATGACCCTCCGGCTCCTGGGCCTGATGGCCTCCTGCATCCTGCTGGTGCAACATGCCAGATGGCATATGCGGGCTCTGCAGTGGGACCTGAAGTTCCAGTGGGCACAGCATCAGGGCGACCTGTCCGATCATGTCCAGATCTCGGAGGGCACTGCACGACAATTGTAGTGGTGGCTCACGAATCGCGATTGGGTCAATGGCAGATCCCTCTCCCTTCCCCAACCGGAGCACACAGTGGTGATGGATGCGTCCCTCCTGGGATGGGGTGGCCACTTGGGAGAGGCGGAGATCAGAGGCCTCTGGTCTCCGGCGGAGTCCCGGCTCCATATCAATCTTTTGGAGCTTCGGGCGATCCGGCTTGCACTGAAGGCATTCCTTCCCTCTGTCCGGGGAAGTGTAGTGCAGGTGTTCACGGACAACACCACCGCCATGTGGTATTGCAACAAGCAGGGCGGGGTGGGGTCGTGGACCCTATGTCATGAGGCTATGCGCCTCTGGACTTGGCTGGAACGTCAAGGCATTACCTTGGTGGTTCAACACCTGGCAGGTTCTCTGAACACCAGGGCGGACGAACTCAGCCGCCGGTGCTTGATGGATCACGAATGGCGTCTGAACTCGGACGTGGCGCAAGGTCTCTTTCTGCAGTGGGGAGAGCCTTGGTTATATCTATTCGCCACTGAAGAGAACGCGCAATGCAGTTCTGCGCGTTGGAATTTCCAAGGCGGCACTCGCTCGGCTACGCTTTTCGTCGCGAGTGGAGTTGCGGTCTGTTGTACGCCTATCCCACTTCTGCCCAGAGTGCTGAAGAAGATTCGGCGTGACGGGGTGTGAGAAGTTGGCCTGGTATATGCTGTTCACTAATTAAAGTGGACACCTTGCACCAGGGCAAATCGACTCTTATGGTAGATAGGTTTAAGACAACCTTTTAAAGAAAGCTATCCTAGTGGTAGCTGTGGAGAGCAGCCTTCAGGCTAAGTCTTGAAGGAATGTAAAGCAGCTTGTTTTACCATATAATCTCTTGAATCACCAAATGAAAAGACACCACACAGGTATATATATCAAATATATATGTATTTATTTCTAAATAACTCTCTACTAATCTCTTTATGAGATTAGAAGACAAACATATGCACAAATCAACGTTTCACAATAAGTTAAGCACAAAATATGGCTGGGGCCCTAGGGGCGTACCAGACCATATACTAAAAAAGGGACTTAGCAACAACGACTTGCAAGGAGACAAGGCCTAGGGCCTTCAGAAGTGCTGGGGCCTCACGAAACCACCCAAGGCAGGTAAGTAAAGGACCCACAGGCGCGGATCGCCGTTAACTTCAATGGGGCAAGTCGCGGTTGGAAATTAAGAGTTCTAGGAGACTTCGGGAGAACCTACAAGCAAGTCACTTACAGGGTAAGTAGTTCTAGGGCCCACACCCACAGGAGCACCGTAGTGCTGGAGTTACCTCACCCAGGGAAGCCGGGTGCGTAGGTGTCCTTTGGTGTCGGGTCGCGGCGTCGTTTTCAATGGCGAACAAAGACGACTTGCTGCTTGCGGGAGCTGAAGAAGTGTCCGGTGGAATCCAAGCCTGGATTCTGAAGAAGGATGACCTGAAAGCAGAGGGGACAGTGTTCAAAGTCACTTGGCAGTGACTCGGGGCAAGGAAGATGGATGCCCACCGTCGTCGGTTGATTCAGGTCGGTTGCGGGTGCCTTGACTCTTCAGCCACGAGGTCCAGGAGGCGTCGACGATGACCAGGAGCTGGATTCTGTGTGTCCCACGAAGTCTGCAGCTTACTGCGGTGTCGGCAACTCGATTGGAGCCAACAAGCCTTGGCAACAGCAAGTCTCGGGGAGATGAAGAAAAGTCGATGGCACAGACCAGCAAGGTCTGAGGGACTCACCCAGCGAGGGTAAGTCAGGGCAGGCCTAGAGCAACCAGGGGAGCCCTTTGGTTTCTTTAAGAAGTCTTCTGGGGACCCACAAGCCGGCTGGCAAGGGATCGCGAAGACACCTCGGGCGGAATCACTCAACAGGGGCCCACGGTCACTCGGGACGGTGTAGGCCTCTGATCTTCGGAGGGATTCCTGCTAGAGGTCGGGACCACACGTGGTCCAAAGCACAAGTTCGTGGAACGTTGTGAAGGGGTTGCACTCGACAATAGTGCACGGTACCCAGGGGTCGCGGTTCCTCGTCACTCGTGGGGTCCACTTGCCTCAGCTTCGCTGGGGACTCACGATGGCCTTGGAGAAGTCAGGAAATCCACTTCTTGGGCTGCAGGGACTTCAGACTCCGGCGGGAGCGGCGTAGTTTGCGACCGTCGTTGTCGTTTTAGGTGCCTGCCAAGCAGGGGAGTCACTCCTTGACTCCAAGGGAGATTCTTCTGTCTTCCAAAGGTAGTGGAACGTCGAAGGGCCAGGATTCTTCTGTAGAGCGTCGTCCAGGGGTTATCTGCTTTGCAATGGCAAGGTTCCCCTCTTATACTAAAAAGAGGAGATGGACTAGCTCTATGACCCCACCTATGGGAGGGTCAAGGGAGGGGGTGGCTACACCCACTTCCCTTTGTCCAGTTTCGCGCACAGAGCAGGGGCAGGTAGCCCCTGAGATGGTTTGAACTGGCATATGCACAGAGGAGCCTTCTGCTCCCCCAGTGCAGGACTTCAAAGCACTCTAAGAGTGCACCCACCCAGCCCCAATACACTAAACCCTGTCTGGGAGGTGGTTACACCTCCCTGTGACAGGATGCCTATTGTTGGGCTTCCTCCACTGTGAGTGTTGGTCATCAGCAGGAGGGCAGCCCAGTGTCTGTGACTGGTGGCATCCATTTTGTGATGCCAGGGCTCTGCAGGATTCTACCGCGTTTCCACAGCAGGTACATGTCTTATCCCTCTAGAAGGGTGGAATGCTACCCCCGCCGCCAGGATTGGCGGGGGGGGTAGTATTCCAAGATGTTTGACACCAAACACGACATGTTTTGATGCAGCCATTCCAAAGTTAGCATTTTACCGTGAGGATATAATGCACTTAATAGTATATGGTTTAACCGCATCCACAAACAGCACCAGAGAATAGACTCTGAGAGCTCCAGAGGGGCCCTGCTCAGGCAGAGGCACCCCCTCACATAGAAGCCAAGCACCCTGCCCTCAGGATTGATAGGGCCTGCCATAGGGGTGACTGATAGGTTTATATGTGTGTGCAGGAGAGATATAGGAAACCTATATCTCAGTGAGGGGTGCTAGCACCACCTCACCCAGGCTGCAGTAGCAGGCCTGTGGTGTCAGATTTAGTCTGCTTCCCAGGGGTGGCATAATACATGCTGCAGCCCCTGGTAGGCCTGTGAAGTACCTATGCCCTTGGCACCTAAGGTACCATATACTAGGGACTCATAAGGCACCACAGTATCCAATCACTAGTGCACCTAGAGTGCACTCCATGTCATTTAGAGAGAGCAGATAGACTGGGGCCCTGAATAGCAGGGTCCCAGTCCAACTAAGTCATAAACCAGCAAAACACCATAAAAAAAGTGGGGGCAACCATATAGTCAGATTCCACCTTCCTACACGGGGCCCAAGTCATTCTTGTGGCTCCGGATTGGGCACGAAGATACTGGTATCCAGAGCTACTCAACATGGCGCTCGATCCCCCGATACGACTGCCTCTTCGGGAGGATCTTCTGTCGCAGCAGCAGGGGACGGTCCTCCACCCGAACCTGTCCAGCCTCCACCTCCATGCGTGGAGATTGAGCAGCGACAGTTGACAGCTTTCGATCTTCCTCCCGAAGTCTGTGATGTCATTCTGGCAGCCAGGCGGCCCTCCACTAAATCGGTATACTCCTGCAGGTGGAACAAGTTTGTGGCATGGTGCACAGCTAAGGCTGTGGATCCCCTTTCTGCCCCGCTTTCCGAAGTCCTTCTGTTCCTTCTGTCTTTGGCCCAGCAGGGCTCTGCTCTGGGCACTATCAAAGGTTATCTTTCGGCCATTTCCGCCTTTCTCAGGCTTCCAGATCAGCCTTCCTTGTTAAAATCTCCGGTTGTTAACCGTTTCCTGAAATGCATTACGCACACGTTTCCTCCCGTGCCGTTCATTATGCCTCAATGGGATTTAAATCTTGTCTTGACATATCTGATGTGCACTCCCTTCGAGCCCCTTCATACCTGTCTTTTGCGTCTTCTCACTCTCAATACGGCTTTCCTGGTAGCTATCACCTCTGCCAGAAGAGTGAGTGAGCTCCAGGCTCTTTCTTCCAAACCTCCTTTCCTTTCTGTTCATCCGGACAAGGTGGTTTTAAGGACCCGTCCTTCTTTCTTGCCAAAGGTTGTCACGCCCTTCCACATCGGGCAGACCATCACTTTGCCCACCTTCTTTCCGCCTCCGCATCCTTCCAAAGAGGAAGAGAGGCTTCACCGTCTGGACCCGAAACGTGTGCTCTCGTTCTATCTGAAGCGCACACAACAGTTCCGGGTGGATGACCAGCTCTTTGTTGGCTACGTGGGCGCCAAAAAAGGTCGGGCCGTGCACAAACGAACCATCTCTCGGTGGGTCGTTGTGTGCATCAACGCGTGTTACTCGTTGGCTAAGAAGGAGCCTCCTGTGGGGCTTTGTGCCCAATCTACCAGGGCGACGGCAGCCACTACTGCCTTGGGAGGCGGCGTTCCCTTGCAGGATATTTGTCAGGCAGCAACGTGGGCCTCGCTGCACACGTTTACCAAGCATTACTGCCTTGACAGTCAGGTCCGGAGAGACGGCTTCTTTGGCCGTTCTGTTCTCCGTGACTTTCTGGTGTAATCCGTTCGCAGACCCTCCACCGGGGTTGGTATTGCTGGGGTATCTATTCTAAGGTAAGGAATCTATCACTAACGTGTCTCTTTCAGATGCACAAGTTACTTCTTGTGTAACGATATATCTGTAAGAGACATTAGTTAGTGATAGATTCCTTACCGCCCCACCCATCCTCCCCGTTCTGCGAACTGATTTCTAGGGTTAAGGTCATCCCTTTCAGGGCCCTAGTTTCATGGCACCAATGGTCAGTTTCTTGCATGGCTCTGCGTTCCTGGCGCGGAAAGTCATGTACAGAGCTGACGTCAGCGCGCATGGGTGGTGCCTAAGTAGTCTCCGTGACGTCATCCCGGCGCTTACGACGCCAGCGACGGACGCGGAGCCGCACGACGCCACCCACTGACGCGCTGGGGTACTGCTAACGAAAAACTTTCCGGATCCAGTCTGACGCCTGGGGATATTCTAAGGTTAGGAATCTATCACTAACTAATGTCTCTTACAGATATATCATTACACAAGTAGTAACTTGTGCGTCAGGGGGAGATGTTCTCCAAAAACTGCTGGCCTAGCATTGCAGTATTTCTACTATTTAGGCAGCAACTGGGTAAATAGTGAATTTTGTTTTGCTACTTGCACTGCTGCCGGCCAACCAGTGTAGTATCTCTACTGTTTGATAGCAGCCAGGTAAATAAAGAAGCTTTCTGCTATTTGCATGGCTGCCAGCTGAACAGTGCAGAATCTCTACTATTCAGCCAGCAGCCGGATAAATTCCTGCTATTTGAACAGCTGTCACACGAACAGTGCGGAATCTCTACTATTTAACCAGCGAACAGGTAATAGTGATGTTTTTCTGCTATTTGCACAGCCCCAGCCACACAGTGCAGATTCTATATTGTTTAGCCAGTGGCTTAGTAAATAGTGACGTTTTTCTGCTATTTGCACAGGTGCCAAATGGACAGTGCAACATCTCTACTATTTAGTCAGCGGCTGGGTAAATATTTAAGTTTTCCTGCTATTTGTATGGTCACCAGCCGGACAGTGCAGAGTATCTACTGTTTAACCAGTAGCCGGGTAGATAGTGAAGTTTTTCCCTATTTGCGTGGACGCCAGCCAAACAGTTCAGAATGTCTACTGTTTAGACTGCGGGTGACTAAATAGTTCAAGTTTTTCTGCAATGTGATTGTCACAGGCCAAACAGTTTTGAATCTCTACTATTTAGTCAGCTTCCAGGTAAATGGCGAAGTTGCTCTGCTATTTTCAAGGGTGCCGGCCAAATAGTAAATAATTTCTACTATTTAGCCAGCGGCTAAGCCAATAGCAGAAAAAATTCACAATTTGCCCGGCAGCTGAGTAAATAGCCACTACCATAATTAAATCAGGGGGGCTCCTCCACATGGGCGGAGGAGCGTCGCCCAACTGCTTTCTCGCAGTGCAAGAAGCAGAAACATAAAATGGTATTATCAATGCCATTTTATGTTTCTGCTTCTCTCACTGCGAGAAAGCAGAAGGCTTTGGTTTGGGGTGGTCGATCCTGCTCCAGGGCAGGGGATAAGTGGCTTGCCCATTGTTGTGATCACTGACTGTTTGGTCGGCCCCAGGGCCGACCAAAGCAGTCATACGCACTCTGCCCTTTTCTCCATGTAGGTTGCATGCAGCCTACATGGAGAAAATGGCCTCCCCATAGAGGCCAGTGCTGTCGGTGTCCCAGCCAATTACAACGCTGCCATTGCATCATTGTGATTGGCTTAGGGGAGGGGAGGGAGGCTGCCTGCTTCCTGTGTGGAGCAGAGACATGCAGGACAACATGGGACCAGACTGGACTGGGCCGCAAAGGTAAGTTAATTTTTTTTAAATGTATTTAAAATTAAACCCCCCTGCGCGCGACTCCCTCCCCGCGCGTCTCCCCGCCCCTCCACCCGCGAGTCATGCCGGCCGCGACTGAATTAAATCTATAGATCTGATCATATCTCTAAATAGTGGAACGGTCACGATCAAGCATTGACTGATTTGGTATTGGTGAGAATAGATTTGGAAGTCACTGGCCCAGTAGTTTGGACAAATGCCATCTCAAACAACATATTGTGCAGAAGCTGAGCCACGTACTTGTGAGCGGCTGCAAGAAAACAGGAAGCACAGATTTCTGCGTAGCCCAAAAACCTACCAATGTCTGAGTGGCTATATGTGTTTCCGCATTAATCGGTGAACAAACTGAGGTCTTGTGTTGAGCTGTTCAGGTGTGAGTATGATGGTAAGCACCCAACTTGTCCAGGCATCTTGGGTGCCCCAGTTCCAAGGTTTAGTATTTCAGCCAGTCTCTATATCACAAGCGCTCAGGCCAGTTGTGAGAAACTTACTCAATCCAGACATCCCAAATATTATGGGACCTTCACTACTATTCATAAATGTTGAATAACCCTGCATGCCTGCAGCATGGAACCCTCAAACACTTTAAAAACATTTCTCCATTATAAAAGCAAATAAATGTTACCTTGGTGAAGGCACATTTTGCTTTCTATTTTTAATCTTTTTCAAACAACTTTATCAGAAAATATGAATGCGTGAATTACTAATTTAAAAATGGAATTTAAACATGTATGACATCTTCCTCCCAAACCCTTTTACATTTCCCCTTTCCTTAAAAGAAAAAAACATTGAAAGCCACTTTTACATTTCACCATCAGCATGTGGCCTCCAATAAAAGAAAAAGCAAATTCATTGTCACTTTAAGGGTAGCCAAGGACATCCGAACTCCCAGCATGCAACAACATAGTGACACACTCTACTGAGGGGTGCAGGAACTAAACATCCAGATTTCTGCTCTTCCTTCTTCCTTGACCCTATTGGGGAAGATACACATGTCAGAGAAATTCTATTACAGGCAAGTAACATTTCATTCTGATGGGGACTTCTAAAGCACACTCCTCATCTGTTGAATATTCACGGATGCCAGAATGGATCCAGAAACTTTCCCATAGCTCTCCCATGCATGTGGGGGGTACTGGCTTCATCTCAGTGCCTGAAGCGACACTACAGTAACATAACTGAAGCTATATAGAGCCCAGCACATTGCATTTACATACATTCTTTTTTCCAAGCACTTTGTTGTTGATCCGGGGCTGCTCTCCATTAATTTTGTGTATTTTTTCCACAGATTTTCTGCAAAACAAACGTTTTTCAGTGCAATCAAAGAAATCTGAAAGAGACACGTTAGTGATAGATTCCTTACCTTAGAATATCCCCAGGCGTCAGACTGGATCCGGAAAGTTTTTCGCTAGCAGTACCCCTGCGCGTCAGTAGGTGGCGTCGTGCGGCTCCGCGTCCGTCGCTGGCGTCGTAAGTGCCGAGATGAGGTCACGGAGACTACTTAGGCGCCACCCATGCGCGCTGATGTCAGTTCTTTCTTTTTCTGCGCCAGTAAGCGCAGATCCGGTTAGAGCACGTACCTTAGTCACTTTTTGACTACCCTTTTTTGAGACTTTTGTCTCCTGTTAGCTTTGGTTTCCTTGGTGCACGTAGGGATGCCTAGATTTAAGTCTTGTGGGGCCTGCCGTCGCAATATGTCGGTGGCGGACCCCCACGATGTCTGCCTCTACTGCCTGGAGACCGACCACGACTCCCGGTCCTGTCGGGACTGTTGGGCCATGGCCCCGAAGGCCTTGAGGGAACGGCACCGGAAGCTGCTGGAGGTCCGGCACTCGTCCCAGCGCCGTTCCCGGTCCAGGGGCCGTTCCAGGGAACGCTCGCGGGGCCACAGTCCTCGCTCCTCGGGCTCCAAGTCTTCACCCTCGGATTCGGGTAAGAGACGACACAAAAAGAAGTCGAAGAAGCGTGTTCGCTCTCCGACGTCCCCCCGTCGGTCCCCGGATGCGGACGAGGGGGACAGGAGCTTTGTCCCTGCGGCTCCTTCGGAGCTCGGGAGTCCCGCGGCCTACCCACCTTACCCAGGTCCGTCGGCGACTCCCGCACAGTTGCAAGAGTTTCTTGCTACCATGGACTGCCTTCTTAGGCATCGGGCTCCCGCCGGCACGCCCTCGGGCCCCGCGGTCCCGTGTCAGGATCCTGTTGGGCCGTCAGCGCCGCCGGCGGATCCAGCTTCGGCACCACAGAATCCTGCGCCGTTGGCTCCGGCCACAGAGCCACATGGTCCATCGCTGCCGGCTCCGGCCCCAGCGCCACCCTCGGCTCCGCCTCCGGCGCCGCAGTGGGTGCCATTTGTCCCGCCCCTGCCCGGGTTCCAGGACCATTTTGCTCCTACCTGGGATCCGCATTGGGACTCTACGCCGTTCGTCCCTTCTCCGGCTCCTGCCCTGCCGCAGCGGTCGGTGCCACATGCGGCGGTGGTGGAGGACGACTGGGAGAGGTCTGAGGACCCTCTTTCTCGTCAGTGTGACTCTGAGCAGGACTGGGCGGACGATTTGGGGGACGCCGGCGACCTCGATGTCTCTTCTGACCCGGGGTTTGCCTCTCCCCGCCTACCATGGAGGAGGGCGCCTCCTACACGATGGTGCTCCGTCGGGCAGCTGAGGTTCTACACCTTGACCTCCCTACGGTGACCCTCAAAACTAACCTCCTCACGGAGGTGCTACAGACGGCGTCCACTTCGTCGGAGCCCCTGCTGCCATTAAATGACGCCCTCACTGACGTCTTGCTGGGCACTTGGTCGCGGCCCGCCAGAGGGGCCCCTGTGGATAAAAACTTCGCCAGGCGTCATCGCCCGGTGCCCGGTGACCCTGCCTTTCTGACCACTCATCCTACGCCCGAGAGTCTGGTCATCCAGGCTTCGACATACCAGAGTGCCTTTCCCACGGCTCCGCCGGATAAGGACTCTAAGAAGCTGGAACAGTTCGGCAAGCGGTTGTTCTCTTCGGCCAGCTTGGGGCTGCGGTCGGTGAACACCGCATGCCTGTTGGGCCGTTATTCCCACGCGGTGTGGGATACAGTTGCACAGGTGTTGCCTCAGTGTCCTGAGGAGACCCAAGCTGTGCTGTCCCTAGCTATTGCCGAGGGTAAAGATGCGGCTAAGTTCACCATTTGGTGTGGTTTGGACACCGCGGACTCACTAGGTAGAGCGATTTCTACGACTGTGGCACTTCATCGCCACGCCTGGTTGAGGTCTACTGGGTTCTCGCCAGATGTCCAGAGCTCCCTCATGGACATGCCCTTTGATGGCACTCGCCTGTTTGGCGATAAAGCCGACAGTGCGCTGGAGCATTTTAAGGACTCGTGGGCCACGGCCAAGTCCTTAGGTCTTTCCATGAGGATCCCGGCCACTCCTGGTTTTCGTTCCTTTCGTGGCCACGGAAGGGGCGGCCAGGCACGTTCCTTCAGCAAGCCTGTGCAGAACCAGCCTCAACGCGGACGCGGCTTCCGCAGGGGCGGGTCTGGGACTCAGCATGGGGGACAGTCCACCTCCGCCCCCGTGGGTTCTACCTCCAAACCTTCCTAATCTGAGCTTTGTGGGGCACCCCACGCCAGTGGGTGGCAGGGTCCGCCATCATCTCCCCCACTGGCACGCTATCACATCGGATGAGTGGGTGTTACAGATCATCCACAAGGGTTACTCCCTTCCCTTTCAGTCTGCCCCTCCAGCCATGCCACCTCGGTGCCACCGCATGTCGGGGGACCACTTGGCGCTTCTAAAGCAGGAAGTCACGGCCCTCTTGGCCAAGGGGGCCATCGAGTGTGTTCCTGGGCCAGATGTAGGGAGTGGTTGTTATTCCCACTACTTTCTGGTCCCCAAGAAGGACAAGGGGGGCTTGCGCCCCATCTTGGACCTACGGAACGTCAATCGCTTCCTCCGGAAGGAGAAGTTCAAGATGTTGACTCTGGCTCAGGTCTTGGCTGCCCTCGACCCTGGAGACTGGATGGTAGCATTGGACTTGCAGGACGCCTATTTTCACATCCCCGTCCTGCCGGCCCACCGGACTTACCTGCGGTTCCCGGTAGGCCAGGAGCATTTTCAGTTTGCCGTGCTCCCCTTCGGCCTTACCAGCCCCCCTAGGGTGTTCACAAAGGTGATGACGGTGGTCGCAGCTCATCTGCGCAGGTCAGGGGTGTCAGTCTTCCCCTACCTCGACGACTGGTTGTTGAAGGCGGGCTCGCCCCAGGCAGTCGTCACCCACCTTCAGACTACGGCCGACCTCCTGCATTTGCTGGGGTTCTCCATCAACGTGCCGAAGTCGCACCTGAGTCCCTCTCAGAAGCTCCCCTTCATCGGAGCGGTTCTGGATTCGACGCTGTTTCGGGTTTATCCTCCCGAGCAGCGAGTCCGGGATATTCAGGCTATGATTCCGATCTTTCAACCTCTATCCCGGGTTTCATTCAGGATGACCCACCGGCTCCTGCGCCTGATGGCCTCCTGCATCCTGCTGGTGCAACATGCCAGATGGCATATGCAGGCTCTGCAGTGGGACCGGAAGTTCCAGTGGGCACAGCATCAGGGCGACCTGTCCGATCATGTCCAGATCTCGGAGGGCACTGCACGACAATTGCAGTGGTGGCTCACGAATCGAGATTGGGTCAATGGCAGATCCCTCTCCCTTCCCCAACCGGAGCACACAGTGGTGACGGATGCGTCCCTCCTGGGATGGGGTGGCCACTTGGGAGAGGCGGAGATCAGAGGCCTCTGGTCTCCGGCGGAGTCCCGGCTCCATATCAATCTTTTGGAGCTTCGAGCGATCCGGCTTGCACTGAAGGCATTCCTTCCCTCTGTCCAGGGAAGTGTAGTGCAGGTGTTCACGGACAACACCACCGCCATGTGGTATTGCAACAAGCAGGGCGGGGTGGGGTCGTGGACCCTATGTCAGGAGGCTCTGCGCCTCTAGACTTGGCTGGAACGTCAAGGCATTACCTTGGTGGTTCAACACCTGGCAGGTTCTCTGAACGCCAGGGCGGATGAACTCAGCCGCCGGTGCTTGATGGATCACGAATGGCGTCTGAACTCGGACGTGGCGCAAGGTCTCTTTCTGCAGTGGGGAGAGCCTTAGTTAGATCTATTCGCCACCGAAGAGAACGCGCAATGTCATCAGTTCTGCGTGTTGGAATTTCCAAGGCGGCACTCGCTCGGCAACGCTTTTCGTCGCGAGTGGAGCTGCGGTCTGTTGTACGCCTTTCCGCCTATACCACTTCTGCCCAGAATGCTGAAGAAGATTCGGCGCGACTGGGCCCAAGTCATCCTTGTGGCTCCGGATTGGGCACGAAGATACTGGTATCCTGAGCTACTCAACATGGCGATCGATCCCCCGATCCGACTGCCTCTTCGGGAGGATCTTCTGTTGCAGCAGCAGGGGACGGTCCTCCACCCGAACCTGTCCAGCCTCCACCTCCATGCGTGGAGATTGAGCGGCGACAGTTGACAGCTTTTGATCTTCCTCCCGAAGTCTGTGATGTCATTCTGGCAGCCAGGCGTCCCTCCACTAAGACGGTATACGCCTGCAGGTGGAACAAGTTTGTGGCATGGTGCACAGCGAAGTCTGTGGATACCCTTTCTGCCCCTCTTTCTGAGGTCCTTCTGTTCCTACTATCCTTGGCCCAGCAGGGCTCTGCTCTGGGCACTATCAAAGGTTATCTTTCGGCCATCTCCACCTTTCTCAGGCTTCCAGATCAGCCTTCTCTCTTTAAGTCCCCGGTTGTTAACCGTTTCCTCAAAGGCATTACACACACGTTTCCTCCTGTGCCTTTCATAATGCCTCAATGGGACTTAAATCTTGTCTTGACCTATCTGATGTGCGCTCCTTTTGAGCCCCTTCATAACTGTACTTTACGTCTTCTTACTCTCAAGACGGCTTTCCTGGTAGCTATCACCTTTACCCGAAGAGTGAGTGAGCTCCAGGCTCTTTCTTCTAAACCTCCTTTCCTTTCTGTTCATCCGGACAAGGTGGTCTTAAGGACCCGTCCTTCTTTCTTGCCAAAGGTTGTCAGGCCCTTCCACATCGGGCAGACCATCACTTTGCCCACCTTCTTTCCGCCTCCTTCAAAAGAGGAAGAGAGGCTCCATCGTCTGGACCCAAAACGTGCGCTCTCGTTCTATCTGAAGCGCACACAACAGTTCAGGATGGATGACCAGCTCTTTGTTGGCTACGTGGGTGCCAAAAAAGGTCGGGCCGTGCACAAACGCACCATCTCTCGGTGGGTCGTTTTGTGCATCAAAGCATGTTACTCGTTGGCTAAGAAGGAGCCTCCTGTGGGGCTGCGTGCCCATTCTACCCGGGCAACAGCAGCCACTACAGCCTTGGGACGCGGCGTTCCCTTGCAGGATATTTGTCAGGCAGCCACGTGGGCCTCGCTGCACAAATTTACCAAGCATTACTGCCTTGAGAGCCAAGTCCGGAGAGACGGCTTCTTTGGCCGTTCTGTTCTCCGTGACTTTCTGGTGTGATCTATTCACAGACCCACCACCGGGGTTGGTATTGCTGGGGTATCTATTCTAAGGTAAGGAATCTATCACTAACGTGTCTCTTTCAGATGCACAAGTTACTACTTGTGTAACGATATATCTGTAAGAGACATTAGTTAGTGATTGATTCCTTACCGCCCCACCCATCCTCCCCGTTCTGCGAACTGATTTCTAGGGTTAAGGTCATTCCTTTCAGGGCCCTAGTTTCATGGCACCAAGGGTCAGTTTCTTGCATGGCTCTGCGTTCCTGGCGCGGAAAGTCGTGTACAGAACTGACGTCAGCGCGCATGGGTGGCGCCTAAGTAGTCTCCGTGACGTCATCTCGGCACTTACGACGCCAGCGACGGACGTGGAGCCGCACAACGCCACCTACTGACGCGCAGGGGTACTGCTAGCGAAAAACTTTCCGGATCCAGTCTGACGCCTGAGGATATTCTAAGGTAAGGAATCTATCACTAACTAATGTCTCTTACAGATATATCGTTACACAAGTAGTAACTTGTGCTGTAAGGACAAACTTTTCATTACTTGTGTCCATTGTGAGAAGGTGGCATGGTATATGCTGTCCACTAATTAAAGTGGGCACCCTGTACCAGTCCACATGACCCTTATGATGTATGAGGTCAAAGATAACCTTTAGAAAGCTATCCTAGTGGTAGCTGTGGAGAGCAGCCTTCAGGCTTAATCTTGAAGGAATGTAAAGCAGCTTGTTTTACCAGAATATCACCTCCTGAATGACTAAATGTTTGGAGAACCACACATTGTTTATATAAAATTATGTATTTATTAATATAACACACTCTACTAGTCTCTACACGAGATTAGGGCACAAAGCACACAATACTGAATCAATAGAACATTTGTAAGTAGCACAATACACAGCGGGCTCCAGGGGGAGACCGAACCATATACTAAGAAAATGGTATAACAATCACGACTTGACTAGACACAGTGCCTAGAGCACGTAGAATCACTGGGACCCCAAGGAACCACCCAGAGGAGTGACACAGGGAGCCCACGGAGGACGGGTGCAGTGAGGAAACACGACCGCGTGCTCCGTACAACTCTATGGGAAAGTCGCGGTTGCAAAGTTACAGTTTAAGGACACTTCTTCGAGGACTTCGAGCAAACCCTTTGGAACATAGGAGGTTCTAAGGCCAACCCACCAGTGAGTACCGAGGTACCCGTGTTACCTATCCCAGAGGAGCCGGGTGCATAGGGGTCAAGTGGTGTCGGAAACCTTAGTCGTTTTCAATGGAGAGTTGCAAAGAAGTATTGCTGCCAGGAAGGCAAAGAGTGTCTGGTGGAATCCAAGCCTGGATTCGAGATGAGAGGAACCTGAAAGCAGAGGGGACAGTGTCTGGATCACTTCAGGTGACCAGGGGCTCAGTAGTCGAATGCCCACCGATGTCGAGTGCTTCAGGTGCGAAGAAGGGCTGCTTGACTCTGTAGCCAAGGGGACCAGGAGATGTCGAGGATGACCAGGATCTGGAGGTGAGCTGTCCCACAAAGGATGTCGAGTGCTGAGGGGTCGATGTCCACCTGGAGCACCAACAAGCCTTGGCAAATGCAACCCACACGGTCAGAGTAAACAGGTTAAGGTGTGGCCCAACAAGGTCCAGGGGACTCTCCAAGCAATGGAGAGCTGGGGCACATCTGGAGCAACCAGGTAAGCCCAAGAAAAAACAAGGTGACCCTCGCCAGGACCCACAGGCCAATGGACCAGGGATCGCGATGAGACCTCAAGCTAGTTTGCAAAGTACCAGCCCACAGGACACTCTGTGAATGGAGGCCGGATATCTTCAGTGCAAATGCTGCTCGGGGCCGGGACTATACGGAGTCCAATGCACAAGCTCAGGAATCGTCAACAAGCATATGCAATTTCAAATGTATATGGTGCACAGGGGTTCGGGTTGCACTGCCCCCACGATGGATACTGGTCTCAGAATCACTGAGAGGTCAGATCTATCTCAGAGACCTTTGGGAACCCACCTCCTGTGTTGCTGAAATCTTCGGAGTCCTCAGGAGCTCGGGAGAAACAAACCGGTCAGATGCGTTTAGGTGCCTGCTTCTGCAGGGGAGTAACTCCTTTACTC
The DNA here is from genome assembly GCA_963921515.1 of Calotriton arnoldi. Lineage (NCBI taxonomy): Eukaryota > Metazoa > Chordata > Amphibia > Caudata > Salamandridae > Calotriton > Calotriton arnoldi. Next base: position 255,738 of record CAWUFW010000708.1, read on the forward strand.
TAAGGGAGATTCTTCAGTCGTCCAGCGGCGTGCAGACAGCCGAAGTACTTGGTTTCTTCTTAGCAGAATCTTGTCCAGGTAAAATCTAAAGTCCTGTAGCCAGGTAGCCCACTTTATACCCATGGGAAGGGGTTGGCAAGATTCTAGGGACCCTCCTAGGGGAGGGGCAGGACAGAGGGGTGGCTACACCCATGTCCTTTGTCCAGTTTCATGCCAGAGCAGGAGCCAATGGCTCCCAGAACTGGTTTGAGCTGGACTATGCACAGGGACACCAAATGTGCCCACAGTGCAGACTTTCTGGCACTCTGAGTGCACCCACCAGCCCCAATACACTAAACCCTGTCTGGGAGGTGGTCACACCTCCCTGTGACAGGATGCCTATTGTCATGCCTTCCTCTGCTCAAGCTTGGCTCAGCAGCAGGAGAGCAGAATCGTGTCTGTGGCTGGCAGCGTCCATTTTGTGTTCTCGGGTCGAGAAAGCTGGTACCGGGTAGACCGGTGACCCACAGAGGTCCCTTTGGAAGGGTGGAATCATACCTCCCACACCAGTTACTGGTGTGCAGGTATGATTCCAAGGTGTTTGACACCAAACACGACATGTTTCTAAGCAGCCATTTTAAAGTTAGCATTTACCGCGAGGTTATAAGCACTTAAACATATATGTCTGGCTGCATCACAGACAACCCCGGAGAATGGTCTCCGAAGGCTGCAGAGGGGCTCTCCTCATGCAGGGGCACCCTCTCACGTAAAACCCAGCACCCTGCCTTCAGGATTGATAAGGCCTGCCATATAGGTGACTGATAGGTTTTTAAGTGTAGTGATTTAGATAGATATAATGAACCTATATCTTAGTAAGAGGTGCAAGCACCATCTTACACAGTCTGCTGTAGCAGGCCTGTCGTGTCAATTTGAATGGCCTCTCATGGGTGGCATAATACATGCTTCAGCCCATGGGAGGCCTCTGGGGTACCTATGCCCTGGGTACATGGTGTACCATATACTAGGGACTGATAAGGGTACCCCAGTGTAGGAAGGTGGAATCTGACTATATGGTTGCCCCCACTTTTTTCCTGGTGTTTTGCTGGTTTATGACTTAGTTGGACTGGGACCCTGCTATTCAGGGCCCCAGTCTATCTGCTCTCTCTAAACGACATGGAGTGCACTCTAGGTGCACTAGTGATTGGATACTGTGGTGCCTTATGAGTCCCTAGTATATGGTACCTTAGGTGCCAAGGGCATAGGTACTTCACAGGCCTACCAGGGGCTGCAGCATGTGTTATGCCACCCCTGGGAAGCAGTCTAAATCTGACACCACAGGCCTGCTACTGCAGCCTGGGTGAGGTGGTGCTAGCACCCCTCACTGAGATATAGGTTTCCTATATCTCTCCTGCACACACATATAAACCTATCAGTCACCCCTATGGCAGGCCCTATCAATCCTGAGGGCAGGGTGCTTGGCTTCTATGTGAGGGGGTGCCTCTGCATGAGCAGGGCCCCTCTGCAGTTCTCAGAGTCCATTCTCTGGTGCTGTTTGTGGATGCGGTTAAACCATATACTCTTAAGTGCATTATATCCTCGCGGTAAATGCTAACTTTGGAATGGCTGCATCAAAACATGTCGTGTTTGGTGTCAAACATCTTGGAATACTACCCCCCGCCAATGTTGGCGGCGGGGGTAGCATTCCACCCTTCTAGAGGGATAAGACATGTACCTGCTGTGGAAACGCGGTAGAATCCTAAAGAGCCCTGGCATCACAAAATGGATGCCACCAGTCACAGACACTGGGCTGCCCTCCTGCTGATGACCGAAACTCGCAGTGGAGGAAGCCCAACAATAGGCATCCTGTCACAGGGAGGTGTAACCACCTCCCAGACAGGGTTTAGTGTATTGGGGCTGGGTGGGTGCACTCTTAGAGTGCTTTGAAGTCCTGCACTGGGGGAGCAGAAGGCTCCTCTGTGCATATGCCAGTTCAAACCAGCTCAGGGGCTACCTGCCCCTGCTCTGGCGCGAAACTGGACAAAGGGAAGTGGGTGTAGCCACCCCTCCCTTGACCCTCCCATAGGTGGGGTCATAGAGCTAGTCCATCCCCTCTTTTTAGTATAAGAGGGGGAACCTTGCTATTGCAAAGCAGATAACCCCTGGACGACGCTCTACAGAAGAATCCTGGCCCTTCGACGTTCCACTACCTTTGGAAGACAGAAGAATCTCCCTTGGAGTCAAGGAGTGACTCCCCTGCTTGGCAGGCACCAAAAACGACAACGACGGTCGCAAACTACGCCGCTCCCGCCGGAGTCCGAAGTCCCTGCAGCCCAAGAAGTGGATTTCCTGACCTCTCCCAGGCCATCGTGAGTCCCCAGCGAAGCTGAGGCAAGTGGACCCCACGAGTAACGAGGAACCGCGACCCCTGGGTACCGTGCACTATTGTCGAGTGCAACCCCTTCACAACGTTCTACGAACCTGTGCTTTGGACCACGTGTGGTCCCGACCTCCAGTAGGAATCCCTCCGAAGATCAGAGGCCTACACCGTCCCGAGTGACCGTGGGCCCCTGTTGAGTGATTCCGCCCGAGGTGTCTTTGCGATCCCTTGCCCGCTGGCTTGTGGGTCCCCAGAAGACTTCTTAAAGAAACCAAAGGGCTCCCTGGTTGCTCCAGGCCTGCCCTGACTTACCCTCGCTGGGTGAGTTCCACAGACCTTGCTGGTCTGCGCCATCGACTTTTCTCCATCTCCCCAAGACTTGCGGCTGCCAAGGCTTGTTGGCTCCGATCGAGTTGCCGACACCGCAGTCAGCTGCAGACGTCGAGGGACACACCGAATCCAGCTCCTGGTCGTCGTCGACGCCTCCTGGACCACGTGGCTGAAGAGTCAAGGCACCCGCAACCGACCTGAAGCGACCGACGACGGTGGGCATCCATCTTCCTTGCCCCGGGTCACTGCCAAGTGACTTTGAACACTGTCCCCTCTGCTTTCAGGTCATCCTTCTTCAGAATCCAGGCTTGGATTCCACCGGACACTTCTTCAGCTCCCGCAAGCAGCAAGTCTTCTTTGTTCGCCATTGAAAACGACGCCGCGACCCGACACCAAAGGACACCTGTGCACCCGGCTTCCCTGGGTGAGGTAACTCCGGCACTACGGTGCTCCTGTGGGTGTGGGCCCTAGAACTACTTACCCTGTAAGTGACTTGCTTGTAGGTTCTCCCGAAGTATCCTAAAACTCTTTATTTCCAACCGCGACTTGCCCCATTGAAGTTAACGGCGATTCGCGCCTGTGTATCCACACTGCACGCGCTCCCCGTGGGTCCTTTACTTACCTGCCTTGGGTGGTTTTGTGAGGCCCCAGCACTTCTGAAGGCCCTAGGCCTTGTCTCCCTGCAAGTCGTTGTTTCTAAGTCTCTTACTTAGTATATGGTCTGGTACGCCCCTAGGGCCCCAGCCATATTTTGTGCTTAACTTATTGTGAAACGTTGATTTGTGCATATGTTTGTCTTCTAATCTCATAAAGAGATTAGTAGAGAGTTATTTAGAAATAAATACATATATATTTGATATATATACCTGTGTGGTGTCTTTTCATTTGGTGATTCAAGAGATTATATGGTAAAACAAGCTGCTTTACATTCCTCCGAGACTTAGCCTGAAGGCTGCTCTCCACAGCTACCACTAGGATAGCTTTCTTTAAAAGGTTGTCTTAAACCTATCTACCATAAGAGTCGATTTGCCCTGGTGCAAGGTGTCCACTTTAATTAGTGAACAGCATATACCAGGCCAACTTCTCACACCCAGTATCCAATCTGGAGTGTACCTAACGTACATGCATATCAATTTACAGGAGAAAACAGATAGACTGGGGTCCTGGATAGCAGGATCCCAGTCAGACTAGGCCAAAAACAGTGTGACATCAACAAAAAGTGGGGGTAACCATAAAAAGCAGATACTACTTTCCTACACCCATGCCAAGCGTTGGGCTCAATGCTGTTCACGTTCAAGTTTGAGATCTTTTTCGAAGTCTCACGCCTCTCCTTTAACCAAGTCCTTCTAGGAGTAAAAGAAGAAATACAAGAAGAGAAGGTAGCATGACAACAACTCCCCACAACTTCAGTCCGGGTCCAAAGGTAGGTGACATCGACAAACTCCACCACCTACCAGGGAAGTCCTCCTGGCAGTTAATGTTTTTGGACACTACTCCACCTGGGGAGCCCAGTCTGGTGGAGTCGCCCACTGCGGTGCCTGCCCCAGGCCAGTTCCAAATCCTGTGCCATCTACTCCATTCAAAGCACCTACTTCAATGCCTTTGTACCCTGAGCTCCCACCACTAGAGGCCAAAAAAGCTCTGTTTCTTAATTCTTTAATGACTGAATTTCATTTTCAGGCAGGGTGCTGTCCCCTCCAGTGTGCCCTTGGGCTTCATGGGTCTGTGTGGGGCTCTGTAAGGGGCTCCTGCTGGCTGATAGGCCCTCAGCGCCATACAACTCCATGACTCCGCACTAGGGATGCCTCCAGTGCCGGCCTGCTTCATGTCAGTTCCAGGATCTTGTCTGATGCCGATGCCTGCCCTGGTGCCTCTTCTGGCTCTGCATCCGGTGCTGACAGCAATGCCAGATTCTGTGTCAGCCCTCCACAAGATCTCCCAAAGACAAGGACCATCTATTTTAGGTCCAGGAGGAAGGCTCAAAGGATGCTGGAGGAGAGAAGGTATAGACAATCATCTCGCCCCAAACCTGCGCCACATTACTGCTACTGGTAGACTATGCAGGAATTGTTTGGGTCTGACTCAGATACTATTCAAATGCCTGTCCCCATTGAGCATGACGATGATGCAAAGTAATAAAGCATGGCAGCTATTCATTTGCTCCAACCCAGAAACTTCCAGTTATATGGGGCTACAGAATGCCAGTGGATACATCAACAGAAATGAAGTGCCCCACCTCCTCGCTCCACCCCCTTCGCCCTTGACCCTGCTTCCTTTCATGCAGTAATCTGATAGAGACATCTAGCCGCAGATTCCTTAACTTAGAATATCCCCAGGTATCAGACTGGATCCGGAAAACCTTTTGCAGCAGCACCTCTGCGCGCCGGGGGACGGCACCACACGACCCCGCCCTGACGTCGTCCACGTACGTGACGTCAGCTAGGTCATATAAGACCCTCCCGGCGCGCTGACGTCAGTTTCCTTCTTTTCCGCGTACAACGCGGATCCGGAGTGAGCGGTTCCTCTGGCCTGTTTTCAGGCCCTTTTTCGACGCTTCGCATCTGGAACAGTGTGCGATGCCCTCGGGCTTTAAATCCTGTACTTCCTGTTTGCGGCAAATGTCCGCTACGGAACCGCATCTTATCTGTATGTGGTGTCTAGGCGAGCACCACGACTCCACGGACTGCGACGCCTGCCAACACCTCAAACCGAAGACCCTGCGGGAGCACCGGATGAAGCTTCTTTCAGCACGGCTGTCCCAGTCGGAGTCATCTCGTCTCCCGGCTTCAATGCGGTTCAGCCGTCGATCGCCCTCTGGGGCCCCGGGCCGTCGTGTCGCCGAGGTCCTCGACCTCACCTTCCTCTGTTGCCAGGGGCACTGGTTCCTGGAACATTCCGGACGTGCGCCCCCAACAGTCACCCCCCCTGTATCCACCCTATCCGGGTGCGGGGGCGACTCGGGTCCAAATGGAGGCCTATGCCATGGCTTTGCTGGCCTCCCTTGGGTCCTCTCCCATCCCTGGGGCGTCCTCGGGGCCTCCGCTACCTGTGGGGTCCCCAAAGGACTCGCCGGTGGGTTCGCCCCAGGCGTCAACTGAGCCCTTGCCCTCCGGGGATGTCGGAGATATGGTATCGTCAGGGCGCGGCCCAGCTGGGTCCCCCTCTACGATCCCTATGGCATCATCAGGGTGCGGCCCGGCTGGGTCCCCCTCTATGACCCATTGCACCCCTGCAGCACCACGTAGTTCCGTGGGGCTCCCTGTGGCATCGTAGGTGATTGCTGGTGCTCCAAGCCTCGCTTTGTGCACCCCTCGGCCTCCCGGACAGGCAGACGCCGGTCCGGAGCCGGGCTCGGTGCCGGTCCGGCGCCGTAGACTCGCCTCCCCGGCTCTGCCTCTGCTTCTTTGTCCGGAGTCAGGGCCTCTTACGGTTGGGGCTGAGTCGGCACCGCTGCGGCGCTGGAGGCTTGCCTCCCTGGATCCGGCTCCTCCTCCTTCTTTAGAACGGGGAGCTCATCGTGGATTCGGCACCGAACGGCGCCGACTCGACGCCGGATGGAGTCGAGTCGGCGCTGGACAAGGCTCCATCGGCGCCAACTAAAGTTGTTTTGGCGCCGCGTCCACGCCGGGTTGTTGATGACTCTTCTCCGGAAGCATCGGAAGGGGGTTTGGCGTCGACCTCACGCCCGGCGACGCCGGTCATATTCTTGCCTGTGCCTCCCATAGAATATGTGGGTCCGGCAGGATCCCCGCCTCCTCCAGAGCACCCGCACCCGGCAGGCTCCTCGCCTACTCAGGAGCCTCGTCAGGACCCCCATTCCTCAATGGGGCTCCCCTCCCTTGAGCATTGGTCGCACCCCCACTGTCTTGGGAGGGTTAGCTTGCAGCCCTCGCCTAATGACGAGCCACTGTCCCCTCCTCGGAGGGCTACCGAGGCTGGTGCGTCTTTTCTAAGAGTGGTCTCCTTGGCCACTCTGGTTCTTAACATGCAACCCCCTTCGGCGCCCCTGTCTGTGGACCCCTTACTTGATGTCCTTCACCGTGGGTCAGGGAATGTGGAGCCGCTTCTGCCATTTGAAGCCTCTCTTTATGATGCCCTTTTGGGTACCTGGGTTTGACCAGTTTCTGGTGACACGGTGGCTCGTTCGGTCTTGCACCGCCACCGTCCTGCTCCACATGATCCGGTCTGCTTATTCGTGCAACCAGACGCGCAGGGGTTTGTTTTTCAAACTGCCTTTCCTTCCTTGCCCCGGCTCATGCTTCCTCCCTCCCGGGAGTCCCGATGGCTTGAGTCATGGGGTCGGAACATCTTTGCTTCCACTAGTGCTGCACTGCGGTCACTTAATACAGTGTGTGTCCTGGCTCGGGCTACTTCTGCCCTGTGGGACTATGTGGAGTCTTTGCTCTCCACCAGCACTGAAGGCGCTCCTGTTGACCTCCTTCCTCTTCTCCGGGATGGCCGTGACCTTGCTGAGTTTACAATCCGCTCCACCTTGGATACTGTAGATTCCTTAGGCCGGGCTATGGCTGGCTCTGTCGCCTTGCGGCGCCATGCTTGGTTACGAGATAGCGTCTTTCCAGAAAATATCCGGGAGAGACTTGTTGATTTGCCCTTTGATGGGGTTTTATTGTTTGATGCACACGCCGACTCGGCTGTTCAGCGTCTCCTTGCGGGCTTTCGCCCCCTCTTAGACCTGTGTTCCTCAGGCGTTTGTCCTGGTGTGGTACCTTTTCATTTAGCATCCTTTTGATGCGTTCTATCTTTTCGGCTGGTAGTAAGCCTCAGGTCTTCCTTTCGCTGGTCGAGGATGGTTACTCTTTCATTTAGCATCCTTTGGATGCGTTATGCGTTTTATACTGGCAGTTAACCTACTGTGGCAGTGTTCCACAGATTGTTCCTCGGACTGTGGCTTGCCCTGATAGGTGTTCCCCGTTGTTGGGGTGTGCATACTCCGTGTGGGGTACTTGTTTGCTATTATATAGCTCTGTTAGGTCAACTGGGCCTAAAGCATCCTTTGGCCTCTATGCGTCCTAATGTGCTCTTCTCTGCCGTTATAGGGCGTTCAATGTTATGCCTTGGCACCATCTTTTATACCTCATAGGTCCTCTGGCTATTGTTTCCATTTCCTCCGTGGGAGGTTTTCGGGGTGTTCTTCACGCTTTATAGGCAGCTTCCGTCTGCCATTACTGCAACAGGTGTGTTCCTCTACAACCATGTTGCATAGTCGTGGCTAGTTTCCCCGTCTTTGCTATGTATCTATGTACTTATGTATCTATATATACAAGTTCCATGGTCACCTCTTTTCGAGGTTACAACGTCTGGTCCTAAGTCTCCATGTTTCAGGGAGCCTTTTAGTAATGCATGCGCATTGCCGATAAGACCTCTTTTTGTGTTCTGCTTTCTGGGGTGCTTCCCCGGATTTACACTGCTCCCTTCTACGTGTTAAGTTACTGAACACTCTCTTCTGGACAAGGATTACTTTCCTTCCCGTCGGAGAGGGTGGTCTAACATTCTGCGTTTCTACGCCTTCGTACTTTGGTGCCTCTGCTGCACCTTCCTTCGGAGGTGCCTCCTTCTTTAAGTTCGCCCTATGTGATATCAGCTGGGCTTCCAGCTGCCTGGTCGAGCCGCCTTATGCTTATGTTAGCTACGCCACCTTATGGTCTCTGTGGCTGTTTGCTCTGGGCGTGTTTCTGTGCTGGCCTGTATCAGCGTGCTTATCATTGTCCCTGTTCGCCCCTGTTCTCCCTTTTGGAACTGGGTGTGCACTTGGCGTATTTCTTGTCTCCGCCTGCAATTCTAAATATATTGCTGATTTCTACCGCTTCACCTTTGGTTCTTGGCTATAGCCTCTCCGGCCTTCCCTCCGTGGGCTAGCCTGGTAGGCTCTGGTTGCATCTCTTTATGTTTCTTCTCAACCTTTGGTCGGTGTTCACATACTGCGCCATTACGCTGAAAGGGTTGTTCTGGTATATAGCTGGTGCGTTTCTGTCTCTCAGGCTTATACAAGTATGGTGTAGCCCCATTCTGGCATTTTTACAATGTCTTGCATCCCGTTATCTTTTGTTCTTCAAAACTAATTGGGTTGCTGTTTGACTGTTCTGCCATAGCATTCCCCATTGTCCGTCACACTGTTGCCGGCTCAGGTGCTTGGCGATTTCTGTTGTTTTGCCGCAGACCCACCTCCCCTTTTGGGGTATGGCTGTGGTATCTATTCTAAGTTAAGGAATCTGCGGCTAGATGTCTCTATCAGATGTACGAGTTACTTACCTTCGGTAACGATGTATCTGGTAGAGACGTTGTCTAGCCGCAGATTCCTTAACGCCCACCTAGCCTCCCCGTTCTGCGACAATCTTGCCAAGTGGGGCTCTCCGCTGGCCTCTCTGTTGCCATTGGTTTTTCGCTCACGGGTGCTCACATTGTTGCGTTCCTTTGAGAGTTGCCATATACATTTGACTCCCTCTCAGGGGTTTCTTACATCTACAATGATGCCTTTTTCATTAACCTTCACCAGGAGATTCCTTTTCATTTTCTTCTCTTCTCCTGCTGCCTTCCCTCCCTCCCGCCTTCTCTATTGGCTCAGGGTTCTGGTCTCCTCTACAGTCGTCTTCTTTGGGGATCTGTTAACATCTGTTCCAGACCTCCATTACTATAGGGGTAGTGCCAGTCTTTTCATTTTTCATACCTTCCTGCGGTGGACTGTTGTTCTCTCTTGTGCTCTGTTCTTGCTAGAAAGCACAGTCCTACTGATAATAACAGTCTAGTTCTATCTGTTGTTCTACATGGTAATAACAGACTATTTCTCTCTGTTGAGATGTTCTTCCCTTGTTGCACTTAGGAAGGGTCTTCGCATTGCTTGCGGGGTCCTTTCTCACATTTTTTTCATTTATATGTACACAGTAGGTAATTCTGTCTTTTACGATGGCGTCTTGCACCATCTTCCTTCTTTATTCATAGATTTTCATCCCTCGCACACTGTTCCCATACTTTCACAGTTTTTTTATTGGTGGCTCTGCGTTGTGCCGCGGAAAGGTTTCTCCGAAGAAAACTGACGTCAGCGCGCCGGGAGGGACTTATATGACCTCGCTGACGTCACATACGTGGACGACGTCAGGGCGGGGTCGTGTGGCGCCGTCTCCCGGCGCGCAGAGGTACTGCTGCAAAAAGTTTTCCGGATCCAGTCTGACGCCTGGGGATATTCTAAGTTAAGGAATCTGCGGCTAGACAACGTCTCTACCAGATACATCGTTACCGAAGGTAAGTAACTCGTACATTAGGAAGGTGGCGGAAGTAATGAGCTTCCTCAACCAACAGTAGCGACCAAGGCCAATATTTTGTCTTAGGCGTTTAAACCTGCATCCTCTTTATCGGAGCAAGATCCTTTCAAGGATGCTCTGCTGGAGCCCATCAAGCCTGCATGAGACAAGTCCACCTTGGCTCTGGCAGTCAACAGACTAATAGCAAGAAGATACAGGCTGGCACCAGGAGATCCAGCATTTCGTTTCTCTAATGCCTCATTAGAAAATGTAGTGGTACATCCTCCTGTTGCAAACAGTTTCTAGGAGCCTTCTATACAGGCTTCCTACTGACACTAAACCCTAAAAATCTGAGAGGGTAAGCAAAAAAGTCTTCTCAGCCGGGAGCTTGGCGCTGAAGTCAATTATTGTGACCTGTCAAGTAGAAAGGTACACACATAGTCCTTGGATGATGGCTAGCCTAGTAGTGCAATGTTTGCCAGAATCCCTCAGAGATCACTTTGCAAAGGTTGCAAAGAATGGCCAGGATGCCTCACGCCAAATTAGCAGGGTAGGTTGCCAGAGATATAGGGTGATTTGTAGCCCTAAGAAGGCATGCCTGGATATTCTGAAGATGTGCATTTGAATCTCATGGACATGCCGTTCAATGGGACTCACTTGGTTGAAGAAAAGGCAAACTCGACATTGGAAAGATTTAAGGAGAGTAGGGCTACGATCCGCACTCTTGGCCTTCAGTCTAGGGCAGGGTTAATAGGCAGTTGTGGATATTTCATAGTTTTTCCAAGGATTTCTCCTTTCAGCAGTCCCAGCCCACCCAGCTGCTACTCCAATAGAGAGGCAGGTCCTAGCAAAAGGTTTCCAGGCCTGTATAAGCCCTCCTGCTCTTCCCCAATACCACTTGAAAAGCTGCTTTAGCTGGACTCTCAAGATACATGTGTGGCCAATTGGAGGGCAGGTATACTTCATTCTACAGCTCTGGAAGGCCATAGCATCTGACCAATGGGCCTTACAAATGTTTGAAAGGGGTTATACTCTACCCTTTCAGCAGGCTACTTCTCACTTCCAGCCCCTCTCAGTCTCTAAGTCAGAGGAACATCTTAGGATCATGAAGCAAGAGTTGGCAGCCCTGAGGCCGAAAGGGGCTATGGAGTTGGTGCCAGAAAAAGAAAATGGACAGGGGTGCTACTCTGTGCTTCCTGGTTCCCATGAAGGACACAGGACTTTATCTGATTCTAGACCTCATTCTTTTGAACTTTTTTACTTAACAAAGAAAAGTTCACAATGCTGTCTCTGGTTCAAGTTCTTCTAGCAGTGGAATTAGAAGGCTGAACAGCGTCCCTCAAGTTACAGGATGTTCAGTTCAAAATATAAAACATGCAGTTGCACAGCAGGTGCCTGCATTTCGTAATAGGGTCCACTCACTACCAGTTCCTGGTCCTCCCTCCTGTTTGGTCTAACATGGGCATCATGGCTCTTCACAGAGGTAATGGGAGTGGGTGCGGCCCATCTCAGGAGATTGTGGATTTCTGTACCTGCACCTGGACAACTAGCTGCTCAAATCCTGTACACTGAAGGTGGTGTTTCAAAACCTGCAGGCATCATCAGCCATGCTGTTCGATTAGGTTTTTTCCACCAAAGTGACCAAGTCTAATTTAGAGCCCTCTCAGTGCTTCCTGTTCATAGGTGCAGTATTGAATACAACATCTCTCCAAGCCTTCTCTCCTCCCCATATTATCAGGGACATTCAGGATATGATTTGATGGATCAAGAGGGTGCTTGTGCTCTGTTCTTGATGGTTCTTCGCCTGATAGGTCTACTGGCTTCCTGCATTCTGCTAATAAAGTACGCACACTGGCACATGAGAGCTATCCAGTGGTGCCTCCACGGCAGTGATTCCTATATGGGAGAGACCTGGAAGACACTATTATGATCTCTTGGGAAACTGGCAGATCTCACTTTGTGGTCATTCGAGGATTCCCTGTCTCAAGGGATGTATTTTTTCCTTCCAACTACCATGGCTATGGTTGTGATGGATGTGTTCACCCTCAGGTGGGGTGCTCATCTGGAGGAACTGGAGATCAGAGGTCTCTTGTCTCTGACAGAGCAGTTTCTTTAGATCAACCTGCTTGAACTGGGGGCTAATCATCTAACATTCAAGGCCTTCCTCTCCTCCCTTCCCTTTCAGTCCATCCCGATCCGGACGGACTGTCCATCTGTGATGTGGTACATCAACAAACAGGTAGGAATGGATTCTCACCTCTTTGGCGAGGCACTATGACTCTGAACTTGGGCGTACCAGCATGGGGATTTGGCTAATTGCCCCCCATCTGGCCAGCTTTTTGAACAATTCTGCAACAGTCTCAGTCAGCATAATCTTGATACCACAAGTGGTGCCTCAATCCGATGTGATACAGATCATCTAACCACTCAGGTAGACCTCTTTGCCACTCACAGCAAAGCCCATTGTGTGAAGTTCTGCAGCAAGGAGCCTTGGTGTGTTTCGATTGAGGTAGAACTTTTGACATGATTACATGCTTCCTCCAATACACTTCATTACTCGGTTTCAGAGGAAGATTTGTCCGGACGAGGCACAAGTCATTTTTATTACCCCAGACAAGCTTAAAAGGGTGAGGGACACAGACTTCCTGCACCTCGGCTTGCGTCTCCCTCTCCGTCTTCCTCTCAGGGCGGGCCCCATCTCCCAGTCTGGGGAGGCAAGTTCTCAGTCCTGAGATCCTTTCCACTGCCGCTGGAGGAGGTTGGTATGATCCTATCTCCTTGTTGCTCCTCTACCAAAATGGTCTATTCTTGCAGGTTGAATAGATTTATTGCTTGCTGTGCAGATCATGATGTGGACCACCTGAGGGCTCTCCTTTCTGAACTACTCCTTTTTTCTTTTTCTATGGCCAGCAGGATTGCACTTTGGCTCTGTCAAGGGGCAAATTACAGCCTTATAGACTTTTCTCTGTCTTCCAGATCCGCCATCCCTCTTCAAATCACCAATAGTGATGAGGTTTTAAAAGGTCCTGGCAAACAGTACCAATGGGATCTTAACTTGGTTTTGACATTTTCGTTAAGGGCTTAATTTGAGTCCCTCCACGGTTGTCAATTATGTTTACTGCCATTCGAAACAAATGTTTTTGTTGCCATCACATCAGCGAGGCATGTCAGTGACTTGCAGGCACTGAGTGTCCCCCACGGTACCCTCCTTCTTTCAGGAGAAGCTGAACTTTAGCACTAAATCAGCCTTCCTTCCCAAGGTGGTGACCCCTTTCCATCTGGGGCAATCGATTAGCCTTCCTACCTGTAACCGTCCACCTCACCCCACCAAGGAGGAGCAGAGACTAGACCTGCTGGGCCCAAAGATGAGCGGTTGGCTATTACATTGACCGCATTATGGAGCTCAGGTCTGACGACCAGCTCTTTGTGGGGAATACGGCAGCAGGAACAGCAGAGCATTCAAGAAGGGGACTTTTTCCTAATGGATAATTCAGTGCATTAAAAGGTGCTATGCCCTTGCAAAGAAGAACCGTCAGCGAGAATCTGGGTCCATAATACAAAAGCAAAGTCCTCCACCTCAGCATTGACCATGGGTGTTTTCTTGGCTGATATGTGTAGGACAGCGACATGGGCTTCACCAAACATTATTGTCTAAATTCGAAGCTGTGAAGGAATGGCCATTTCACACACTTGGTGCTCCAGAATATCACCATCTGACCATCCTTAATACCAAGCAAACACAAGGAGATGATCGATGGAGCACTGAAACTTTGCAGACACTCACCCCCAGTCACAGATGTGGGTTGAATCCATCATCGTTCTTTAGCTCACTTCGCCACACCAGTTCAAACAAAGCTATAAGCAAATTAGTCTTGACATTGTGCCTCATGGGTACAGTCCAGCCCGACCTGGCAAGCCACGTCTTCCCTGGACCAGAAACAAGCATCCTTAATACCAACCATCTGGGGAGAATGCTGCTTTGACATCTATTCAACAGTTGAGGAATGTACAGGAAGAATTTTACATCAAAAGAAAAGGTTACTTACATTTAGTAACAGTACTTCTGGTGAAAATTCTATATGCCTGCAGATTAGTCACCGACCCAACCTGTCTCCCTGTCCTGAAGGATGGCCATAGACCTCATTAATAAGGTTTCATTCTAGATTTTTACACTGCGAAACTGAAATTTATGTTATTTTTTAGTATCTGCCTCTAAGAACTGGGTAACAGATATTAGTGCTCCTGGGTGGGTGCTATGTTAATATTGGTGAATGCAATGCCAATCTTCGCAATGATATATGCACGCATAGCAATGTCAATACCAGTAAATGCAATGTCAATGTACGCCATAATCTATGCACGCATAGCAATGTCAATCCAGTAAAAACGATGTCGATGTACGCTATGACAAATGTACGCATAATAATGAGAATGTTGGTAAATATGATATCAATGACCAACTATGTACAAGTAGTAACAAACTTGTATCATTGCTGTCTAATTCACCTGGGATGACCTCCCCATCAACCCTCATTCAGAGATACGTGGTCAGACAGGCTCTGCAACCCAAACCCAAGCCTACCGATTGATAGGTCACAGGTGGGGTTACACTTAGGCTGAAGACAAACGTGCAAACAGGGAGAACCCTCATCGATCCCACAGATAGATAGTTACACCACAAACAGATCCGTGGAGGTTGGCCCCAATAAAACACTTTTGGCCAAAGGCGCCGTTCCCAAAATACCACAAAGTCAGCTGCTGCATGTAGTTAGGATCACTCAGCCAATCAGAACACAGCATGCACAACACATGCAGTGACCTCGTGCTCCCCATGCCGTGCGTTAGTTTTGGACAGTGCGGAGCACAGGCTGCAAGTTGTTCTCCCGAAGTATGCAATATTGCTCAGGGACACATTACACTGAACCAAATGAACAAACACACCTTCAGGAGTAGAAGAGGACGACAGTGTGTGTGATGTTGGAAAGAGGCTTTGCATCTGCTATGGACACATTAGATCAAACAAAAGAATGAAGACAAGAAGGTCTGCATGTCCACTTGAGCCACATATCTCTCAAGAGACTTACAGAGGGTAGAGACCATCATGAATGCGTAAAGTATACATTTTCCTCATGTTCCTTAATGACCGTGTTAGCCAATCATGATGCATGGTTGTAGCAAGAGGGACTTTGTTATCAGAATTTCAGAAACCTTGCAATCTGATAATTACTAAATGTATTCACCTCGCCTATGCAAGGTTCAGGCCCTCAAGCGGCCATTCAGGAAGTGCAGCCTGACAAATAACTACCTGTTAAACCAACGCTTGGCATCCCTTCAGAATGGTTACATACAAACATATTGCTGCTAACGTTTTAAAGGCATTTTACATATCCAACTGGAATTTTATGCATATACTTATAATCTGCTTTTTTAATTATTATATTTAGTCAATTTATAATACGGGCAGTCTTCTTGGTGGACCACTTGCGATAACCTTTTATCTTTTTCCCACACTTGTTTACTGTAATAACAATGCTACTAGCACCTGAAGGCACTAGAAAATGATCAGAATGTTATGTATTTATCTAAAACTTGCTTTTGCCTCGAATTATTTGATCTTATTTAATGTGAGAGCCCTCTTTTTGCACATTTTCAAATGTTTTTTCAATGCCCATATATAATAAAGAATTTACAATTCACTTGTTTGTGTTCACAGAGATTCATCCATTGGGATTATGAACTCTTATATTGCATTTGTTTCTTCACACAAGTAGTTACAAACTCTTGCTTGCATAAGTCTAATATACAAGAAGGAGCTAACTGGACCTTCTATTACACAGACTTTGATATTCTTCCTGGAAGTACAGTATTAAGGTATTGCTTAGATGAGCAACTGATTGTTGATTAATTAGGCAACAACATCATATTATTAAACACTTTTCATGAACCAGTTACGCTGAAAGTAATTCAAAGTACAGAATATTATTACATACATTTAAAGGTAGTTCTCTTTATTGCAGCAAATAAATGCTTAGAGTATTAATATATTACATTGTATGATTCTTGTTATGTTTCAGCTTTAGGAAAACACCAAGTTTCATTCAGCTATAGACATTTGGAAACACAGAGATTATCAAAAGGTATGTCATATACAATATCAGAAGTTAGATTCCAAAGCGATTATAATAACAGTACTAAATGTGTTTTCTTATCTTTAGATAGCTATGTTCCTGCAGTGCAGATCAAGCCCAGATGTGCAATCAAATTGTGCGATGAAATCCACTGTGTACATCTGACCAATAAATTGTCAGTGTATGTTTTACAGAAGTCACAATACCCTGGAGCACACATCGCACCCGTTGGATCTGGATTTCAAATTTAGTGCATTTCGGTATATAGTTAAAGAAAAAAACTTAAATATCAAAATCCAGCTGTATTACAAAATATAAGGACACAATAAGAACAATGTTTAAAAAAATTAAGAAATTAGCTAAGAGGTTCAGGAGATAATGAATACACACTGTCCTCATAAGACACCAGTGTTTAACATCAATGAATTCTAAGTCTAGACCATTCCAAATTCAAGATGTACCTTCCTTAACTGGCTGTATGCTCCCATAACAGACCAAGACTACAACATCCATGGGAGTCTGTTCATAAGAGGCTCTTAGGCAACCCTAGGAGCATGAGATTCAAGCAGAAGTTACTTCATCTCTTGTTGTATTTCTTCCAGCAGTTAATTAAGAGATTAATTCTCCTCCCTTTTCCAGGCTTTTACTAATGAGCAGTGAATTCAGCGTACTGTTTTAAAGAGGGCAGTCTTTCATGTCATTAGAAGGTACCATTAAACCAAAATTAATGCATCTAATTTCCCCTTTCGCAACAGTGTGATTTTGAACAAGCACTATGAAACTTTTCTTATGAGTGTATATGTCTCACAAAGCCAATCCTGAAAGGTGAACATGTGACTAAAACAACGCTTTTTGCCTGTTAACCTGCTGGGGCCACCTGCTGGGAGTCACAAACCCTGTGTTTTGAACACCATGGTGGGACTCCTGTCCCAGGGTGCATCCTGCCTGCGTGACGCTGTTGGGGGCCGAAATCCCTTGTTGCCACACACTCTGGTGGGATTGTATGTCCCAGGGTGCTACCTGCGAAAGAGCCGCTGCCGTGGGGGAGGCATGACCAACACACGTAAAGAGCTGCCTCTCCCCCCGCAGCACAGAACACTTTTTGCCTGTTTGCCTGCTGGGGATCACAAACCCCATGTTTTGGACACCCTGGTGGGACTCCTGTCCCAGGGTGCATCCTGCCTGTGTGACGCTGTTGGGGGCCAAAATCCCTTATTGCCGCACACCCTGGTGGGACTGCATGTCCCGGGTTGCTACCTGCGAAAGAGTCGCTGCTGTGGGGGAGGCGTGACCAATGTGCATAAAGTGCTGCCTCTCCCCCCGTGGCGCCGGCTGCGCCCGGCAAAACCCAGGCCAAGGGCGGGCCCGTCCTTGCCTGTCATTGCCAGGAAGAGGCAAGGCAGGGCCACTCCCCTTTCATCCACACTTCAGAACTGGTTGGGTCCCGCTGCTCTACGTGCAAGGTACTGTGTTCATGCGCTAACTTCTAGTTTACTGTGACTCCTGAGACTGGACTACACCACACCCCTACCTGAAGTCTCTCGGTCTAGGACGCGAATTGATTTTAACTGTTTAAACTGTTTATATATGTGCCTATTTTTTGCCATAAGCCCATAGTACCTATAGGGCTACGCTCTGGCACGGTCATATTTGCTCTCAATCTCTCCTGCAGTAAAGTCTGATAGCTCATTGGTATAGTCTAAGGGTGTGACTTTAAGGCAAAGGTAGTTGGGGGTGGGTGTCCTAGGCAATAAGGATAATAAGAGCCTATCCGCTCCTTAACGCACCGAGGGCTGAAAATCCCTCATAAGCCCCGTGCTACTTTGTTTATCTTAATCATCTATGGGGAAAAGGAAATCTGCAGAGGAGGGGGGGGGGGGGGCAAGTAAGAAAGAGCAAAGCGAAGTTGACCTGCAAGAGTGCTGGGAATAATTGTGTGTTAGACCACATCGATGACCTCTTGGTTGAGTGTGAGGAGATACTAACCCCTTCCGGGTCTGTTCCAGCTCGCGCACCAGAGGTGACCCTAACTGGTTCCAAACACAAGGCCCACAAAGGCATTCCTTCAATGTTTAAAAAGCCTACCACATGCAGCACTAAGCAGACTCATCTAACCTCTACTGTCACTGCCCGCGATGCTGCAGCAAGCTTAACCTTCCTGCAATGCTGGAAATTCAATCAGCCCCTGATACACAGGCTACTAGCCTTATACTGAGTAATAGGTTCTCACCACTATTGGATCTAAGTAACGACCAAGAGGGCAGCGATGTTCCCGAGAGATTGAGATGGGGAGTTAACGACCTGATAGGAGGGGGGGGGGGATAATGGGTGATGTTGACAATGACCTACAACTTGAAGGCTCAGCACTGACTAACTCAGACACTATTAACACGATTACTGACCTAAGGTCTGAGGTTAGTGCATTGGAAGCGACTATAAAAGACCTTACTGATCAGGTCAGTATACTGATAACCCAAAAGGGCAGTGCATGCGCCCTATCTCCTACCCTAAATCCATTCTATGACCAATGTTCCCAAACTCTAGCCAAACCAAAAATACGAAGGGGAAGAGTCACTCATAAATAAAGTTGAACACTGGACTCACCACGTGAGGAGTTGTCGCTCTGTGTTTAGAGACGACATCTTAGGAACCAGAAGGCTAACCCGCCTCAGCAACCATATGGATTGCATTGAAGTGCGTCTGACTGATGAGACGGTGGCCCATAACTTGATAGCCTTGGAAGCTAGGTGTAGTGCTCCTGCAACCTCTTCCATCCAATTCAAGTATAGTTTAACACAGAACCCCCTGCCTGACAGAGCCCAACCCTCAGCTACTCACTTGGACACTGCTTCTAATCTAGATGCTAACAATTGACTCAGGCTTGCATGCAACCATCTGTGCTCAAAGCTTTCACCCCCATATCCCCCAAATCCCCAGCATTCAAGCATAGATAGTGCCTACCTACCCCTAACTACCACACATGCTTCGAACAACAATACCCAACATTGCAACGAGCTCTTGTACCACTATAGAAGGGTGTCTACTGGAGTCGCTGACACGTCTAATGCACACTCACTTGCGCATACAGGGAATTTCCTTATTACACCACGACCATATTCCCCCAGCAGCCAGGAAGTATGCAGTATTCTCAATGTAGTATCATGTAATGTGGCTGGGGTAAGACTGAAATTGACCCTCCCACACTGGATACAATTCATCGAATCTTTTGACATATGCATATTACAAGAGACATGGAGTATTACACCTGCCTATGTCCCTGCTATGTCACATTCTATCGCCCAGCACTTTCCAACAAGCCGGAACTTCCTGTAGGGGGGTTGATTATTTGGATTAAGATTGTACTCTACTGTACAGCTTGTGAGATGCGGGCAGATAGCATGGACATCCTAGCTGTGCAACTTAAAGGCCCTTATGATGCCTTACTTGACATCTACAGTGTCCACGCTAGAGGGACTAAGGCGGCGAAGAGGTCAGCCACGTTAGACGAGTTGGAGGCTCTACTGGACGACAGGGCAAGTACACCGCTTCTGATAGTGGCTGGTTACTTTAATGTCACTTTTGAACCCCTGGAGAGCGAGGACATCTGTGAGTGCAGAGAGGAGGACAAACTGTGGCATGTCCCTCACCTTGATCTCCCCCCATAAAAAAATGGACCCAAGTGGCACTCCAACTGAATGAGCTCACCTTCGAGTTTGAGCTTAGGGCAGCAAATGGTTGCACCACTTCAGATAAAAGGGGGCTAATACATTTAATAGGACCAGCAGTTTAAGCCGCATTGACTACATCTTGGTGGATCTCAGGCTATGGCCCAGAGTATGTGATACGAGTGTGGGTTCCACTATGGATAATGACCATAATCCCTTGCAACTCTCGCTGAGGTCACTCTGGGTGGATTCACCTGGATCTCCTAACCTAGCACTGGCTTCAAAGGAGATACTCCCATCTAATGACAACCGTCCCCTCAAGTGGCCCCAGGTGGCTATGGATCCAGGCAAGCTGGAATCCATCAAGCAGAATTTGCTGACAACCACCGCTAAGCTCCAAAGTCTCACTGATCAAGCGGGAGGGCTGGGCAAGATTAGGGATTGCCACACTCACCTCTTTGAGCAGCTAGCCTCGCTTTTTCATGAACCAGTGCGCCCACGTAAATCAGCCCTGAACCCAAGACCTCAAACAGCCTGGTTTAACAAGGATTGTAGAACCATTAGACGGCAACTAGCCCAGGCAATCAGAGAGAATAATCTGACTCAAGTGAGGGGATCTGAGGAGAGGGTACAAGTTAGCACAAAAGAGGGCCAAAAGGGAGTAGGACGAGGGTAGATGGGCCCTGATCAGGGAGGCCTGTGATCGCAAGGACCCGCAAATGTTCTGGCTACTTGTAGCCAGGGGGGCTGTCAACCAACCTTTGCCCCCTACCAACAATATCTCTATTACCGCATGGCATGATCATTTCACACTGCTGTATTCTGGGCCAAGTCCACCCAACTTAGAGGAAGTCTCCAATGGCCATGCCCCAGCAAATGATTTTTTTCTCTCAAAGCAAAATCATGTTTTGCATTAACTCCATCGCAAATGCTAAAGCCGGGGGGCCGGGCCGTATTCCGGGTGACGTGTTCAAATATGACAGTGAGAACTGGGCAAACTACATCGTGGCCCTGGCTAACGCCATAGCTGCGGGGGCCCAAATACCCATCTCTTGGGAGGGAGCAGAGGTGATCCCAGTGTATAAGAAAGGCGATAGATCACTATCTGGAAACTATAGGTCAATCAGTTTGATAGACTGTATACAAAAGGTCTTTGCCCGGGCACTCCTGATTAAGGTACAGGAGTGGATGAGTGAACACAACATACTCTCCCCATTCCAGGCTGGCTTTAGACAGAGGATGAGCACCATTGACCAGGTGTTTCGTTTTCTGCTCCTTACCTGGAAGGCCATGGTCTTGGGTCGCAGTAGTCTCTATGTAGCCTTCGTCGACCTCAAGACTCCCTTCGATCTTGTCCCCAGGAATAAACTCTGGCAAGTTTAAATGAGATGGGCCTCCCCATGGAGATTTTATCACTTATAATTCGACTCCATGAGGCAAATTTTGCTAGGGTGCGCTGGGGTTGCCAAGGCCAGCTCACTGACCCGATAGCAATTAACAGGGGGGTGCGCCAGGGCTGTGTCCTGGCTCTCACCCTCTTCTTCCTCTTCATGAATGGTGTAGTCCAGTATCTCTCAGAGGTTCCAGCGGACGCCCCAACACTAGGGGGAGAAAAAGTGGCAACTCTGTTATTCGCTAACGATACTCTGTTAGTACCAAAAACACCTAGTGGGCTCCAACTGCTCTTGTATCGTTTTAAAAACGTTTGTGATTCACGAGGTCTAGAGGTTAATACCCTAAAGACTAAGCTACTGCTCCTCAATCCCCACAAGTCCTTCAGAGGTATATTTACAATAGGAGGGGTCCCAGCTGTCCAGCCCTCCCCGACCCCTACTTAATGGCGGCCGCTGCGGGGACAGGTGAGCATGACCACTGACTCATTGTCAGTGAAATTGCTCTCCCACCCTCGCAGCTCCACTATCAAGTGAGGCCCTCCTGAGCCCCTGCACTCTCAAGTGTTGTTGTTCGAGGCCCTCCTCCACCCGCAGGCTATACCTGCGCCTCATCCCTGGTGGTCCAGTGGACCTCACACCCCTTCTCTCGCTACTTTTTTCTGCCTACCTCTTTCTTTAGCCTCTCTACTTTCACCTTCGTTTTTTTAGCCTATTACTCTCTTCCTATCACTTTTATCATTTTTTCACTTTTTCTATCACTTTTATTTATTTTTCATAGTTTGCGCTGTTTTGGCTCCTTTATCTGGGCACCTCTCGCCTGTTTTTCCCGCAGCTGCTCCCCGCAGCCCCTCCCCCAGCGCGACCAGCCCAAGCCAGTTCCCCTCCTTGCTCCCGCCTCCCAGCTGTCCAGCCCTCCTGGATCCCTACTTAATGGTGGCCGCTGCGCGGCAGCGTATCGGATGCGGGCAACGGGCACGCCGAAGGTGCGCCAGAGGCAAGCCTGTCTGCGCCCATCCGCGACCCGAACGCGACTAGCGCCAGGAACCCTGGACCTCCGAACCGTCAATTCTACAACCCAGCGGCACTCTACGCACTCAACCCAGGTCGCAACAACAACTGCAAGCTAGCATCACCAGCCGACACCCACGGGCCCTTCCGCTGTCACCACTGCCGCCACTCCTGCAGCACCGCCAAGACCACAAATACAGCACAACCCGCCCGTAAGAAGGCAACCGCACCAAAGACCCTGCAATGCATCCTCCTTAACGTCCGATCCCTCCACAAACACGCCACCTAAATCTGGGACCTCCTCAACAGAACCACCCCGGACGTCGCATTCTTCACTGAAACCTGAACCAACACCACCTCGGGACCTGACATAGCCATCGCCAGTCCCCAAGGATACAAGATCTCCTGGTAGGACCGCCCCACCCGCCCTGGGGGGCGGGAAATTCGCCATCGTCCACAAATCCACCCTCCAGCTGAGCACACTCCCCGACGAGCCCACAGACCTGATGGAACACCTACACTTCAAGATACAGGCCAGCCCTACCACCACCCTCCGTGCAACCCTCGTCTACAGACCCCGCGGACCATTCACCAACTCCATCACGGACATCAACACCCCACAGGCCATCGCGTCCACCAACTACACCTTGCTGGGAGACCTCAACTTCCACCTCGACAACCAACTAGACCCCAACACCACATCCCTCCTGGACAACCTCCACAACATAGGACTCCACCAGATCGTGACTGAACCCACGCACTCAGCAGGACATACCCTTGACCCCCTCTTCACAACAGGAAACTCCATCACTTTCAGCCACACCACCGAACTCCCGTGGACAGACCATCGCTGCATCCACTTCAGCTTCAGAACACCCACCATCCACAGTACCCAGCACCTGCTCCCACGAAGAAATTGGACCAAAATCACCGACGACCAGCTCACCTCCTCACTCTGCAACACCACCCCAACCATCGCGGACAACGACGACCCCAACACCACAGCTCGAACCCTGCACACATGGATCTCCGACAGCGCCAACACCATAGGCCCCCTCAAAAAGAACAACAACACACACACCAGGAAAGCCAGATGGTTTACCACTGAATTCCGAGAGTCCAGACGCACATGCCGCTGCCTCGAAAAGGCCTGGAGGAACTCCACATCTACAGAAGCCCACAACAACTTCAAAGCCGCCACCAACGCCCACCACCAACTCATCAGAAATACGAGAAAGACAACGATCAAAGACAGAATCTCCACACACTCGCACAATAGCAAAGAACTCTTCAGCATCATCAAGGAGTTCGTTCAACCCATCAGCGAGTCTACAGACATCCCTCCCTCACAAGACCTCTGCGACAAACTCAGTACCTTCTTCCACCACAAAATCAAGAACATCTACGACAACTTTGACGAAGACAGCCAACACACAGAACCCTCACCAACCACCTCGACACCCTGAAGCCAATGATTGAGAGCTGGACAGCCATCACCACCGAAGACACACTGAAGATGATAAAGTCAATCCACTCCGGGGCCCCCACGGACCCCTGGCCCCACCACATCTTCAACAGAGCCGCCGACACCATCACACCCTTGCTTCGCCACACCATCAACCGCTCCCTCGCGAACGCCTCCTTCCCCCATGACTGAAATCAAGCCGAGATCAACCCCCTCCTGAAGAAACCCTCAGCGGACCCAACCGACCTAAAAAACTACAGGCCCATCTCTCTGCTCCCGTTCCCAGTGAAAGTCAATGAGAAAGCCATCAACAGCCAACTTCATCGAAGAGCACAACATCCTCGACTCTTCCCAATCCGGCTTCAGAAAAAACCACAGCACAGAAACCGCCCTCCTCGCCGCAACAGAGGACATCCGCTCCCTCCTGGCCAGAGAAGAGACAGTAGCCCTCATCCTCCTCGACCTCTCAGCTGCCTTCGACACAGTCTCTCACCAAACCCTAACATGCAGACTTCACGACGCAGGGATCCGGGACAAGGCCCTTGACTGGATCCACTCATTCCTCTTCGGCAGAACACAGCGGGTCAGACTCCCTCCCTTCCTCTCAGACCCTACACCAACCACCTGCGGAGTCCCCCAGGGATCCTCCCTCAGCCCCATGCTGTTCAACGTCTAAATGGCTCAGCTCGCCCCCATCGTCAGAACCCACGAACTCAACATTGTTTCATACGCAGACGACACCCAACTCATCCTCTCCCTATCCAACTAACCCAACGCAGCCAAACACAACTTTCAAGAAAGCATGGAAGCAGTCGCCAAATGGATGAAGAGCAGCTGCCTACAACTCAACACGGACAAAACAGAAGTACTCATCATGGGCCCACACCCCGATGCCTGGAACGACACCTGGTGGCCCCCCGCACTCGCAAGCCCGCCCACCCCCACAGACCATGCACGCAACCTCGGAATCATCCTGGACTCCGAACTCAAAATAGACCGCCAGATCAACTCTGTCGCATCCTCCTGCTTCCACACCCTCCGCCTCCTATGCAAGACCTTCAAATGGATCCCCCTCGAACACAGAAAGACCATCACTCACGCCCTTGTCAACAGCAGACTTGACTACGGCAACGCACTCTACGCCAGAATCAACAAAAACCTCACCCGCAAGCTACAAAACATCCGGAACGCCGCCGCAAGACTAATCCACAACCTGCCGCGACACTGCCACATCTCCCAGCACCTGCGCACACTCCACTGGCTCCCCATCGAGGCTAGAATCCCCTTCAAGATTCTCACCCACGAACACAAAGCCCTCCATAACACCGGACCAGCATACCTGAACAGCCGACTCAAATTCCGCGCACCCCAAAGGACACTCCGATCAGCCCAGCTCTCCCACGCCGTGGTCCTCTGCACCAGGAAGTCCAGATCATGAGGCCGCTCCTTCTCCGTCCTCGGGGCCAGAGCCTGGAACGCCCTCCCGCTCCACCTCAGACCGACGACATCACTCCCCATCTTCACGAGAGACCTCAAAACATGGCTCTTCGATAGACCTCCTCCTTGATGGACTGGATCCTGCACCTCCCCTCCACCCCAGCGCCTTGAGACCCTTACAGGTGAGTAGTCCCGCTTAACAAACCCATGATTGATTGATTGACATGGTTTTAGCCCCACACCTCAGTCTACCTAACCACTAATGGATTTTTAGATTGTGTCCCTATGGATACTTTTATTCTCTGTCTTAGCCTACTGTGTTTTTTTCCAATTGGGTACCAATGTGCTAATCTTTGTTTATTGTACTGTATTTCATATCTGAAAGAGACACGTTAGTGATAGATTCCTAACCTTAGAATATCCCCAGGCGTCAGACTGGATCCGGAAAGTTTTTCGCTAGCAGTACCCCTGCGCGTCAGTAGGTGGCGTCGTGCGGTTCCGCGTCCGTCGCTGGCGTCGTAAGTACCGAGATGACGTCACGGAGACTACTTAGGCGCCACCCATGCGCGCTGACGTCAGTTCTTTCTTTTTCCGTGCCAGTAAGCGCAGATCCGGTTAGAGCACGTACCTTAGTCACTTTTTGACTACCCTTTTTTGAGACTTTTGTCTTCTGTTAGCTTTGGTTTCCTTGGTGCACGTAGGGATGCCTGGATTTAAGACTTGTGGGGCCTGCCGTCGCAATATGTCGGTGGCGGACTGTAGGAGAGTAGGATCTGCCTCTTATGTTGCCCCCACTTTTTTTCTGATGTTTACACTGGTTTCTGGCTAAAGTCTGGCTGGGACCCTGCCAATCAGGGCCCCAGCCTCTCTGTTCTCTCTAAACGACTTGGAGGTGCACTAGTTATTGGATACTGGGGTACCTTATGAGTCCCTAGTATATGGTACGTTAGGTACCAAGGGCATAGGTACTTCACAGGCCTACCAGGGGCTGAAGCATGTATTATGCCACCCCTGGGAAGCAGACTAAATCTGACACCACAGGCCTGCTACTGCAGCCTGGTTGAGGAGGTGCTAGCACCCCTCACTGAGATATAGGTTCCCTATATCTCCCCTGCACACACATTTAAACCTATCAGTCACCCCTAAGGCAGGCCCTATCAATCCTGAGGGCAGGGTGCTTAGTTTCTATGTGAGAGGGTGACTCTGCCTGAGAGGGGCCCCTCTGCAGCTCTCAGAGTCCATTCTCTGGGGCTGTTTGTGAATGCGGTCAAACCATATACTCTTAAGTGCATTATAACCTCGCGTTTAATGCTAACTTTGGAATGGCTGCATCAAAACATGTCGTGTTTGGTGTCAAACACCTTGGAATCTAGTATGATCCCACCCTTCTAGAGGGATAGACATGTACCTACTGTGGAAACGCGGTAGAATCCTGAAGAGCCCTGGCATCACAAAATGGATGCCACCAGTCACAGACACTGGGCTGCCCTCCTGCTGATGACCGAAACTCGCAGTGGAGGAGGCCCAACAATAGGTATCCTGTCACAGGGAGGTGTGACCACCTCCCAGACAGGGTTTAGTGTATTGGGGCTGAGTGGGTGCACTCCTAGAGTGCTTTGAAGTCCTGCACTGGGGGAGCAGGGGGCTCCTCTGTGCATACACCAGTTCAAACCGGCTCAGGGGCTACCTGCCCCTGCTCTGGCACGAAACTGGACAAAGGGAAGTGGGTGTAGCCACCCACTCCCCTGACCCTCCCATAGGTGGGGTCATAGAGCTAGTGCCTCTCTTCCTTTTAGTATAAGATAGGGAACCCTTGACCTTGCAAACTAGATATCCCTGGACGACGCTCTAAAGAAGAATCCCGGACCTTCGACGTTCCACTACCTCTGGAAGACTGAAGAATCTCCCTTGGAGTCAAGGAGTGACTCCCCTGCTTGGCAGGCACCAAAAACTGCAACGACGGTCACAAACTACGCCGCTCCCGCCGGAGCCCAAAGTCCCTGCAGCCCAGGAAGAGGATTTCCTGACTTCTCCAAGGCCATCGTGAGTCCCCAGTGAAGCTGAGGCAAGTCCCTGGGTACCGTGCACTATTTTCAAGTGCAACCCCTTCATGACGTTCTACGAACCTGTGCTTTGGACCACGTGTGGTCCCAGCCTCTAGCAGAGATCTCTCCCAAGATCAGAGGCCTACCCCGTCTCGAGTGACCGTGGGCCCCTGTTGAAGGAATCCTCCCGAGGCGTCTTCGCAATCCCTTGCCAGCCGGCTTGTGGGTCCCCTGAAGACTTTTCTACAAATCCAAAGGGCTCCCCTGGTTGCTCCAGGCCTTCCCTGACTTACCCTTGCTGAGTGAGTCCCCCAGATCTTGCTGGTCTGCACCATTGACTTTTTGTTCTTTCCACGAGACTTGCTGCTACCAAGGCTTGTTGGCTCCAATCGGGTTGCCGATACCGCAGTCAGCTGCAGACTTTGTGGGACACGCTGAATCCAGCTCCTGGTTGTCCTCGACACCTCCTGGACCTCGTGGCCGAAGAGTCAAGACACCCGTGAATGACCTGAATCTGTCGACGACGGTGGGCATTCATCTTCCTTGCCCCGGGTCACTGCCAAGTGACTTTGAACACTGTCCCCTCTGCTTTCAGGTCTTCCTTCTTCCGAATCCAGGCTTGGATTCCACCGGACACTTCTTCTGGCTTCACAAGCAGCAAGACTTCATTGGCTCCCATTGAAAACGACGCTGCGGCCCGACACCAAAGGACACCTATGCACCCGGCTTCCCTGGGTGAGGTAACTCCAGCACTATGGTGCTCCTGTGGGTGTTGGCCCTAGAACTACTTACCCTGTAAGTGACTTGCTTGTAGCTACTCCCGAAGTGCCCTTAAACTCTTAATTTCCAACCGCGACTTGCCCCATTGAAGTCTACGGCGATCCGCGCCTGTGTTCACTCACTGCACGCGTCCCCCGTGGGTCCTTTACTTACCTGCCTTGGGTGGTTTCGTGAGGCCCCAGCACTTCTGAAGGCCCTAGGCCTTGTCCCTTTGCAAGTCGTTGTTCTTAAGTCTCTTTTTTAGTATATGGTCTGGTACGCCCCTAGGGCCCCAGCCATATTTGTGCTCAATTTGTTGTGAAACGTTGATTTGTGCATATGTTCCTGACTTCTAATCTCACAAGAGATTAGTAGAGAGTTGTTTAGTAATAAATACATATATATTTGAGATATATACCTGGGTGGTGTCTTTTCATTTGGTGATTCAAGAGATTGTGTGGTAAAACAAGCTGCTTTACATTCCTCCAAGACTTAGCCTGAAGGCTGCTCTCCACAGCTACCACTAGGATAGCTTTCTGTAAAGGTTGTCTTAAACCTACCTACCATAAGAGTCGAATTGTACTGGTGCAAGGTGTCCACTTTAACTAGTGAACAGCATATACCAGGCCAAGTTCTCACATGGACCCCCACAATGTCTGCCTCTACTGCCTGGAGACCGACCACGACTCCCGGTCCTGTCGGGACTGACGGGCCAAGGCCTTGAGGGAACGGCACCAGAAGCTGCTGGAGGTCCGGCACTCGTCCCAGCGCCGTTCCCGGTCCAGGGGCGGTTCCAGGGAATGCTCGTGGGGCCACAGTCATCGCTCCTCGGGCTCCAAGTCTTCACCCTCGGATTCGGGTAAGAGACGACACAAAAAGAAGTCGAAGAAGCGTGCTCACTCTCCGACGTCCCCCCGTCGGTCCCCGGATGCGGATGAGGGGGACAGGGGCTTTGCCCCTGCGACTCCTTCGGAGCTCGGGAGTCCCGCGGCCTACCCACCTTACCCGGGTCCGTCGGCGACTCCCACACAGGTGCAAGAGTTTCTTGCTACCATGGACCGCGTTCTTGGGCATCGGGCTCCTGCTGGCGTGCCCTCGGGCCCCGCGGTCCCGTCTCAGGATCCTGTTGGGCCGTCTGCGGTTCTAGCTTCGGCGCCACAGGATCCTGTGCCGTTGGCTCCGGCCACGGCGCCACATGGTCCATCGCTGCCGGCTCCGGCCCCAGCGCCACCCTCGGCTCCGCGTCCGGCGCCACAGTGGGTGCCATTTGTCCCGCCCCTGCCCGGGTTCCAGGACCATTTTGCTCCTACCTGGGATCCGCATTGGGACTCGGCGCCAGTCCGGCCCCGGCCGGTGCCGTTCTCGGCGCCATTCCCGACGCCGTTCGTCCCTCCTCCGGCTCCTGCCCTGCCGCCACGGTCGGTGCCTCATGCGGCGGAGGTGGAGGACGACTGGGAGGGGCCTGAGGACACTCTTGCTTGTCAGTGTGACTCTGAGCAGGACTGGGCGGACGATTTGGGGGACGCTGGCGACCTCGACGTCTCTTCTGACCCGGGGTTTGCCTCATCCCCGCCTACCATGGAGGAGGGCGCCTCCTACATGATGGTGCTCCGTCGGGCAGCTGAGGTTCTCCACCTTGACCTCCCTACGGTGACCCTCAAAACTAACCTCCTCACGGAGGTGCTCCAGATGGCGTCCACTTCGTCGGAGCCCCTGCTGCCATTTAATGACGCCCTCACTGACGTCTTGCTGGGCACTTGGTCGCGGCCCGCCACAGGGGCCCCTGTGGATAAGAACGTCGCCAGGCGTCATCGCCCATCGCCCGGTGACCCTGCCTTTCTGACCACTCATCCTACGCCCGAGAGTCTGGTCATCCAGGCTTCGACGTCCCAGAGTGCCTTTTCCACGGCTTGGTCGGATAAGGACTCTAAGAAGCTGGAACAGTTCAGCAATCGGTTGTTCTCTTCGGCCAGCTTGGGGCTGCGGTCGGTGAACACCGCATGCCTGTTGGGCCGTTATTCCCACGCGGTGTGGGATACAGTTGAACAGGTGTTGCCTCAGTGTCCCGAGGAGACCCAAGCTGTGCTGTCCCTAGCTATTGCCGAGGGTAAAGATGCGGCTAAGTTCGCCATTCGGTGTGGTTTGGGCACCGCGGACTCACTAGGTAGAGCGATTTCTACGACTGTGGCACTTCGTCGCCACGCCTGGTTGAGGTCTACTGGGTTCTCGCCAGATGTCCAAAGCTCACTCATGGACATGCCCTTTGATGGCACTCGCCTGGTTGGCGATAAAGCCGACAGTGCGCTGGAGCGTTTTAAGGACTCGCGGGCCACGGCCAAGTCCTTAGGTCTTTCCACGAGGAGCCCAGCCACTCCTGGTTTTCGTTCCTTTCGTGGCCACGGAGGGGCACCCAGGCACGTTCCTTCAGCAAGCCTGTGCAGAACCAGCCTCAACGCGGATGTGGTTTCCGCAGGGGCGGGTCTGGGACTCAGCGTGGGGGACAGTCCACCTCCGCCCTGCTGCTTCTACCTCCAAACCTTCCTAATCCGAGCTTTGTGGGGCACCCCATGCCAGTGGGTGGCAGAGTATGCCATCATCTCCCCCACTGGCACGCTATCACATCAGACAAGTGGGTGTTGCAGATCATCCGCAAGGGTTACGCCCTTCCCTTTCAGTCCACCCCTCCAGCCATGCCACCTCAGTTCCACCGCATGTCGGGGGACCACTTGGCACTTCTCCTGCAGGAAGTCACGGCCCTCTTGGCCAAGGGGGCCATTGAGTGTGTTCCTGGGCCGGAAGTAGGGAGTGGTTGTTATTCCCACTACTTTCTGGTCCCTAAGAAGGACAAAAGGGGGCTTGCGCCCCATCTTGGACCTCAGGAACGTCAATCGCTTCCTCCGGAAGGAGAAGTTCAAGATGTTGACTCTGGCTCAGGTCTTGGCTGCCCTCGACCCTGGAGACTGGATGGTAGCGCTGGACTTGCAGGACGCATATTTTCACATTCCCGTCCTGCCGGCCCACCGGCGTTACCTGCGGTTCACAGTAGGCCAAAAGGATTTTCAGTTTACTGTGCTCCCCTTTGGCCTTACAAGCTCCCCTCGGGTGTTCACAAAAGTGATGGCGGTGGTCGCAGCTCATCTGCGCAGGTCAGGGGTGTCAGTCTTCCCCTACCTCGACGACTGGTTGTTGAAGGCGGGCTCGCCCCGGGCCGTCGTCACCCACCTTCAGACTACGGCCGACCTCCTGCATTTGCTGGGGTTCTCCATCAACGTGCCGAAGTCGCACCGGAGTCCCTCTCAGGAGCTCCCCTTCATCGGAGCGGTTCTGGATTCGACGCGGTTTCGGGTTCATCCTCCCGAGCAGCGAGTCTGGGATATTCAGGCTATGATTCCAATCTTTCAGCCTCTATCCTGGGTTTCAGTCAGGATGACCCTCCGGCTCCTGGGCCTGATGGCCTCCTGCATTCTGCTAGTGCAACATACCAGGTGGCATATGCGGGCTCTGCAGTGGGACCTGAAGTTCCAGTGGGCACAGCATCAGGGCAACCTGTCCGATCATGTCCAGATCTCCGAGGGCACTGCACGACAATTGCGGTGGTGGCTCATGAATCGCGATTGGGTCACTGGCAGATCCCTCTCTCTCCCCCAACCGGAGCACACAGTAGTGACGGATGCGTCCCTCCTGGGATGGGGTGGCCACATGGGAGAGGCGGAGATCAGAGGCCTCTGGTCTCCGGCGGAGTCCCGGCTCCATATCAATCTTTTGGAGCTTCGGGCGATCCGACTTGCACTGAAGGCATTCCTTCCCTCTGTCTGGGCCAGTGTAGTGCAGGTGTTCACGGACAGCACCACCGCCATGTGGTATTGCAACAAACAGGGCGGGGTGGGGTCATGGACCCTATGTCAGGAGGCTCTGCGCCTCTGGACATGGCTGGAACATCAAGGCATAACCTTGGTGGTTCAACACCTGGCAGGTTCTCTGAACGCCAGGGCGGATGAACTCAGCAGCCGGTGCTTGATGGATCACGAATGGCGTCTGAACTCGAACGTGGCGCAAGGTTTCTTTCTGCAGTGGGGAGAGCCTTAGTTAGATCTATTCGCCACCAAAGAGAACGCGCAATGTCATCAGTTCTGCGCGTTGGAGTTTCCAAGGCGGCACTCGCTCGGCAACGCTTTTCGTCGCGAGTGGAGCTGCGGTCTGTTGTACGCCTTTCCGCCTATACCACTTCTGCCCAGAGTGCTGAAGAAGATTTGGCGCAACCGGGCCCAAGTCATCCTTCTGGCTCTGGATTGGGCACGAAGATACTGGTATCCCGAGCTGCTCAACATGGCCATCGATCCTCCGATCCGACTGCCTCTTCGGGAGGATCTTCTGTCGCAGCAGCAGGGAATGGTCCTCCACCCGAACCTGTCCAGCCTCCACCTCCATGCGTGGACATTGAGCGGCGACAGTTGACCGCTTTCGATCTTCCTCCCGAAGTCTGTGATGTCATTCTGGCAGCCAGGCGTGACTCCACTAAGACGGTATACGCCTGCAGGTGGAACAAGTTTGTGGCATGGTGCACAGCTAAGTCTGTGGATCCCCTTTCTGCCCCTCTTTCTGAGGTCCTTCTGTTCCTGCTCTCCTTGGCCCAGCAGGGCTCTGCTCTTGGCACTATCAAAGGTTATCTTTCGGCCATCTCCGCCTTTATCAGGCTTCCAGATCAGCCTTCTCTCTTTAAGTCCCCGGTTGTTCACCGTTTCCTGAAAGGCATTGCACACGTTTCCTCCCGTGCCTTTCATAATGCCTCAATGGGACTTAAATCCTGTCTTGACCTATCTGATGTGCGCTCCCTTTGAGCCCCTTCATAATTGTCCTTTCCGTCTTCTACTCTCAAGACGGCTTTCCTGGTATCTATCACCTCTGCCAGAAGAGTGAGTAAGCTCCAGGCTCTTTCTTCTAATCCTCCTTTCCTTTCTGTTCATCCGGACAAGGTGGTTTTAAGGACCCGTCCTTCTTTCTTACCAAAGGTTCTCACGCCCTTCCACATCGGGCAGACCATCACTTTGCCCACCTTCTTTCCGCCTCCGCATCCTTCAAAAGAGGAAGAGAGGCTCCACCGTCTGGACCCAAAACGTGCGCTCTCGTTCTATCTGAAGCGCACACAACAGTTCCGGGTGGATGACCAGCTCTTTGTTGGCTACGTGCGCGTCAAAAAAGGTCAAGCCGTGCACAAATGAACCATCTCTCGTGGGTTGTTTTGTGCATCAAAGCGTGTTACTCGTTGGCTAAGATGGAGCCTCCTGTGGGCTGCGTGCCCATTCTACCAGGGCGACGGCAGCCACTACTGCCTTGGGACGCGGCGTTCCCTTGCAGGATATTTGTCAGGCAGCTCCGTGGGCCTCGCTGCACACATTTACCAAGCATTACTACCTTGACAGTCAAGTCCGGAGAGACGGCTTCTTTGGCCGTGCTGTTCTCCGTGACTTTCTGGTGTAATCTATTCGCAGACCCACCACCGGGGTTGGTATTGCTGGGGTATCTATTCTAAGGTAAGGAATCTATCACTAACGTGTCTCTTTCAGATGCACAAGTTACTACTTGTGTAACGATATATCTGTAAGAGACATTAGTTAGTGATAGATTCCTTACCGCCCCACCCGTCCTCCCCGTTCTGCGAACTGATTCTAGGGTTAAGGTCATCCCTTTCAGGGCCCTAGTTTCATGGCACCAGTGGTCAGTTTCTTGCATGGCTCTGCGTTCCTGGCGCGGAAAGTCGTGTACAGAACTGACGTCAGTGCGCATGGGTGGCGCCTAAGTAGTCTCCGTGACGTCATCTCGGCGCTTACGACGTCAGCGACGAACGCGGAGCCGCACGACGCCACCTACCGACGCGCAGGGGTACTGCTGACGAAAAACTTTCCGGATCCAGTCTGACGCCTGGGGATATTCTAAGGTAAGGAATCTATCACTAACTAATGTGTCTTACAGATATATCGTTACACAAGTAGTAACTTGTGCAACATGTAGTGCCAAATCTTGCGGGAGGTGGTCGTTTTCTGGACGGGTATCGATGCAAAAAGAGTCGACTAAGTGCAAAAGTTCTTACTGACAATAGTATAATCTATGGTCGATTGTTTATTTCCACACAAAAATGTGATGCCAGCCGGTTGATCCCCCTTTGTATTTACGTTCAGAATGGTTAAGCCCAAAGTTTCCAGTTCTTGTTTTAGGTCTTTGGCCTTGGACTCATTTTGGCGCTTTCTCTTGTTCGGATTGCCCCTTACTAAGTTGCTATTGAAATCACCTGAGATTATCATCTCATAGTTTTGATGAGTGGTTTGCAGTGCCTTTATCAGGTTTATCAGGCAAGACAATCTATCCTTTTTCTGCTTTTTATCAGGATGGATATATATTTAAAATCAAGAACTGCCAGGGCCTTATATGTGTGGGTCTTTTGCTCTCCAATTTCAAAGCTTGCAATCAATTTTCTCCCGTATCCAGCTCTTCTGATTTCCAATCCAGTTTTACTGTAACGTATATTGACAGCCCCCCTTGGATGCCCATAGTTTGACGTTTTTCTGCCAAGACGTGATGTTCTTCGTAGCCAATAATAGATTTTGATGTCAGATTCCATGTTTCTTGTAGTAAGATTATATCAAATCTTTGCAAGAAGGATAAAGTCTCCTAATCTTTACCCATTTCTCTGAAACCATGGGTATTCCATGAACAGATTCTTATTTCATCTTCCTTTTGTAAGATTGATTGTGCCTCTATGAACTGTTCCCTTCGAAAACTTTTGCTTTCATCAGGGTCGTTGTTGGCTCAAGAATTGGGGAACCCATGACCAGTCTTGATTTTCTTCTGTCTGTTGTTTTGGCAGTGGGGGGCTTGGGCTGGGTTTGTTCCAACTTTTTACCTGGTTTAGTTGTGCTTTGGGAGTGGTACTTCTGGCCCCCCTCAAGAACGATATTGGTTTTGTGTTATTTCCTGGTGTTTGTTGAGCCTCTATTTTATGTAATAGTGGGTACGGATATTTGGGGCATTTTGGATATGTTAATGATATATCCCATGCTTCAAAAACCGCTCTTGTTGAGTATATCAGGGCCGCCATTTCATTTGAAGACCAGGTTGTACGGGTTACCTCTGTTTCTGTTCTTTTTTCCATTTGCAGAAATTCTACTGACAGGAGATCTGCTGATGTGATGTTCCTTAATTTTGGGATCTCTATGAACAGCCTCATCTGAAAGAGACACGTTAGTGATAGATTCCTTACCTTAGAATATCCCCAGGCGTCAGACTGGATCCGGAAAGTTTTTTCGTCAGAAGTACCCCTGCGCGTCGGTAGGTGGCGTCGTGCGGCTCCGCGTTCGTCACTGGCGTCGTAAGCGCCGAGATGACGTCAGGGAGACTACTTAGGCACCACCAATGCGCGCTGAAGTCAGTTCTTTCTTTTTCCACGCCAGTAAGCGCAGATCCGGTTAGAGCACGTATCTTAGTCAATTTTTGACTCTCTTTTTGAGACTTTTTGTCTCCTGTGGTTCCTTTGGTGCACGTAGGGATGCCTGGTTTTAAGCCTTGTGGGGCCTGCCGTCGCAATATGTTGGTGGCGGACCCACACGGCGTCTGTCTCTACTGTCTGGAGAGCGACCACGACTCCCGGTCCTGCATGGACTGTCTGGCCATGGCCCCGAAGGCCTTGAGGGAACATCGCCGGAAGCTGCTTGAGGTCCGGCACTCGTCCCAGCACCGTTCTCGGTCTAGGGGCCGCTCCAGAGAACGCTCGCGGGGCCACCATCATCACTCCTCGGGCTCCAAGTCTTCACCCTCGGATTCGGGTAGGAGACGCCACAAAAAGAAGTCGAAGAAGCATTGTCGCACTCCGAAGTCCCCCCGTCGGTCCCCGGATGCGGAGGAGGGGGACAGGGGTTCTGCCCCTGAGGCTCCTTTGGAGCCCGGGAGTCCCGCGGCCTACCCGCCTTACCTGGGTACGTCGGCGACTTCCGCACAGGTGCAAGATTTTCTTGCTACCATGGACCGCCTGTTTAGGCCTCGGGCTCCCGCCGGCGCGCCCTTGGGCCCCGCGGTCCCGTGTCTGGATCCTTTTGGGCCGTTGGAGCCGCAGGATCCTGTGCCGCTGGCTCCGGCCACCGCGCCAAAAGGTCCCACGCTGCCGGCTCCGGCCCCAGCACCACCCTCGGCTCCGCTTCCGGCGCCGCTGTGGATGCCATTTGTCCCGCCACTGCCCAGGTTCCAGGACAGTTTTGTCCCTACCTGGGACCTGCATTGGGACATGGCGTCGGTTCGGCCCCGTCCGGCGCCGTTCCCGGCGCCGTTTGTTCCTTCGCTGGTCCCTGCCCTGCCGCCGCGGTCTGTTCCGCCTGCGGTGGAGGTGGAGGACGACTGGGAGGGGTCCGAGGACCCTCTTGCTCATCAGTGTGACTCCGAGCACGACTGGGCGG
This sequence comes from Calotriton arnoldi, assembly GCA_963921515.1. Taxonomy (NCBI): domain Eukaryota; kingdom Metazoa; phylum Chordata; class Amphibia; order Caudata; family Salamandridae; genus Calotriton; species Calotriton arnoldi. The sequence continues at coordinate 292,022 of CAWUFW010000708.1, forward strand.
ACGAGTTGGAGGAGGCTGGGGGCCTTGATGTCTCCTCTGACCCGGGGTTTGCCTCTCCTCCGCCTACCATGGAGGAGGGTGCTTCTTACACGATGGTGCTCCGTCGGGCTGCTGAGGTCCTCAACCTTGATCTCCCTACGGTGGCCCTGAAGACTAATCTCCTCACTGAGGTGCTCCAGACGGCGTCCACTTCGTCGGAGCCCCTGCTGCCATTTAATGACACCCTCACTGACGTCTTACTGGGCACTTGGTCGCGGCCCCTGTGGATAAGAACGTCGCCAGGCGGCATCGTCCGGCGCCGGGTGACCCTTCCTTTCTGACCACTCATCCTACGCCCGAGAGCCTGGTCATCCAAGCTTCGACGTCCCAGAGTGCCTTTCCCACGGCTCCGCCGGAGAAGGACTCTAAGAAGCTGGAACAGTTCGGCAAGCGGTTGTTCTCTTCGGCCAGCTTGGGGCTGCGGTTGGTTAACACCGCATGCCTATTGGGCCGCTATTCCCACGCGGTGTGGGATACAGTTGCGCAGGTGTTGCCTCAGTGTCCTGAGGAGACCCAAGCTGTGCTGTCCCAAGCTGTTGCCGAGGGTAAAGATGCGGCTAAGTTCGCCATTCGGTGTGGTTTGGACACAGCGGACTCACTAAGTAGAGCAATTTCTACGACTGTGGTGCTTCGTCGCCACGCCTGGTTGAGGTCTACCGGGTTCTCGCCAGATGTCCAGAGCTCACTCATGGACATGCCCTTTGATGGCACTCGCCTGTTTGGCGACAAAGCCGACAGTGCACTGGAGCGCTTTAAGGACTCGCGGGCCACGTCCTTAGGTCTTTCCATGAAAAGCCCAACCACTCCTGGTTTTCGTTCCTTTCATGGCCACGGAAGGGGCGCTCCGGCACGTTCCTTCAGCAAGCCTGTACAGAACCAGCCTCAGCGCGGACGCGGTTTCTGCAGGGGCGGGTCTGGGAATCAGCGTGGGGGTCAGTCCACCTCCGACCCGCTGCTTCCACCTACAAACCTTCCTAATCCGAGCTTTGTGGGGCACCCTACGCCAGTGGGTGGCAGGGTCCGCCATCATCTCCCCCACTGGCACGCTATCATATCGGACGAGTGGGTGTTGCAGATCATCCGCAAGGGTTACTCCCTTCCCATTCAGTCTGCCCCTCCAGCCATGCCGCCTCGGTACCACCGCATGTCGGGGGACCACTTGGCACTTCTCCTGCAGGAAGTCACGGCCCTCTTGGCCAAGGGGGCCATCGAGTGTGTTCCTGGGCCAGAAGTAGGGAGTGGTTGTTATTCCCACTACTTTCTGGTCCCCAAAAAGGACAAGGGGGGCTTGTGCCCCATCTTGGACCTCCGGAACGTCAATCGCTTCCTCCGGAAGGAGAAGTTCAAGATGTTGACTCTGGCTCAGGTCTTGGCTGCCCTCGACCCCGGAGACTGGATGGTGGCGCTGGACTTGCAGGACGCATATTTTCACATCCCCGTCCTGCCGGCCCACCGGCGTTACCTGCGGTTTGTGGTCGGCCAGGAGCATTTTCAGTTTGCGGTGCTCCCCTTCGGCCTTCCCAGTGCCCCTCGGGTGTTCACAAAAGTAATGGCGGTGGTCGCAGCTCGTCTGCGCAGGTCAGGGGTGTCAGTCTTCCCCTACCTCGACGACTGGTTGTTGAAGGCGGGCTCGTCCCAGGAAGTCGTCACCCACCTTCAGACTACGGCCGACCTCCTGCAGTTGCTGGGGTTCTCCATCAACGTGCCGAAGTCGCACCTGAGTCCTTCTCAGAAGCTCCCCTTCATCGGAGCGGTTCTGGATTCGACGCACTTTCTGGTTTATCCTCCCGAGCAGCGAGTCCGGGATATTCAGGCTATGATTCCCATCTTTCAGCCTCTATCCCGGGTTTCAGTCAGGATGACCCTCCGGCTCCTGGGCCTGATGGCCTCCTACATTCTGCTAGTGCAACATGCCAGGTGGCATATGCGGGCTCTGCAGTGGGACCTGAAGTTCCAGTGGGCACAGCATCAGGGAAACCTGTCCGATCTAGTCCAGATCTCGGAGGGCACTGCACGACAATTGCAGTGGTGGCTCACGAATCGCGATTGGGTCAATGGCAGATCCCTCTCCCTTCCCCAACGGGAGCACACAGTGGTGACGGATGCGTCCCTCCTGGGATGGGGCGGCCACATGGGAGAGGCGGAGACCAGGGGCCTCTGGTCTCTGGCGGAGTCCCGGCTCCATATCAATCTTTTGGAGATTCGGGCGATCCGACTTGCACTGAAGGCATTCCTTCCCTCTGTCTGGGCCAGTGTAGTGCAGGTGTTCACGGACAATACCACCGCCATGTGGTATTGCAACAATCAGGGCGGGGTGGGGTCGTGGACCCTATGTCAGGAGGCTCTGCGCCTCTGGACATGGCTGGAACATCAAGGCATTACCTTGGTGGTTCAACACCTGGCAGGTTCTCTGAACGCCAGGGCGGAGGATCTCAGCCGCCTATGCTTGATGGATCACAAATGGCGTCTGAACTCGGACGTGGCGCAAGGTCTCTTTCTGCAGTGGGGCGAGCCTTGGTTAGATCTATTCGCCACCGAAGAGAACGCGCAATGTCATCAGTTCTGCGTGTTGGAATTTCCAAGGCGTCACTCGCTCGGCGAGGATTTTCGTCGCGAGTGGAGCTGCGGTCTGTTGTACGCCTTTCCGCCTATACCACTTCTGCCCATAGTGCTGAAGAAGATTCGGCGCGACCGGGCCCAAATCATTCTTGTGGCTCCGGATTGGGCATGAAGATACTGGTATCCCGAGCTACTCAACATGGCGATCGATCCCCCGATCCGACTGCCTCTTCGGGAGGATCTTCTGTCGCAGCAACAGGGGACGGTCCTCCACCCGAACCTGTCCAGCCTCCACCTCCATGCGTGGAGATTGAGCGGCGTCAGCTGATTCCATTTGACTTGCCTCCTGAAGTCTGTGATGTCATTCTGGCAGCCAGGCATCCCTCCACCAAATCGGTATACGCCTGCCGGTGGAACAGATTTGTGGCATGGTGCACAGCTAAGTCTGTGGATCCCCTTTCTGCCCCTCTTTCTGAGGTCCTTCTGTTCCTACTATCCTTGGCCCAGCAGGGCTCTGCTCTGGGCACTGTCAAAGGTTATCTTTCGGCCATCTCCGCCTTTCTCAGGCTTCCAGATCAGCCTTCTCTCTTTAAGTCCCCAGTTGTTAGTTGTTTCCTGAAAGGCATTACACACACGTTTCCTCCTGGGCCTTTCATGATGCCTCAATGGGACTTAAATCTTGTCTTGACCTATCTGATGTGCGCTCCCTTTGAGCCCCTTCATGGCTGTCCTTTACGTCTTCTTACTCTAAAGACGGCTTTCCTTGTGGCTATCACCTCTGCCAGGAGAGTGAGTGAGCTCCAGGCTCTTTCTTCTAAACCTCCTTTCCTTTCTGTTCATCCGGACAAGGTGGTTTTAAGAACCCGTCCATCTTTCTTGCCAAAGGTTGTCACGCCCTTCCACATCAGGCAGACCATCACTTTGCCCACTTTCTTTCCGCCTCTGCATCTTTCAAAAGAGGAAGAGAGGCTCCATCGTCTGGACCCAAAACGTGCGCTCTCGTTCTATCTAAAGCGCACACAACAGTTCCGGGTGGATGACCAGCTCTTTGTTGGCTACGTGGGCGCCAAAAAAGGTCGGGCCGTGCACAAACGCACCATCTCTCGGTGGGTTGTTTTGTGCATCAAAGCGTGTTACTCCTTGGCTAAAAAGGAGCCTCCTGCGGGACTGCGTGCCATTCTATCCAGGGCAACAGCAGCCACTACTGCATTGGGACGCGGTGTCCCCCTGCAAGACATCTGTCAGGCAGCCACGTGGGCCTCGCTGCACACATTTACCAAGCATTACTGCCTTGACAGTCAAGTCCGGAGAGATGGCTTCTTTGGCCGTTCTGTTCTCCGTGACTTTCTGGTGTAATCTATTCGCAGACCCACCACCGGGGTTGGTATTGCTGGGGTATCTATTCTAAGGTAAGGAATCTATCACTAACGTGTCTCTTTCAGATGCACAAGTTACTACTTGTGTAACAATATATCTGTAAGAGACATTAGTTAGTGATAGATTCCTTACCGCCCCACCCATCCTCCCCGTTCTGCGAACTGATTCTAGGGATACGGTCATCCCTTTCAGGGCCCTAGTTTCATGGCACCAGTGGTCAGTTTCTTGCATGGCTCTGCGTTCCTGGCGCGGAAAGTCGTGTACAGAACTGACGTCAGCGCGCATGGGTGGCGCCTAAGTAGTCTCCCTGACGTCATCTCGGCGCTTACGACGCTAGCGACGAACGCGGAGCCGCACGACGCCACCTACCGACGCGCAGGGGTACTGCTGACGAAAAATCTTTCCGGATCCAGTCTGACGCCTGGGGATATTCTAAGGTAAGGAATCTATCACTAACTAATGTCTCTTACAGATATATCGTTACACAAGTAGTAACTTGTGCATTAAGTTTCTCCTATTTAGGATATCCAGTCTGCCCTTAGTTGGATATTCTGGCACAAAGATTAGTTTTTGGGAAGGCTCTGCTGGGTCGCTTTTCGGTTTTGATTTGTACTCATGTTTTCCGTTAAGGACTCACAATCCGTATTACCATTTTGGCCTATGTTGTCATCAGAGGCCCTTTCTTGTGTGAAAGTATTTAATTTTCCCTCGCTAATTATTTCACTTTCTGTTGTTACTGTTTTTTGGCTTGTACCTATCCGTGCAAGTTCTTGCGTAGTATACGTTTCAATTGGTAGTTTACAGACCCAACCCTGTTTTTCAAGGATTATTTTTATTTGGTTGCTGTTTCTTTTGTCCGTTTCTGTTTGGTTTCCCGGCATTTTTTCTATTGGTGTTGATACCCTGATTTCCTGGTTTTGTTGTCTGATCAACTTGTGTTCTTATATGCGAACTTGTGGCTACTTGCTCTTTGTTTTTTGTTTCTAGAGTTGGAAATAAGACTTGTGAATCCATTGAATTTCTATTTTCACCCACTTGTCTTGTGGTTACGGTTTTAAGTTCAAACCTTGTTTTTGTGGTTTCGGTGCTTGCCTTGACATGTTTTGTTGGTTTTATTCCCTCACTTGGGTGACTCAGTGTTTTGCTGTTTTCTTGTTCGGATAACATAGATTTACTTTGAAGAGATACATTGGGGCTGACCGTTAGGTCTTGCAAGTTTGACCCTGGGCTGCACGAATCTGCTTTTGATGTGTTCTTACTATGGTTGTTGGTGTTGTGATTTGACTGTTGAATGAATATTGGGTAGATTTGGCTTTTTTCCTGGGCTGCTTGTTTGCTAGCATTGTGCCTAGCTTTCTGAGCTCGTTTGCGTTGTCTTTTTGTTTGTACACTTGGTAAACTGTGTATAGACATTGATTTGTGGACGTTTTGCTTATTTCCTGTTCCATTTATTTACACGACTTCCTTGTTTTTTATGCTACCATCATGCAAGGAATTGCATGTCTTCATTGCTGGTCCTGCTATACCTTGTTTGTTGTCCTTTTGTTCTGTTGTGGTGATACGTTCCGTGTTTTCAGATGGTTGGACGACACGTAAGATTTCTGTCAGTATTTGAGGGAGAGATGCCAGTTTATCTATTATCTGACCACATCCGCAATTTAGATTTAACAAATATCCATTGCCTTGAACATCATTTTTATTTCCTTTTGTAATTTGAGCTGTTATCGTGTCTAGTTTTGTATTTATTCCTGCGATTTGTACTGCGATTAGGTTAATTAAATCAACCTGAACCTCTAATTTGTTGGATTTGAAGTTTAATACTTCTATGGCTTGCTGTAGTGTTTTTAGCAGCGTTTCGCTCCATGTGGCTGTGTGAATAGATTGCGTCGAAATCCCCGAAATTGATTCTATTCCACTGACTGACGAGATCATGATTGGGGGTGATGGTGGCTTTCGCATTTCTGGAGGTTGAACGTTTCTGTCGTTGTTTCTTACCTCCTGCTGATCCTAGCTAGCAGAGTGTTTTATGGGTGTGGAGGCGGTCCCCCCTTCCTCCCCGACTTTCCATTTCGGGGGCGAGCCGACAAGTGGGATTTTCCCTTGTTTTTTTGTATGAATATCCTCTTCGTTTTGTGTGTTTATTTACAAGGCTTGGATGAGGTCAGCGTTATTTGATATGGAGAAAGAACTGATCCGTTTATCAATTTGTATTATATCTTGGGTACCAGTTTTACCTGAGCCTCCTTTTTTATCCTGATTCTTTCCGCTTTCCCTGTCCTTACTTAAATCCGATGAGGCCTTGGGCAGGTGAACCTGTGCTGTTGTTTTTATCAACCCCCTTTTAATAGGTTCTTCTTCATGATCAGCCACCCCTACGCTTATTTCCTGGCCGGGTTCTCTATTTTGTGGGGTGCTTTCACTTAATTGAGATGGTTCTGCTTGCGGTTTTGAGGATAGAGGGCTTGCTTCTCCTGATTTTTTTGGGATTATGGGACTTGGCAAGCCGGAAGCTTCATCTGGGGAGGCGTAAATTGCGGCCATTGGATCCTTTAGAAAGTAAAATTTCTGTTTTCCGTTTTTCCCCCCAAATTTGAAAAGAGCTGGTTCTGGTGTCGGTGCTGAGACCAGCCTCTCTTTTTGCAAAGTGGACTTCTCTTTCTTTTTCTTTTTATTTGAGATGAGAGTTAAATCTTTTGTGGGTGCTCTCTTCCTAGATTTGCTCGGAGGTGCCTGACAGATTTTTCCTGATCTCATACTCCTTGCTACTAGGCTTAACCCCCTGATTAGCCACTCACTGGACCTTCTTTATGGCTGGGCTCTCTGCAAAATCTCTGCAGGGGTAGGAGTTGAAGGGACACTTGGAGTGTTTTAACTGCCCACTATTTTCCTTTTACATTAGGCACTTTCTTAGTGTGTTCGTAGGTTTCCCGCTGTGTGATTTAGGCGAATTTCTGCTCGTATTTCCTCATAAAACGCCTAATTTTTGTGAGCGTGTTCTTAATAATTAATTGACATGGCTGCGCCCTTCTATCCAGCTGCCTCTGCCCCGTTTCTGCTTCCAGGATGGGCAGGTTTGATGCTGAGGGCAATTGTAACTGTACCGGTGGCCTCAGTTGTTTTGCTGCTTTTGGCTTTTTTGCTGTGGTCTCAAGGTACTTCTTGTTCACCTTCCTCCGTCTTCCGTACTTTGATAATCTATAGTTCTGTTCTTGCTCACAGCCTCGCTACCTCCGCCGCCGCCGATCTGCCAGGCTGGAAGTGGGAGGAAGGAAATGGTTGGGTGATGAGCGAGGACCGCAGGCTGCACCTGAATCTGGTCGGGCCGCCTCCGCGGTCTACCGGAGTCACACACTTCACGGCCACCAACTACCGGTGGCCGCATTCGTTGCTAAGCCACCACCGCTCACTGATGACCGGTAATGCCAATTGGCGCTGTATGGTGCAGTGTTATAATATTTTCCGGCAACTTTTGGAGCCTTTAAGACTGGCTATTATGGCGAGCAAACCACTCTTGCCGAGCTACAGTGGCACAAATCCACCGAGATGAGTGCGAGGGGGCAGGGGGAGCGTCTCGCTAAAACCAGCTCGCTTTACCTGCTCAACCCGGTGACCTGGCTCCGGCACCTCTCGCAACTCCACTCCGCTCCTTCCGGTAAAATTGGTGTTTGCCTCTGCTCGATGTAAAGGAAAAGTGAGAGCCGGGAGAGCGGGAGCCGCCACACCAGCTATACTCGCGCAACTCGGCTCGACCCCAGCTCCGGCTCTAGTCACCGGCTCTGGTCACAACTTAACGCCGGCTTTGCTCCGCTCGCTCGCTCACTCGCTCGGACTGCAGACCGCGGGCAGACTCCTCCTCCTCACAGGTGAACAGAAATGTTGAAAATGCGTAACTATACAAAATGCTAAAACTACATATAGCTCTACATTTTATTGCGAAATGATGTACACAAGGATGCATTTTGCTCCAAATAAATAGCACAAAAAACACAAGTGATGTAACCAACTGTAAACAACAACCACTCATGTTTTGGTCGTCCGTGTTCCTCCTCTTCTCCCGCACTAAAATTTCGCCACAAATGCGGCACAATTACACCACGGTGCTTCATGGCAGAATTTCGTGAATTTCGAGGAGCAAGTTGAACACAAAATTTACAAAAATATGCAGGATTACGCCTGTGTAATAGGTGTTTTGCCTAGGCCTAATCCTGACCCACCCAAGGCTTTGCCTTTCATGAGTTGTAGCCCCTCCTAACACTCAACAATGGTGATAAATAAAATGGGACAATCTGCGGATCTTTCTATATGTTATTTAAGCTTTCCATATTAGTGATGTTTTCATTGAGCGATTGATGGCCTACCGGTTTAGTCAGAAGAATATTCATCAGTATTAGACGGAAGACAGATAGATACCCAACAGATTTTAAAAAGTGCCATGCTTCTTGACAAATCTACCGATTTGACCTCTCGTCTGTTAGACACATTAGGAAGTCTGCATTATATTTTCTACGACCACATGCTGGGTTTGACTCGGTACCAATTTGATGGAATGAAATTGATATGAAATGCCAGCGACCTAAACTATTTCCACAGCAGGGAGTAAAGGCCAGTCTTCAGGGCCATAAAGTGGCGAAATTTGATTTGAACAAAAGAAATACAAAGAAAATGAGGCATTGCAGTTTTCTTAGTAAGGCAACTAGTGGCTACAACAAGCATTTGTAATGCAATAGGTCTCGCATTACGGAAAGTTTGAGCTATTGGCATTGCATTATTATTTGCAACGCCTATAGCTCAAACTTACAGAAATGCGAGACCTAGTGCATTGCAAATGTTTTTTTTTTTTTGCTGGCAGGAGGTAGGGAGGGATGAGGGGTAAGGTTCAGGTCTCTGTTTCCCGAGTTTATGTTTGTCTTTTTGCGAGTTTGTCTCTGCCTGTATGTGTAGCTATGTGTAGAATGGCTCTTATTCGGCAAGCATTCCCACGTTTCCCTTTTCCTTGCAGCATTTTACTTTGTCCAACTGCGCACCTCCCATTGCATTCAGTAGGGCTGCAGGCTAGTTAGGTTAGTCACAAGTTCTCCTAAAAATAATTAAGGAAATTAGAGCGTGTGATTTTGCAACGACGATTGTTTTCGTTAGCCTAGCGTATATTTGGGTGCTAGTTCAATCTTGAAAAATGTGCTGCAATTGACTATAAAATGATAGGAACGATAATAGCTTGCAAAAATGTTGGTATTAAAAAACACTCTGCTTTTCCTCTGGCACAAATGGTATATACCAGTGTTGGTTTGGAGAGATATCTTCTTGTGAATCCTTTCTTGCGGTGCCACTTGCAGAGTGTGTATATTATGATTCAACCTTTGAACATCTCTCATGCATTGTGGCCTCTCACAAGGGAAAAGATCTCAAAATATATTTTTAAATTTTTTTTTTTTAATTAGTGGCAACCTGAAAGCATGTATCATTAAAATATCAACGTTGGCACTAATATGGGCTGGCCATACTGCTATTGGTGGTTATGGGGAGTTCTACTACAGATGGTGAGCGTGATGGGTCTGGGTACTTAAAGTGACTTGGGGCTCTGGTGCTAATGGTGACTGGAAGTAGGGCTACTGATGGTGACGGTTGGGGCACTGGCACTGATGGTGACTGGGGGTACTGGTAGTTATGGTGACTGAAAGCACTAGAACTGATGGTGAATGGAAGGCGCAGAGCGATGGTGACTTGAGGCAGGACAGCTGATGGTGACTGGGAGGCACGGGGAGTGATGGTTACTGGGGCACCGGATCTGATGGGGACTGGAGGCAGTGCAGGTGATGGTGAATGGGGTCACTGGAATTGATGGTGACTGGAGGCAGTGATGCTGGCAGTGACTGACTGGGAGGCACAGAGAGTGAAGGTGACTGGGGGCACCAAAAATGATGGTGACTGGAGGCAGTGGTACTGATGGTGACTGGGGGCAATGGAACTGATGGGAAAGCGGTACTGATGATGGGTGTGGACCTAGTAGTTATAGACACTATGGAATAGTGGCGTTGTTGTAACTGGGGGCACTTATGAGGATTATGGGGGAAGTGGTATAGAATGTGATTAGATGCACTGACCACGATGGTGACTGGTAGGAGGGGTACTGAGAGTGACTGTAGGCATTGCTGCTGTGAATGATTAGGGACAGTGGTAGTGAGGTAACTAGAGGCACCGATGATAGTGACGTGGCAATGACAGTGACCTGGGTTGCTGGTGATGGTGTTGGAGAACTATCACTGATGTCCCTGATAGTAATGGTGAGTAGGGGTACATGATCTGATAGTGACACCAGTTGCGACAGTGTCTGAGGACCATTGTGATTATGATGACAGGTGACAGAGGTACTGGTGGAGACTGAGGCAGATATGTTAATGGCTACTGGAGGTAATGGTAGCGACACTGGTCGTCATTGTGACTGCGGACACTGGCATTAATGGTAACTGGGGGTAGTGACACAGATGAGCACTGTGGGCTGTGGTACTGATGAAGACTAGTGGCTGTGGCACTGATGGTGACTGGGGGCATTGATACTGATGATAAGTGTTGGTACACATATATCTGATAGAGACATCTAGCCGCAGATTCCTTAACTTAGAATATCCCCAGGCGTCAGACTGGATCCGGAAAAATGTTTGCGCAGCAATACCTCTGCGCGCCGGGGGGCAGTGCCGCCTGGCTCCACCCTGACGTTGTCCCCGGACATGACGTCAGTGGAGCTATATAGGACCCCCCTGGCGCGCTGATGTCAGTTTCCTTCTTTTCCGCGTTCCAACGCGGATCCGGGATTCAGCTGTTCCTCTGGCCTGTTTTTCTTCAGGCCCTTTTTCAACGTCCTTTGGCTTCAGGGAACAGTGTGCGATGCCTTCGGGCTTTAAATTGTGCGAAACTTGTTCGCGTCAGATGTCGGCGACGGACCCGCACGCCATTTGTATGTGGTGTCTTGGGTCGCACCATGACTCCGTGGAGTGTGACGCCTGCCGGCAGATGCGCCCGAAGTCCCTACGGGAGCGTCGGATGAAGCTCTTAGCCGCCCGGATTACCCGCATGGCGTCTCCCCGACGTTCTCCGGTTGGGTCTTCTCTCCGCGTCCGCTCCCGGAGTCGATCCCGCGAACGTCGCTCGACAGGTAAGTTAAAGAAAAAGTCACGGAAGTCGAGGTCCTCGCCTCCACGTGACGATGGGGGCCATGGTTCCCGTTCCCACACGGAGCCGTGCGCCCCGGAGTCCGCCTCCCTTTACCCACCCTTTCCGGGTACTGGCGCGACTCAGCCCCAGATGGAAGCCTACTACAAGGCTCTGCACTCCATCTTCGGGTCACCTCCTCTCCCTGGCGCGCCTTCGGGTCCCACAGTGGAGGTAGGCATTCAGGTCGGATCTCCGCCGGCGGGTTCGCCTTCGGCGCCGACCGAGTACCTCGGCTCTGGCTCCGGAGCCGTGCCGGCGTCGGGTGCCAACGCCGATGGGCGTTTTAGTCCCGCGCCGTGCCATTCTGCCTTGTCTCCGCATAGCCCCTGGCGGCTCCCTGCGTCGGCATCATCGGCGCGGGCGGCCAAGCGCCTCGACTCCGGCTCCGGAGTCGTGCCGGCTTCAGACAGCCCCCCGCCGAGCCATTCTGCCCTGTCTCCGCATAGCCCCTGGCAGCTCCCTGCGCCGACCTCGGCATTAGCGGCGCAGCCGGCGCCGTGCCTGTCGCCACCTGGTCCTCAGGCTCTGTCTCCACGCCTCTCCCTGGTGGGTTCAACGCCTTTACGGCGTCGTTCGGCGTCGTTCCATGCCGAAGCGGTCGCCAGCACCTGTCGGTTCTCCGCTTCCGGAGGACACAGGCCAGGCAGGCCCGGACTTGTCTCCTCGCCAGTTGCCTCCAATGCCATGGGGGCAGTGGGCCCTTGTTCTTCCTCCTGTGGGACGTGTCAGCTTGCAACCGTCTCCTACAGATGGGCTATTGTCACCCCCACCACGCCCACTGAAGCTGGTGCTTTGTTTTTGAGGGGTGTTCGTAGGGCTGCAGCTGTTTTACATTTGCACCCTCCTTCTGTGTCCTTGTCTTCCGACCCCTTATTGGATCTCCTCCACCAGGGTGCGGTAGATATTGAACCCTTGCTGCCTTTTAGCGGCTTATTGTTCAACGCCCTTCTCAGGACATGGGCACGGCCCTCTTCAGGAGATGCTGTCGACAGGGCTGTGGCGCATCGACACCGTCCGGCCCCTGAGAGCCCAGCCTGTTTGTCCCTTCAGCCTGGGGCTTACGGCCTCGTAGTGCAGGTGTCTTTAGCCACGCAACCTTCCTCTCCACCTCTGTTACAGCCTCCTACTAGGGAGTCTCGTTGGTTGGAGGCATGTGGACGCAGCATTTTTGCGTCCTCTAGTTCAGCCTTACGTGCTCTGAACATGGCTTGCGTCTTTGCCCGGGCTTCTTCTGCCCTTTGGGACTCGGTGGAGTGTCTTTTGCCTGCCCTCCCTGAGTGTACTCGCTCTGACGTAGCTCGTCTCCTTCACGAAGGCTGAGAGATGGCACGCTTTACTGTTCGGTCCGCCGTTGACGCTACCGATTCGGTGGGTCGGGCAATGGCGAGGTCCGTTGCTTTGCGCCGCCATGTTTGGCTGCGCGACTGGGGTTTCCCCGAAAATGTCCGTGACAGTCTCCGGGACTTACCATTTGATGGTGTGTCCCTTTTTGATGCACATGCGGACTCTGCGGTTCACCGCCTTCTGTCTACCCTTCCGTAGTGTGTCTTGCTTCATGTTGGTTCATGCTGGAATACCTCAACGGCTTAAGCGGCTTCTCGCCGTATTTGCTTTCTTTCATGCAGCAGGTCAGCTGCTTATTTTTCTGAGTCACTATGGCCTAGTGGTTCAGATTGCACGCCTTTACCCCAAGGGTTATGTGTTCAGAACCTGTGGTTTCTGTGTTCCCAATTTACGTCCTCTGTCTATGAGCTCACGCTCAAGAGGTGCCCCTTGTTCGGGTTGATGCTTACCCTATGTGGGGTAATTGTTAGCTATTGTATAGCTGCCTTCTTCCCACAGCAGTCTTTGTATGCTTCTGTGGGGCCCTTTTTACTAGGTTGTCCTGCGGCTGTGCCTGTACCCTTTTACTGCTGCTGCAGGCCCTCCCGGGGCCTTCTTGCGGTCCATTTGTTGCGCTCTCTCGTAGTGGCTGCTGCTGGTCTGTGGCACTCCCCTGCATCTCACTAATCCCTTTCTTGAGGCCGGAAGGGCTTTCGGGTCCCTAACGTCTCGTCTTGGTTCTTTCGCTGAGGCCGTTCCATCTGTGGACTGCCTATCACAGGGCCTGTCACTGTGTTCTATTACGTACAGTGACTGCTCCCTCGTATGCTCGCTCTCACAGGCTGGTGCGTTTTCCGGCACCTTTCCGTTGCGTAGTTCTACTCTCCTATACCCGTGCCGCGTAGTCCTTTCATGGTTGGACTTTGCTCTCCGTGGTGGCATTCTGCCCCAGACGTTGATGCTGTCATTGTCTTGTGCCTTGCTTTTTTGGCCAATTCCCCTGCCAGGGTTTTCCATTTCCCTGCTGCATTCCGCGCAGGTGTTGTCCTGTTTTTCCTTCCAGCTGCGGTTGCTGCTCTCAGCGGGAGTGTTCTCCTCCGAGCAATGTTTTCTCTGGTGTAGTATTGTGCGTATATCCACTCTTGTTCCTCCGCAACGTTTCGTACTGTCTCCTTCCAGTACTGCTCGGCCTCCCTGTCTGTCTCACTGTAGCCAGTGGCTCTTTCCTACCGCCTGTGGCTGTTGTGTCTGGCTCTGGGCCGGTACCACTGCTACGTAGCTGTTGGTACTATGGTGTTTTTTCTTTCTCAACTCATCCACCGGGCTGGGCCCTGTCTTCTTTAGTACTGTTCGGCGTACTACACACACCCACACCTCCCGCAGGCGTACTGTTCCTTGCGGTGGCTGTGGTCTTGTTCCTCACTTTCGTGAGCACAAGTCTTCTACGTGTGTTAGTTTTGCCGGCTCTCTTTCACACAATACCCCTGGTCCTGTACCTAGTTCAAACCAGTTCTGGGTGCATTCTGCCAGTGTGCACCTTCTTCCTTTGTCAGTGTGGGCCAGGGTCCTCAGACGCACCACAGGAGGTGGAGCCAGCATTGTGGAAGGCAGGCACAGCCCTATTCAGACCCAGGTGCTGCTCCTCCCACCCATCTATGTGCAGCTAGGTCTATTCAGCCCTGTGCTGACTCACCCTGTCTCCTGGAGTCTCCCCCAGCCCGGTCACTCACAAACCAGACAGACAATACACAAGCTCGCAGAGGCAGGCTGGATGGTTAGGTCAGAAAATACCTACTTTCTAAAAGTGGTATTTTCAAACACAGAATGTTAAAACCAACTTCACTAAAATATGTATTTTATCATTCTGAGTTCAGGCATACTAAACTTGAATTTCTACCATGTTCCCTGGGTCAGTTAGGATTATAGGATGTTATAATCAAACTGCCCACTCTGGCCTATGGGGAACAGGTAGCCTTGCAATAGTGAAAAACGAAGTAGGCTGTAATTCACTATCAGGACATGCCACACACACCATGGCATGTCCTACCTTACACATACAATGCACCCTGCCCTAGGGCCTACCTTAGGGGTGACTAACATGCAGGAAAGGGAAGGTTTGGGGACTGGAAAGTGGGTGCACTTACCAAGTCGACATGGCAGTACCAGACTGCACACAGGCTCTGCAATGGCAGGCCTCAGACACACTTTACAAGCTGCTCCTGTGGGTGGCACAACCAGTGCTGCAAGCCCACCAGCAGCATTTGATTCACAGGCCCTGGGCACACACAGTGCACTGTACTAGGGTTTGACAGTGAATCAAATAGGCCAAACATGGAGTCACTAATCCCTACATCAATTTACAATAGGGAGAGCATATGCACTTTAGCACTGATCAGCAGTGGTAAAGTGCCCAGAGTCATAAAACCAACAAAAACAGGTCAGAGAAAATACAGGAGGAAGGCAAAAAGTTCAGGGATGACCCTGCAAAAAGGGCCAAGTCCAACAAAGATAATATCCCTGTACCCAGGGCTTTAAGTGGGCCGGGTCTCACCGGGTCTGAGCACCAGCAGTTTTTTAAAGGGGGCCTCAAAACAGGTCTCTATCGGGCTCTGTTTTGTGCACTGTCACAAGCGGTCTGTTGTTTTCCGGACTGCCGTGACAGCAGGCACATCGATGTGCGCTGCTCACACTTCACTAGTGGAGAAGTCACGGCATGACGTAATGCCAAGTGAGCGTTGTAGGGGAAGGGAAATCCTTGCTTCTTACATCTCCCATGTGTCTGCTTTTTAAAACACAAGAGTCCGAGTGCTGTTGCAAGGGAGGGGGCCCTATTGAATAGCGCACACTGCACATTGTCACCCCGAGTGGGACGGGTATGCCCAGACGTGGTTCCCGTGCTCTCCATGCCACTGGAATCAAGCTATCCTGGCTGAAGAGGGGTGAAACCCCGAAACCGGTCCTAGGATGCTTGTTTCCAGTCCAGGGAGGACCTGGCTTGGCAGTTCGGGCTGGACTGTTCCCATGAGGCACAGGGTCAAGACTGATTTGCATATGGCTGGGTTCAAACTGGAATGGCATGGTGAGCAAAAAAACGATGGATTTAGGCCCAGATCTCTGTACTGGGGTGAATGTATGACATTGTTCTGCATTCTGTCCATCAACTGTTGTTTTTGCATTTGTCACCCCGAGTGGGACGGGTATGCCCAGACGTGGGACCTGTGCTTCCATGCCACTGGAATTAAGCTATCCTGGCTGAAGAGGGGTGAAACCCCGAAACCAGTCCTAGGATGCTTGTTTCCAGTCCAGGCAGGACCTGGCTTGGCAGTTCGGGCTGGCCTGTTCCCATGAGGCACAGGGTCAAGACTGATTTGCATATGGCTGGGTTCAAACTGGAATGGCGAGCAAAAAAACGATGGATTTAGGCCCAGATCTCTGTACTGGGGTGAATGTATGACATTGTTCTGCATTCTGTCCATCAACTGTTGTTTTTGCATTTGTCACCCCGAGTGGGACGGGTATGCCCAGACGTGGGTCCCGTGCTCTCCATGCCACTGGAATCAAGCTATCCTGGCTGAAGAGGGGTGAAACCCCGAAACCGGTCCTAGGATGCTTGTTTCCAGTCCAGGGAGGACCTGGCTTGGCAGTTCGGGCTGGACTGTTCCCATGAGGCACAGGGTCAAGACTGATTTGCATATGGCTGGGTTCAAACTGGAATGGCAGGGTGAGCAAAAAAACGATGGATTTAGGCCCAGATCTTTGTACTGGGGTGAATGTATGACATTGTTCTGCATTCTGTCCATCAACTGTTGTTTTTGCAAGCCCACCAGCAGCATTTGATTCACAGGCCCTGGGCACACACAGTGCACTGTACTAGGGTTTGACAGTGAATCAAATAGGCCAAACATGGAGTCACTAATCCCTACATCAATTTACAATAGGGAGAGCACTTTAGCACTGATCAGCAGTGGTAAAGTGCCCAGAGTCATAAAACCAACAAAAACAGGTCAGAGAAAATACAGGAGGAAGGCAAAAAGTTCAGGGATGACCCTGCAAAAAGGGCCAAGTCCAACAAAGATAATATCCCTGTAACCAGGGCTTTAAGTGGGCCGGGTCTCACCGGGTCTGAGCACCAGCAGTTTTTTAAAGGGGGCCTCGAAACAGGTCTCTATTGGGCTCTGTTTTGTGCACTGTCACAAGCGGTCTGTTGTTTTCCGGACTGTCGTGACAGCAGGCACATCGATGTGCGCTGCTCACACTTCACTAGTGGAGAAGTCACGGCATGACGTAATGCCAAGTGAGCGTTGTAGGGGAAGGGAAATCCTTTCTTCTTACATCTCCCATGTGTCTGCTTTTTAAAACACAAGACTCCGAGTGCTGTTGCAAGGGAGGGGGCCCTATTGAATAGCGCACACTGCACATTGTCACCCCGAGTGGGACGGGTATGCCCAGACGTGGGTCCGGTGCTCTCCATGCCACTGGAATCAAGCTATCCTGGCTGAAGAGGGGTGAAACCCCGAAACCGGTCCTAGGATGCTTGTTTCCAGTCCAGGGAGGACGTGGCTTGGCAGTTTGGGCTGGACTGTTCCCATGAGGCACAGGGTCAAGACTGATTTGCATATGGCTGGGTTCAAACTGGAATGGCATGGTGAGCAAAAAAACGATGGATTTAGGCCCAGATCTCTGTACTGGGGTGAAGGTATGACATTGTTTTTTCATCCCACTTAAAGCCCTGCCTGTACCTAATAAAACGCATTCACCCTTGTGTGATGTAACTGATGTTCATGTAAAAGCACTCGGGTCACGTTCCAGCAATAGCAAACTGCAAAAATAGAGATAGAGAGGGGATCAGTGCTTGAAATTGGAAAATAGAAGTGCGGGTACTCCGTACCAGAGTTCCTTTTTGTTTTCGAGAAGTGCCAGTACACTACAAATAAAAGTATTAGGTCTGCCTCTACAAATAAAAGTATTAGGTCTGTCTTGAAAAATACAAAAGTGCCGGTACTCCATAGCGGACAGTACCGGCCTATTTAAAGCACTGGAGTGGCTGAAACCAATGGAAGCAGGGGTTTGGTGTGTGCTTGAGGGAAAGGGCAGCAGATGGCATTGGAGACGCTCACAAGGAAGGCAGCGATACAGAAGGGAATGGAAGAAGCATGTGGCGAGTTAAAAACATGGACTTCTTCAACTACATTAAGCAAGAGCAATACATTTATTAATGCATTTTTATATAGCGCAAACTTTACCTAGACGTGTCAGAGTGCTTTACAATAGGGTGAAGTAAATTATATAAGGAATGAGAGTACATGGAAGTAGGTAAAAGTTACATATTGACTAATTCTGACCCCTGGTTTTGAGAAAAGGACATTCTACTTGTTTTTTCATGGCACTAACTCCAGCGTGTGTTCGTGTGTGGGACGTGAAGTTGTGTGAATGCTGTCAACTACTCGGAAATGTTTCTGCCATTTGGTTTTGTTCTGGCTGCACCACGGCCATAAAGAGGCAGGAAGTACGGCAAGGAGTGAGGCAGTAGAAAAGAGAGAAAGAGGGGCAAAGCGGAAAGCAAGACTATAAAACAAACAGTATTGGCATGGGTAACGAGGCACTTTTTTGTGCAGTTTTAAGAAGGAGCAAGGCTCTGGAACGAAGCGCTGTATAACGGATAAGTTGCGCCATAATTAAATATTTCTTAAAACTCATTTATCAGTTTTACTTTGAAAATATGTTGAGCGGCAAGAAACGTGGTGGGTCCCTGTACCTACTGCTGAGCTCTTGACACAATAAGTGAGCTGCCGGTTCCATTAATGGCACAGTGGATTCAGCTTTCAGTTTTTACAATTTCGTGGCCGAAATCACGGAGTATAGATAGATAATCGCAATAAAGACTATTTACTGAGCTTCGAACCGACACACCTGTGGTTAGTTAATGATATCAAATTCTACGTCGGTGCCTGGAATGTTTAAAATGTGGTTATGTGTCTGTGCCAAAGACTGTCTGCACTGTAATGTCGCTGCAGAGGAGTTGACCCTTAGAAATGATAAGAGTGGGTTTAAACAAGGACACTTACTCTCTGTGCTGAGCTGGGCAGACTGCTCTCAGACGGTGTTCTTGAAGATAGTATCTTGCTGTCACACGAGGATGAGCTACGGAGATGTGTACATTCCCAGGAGCGGCAAGGGGACTGAAAGCCACACCAAGGAAGCCTGGTGGCTTCAAGACATCAATTAACTGGATGACGCCTCGGTGTCGGGAAATTTACAGTGACTGCAACCTGAGACTCACCCAGAGCAGTTCAGAGGTGCCTCCGATGCACTCCCACTGACCAGAGGCATGCTTGTGGTCAGCCATGACCACTCCCTGCTCACAGCGATACAAAAGGGGATGATGGACGGAACGTTTGAGCCAATCAAACACTCACCCCCAGTCAACTGATCTGGGTTTAATCCATCATCATTCTTTAGCTCACTCCACCACCCCAGTTCAGACTTGGCCATATGCAAATCAGTCTGACCCTGTGCCTCATGGGAACAGTCCAGCCCGAACTGCCAAGCCATGTCTTCCCTGGACCGGAAACAAGCATCCTAGGACCGGTTTCTGGCATTCCAGCCGTCATCAGCCAGGCTTGCTTGAATCCAGTGGCAAAGTGAGCAAGGGACCCACGTCTGGGCATACCCCCGCCAACTTAGGGCGAACAAAGCGATACAAAAGGGGATGATGGACGGAACGTTTGAGCCAATCAAACACTCACCCCCAGTCAACTGATCTGGGTTTAATCCATCATCATTCTTTAGCTCACTCCACCACCCCAGTTCAGACTTGGCCATATGCAAATCAGTCTGACCCTGTGCCTCATGCTCACAGCAACGCACTTTTCAGAACATTTCATCGCAGCAACAGAAGCGTCTCCGATGCTAGATAATTAGTTCCAAGGCATCGGAGGCAAGAATGTAAAAAAATTAAATAAACTGCATCTAAACACATTTTGAGGGAAGTAATTAAGGAACAGAAAACTAAGCAAAGAAAAAATAATCGAGAGGGGAGGAGAGCAAGCCCGTGCCCGGGCAATGTTAGCTGCCAACTGCCCCGCTATTCCTACATGCCTCCCATGCCTGCCGTCTGCTCGAGTGAACTCTTAACACTTCATTGACCTTGCGTCCCGAGGCATCGCAGCAGCTCCGATGGAGCACAACAGCTGGTATTTTCCAGCTTGGGAGGGTTGGCCATTTTAAACAAGCATTTGCAATGCAAATAGGTCTCGCATTTGTGAGTTAGAGCTATTGATGTTGTAAATGGCAATGTTTTTTACCTACAAGTTTTATTTTTGAGTGAATGTATGTAGTGTGCAAAATCCCTTGGAAAGGTCCTGCACTTTGTAAAAAATATATTGAAAAAGACGCAAAGTGTGGATTGTGTCAACAATTGCTTGGCATGTACCTCATGGTGAAGTGTCGTCACACATGCACACCGTGGTGCTTTACTAATGCAAAACTCATTAATAAAAGTAGTGCTTACAGACTAACCAACGCGATCGTCGGAGCATGTGAATCCGAATCCCGGCTTCTCTTTCATTTCCTAGACTATTTGTCTCAATCTCCTGCGTCTTGGTTATCCCCCAAACACTGGGAGGCAATGAAGTTTGCCAAGGGGGCGGGGGGCAGGAGGGCTTCGGGGGTACATGAAAATGTATTCATTGCCTAGTTGTCAAAGGTCGCCCGGTGCTATTAATTAAAAGTGTGCAGATTTCATTAAGATATTAAGAGTACTTTACTCACATCTATGAGAAAATCGACATTAACTAAACAAAATGCCAGAATGCGAGTCAGTTTTCAGAGTGTTTTAGACAGTACTAGTTGCTTCGTTTCATTGCATTAATTTTTGTATTTACTGTTTTAGACAGCATCCAAAGTAGGTTACCTAACCCCAAAGCCCTGAGTTGTTAAATGACCCATAGAAGGGAGTGTTTTACAGTTGAGCAAATGTGTCCAAATGTAATTTTGGTAGTGCCATGGAATGATCAGCCAATGAGGTACTCGATGAGCAGGTATTTAACTACACACTCAAAACGTACGGTATTGTGGCTGTTGTTTGTTTGTACACAACCACCTCTCTGAATGTGTTTATTAACACAGAGCTTCATCTACCAGACAGTGCTTACAGAGGGGCAACTAAAGCACAGAACAAAATGTATTCATTTATCCTGAGTGTGAAGGCACCCGGAAGGCTTAGGTGCCCGCCCGGAGAGGCTAGGGATCCCAGCGCTTCTACAGACTCTGCCGTGCTCCTCTGCACCAGCAGGGCACAGCTCAGAATCTGCAGCTTCTACTAAGAATAGGTGAGGGGGATGAGGTTGGGGCATGCAGGAGTTGCCGGCAGATTTCCAGGTTATTGAAAGTGATGATGCTGACGTGAGGCAATGGAGACTGACTTTGTCTGTTTGTTTGCACCAGTCTATATCTGAAAGAGACACATTAGTGATAGATTCCTTACCTTAGAATATCCCCAGGCGTCAGACTGGATCCGGAATCTTTTTTCGTCAGCAGTACCCCTGCGCGTCGGTAGGTGGCGTCGTGCGGCTCCTCGTCCGTCGCTGGCGTCGTAAGCGCCGAGATGACGTCACGGAGACTACTTAGGCGCCACCCATGCGTGCTGATGTCAGTTCTTTCTTTTTCCGCGCCAGTAAGCGCAGATCCGGTTAGAGCACGTACCTTAGTCACTTTTTGACTCTCTTTTTGAGACTTTTTGTCTCCTGTGGCTCCTCTGGTGCACGTAGGGATGCCTGTTTTTAAGTCTTGTGGGGCCTGCCGTCGCAATATGTCGGTGGTGGACCCCCACAGCATCTGTCTCTACTGCCTGGAGAGCGACCACGACTCCCGGTCCTGCAGGGACTGTCTGGCCATGGCCCCAAAGGCCTTGAGGGAACATCGTCGGAAGCTGCTTGAGGTCCGGCACTCGTCCCAGCGCCGTTCTCGGTCTAGGGGCCGCTCCAGAGAACGCTCGCGGGGCCACCATCATCACTCCTCAGGCTCCAAGTCTTCACCCTCGGATTCGGGTAAGAGACGCCACAAAAAGAAGTCGAAGAAGCATTGTAGCTCTCCGACGTCCCCCTGTTGGTCCCCGGATGCGGACGAGGGGGACAGGGGTTCTGCCCCTGAGGCTTCTTTGGAGCCCGGGAGTCCCGCGGCCTACCCGCTTTACCCGGGTCCGTCGGCAACTCCCGCACAGGTGCAAGATTTTCTTGCTACCATGGACCGCCTGTTTAGGCCTCGGGCTCCCGCCGGCGCGCCCTTGGGCCCCGCAGTCCCGTGTCTGGATCCTTTCGGGCCGTTGGCGCCGCCGGCGGCTCTGGCCCCGCGCTGCCGGCAGCTCCGGCCCCGGTGCCGCAGGATCCTGTGCCGCTGGCTCCGGCCACCGCGCCAAAAGGTCCCACACTGCCGGCTCCGGCCCCAGCAACACCCTCGGCTCCGCTTCCGGCGCCTCTGTGGATGCCATTTGTCCCACCCCTGCCCAGGTTCCAGGACAATTTTGTCCCTACCTGGGACCCGCATTGGGACACGGCGCCGGTTCGGCCCCGTCCGGCACCATTCCCGGTGCCGTTTGTTCCTTCACCGGTCCCTGCCCTGCCTCCACGGTCTGTTCCGCCTGCGGCGGAGCTGGAGGACGACTGGGAGGGGTCCGAGGACCCTCTTGCTCGTCAGTGTGACTCCGAGCACGACTGGGCGGATGAGTTGGAGGAGGCTTGGGGCCTTGATGTCTCCTCTGACCCGGGGTTTGCCTCTCCTCTGCCTACCATGGAGGAGGGCGCTTCTTACACGATGGTGCTCCGTCGGGCTGCTGAGGTCCTCAACCTTGATCTCCCTACGGTGGCCCTGAAGACTAATCTTCTCACTGAGGTGCTCCAGACAGCGTCCACTTTGTCGGAGCCCCTGCTGCCATTTAATGACGCCCTCTCAGATGTCTTACTGGGCACTTAGTCGCAGCCAGCCACAGGGGCCCTTGTGGATATGAACGTCGCCAGGCGGCATCGTCCGGTGCCGGGTGACCATGTGACCCTGCCTTTCTGACCACTCATCCTACGCTTGAGAGCCTGGTCATCCAAGCTTCGACGTCCCAGAGTGCCTTTCCCACGGCTCCGCCGGAGAAGGACTCTAAGAAGCTGGAACAGTTCGGCAAGCGGTTGTTCTCTTCGGCCAGCTTGGGGCTGCGGTTGGTGAACACTGCATGCCTATTGGGCCGCTATTCCCACGCGGTGTGGGATACAGTTGCGCAGGTGTTGCCTCAGTGTCCTGAGGAGACCCAAGCTGTGCTGTCCCAAGCTGTTGCAGAGGGTAAAGATGCGGCTAAGTTCACCATTCGGTGTAGTTTGGACACCGCGGACTCACTAGGTAGAGCAATTTCTACGACTGTGGCGCATTGTCGCCACGCCTGGTTGAGGTCTACCGGGTTCTCGCCAGATGTCCAGAGCTCACTCATGGACATGCCCTCTGATGGCACTCGCCTGTTTGGCGACAAAGCCGACAGTGCGCTGGAGCGCTTTAAGGACTCACGGGCCACGGCCAAGTCCTTAGGTCTTTCCACGACAAGCCCAACCACTCCTGGTTTTCGTTCCTTTCGTGGCCACGGAAGGGGCGCTCCGGCACGTTCCTTCAGCAAGCCTGTACAGAACCAGCCTCATCGCGGACGCGGTTTCCGCAGGGGCGGGTCTGGGAATCAGCGTGGGGGTCAGTCCACCTCTGCCCCCGCTGCTTCCACCTCCAAACCTTCCTAATCCGAGCTTTGTGGGGCACCCCACGCTGGTGGGTGGCAGGGTCCGCCATCATCTCCCCCACTGGCACGCTATCACATCGGACGAGTGGGTGTTGCAGATCATCCGCAAGGGTTACTCCCTTCCCTTTCAGTCTGCCCCTCCAGCCATGCCGCCTCGGTTCCACCGCATGTCGGGGGACCACTTGGCGCTTCTCCAGCAGGAAGTCACGGCCCTCTTGGCCAAGGGGGCCATCGAGTGTGTTCCTGGGCCAGAAGTAGGGAGTGGTTGTTATTCCCACTACTTTCTGGTCCCCAAGAAGGACAAGGGGGGCTTGCGCCCCATCTTGGACCTCCGGAACGTCAATCGCTTCCTCCGGAAGGAGAAGTTCAAGATGTTGACTTTGGCTCAGGTCTTGGCTGCCCTCGACCCCGGAGACTGGATGGTGGTGATGGACTTGCAGGACACATATTTTCACATCCCTGTCCTGCCAGCCCACCGGCGTTACCTGCGGTTCCCGGTCGACCAGGAGCATTTTCAGTTTGCGGTGCTCCCCTTCAGCATTACCAGTGCCCCTCGGGTGTTCACAAAAGTGATGGCGGTGGTCGCAGCTCGTCTGCGCAGGTCAGGGGTGTCAGCCTTCCCCTACCTCTACGACTGGTTGTTGAAGGCAGGCTCGCCCCAGGCAGTCGTCTCCCACCTTCAGACTACGGCCGACCTCCTGCAGTTGCTGGGGTTCTCCATCAACGTGCCGAAGTCGCACCTGAGTCCTTCTCAGAAGCTCCCCTTCATCGGAGCAGTTCTGGATTCGACGCAGTTTCGGGTTTATCCTCCCGAGCAGCGAGTCCGGGATATTCAGGCTATGATTCCCATCTTTCAGCCTCTATCCCGGGTTTCAGTCAGGATGACCCTCCGGCTCCTGGGCCTGATGGCCTCCTGCATCCTTCTGGTGCAACATGCCAGGTGGCATATGCGGGCTCAGCAGTGGGACCTGAAGTTCCAGTGGGCACAGCATCAGGGAAACCTGTCCGATCTAGTCCAGATCTCGGAGGGCACTGCACGACAATTGCAGTGGTGGCTCACTAATCGCGATTGGGTCAATGGCAGATCCCTCTCCCTTCCCCAACCGGAGCACACAGTGGTGACGGATGCGTCCCTCCTGGGATGGGGCGGCCACATGGGAGAGGCGGGGATCAGGGGCCTCTGGTCTCCGGCGGAGTCCCGGCTCCATATCAATCTTTTGGAGCTTCGGGCGATCCGACTTGCACTGAAGGTATTCCTTCCCTCTGTCCGGGGAAGCGTAGTGCAGGTGTTCACGGACAACACCACCGCCATGTGGTATTGCAACAAACAGGGCGGGGTGGGGTCATGGACCCTATGTCAGGAGGCTCTGCGCCTCTGGACATGGCTGGAACATCAAGGCATTACCTTGGTGGTTCAACACCTGGCAGGTTCTCTGAACCCAGGGTGGACGAACTCAGCCGCCGGTGCTTGATGGATCACGAATGGCGTCTGAACTCAGACGTGGCGCAAGGTCTCTTTCTGCAGTGGGGAGAGCCTTGGTTAGATCTATTCGCCACCGAAGAGAACGCGCAATGTCATCAGTTCTGCGCGTTGGAATTTCCAAGGCAGCACTCGCTCGGCGACGCTTTTCGTCGCGAGTGGAGCTGCGGTCTGTTGTACGCCTTTCCGCCTATACCACTTCTGCCCAGAGTGCTGAAGAAGATTCGGCGCGACCGGGCCCAAGTCATTCTTGTGCCTCCGGATTGGGCACGAAGATACTGGTATCCCGAGCTACTCAACATGGCGATCGATCCCCCGATCCGACTGCCTCTTCGGGAGGATCTTCTGTCGCAGCAACAGGGGACGGTCCTCCACCCGAACCTGTCCAACCTCCACCTCCATGCGTGGAGATTGAGCAGCATCAGCTGATTCCATTTAACTTGCCTCCTGAAGTCTGTGATGTCATTCTGGCCGCCAGGCGTCCCTCCACTAAATCGGTATACGCCTGCCGGTGGAACAGATTTATGGCATGGTGCACAGCTAAGTCTGTGGATCCCCTTTCTGCCCCTCTTTCTGAGGTCCTTCTGTTCCTACTATCCTTGGCCCAGCAGGGCTCTGCTCTGGGCACTATCAAAGGTTATCTTTCGGCCATCTCCGCCTTTCTCAGGCTTCCAGATCAGCCTTCTCTCTTTAAGTCCCCAGTTGTTAGTCGTTTCCTGAAAGGCATTACACACACGTTTCCTCCTGTGCCTTTCATGATGCCTCAATGGGACTTAAATCTTGTCTTGACCTATCTGATGTGCGCTCCCTTTGAGACCCTTCATGGCTGTCCTTTACATCTTCTTACTCTAAAGACGGCTTTCCTGGTGGCTATCACCTCTGCCAGGAGAGTGAGTGAGCTCCAGGCTCTTTCTTCTAAACCTCCTTTCCTTTCTGTTCATCCGGACAAGGTGGTTTTAAGGACCCGTCCTTCTTTCTTGCCAAAGGTTGTCACTCCCTTCCACATCAGGCAGACCATCACTTTGCCCACTTTCCTTCCGCCTCCGCATCCTTCAAAAGAGGAAGAGAGGCTCCATCGTCTGGACCCAAAACGTGCGCTCTCGTTCTACCTAAAGTGCACACAACAGTTCCGGGTGGATAACCCGCTCTTTGTTGGCTACGTGGGCGCCAAAAAAGGACTAGCCGTGCACAAACACACCATCTCTCGGTGGGTTGTTTTGTGCATCAAAGCGTGTTACTCCTTGGCTAAAAAGGAGCCTCCTGTGGGACTGCGTGCCCATTCTACCAGGGCAACAGCAGCCACTACTGCATTGGGACGCGGTGTCCCCCTGCAAGACATCTGTCAGGCAGCCACGTGGGCCTCGCTGCACACATTTACCAGTCAAGTCGGGAGAGATGGCTTCTTTGGCCGTTCTGTTCTCCGTGACTTTCTGGTGTAATCTATTCGCAGACCCACCACCGGGGTTGGTATTGCTGGGGTATCTATTCTAAGGTAAGGAATCTATCACTAACGTGTCTCTTTCAGATGTACAAGTTACTACTTGTGTAACGATATATCTGTAAGAGACATTAGTTAGTGATAGATTCCTTACCGCCCCACCCATCCTCCCCGTTCTGCGAACTGATTCTAGGGTTAAGGTCATCCCTTTCAGGGCCCTAGTTTCATGGCACCAGTGGTCAGTTTCTTGCATGGCTCTGCGATCCTGGCGTGGAAAGTCGTATACAGAACTGACGTCAGCACGCATGGGTGGCGCCTAAGTAGTCTCCGTGACGTCATCTCAGCCCTTACGACGCCAGCGACGAACGCGGAGCCGCACGACGCCACCTACCGACGCACAGGGGTACTGCTGATGAAAAAACTTTCCGGATCCAGTCTGACGCCTGGGAATATTCTAAGGTAAGGAATCTATTACTAACTAATGTCTCTTACAGATATATTGTTACACAAGTAGTAACTTGTGCTTCTCTACCATCTACCTGGCTCACTGTCATGTATCCATTCATCTCTCTTTGTTAGAGGTGCGCAAGCCAATATATTAATTAGCAGGTAGAGCCAGCCGGAGACGAGCCAAGCGTATACGAGCCAGTGGGCGAGCCGTAAAAATGATCGGCATGTTAATCATACAGTAAACATGATGTAAATGTGCAATAATGTCTCTTCAGAATTCAAAAAAGTGCATTTCTTTAGCACGTCACCTCAGTACACAAGATTATAGCGCTGAATTGAGAGGAAGTTATTAAAAGTGCTCGTTTTAAGCATGAGTTAAAACATTGCCGCTCCTCCCGCCCGACAACAATGCCATTTGTGAACTAAGAGGCGTCAGTTGCCATGCATACCCCGAATGTTGCCTAGAGTCTTATTATATTTAGAGTAACATTAAAATCTAGTACATTAATCACGAGAAGTTTTTGTACAGCACACATCTTGAACTTGCATTTTTCAAGGTGGCAATAATAAAGATGAAAACGGAAGTGTCGGCAGGCAAGAAAACATGAACGGGAGTGGGGAGCGGGGGAGGGTGAGAAGTCACAGACTGAGGGAGGGGGCGGTGGGGTGGGGAGACAGGGAAGAAAATAGTGTTAGGAGTAAAGGGGCCAATAGCCATGGAAGGATGCAAATGATGAATGAGGAGGGACTAACAAGCCTCAAACCAATCGGAAGGCAGCATTTAAGACAAAAGCCAATGGGCAGAGAGTGGGCGGAGCTTCCACGAAGCTTTCACAATACAGTATATACTGCATGCCTCGCAAAGCGATGGCAGCGCATTCGCTCTGCAACGCTAGGCGAGACCTAAAAGAAAATAGTGTTAGGAGGAGTAAAGGGGCCAATAGCCGTGGAAGGATACAAATGATGAATGAGTAGGAACTAACAAGCCTCAAACCAATTGGAAGGCAGCATTTAAGAGAAAAGCCAATGTGCAGAGAGTGGGCGGAGCTTCCACGAAGCTTCCACACTACAGTATATACTGCATGCCTCGCAAAGTGATGGCAGCGCATTCGCGCTGCAATGCTAAGCGAGACCTAAAAACATAGAGTTTGTACAAATGGAAAGCGGGGCGGACGTGAAGCTGTGCGGAGCTGAGGCAGGGAAACACAAAAAGAAGAAAAGTAGTTCCCGAAAGAAAACATAAACATTTTAAGCGTTAAAATACAGTACTTAGTCGGTGCTGCATCCCAGGAAACCGGAAACATAAAGGAGGAACAAAGAGGAACAACTGCCCATTAGCCAGCAAGGATTTGTAAAGGACGTGGACAAAGACAAATCAAAAGCAATCGGCTAGAAATGGGTGGAGTTCAATTCCCAAAGCATATACAAGAGGTTGCTTAGCAACAGCGCAAGCACTGTTTAGCTCGATCTACAAATGACCCATACTCTGATTGTTTAGATGATATTGAAAGGCGATGTTTTTGTTTCATTTAAATAGGACGATTTCTGTGGGATTGGAAGATTATTTTGCTCACAGTGTTACTGCAGGCAGTCGTATAATAAAATTCGAGTCTAATAATGTGATGATTTACTTTCCAGTGCAACCATTTTTCACGCTGGAATGCTGGTCTTTAAGCAGTGAAATAACACTCTGCGCTACTTTGGGACAGGAGGCTGTTCAATGGATAGTACTTGGTCTTTCCAACGTTACCACCCATGGATTCTGATGCAATGCCAGCTCTATAAAAAGATTTTCGGACCTGGTATTTCTAAAAAAGAGAATGTTCTATAAGATGATGCGCTGGTTCCGAGTGCAATGCACCAATTCTGCTCCCACAACAGCAACGATGCGTCGGTTCTGTTACACGCAGACAGGAGATGTGTCGGATGATTGGAGCAAGCACCTGGGTCCACTTTCAATGGACCAGGGACAGGAGCAGATGGGGAAGCTTTGATATCCCTCAATCTCAGTAATAGGAGGCAATCCAACAAGCCCTTGGAGATCACTCTGGGTTCAAGGCAAAATCCAGCTATCCCTCAGCAGGATCAGAGAGCAGCAGGGCAGAAAGCAGAAGTCCAGCAAAGTGACAGCCCTTGTAGCAGCACAGCAGTTCTTCTGACAGAGGTTCTTTATAGGTCCAGAAGTGTCTGATATGGTAGGGTTAGGGACCCAGTACTTATACCCAGTTGTGCCTTTGAAGTGTGATGACTTCATGCACAGAGGTCCTTTCTTTCCAGCCCTGGCTCCAGACTCTCTACGGGGGTGAACAAAAAGAATCAGCAAGAACATGAGGTAAGCTGGCAAAAAGTTTTGGGGATGGCCACCCTAAGTGTTAGAGCTGGTCCGGGGGTAATCATCCCTTTGTGTGGGGACAGGACACTGCCCAGGATGAGCCATCAGGATGGAGATGGGCACTCTGTGCATTGCACAAAGTCAAGCTGTCACTCATCTCAGACGTGTATTGTAGATAGGCTGCAGACACACAGAGCTTTAAGAGCAGAGAAATGCCAACTTTCTAAAAGTGGTACTTCTAAAATAGTAATGTTAAATCCAACTTTACCAGAAAAGAGGATTTATAATTACCATTCCAATGATATGAAACATGATAGAGCTACTCCTTCTCAATCAGGAATGACAGCTTAGAAGAGTAATTAGGAATTCCCAATGTTAACCTATGAGAGGAGTAGGTCTCACAGTAGTGAAAAATGAATTTAGGAATTTTTCACTGCCAGGACATGCAAAACTTAAAAGTACATGTCCTACCTTTTAATTACAGAGCAACTTGCCTGGTGGGCTACGTAGGGCCTACCTTAGGGGTGACTTATGTGTAATAAAAGGGGAGTTTAAGCTTTGGCAAAGGGGTTTTAAATGCCATGTCAAAATGGTAGTAAACCACACACAGGCTCTGCTCTGGAAGGCCTGCGATGTTTAAACGGCTACTTGTGTGGGTGGCACAATCAGTGCTGCAGGCCCACTAGTAGCATTTTATTTACAGGCCCTGGGCACAGGTAGTGCACTCTACTAGGGACTTACAGATAAATTAAATATCCAAATTGCGGATATACCAAATGTAGCTATGTTTAGGGGAGAAGCACATGCAATTTAGCGCCACATTACCAGATGACTGTTGTGCTGCCAGAAGGGACAACTTGCTGTTGTGCTAGTCTGCTGCCTGTTGGGCTGCTAGAGGGACTGCTGCTTGCAATCTGCCTCATGTGCTGGCCTGCCTACCCACCTGCTTTTATACCCTCCAGTGTTCTCCAGGGGCTGGTTGGATTGCTCCCCTTCCTGTTCTTCTGGAATTCCAGCGGCTGAAAGGATTCCATTCTTTCAAGCGTGACTGCTGTGACTGGCAGTGGGACTTTGAGTCTGGTCATTTCAAAATCCCCAAGGGACAGCGTGTGGTGAGCGTTCTTCCCTTAATTGAGCATTGGGGAGCACTCTATTGTGTCAAGGAGTGCGTGTGTGTTGGGCTTTTCATACTGGGCCATTCTGAAGGGCAGACGCTGTGGGGGAAGTTCTTCTACACCAGTGAGTGCCACAACCGCTGTGCTCCAACTGAGGATGGCAAGCAGCACCTTGGCCAGAAGAGGAAGAATACGTGCTCCACTCGGGGTTCCAGTCTTGCGAGCGAGGTTACTCGTGTGTGTGCCCCAGCCCTGCCTTCATTGTCGAGCTGGACAGCAGTGCGCCTCACCTCCCAGTGGCTGCATCTGTTCCCAGAGGTGCTGGGGTACAGGGGCAGTGCTGTTCACTCCCAGCACCCTCTGAAGGAGTCCCCATTGTGGCACCCGGTGCCCAGGTCAAAGGAAGACCTCAGTGGAACCTGGGCCAAGATGAGCCACTCTGGGTGATTGGCAGTTGCACGGCACGCTCACGGGCAGCTTCCTTTGACTGCTCCCTATGCGGGTGACGCAGCTGCTCCTGGCAGTGTATGTGTCTCCGGATAGGTCTCGCTTTGGGGGCATCTTTTTGGGGGCATATCCCTACGAATGGGCAGGCTGGTGCTCCTGCGATCTACGCCTGGATAATAAATACGTTTGTTTTCGAGGAGGCTCCCCTAAATCTACTGCAATGCTACGGGTAGATGCGCAGAGGTGCTGGGCCCTATGTTCTGTGATTATATGGGGATTTCATCTGGTGGTCTCTAAACAATACTGCATTACCTGCAAAGTATTTATGGTTGTTATGGTGATCTATTGGGATTTATATGTTTTCTGTTTCTCTAACCAAACTTGCATTACATGCTCTGATGTTATGATGTATATCGTTTTGATTCTTGCATTGTCCAGGAAAACGAGTACTATCCCCGTATTTGTATAATATGCACAGTAATTATGATTCATGTCGTTTTAGTCTATGTTTTATGTACAATATAATCTATATGTGTGGAGTCTCTTTTGTGGTGTGTTCATTGTGTTTCTCTGTTAATGTGTTTTGCAAAGGCTTTACACATATCCTCTGATGATAAGCCTGACTGCTCCACGCCAAGCTACTAGAGGGTGAGCACAGGTTATCTTTGGTGTGTAACTGACTTGCCCTGGCTAGAGTGATGGGTTCTGCCTGGCTTAGGTGCATACCCTAGCCAAACAGAAACCCCATTTCTAACATTGGTCCCCAAGGTTGACAGGTCTAACTGTAATCATGTATGGTTTTACTCATGGTTGCATTTGTTCTTGAATCATATGTGCACAAGCTTAATCAAGTATTTGAAGTGCACCTATAAATGTTTAGTTAAAGTTAGCCTGACTAAAGGCCTTGTGATTTTGAAATATACTTTGCTTGGTCAGTGAGTTCTTTCTTTTTCAGTTGCGTTCTCAAAGTTTCATTAGCTAGAGAAAATGAGTATTGTTGTTTGTACTAGTTTCTTGATAGTAAGGTGTGAGAAGAGAAATCTTGGCAAGAAACATGAAGACCTAATAAGCAGATGAAGCCTCCTATTCATCACATATCAGGAACAGAGGGATGTTCAAGGTTGCAGAAACTGTCCAAGTTCTGTGGGATGGGAAAGTCTGGTAATGTTGCAAATGCAAAACACAAGGAGAGAGACGATTGGTTCCAGGTGGTGTGGGAAGAGATACGATTGTTGCTGAATTTTCAGTTTGTTTTAATTGGTGTTCCCACTTATTCATGGAGTCTCAGAATTGCTCCGCTTCCACTGCGAGTAAAAACCTTCCGCTTACCCTTCATTCACTGCGAGTAAAACCTTCCGCTTACTCTTCATCGAGTAAAACCTTCTGCTTACTCTTCATTCAAGCTTGGAAGAACCTGCTACTCCTCCGGAGTTACCCTTACTAGGTGATATAAAACCAAAGTTTCACCAGCGAACTCTCTGCTATCAATCACTCTCAATTTTATACGAAATAGTCCCTAATTTAACACTGCCAGCCCTGCGTAGCTTCTCAGTGCTATTCCAACAGACGAGTAACCTCACTGCAGTGTGGCTTCCATTTACCACCCGCTATTCCTTCCCGAGATTTCCAGGTATCACTGTACCTGTTTTTCCAGACAACATAAAACAGGACACTAACTTTTCATGTTAAGAACATATAATCAATAATCAAAAATTCTGTCCTATGAAATTACCAATATAATCAATAAAACCATCAATTCAAAATGAGCAAAATTTCACCAACAGTCAAAACCCTTACTATTTTCCAACACTTAAAAAAACATACCTTCTAGCACATTAACAACATTTCACAACCCTATTGATACTCACACCATTCCAGCAATCACCTTCTTGCATTACCTTCCAGTACTGCTTTGCCAGTCTTCAGGTTCTGAGCATTGGAATCAGGACTTTTTGAGAATGTGGACATTTATCTAACTTGGGCAATTATTTTGTAGCGCTATGTAGGCATTAGACTAAACTATGCCCCTTTTTGTTGATGGTGTTAACCATCCTCTGCTACCAGAAACTGATCCAGCGGTAATTTCACGGTAATTTCTTAATGCAAAACATCATTTACCTCTAGTTTACCGCTTTAAAGGTGATGGACCTTTGCCACCGTGTATCACCTTCAGGAGACTTTACATAAACATTAAAAATCAAAATGCAATTATTATTTAAGCCAATAATGAGAGTTGTGAGTATTTTAAAGGGTTTTATTTTCTAGTGAAAAGTTAAGTTTCTCTGATTCTTTATTCATTAATCAATTTTCAATCAGGTTACAGAATTGAAAAATAGGAAAAATAGAATTAATACAAAACATATTATAGATTGCATACGAAGCACTTCATAAAGAAAAGGGAATGAGGCATAAAATGTCAGTCAGAACTCTTTAAAGAGTTTCAGGAAAAATATAATTCAAGAGTGAGTTTTGCAAGCCTAATCAATAATTAATAATTGGCAAAAATCTCCCATAAAGAGAAATACATGCATAAAACAAATTAATCTTTTCAAAAGCCAGTTAGTCAAAAGCATAAAACTCAAAGTTTTAGCATCAAAATCTGTCCTGATCTCTCAGCTGCTCTTTCTCTGCGCTCGTCTGTTCATCTCTGCTCCTCTGTGTCTGACACAAGCTGCTCCTTGAATGGCCCTCCCTTCAAAAGACCACAGAAGCTGTGTTCTGCCAAAAAGCTAGGCCAGCCTACACCTCCCTAAAATATGTGAACAAAGCCCCCTCCTCCCTCTGTGTCTCCTCGAATGCAATCTCCACCCAGTCTGCACCCGTGACGTTCACGTACCTATCCCAAATGATGTCTGGTCAGATCTGCTTCTTCTCCTCTCCTCTGTCACGCCCACTAAGGGGTCATTATTTATACCCTAATTCTTGGCTGACTACACTAATAATGTTGCAGTTTCAGTAGAAACTCGCACTGTGATTGGTTAGCACAGGGGACATGGGGGTTTCACCATCCTGTTCTCTTTACAAATCCAACCCATACCGGTTTTAACAAAGGAAGCGTTAAGGCTTAATACAGTCATATGTACCACCATCAATAATTATACAATATTGCAACATCTAAACGACAAAAATGTATCAGTCTATTTCCGCCTTGCTTTCACATCGCACGCAGGGATGACACTCTCCCACAAACACTGGTACATTGGCACGGTGACAAGAGTGTGCAGATCATTGTGGCCTTGACCTATGTGTGTTCACTTGAGCCACTTGGCAGTTCATGCAGCTGGCACATTCTTCTGCGCATGCACCTCTCATTCAGCACACTGCTAACAATTCTCAGCCATGCTGCATTCTTAGGCAGCCATTTTATTGTGGGCCCAAAATGTACACTAAAGTAAAACAAACACAAAAGAATATTAATTTATGAAGTAAAACCCATTATGTTCACCTCCCACCATTCTAATACCCTATATTAATTATTACCTAGCGAAAGCTATTAATTTAAAGCAGCTTTTCTATTATTAGTGCACAGCATGCAAAATGTGCAATGTACAACATAGCATAAACATGCACCAGTGCAAATTTTCAAAGCGTAAACAGTTAATACATACTCATAGCAACATGCTCTAATGTTTTAGATAGCTTTTCATGCAAAATACGTTTGCCCCATGTGTAGTGTTGGTGCATGGTTGATTAATTAATACATATTATAAGAAAGATGTGTTATGAACTGAATATGCATTGTCTAAATATGCAACAAAGCCAGGGTCTCTTGAGACGGGAACAGGGGGTGTAGATTACAAGGAAAAGAAGCTGGGAGGAGACACACATTCCATTATTATCTTCAAGGCTAAAGAGGTCACAGTAGAGCCTTCTAAAGGAAACTGAAATCACGAGTTTTTCTACACTGCAAAAACACATGTTAATTCAAAAAGTGCAAAGCACATTTTCTAAATTAATGTACATTCTATAGTGAGATTAAATCTAAACTAAACACATTAAACATCCATGATTAATTAATTAAGTATGGTTTTACATGATTTCATTTGCAGGCCTCTTTCATGTTTTTCACTTTGCATGCACCAAAAGTGCCATTTTAAAATGCAGTCTGTCTGAAACACAAAAATAAAGCAATGCCTGAATCCAGATGAAATCTGAGCTACATCACCACTGTTAGGAGTTAGAGCAGATTCCCTTAGACTTTGAGACCTCTCTGCTTTCTTTTGTAAAGCTTCATGATCCATACTTATCCCAATTCTTCGAGACTTCCACTGGAGTCATCAATATGCTGACACATTCTTGCACTTCCAAATTTCCTTGAGACTCTATTCTACAGCTATACATATTCTAAATTTAGAGCCTTGATTTGATAATTTTAGGACATATTCATGTTTGAGAGAAACAATAAAAGATTTTTTTTAAGAAACACCTTTTTAAATTCTCAGTTTCTTTATTGCTGCGCCTGTTATTAATCAGTAGCTTATCTTATTGAGACTGAACCGATTGGGATATTTCAGCTTTCCAGCTGTAGTTCTGTATCTTTACAATATTTTTCAGACATGCACATGTATTGGATTGACTATTAATTGGAAATAAAACTACTTAACGTTCATTACTGATTCTTGCTCCTTATTGTGGGGCTGAATGAGCATCACGAAAGTTGTCTTATTTTATTACTTTTAACTCCCTTTACATCTCAGTTGACTTAAAAAGATCCATCAGATCTGCATGCTTCAGATGGTAGCTTTCTGGATGGTTTAGTTATTGAGACAGAGGAAGTTACTGTATCCATGTGAGAAATCAGTCTTGCCCGCACTCAGTCCTTATCCCAAAGCCCATGTCCTTATTTGGAAGAGCAGTGGTGTTTGAAAAATCTGGAAGAGTGTTGTAACAGCAGAGGAGTGAGAATCAATAGGGGCGTGCATTGCAATTGCTTATGTCTAGTATGCTATGTTTTGATGAGATTGCGTGGTGTGAGGCGGTGATATTTTAAGTTGTTGTGCGGATGTGGAAGCACTTAACGCAAAGAAGTTGAAGTGGATATCGGGCTTGACATAGTCTAAGGTCCCGGGATACTTATAAGTTATCAGTGTAGAAAGCACTGTGTTGCAATTGTCTGCTAAGTTTTTTGTGAGCAAGTTGTGAGACATCGTTGACAGCACAATTGAGATAGGGAGATTTATCTTTGTTTGAGAGTAAGGTGTGTTTGGTGCGGTGGATCCTTCTGCACAGGGGTGAAGCTACACTAACCTGAGTGATTCCCCACTGATCGAGGTTTCACTCGAGTGAGAGTCAGAGTAGGCCAGAAAGTGTCGCTCCGGAGCATTTCTTGTGTGATTGAATACTGTTGATTCTTTAGTGGAGCAGACAAAGTTGTTACATTTGATTTGCGTTTGTTGCCACGTTTGTATTGCCACACTCAAGAAAAATTGTAAAGGAGGGTGAGCTGGTTCGAGGAGTGAGAAGATGTCACAGTGTGCCACACTAAGATTGGACAGTTGCCATTAGTGCCGAGCTGTTATTGGTTGCTGACGCTGAACGAAAATTGTGAGTAAAGAATTGTTTCCTGGTAGGAAACATAATTCTTTATGCAATTGTTGACATTGTTGGAAAATGAAATTCTTTAATTCTATACGAAATATGATTAGGGAAGATGTGAGAATACCTGTTCGAGAAGGAAAGAGTCTCCACCTGGACACACGGCAGGTCATTATGTAGTATTTCCCCTTCTGGGCCCACGTTGGTTCTCCCTTGGTTACACGTAATAGCTTAAGGCTGCCTTTGCTTTGCACAGTCACACATAATACAACTGTTCTTGTGACATGATATTATTTCAGAAACACGCTACGCATATTATTTATTTCAGTGCCTTTTCTTGGGATTCAGTCTGCACATTTCATACAAGGTCGAACAACATGGTGTACTGTTTTTTATGCCTGGTCAGCAACATCTCCTAATGTTTTTAGACATAACACGGTAGCACAGCTACAGGTTTTCTAACACAACTTTTTTTATAATGTAAAGTGTATCTCAACCCATTGGAGGTTAGTGGGGAGAATTCCAGCAGAGAGACCAGTCAAAGAACCGAGGCAGCAGCCTTGAGTAAACTGAGTGTACACCTACAATGCGGACCACCTAACTACACACACCAGGTATGTGGTTCACTACTAATCCCAGAGATCACCAATATATCCCTGTGCTCACATAGTGAGGGTAGGCTTAGATAGATATATTAGTTGCCACTGTCTGGCTGTTCATAGTTTACAGCCTGTTAGTAATATTATTTAGTTTCCTTAGTTGTATCTATTTACTAATCACAGCAAACCTGCTTCAAAATAGACTACTAGAGTTTCAATAGACATATTGTAAACTTCCTTTGTGTCTCTTTTCTGTTTACTATGGACATGCATGAGTGAGAGCGAAAGGTGATGATCTGTTTCCACTGTTCCCTTGGGGACTAGAGGTTCATGTTCTAGGTTTGCCGAAATCACCTGATACTCTGGAAGGTTAGGAGTTCAGGTGAGGGACAGTGAGCTAGTCGGATTTGAGCCTACAGGTACTGATGTGGTAGAGTGACTCAGTCCCTACATTCTGACGTCCTGTTCTCTCAAGGCACAGTTCTCTTTCTAAACAAAATCCCTGTAACAATTACATGGCAATAAATGTGGGCCTTCACATGTATTGGTCTGACTGAATGTCATAAGATCACAGAGAAAGAAGGTGCATTGATTTTTCCATGCTATGGCACATTTAATTTGAGAATCATTGAAAATTTTAGAAGGGTATTGTACAAAATGAAACTGCCGCCTAGGCAGTACAAAGCACTTAATGCTTGGGAGCTTGCAGCTCATGTCATGTTAGGCAAAGGGAAAAATATTAGGTAAAAGTCTGAAAGGCAGTGCGTAGCAGCGCTGATGCTAGATGAGATGCAGAACAACAATGATGGAGAACTGATATAATAGAGGGAACTAGATTATACCCCACATTGACGAGTGAAGAACCCAAAAAAAAGAAAGAGAAGTAGAAGTAGGAGGAAAAGAAAGGAAACCTACAGAGTACCGGCAAAGATATTGATAGTAATTCTAGCGATTATTTCCTAGATATGCTGTCATCAAAACGTCCACCTCCATATAATGTGGCCCAATCCAAGGGAATCAATGGCGCAGTAACCAGTGAAAACTTTGGCATAGCCACCGCCCCAGTAAACACAGAAGGAAATACGAATCATAACCTGATGAGAGAGAGTTTAGGGATTAGTGCCCCTGTTAACTACACTGTTCTCAATGCCCTAGATGACTCACTCTCTCATGGACACTATTGGTCCCGTAGTTCCTTTGTATAAACCTGAGTGGCAGGAAACATGACCCATACTTTGACAGTCCCTAATGGAGTAGATATATCAGCTAATGCTCCTGTGGTTCCAGGAATGGGAGGAACTCCTTTAGTTCCGACTCAGTTGAATACCCGGTGTGTTGCCGGTGCAAGATCAACCATAATTTAGACAGGATTTGTACCTATAGGAGGGTCTGCCCAAAGATTGCCAAATTCTGACATGTTTATTTGGAATTTACCTCCGAGTGTTAACCACAGTAGTCCCTGAGAAGGGATAGTGCCTACTAGCCCCTCTAGTACAGAATGGTACTAGTGCCCGAGAACTAGATGATTGGATTAGATTTTTCAATGGGTCTCCAAGAGAAAGTGAAGGTTCAGGATTAGGCAAAGAAATAATTCAGAACCTGATGAGGGAAAATGCAGTTGATTTGGTCAATCTAAAGTTAGAACTGTATGAGATGATACAAGTAAACCTTGATCTTTCCTGATTAGATGCCTACCAAAAGAACAAACTTGTATTCATGTGCAAAGATGTTATCAAATGTGCAGTGCAGGCTCAAGAAAAGATGTCTGAATTAGCTCAGAAATATGAGATCAATTTAAACAGGGCCAAATCTCTGCAGAAGAGTTACCATGTATGCTTTTATGAAAATGACATAACTAGCATAAGAACAACAGGAATGAAATTGCAGATTAAGGAATTAATTAGTTGCATTCTAAAGTGGAGTGAGCTAGATAAATGGTAAGGCAGATCGGCGAAAAAGTGAGAGTAAAAGAAAACAAAGGGAGAGCCACCTCCGTCTTCAATGGATGGAGAGGGGGCTTCAACTTTTCCATTGACGGAAGTGCCCGGTGGAGGTTATGTTGCCTTGGAGTAGGAGTGATCTTGAATCATTCACTAATGATTTACCAACATTGGGAGAAAAGCCACTGTAATGATATGAAATTTGAAATGAAATTTGTACTTGTAAAGCGCACTTATACCCCCAAAGGGGTGTCCTGGCGCTGTACGCATACCGCTGTGGAACCCTTCCTGGCTTTTCCCTGTGAAATGTCCACTCCTGGGCACCCCCAGGGTGAAGCCAGGCATCCCAGCGCTGTTGGGGCCGTTGTGGAGATTAAGCAAGCTATTGCCCAGAGTTGCAGAGTGGGACCCATGATTAGAATAGGCACTGAGGCGAGAATTATCAGGTCCGAGGAAATTGAGCCCAAGACCCGCCGAGGCGGGAATTGAACCCTGGTCCCGGGCCAGATCTCTGCATCAGGGTCTGCCGCTCTAACCATTGAGCCACACTTCTCCCTATGCATATGTTGAGAGATTTGCAAAGATTTGACAGGTCTTGTGGGTAGATTTGAATATCTTCTTTGACAGTATGATACCAAGGGATTTGTGGGTAGAATGTAAAGTGGCTATAGAGTGTCCGGAGTGGGAAACTCAGAGAAATCCGGTATCACATGCCCCATCACTTTTAGTGATGAAAAAGTATCAACAGGTGGTGACTTTTCTGAAAGGGAAGATACCAGCTAAAGACACTTATTGGGTCACGATTGACAGTACGGTTCAAGAGCTCAAATAGACAGTGCATGCCTATTATGAGAGATCGGTTCAGGTGTTTAATCAGCATAGTGGATTGGAGACTCTCAAAACTAAAGACATGGGAAATTTAGTGTCTCGGTTTGTGACAGGATTGAGTCTTGAGATTAGCTTGATGATTCAGCAGCATTTGGTTTGTTAGCAGAACAAATCAGTTGATGAGATCCTGAGGTATGCAAAATATTGTAGTAATGAATTGGAAATGACGCTGAAGAGAAATGAAAGAGAAATTGATGGTGGGACAGATGAAAGCAGCACAAAGGAGTCAAAGTCATCCTTTGTAGGGAATGTTGGTTCCATGCAACTAGTGTATCAGCAGGGAACTCCTATGATGCAAGGTGGAAATGGGTTCCTGTAACCAGGTCGAGGTCGTGGTTTTCCAATTGACCCGAGTACTGGGATTGATGTGGCAACTTTGAAGAGATCGAATCCTTGTCACTATTGCAAGAAGTTAGGGCGATTTGAAGCAGAAATTTTGTCTTAATCCCAACACAGTGATGAATGAGACCAGGTTCAGAATCCAGGGTTTATTCAGCCTCAGAGTAAAAACCCTGTACAGTTACAGAATGTACAGAGAATGCAATATTTTAATATGCCTTAAGCTGCAGTAATGCAGGTTTCACAAGCCCCAATGCAACAGCAAAATGCAAATGGTCCCAGATTTAATTCAAATCAAGTCCAAATTTAAATCAGAATTCCTTCGATATTAAGAATGCTTTTCAGCAATTTCCTATGTTGGATCCGCTTGAGGTGTACGGCTATGATCAGTCACAATGACGGTGCCTGTGGGGGAGCAAGATTGCGTACTTGGCGTAGAGTTAGAGGTAGACCAGAGTGGTCAATTCATAGATGGTAAGGTATGGGGTGAATGGCCACCCCGTATCATTCTTGATCGATACTGGTGCTATCCGCTCTACTGTTAGAACAGTGGTAGTTCCGAACCTATCCCTCTTGGGAAAAAGAATCCAAGTTGTAGGAGTCGCAAATAAGCGAATGACAAACCACCTAACAGAAGAAGTACCTGTTAAATCGGGTCCTTTGAGGAGAACCACCAGTTTGTGGTGTGTGATTCGAGTCCTGTGAGCTTACTAGGGCGAGAGTTATTGTGCAAGTTAAATTTCACTTTCTATTGTACTTGAAAAGGGGTAGAATTGTAGACCCATGATGAAGATATCACCTTTAAATTGGCAAGTCAAGGGCCAACCATTGGATTGTATCCTTTGATGACAAATAAGGACTTTCTACCGGACCTTAAGGAGACAGCGAAGCCTGAAGTCTGGGTTTTTTCAGGGAAAGATATTTGTCTCATAAAGGGAGTTGAACCTGTTCGCATAAAAGTAATACTCAGTGTTGAGTACCCAAGAATCCCACACTATAATCTGGCCCCTGAAACTATTGCTGGGATTACTCCAGTGACTGAGTCAATGATACAACAAGGCATTTTGAAGGAGATAATTGGGAGTCCATGTAATTCATACATTATGGGCTTGCGGAAGCCTAGCAGTAAGTTCTGCATAGTGCAGGACCTGAGAAGGATTAACAGCATTGCTATTCCCTGTTGTGCCATGGTACCGAATACAGCTGTGATTTTGTTTCAGATTCCATGTGAGGCTGAATGGTTCACTGTCATCAATTAGTGTCTGGCCTTCTTTTCTGTTCCCTTGCATGAGGACAGCCAGTACCTCTTTGCTCTTTGGTTCCAGAACCGTGTTTTGGCATGGTCCCGAGTCCCACATGGGCATACGGAGAGCCCCTCAATTTTTAATCAGATCCTCAAAAAGATACTCAATGCTCTGATCTTGCCCTGTAACCCTGTCCTAATCCAGTATATTGACGACCTGTTAATGGCGTCAGATACTCAGGAAGCTTGCAAACGAGAAACCATTCCATTGTTGAGCCACTTAGCTGAAAATAAACAAAGTATCCCAGACTAAGTTGCAGCATTGTCAGAAAGAAGTCTTGTATCTCGGACATCACATTGAGAAAGGAGCGAGGAAGGCGTCACAAGAAAGAATCTCTGTGATGATTAAAATGAATCCACTAACCACCCAGAGACAAGTCAGTATGTTTTGGGGAATGGCGGGCTACTCTTACCAGTAGATACCCAACTTTTCCCTCATTGCCAAGCCTTTACACAGGATGACACACAAGGATGTGTCTGATCCTATACCATGGGATTACGACTGCTTGATTGTCTTCCTAGAGCCGAGAGAAAGTCTCTGTCATACCCCGGCACTGGGAATGACTGATTACAAAAATGCTTTTAGTCATTTCTGCAGTGAGAGGGAGGGCTGCGCTCTCTCAGTACTTATACAAATAAACGGAAATGCAAGACAACCTGTGGCTTACTTTTCTGCTACTCTTGATCCTGTAGCTGGAGGGCTGCCTGGGTGCTTTAAAGCCATGGCAGCAGTTGGTGTCGGCATAGAATGGTGTGAAAGTATTGTGAATGGACATCCCCTAATTGTTCTTATGCCACTCTCAGTTGATATTTTGTTTACGTACCCATACACAGCACTTGACGAACAGTTGCTTAACAAAATACGAACAGATCATACTTGCTGTGGA
Organism: Calotriton arnoldi; assembly: GCA_963921515.1. NCBI lineage: Eukaryota > Metazoa > Chordata > Amphibia > Caudata > Salamandridae > Calotriton > Calotriton arnoldi. The sequence continues at coordinate 334,044 of CAWUFW010000708.1, forward strand.
ATCCTTACTACATCTCCCATAGAATAAAAATGATGAGGGGGAGATTGAGCATGACTGTCATGATGTCACTGAACTATGCACCGAGCCAAGACCAGACATATGAGATGAGCCACTAGTAGAACATGAATACATACTGCTTGTAGATGGGTCATGTCGAAGGGACAATGAGAGAAATTTAAGAGCTGCTTACACAGTCTGCCTAGTCTCAGGTGTAGTTGAAGCCTCCTGGCTTTGAGGGGTGTTCTCTGCACAAGTGGCTGAATTAATAGCTCTTACTAGAGCTTGCTGCGTTTCTGAACAGCAGAGAGTGAGTATATTTACAGATAGACAGTATGGCTTTGGTGTCGTTCATGACTTTGGACATTTATGGTCACAAGTGAAGATTTGTGACCTCATCTGGATCCCTGATTCGCAATGGAGAACATGTCATGAGACTACTTGAAGCCTACAGCTGCCAGCAAAAATTGCAGTTGTGAACTGTCCCGCTCACTGCAGCGGTGATGATTATTTGACAGTGGGCAACCGTTATGCTGACAAAGTAGTCCAATACTGTGCTCAATAGTCCCGAACATTCAATGGTCAATACACAAATGAGTCCAAAGTTGAGACCAACCATAACCTTTTGTTGTCAGCAACTGATACCTGGGAGAAAGTGAAGAGATTGCAGAAAGAAGTGTCAGAGGCAGAACAGCAGGGTTGGATCCGAGCAGGATGTTTGAAGAGAGATGATGATATATGGCTTTCTGTGGATGGCAGACCAGTGCTACTAGACAGCATGTTGTCCCCAATCGCAAGACATTACCATGGACCCGCTCATATTGGGAGGGATACCATGATTTAGTTGTTTAAGTAGCATTGATTTAAACCACAATTTAGATTGGGTCACAGGTGTTTTGTGAGTCAACAGTAGAATGTAGGGAAAACAACTCCAGTGATATTGACTCAAATACGTAAATCAGGAGGGCCGTTCAACCGAATGCAGATGGACTTCATCAAAATGCCTGTGTGTAATGGGCTTAGATATGTCCTGGTGATTGTGTGCATTTTCTCGCGTTGGGTTGAAACCTACCCAACCAGAAGAAATGACGTCTCACACTGGCTAAATTGTTGTTGAGGGAGCTCATATCAAAGTTTTGTTTCCCGACTTCGCTGGAGTCAGACCGAGGGACTCATTTCAATAAGGAGATCCTAAGAATGTTATGTGCAGCGTTACAAGTGGAGCAGAGATTGCATTGCAGTTATTGGCCAGAGGCTTCTGGCATTGTGGAGCAGGTGAATGGGATGTTGAAAGCCTGGTTGACTAAAGTTTGTGCATCAACGTCCCTGAATTGGGCAGATGCTTTGACTCTTGTGCTGGTGAGTCATTGAAGTGTTCCTGATAAAAAAAACAGGATTGTCTGCCCACAAGATAATCATGTGGAGAACAATAAGACTGCCTACAGTGCCCACAAATGCGCTTCTGAATATTACAGATAACATGGTTCTTGACTATTGCAAGGGACTAGCTGACGTGGTCCATTCTGTGTCTCGCCAGGTTGAAGCTGTTAAACGCCTCTTCATGTTTGGAGTAGTGCCATGACCTCAGTCCTGGAAACTGGGTCTTGTTGAAGAAACACATTCAGAAAACGTGTCTGGAGACTAGATGGCGTGGACTGTACCAGGTCATCCTAATGATGAATACTGATGTAAAGTGTGGGGTCTTCCCAACTGGATCCATGCAGCCCACACTTGTAGAGTGGAATGTCCTCTTGATGATGTGACAGTACCTCTCCCTGAAGTGCAACCCCCAACTGAGAGACAGTAAGAAGAGGGTGCACATAGTGCTGAAATTCGGCAAGAGCTTGTGACAGCACATCCTCTGCCTGAGGGGGGTCTTGATCAACTGACAGTTGGGGAGTCTTGCCCTGAATCGCTACCAGTGTCAGGCTCAGACCCTGAAGAAGGGTCTAGTGCTTTGTCACGCCGAGTAGAAACTGAGGACCGTTGGCCAAGAAGGCAAGAAGAAGAGAGAGTAAGATTGCCTACAGAACGAGAAACTGAGTGCTGTCCCAGAGGATACTGAGTATTCTAGGCTCAGTGACAGTGAAAGTGGACAACTGGTACTCAGGAGATCAAAAAGAGCTAGAGTGCCATGTCAGAGGTACTTATCCCTTACATGGACATACTTTGCCGCAAATGAAAGAGAGGGAGAACTTTGGAACTTGGAAAATAAAAGTGCAACTCCAGTTGAACCTCCGTGAATTTAGACTTCGGGCTGTGCTGTGTTTTGACTTTACCTTGCCACAGAAGAGATTGACACGAATTATCATTAGCTTCCTTTCTAGAATGAACTTTGAGATGTGTTTTTAAATAGAGACAATTGAATAGACTTTGTTAAAAAGAATTAAGAAGATTACCTAGGCCTGAGCCTGCTGAAGGAGTGCAAGGGTGTCATTTTAGAAGAACACAGAGTAGGGCTAAGGAAGACTCATGAAGACTTTGTTAATAATTTCATGACATGATTTATGGACTTTGTTTGTCATTTGTATATGTAAAGCATACTGCAGAACATCTGCTTGCTGAAAACGTTCTGCTTGACGATCTGATATTACAGAAGTCATGGAAACTGATAAAAATAGTAAGCATAGGTTCATATTAATAGGTGTATTAATAGCTGTGATTATAGTTCTAGTTGTTTTGCGTGTAGGATTATCTTCATGTACATTTTCCACAATAGCTGAGCTTAAGCCTAGTGTTACCCCTAAGTCCCCGATTCCTACTGATAATAGTTTGCACATACTAGATTAGAAAGTTTTGCATGTAGATGCATCTAGAGGAGATTATTCTTTAAATGCCTATTTTTAGTTGCTTTATTAGTATTTTGACACTATGGATGCAAGGGATTGTTATGGCTGTATGCAGTTACCTGAGTCAGCAGCAGAGGAAATTACCTATCACCATATTCCGCTTACGTATGGTGTTATGTGTAACCTTCTGCAAAGTCTGCTTTATGCTCAAGTATTTAAATAGATATCTTCATGCTAAGACAATGGATGCAGTTAACAGTCTTCTTAGACCGACAATTACACTGGACATGGCTTATGCTCATAGGCACAATTTGATATGTTCTTTTACGGAGATTGAGAAGAAATTTTGAGATTTGACAGAAGACAGGAATAGAGGAATGAGGGAAAGGGAGAAACAGAATGGGATAAGTAATATCAAGGACAGTGGGATAAGGGAAAAGCGAAACATCAAGACTTAGGCGTTATACCTGCGCTACTTTTAGAGTGGCAAAACAAAGAGAAGTTGTGTGTGAGTATAGATAAATTGCCCCTAACACTAAGTTCCTGGGTAAAAATGATTCTGATCAGACTTTCAAGAATGTAGGAGTTTGCCTTCTGTTATTGGGAGGACAAGATCACATTATTCCTTGAGTTTATTTTATTTTTGGGGAGCATGCATACTTCAAATTGCCCAAGGGATGGTATGGTACATGTTATTTAGGTGTAGTTTTCACAAAGATTTATCTATAGAACATTTTAATGATCCTGTGTGGGAAACGAAAACTAGAAACAAATGAGGTAGTAGTGTTGTTGAAATTGTGAGAGACAGTTTTGTTGCAATGATTCCAAATGTAGGGGTAATCTTGAATGATCTCATAATTCGAAAGTTGTCCACCATATTTGAAAATTAGCCACAAGTACAGCAAATTCCTTGTTGGCTGTAGATACTGAAATGGTAGCTATGAGATGGTTTTGCAAAATTGTCTTGCGTTAGACATCCTCTTCGAGAAAGAGGCTGGAGTCTGCAAGATGTTAAAGGTCCAGCAATGCTGTACCTATATTCCTGACAAGAGTAAGGACTTGAAGAAATACATTAAGAACCTTACCAATCTGAAAGGAGAGTTAAAGGAGTTAGAAACTGCAGGTGATTTGGAAGAGAGTGGCAATGGGTTTGCTACAGTAGGTAAAAGGTTTGAAAACCTTGGAAGTGGAATGCTTGGTTCCATTTTGAGACCCCTTGTGATTATTGCACTTTGTGCAATATCTCTGTTTGTAATCTTTCAGGGGTACAAGTACTTGAAAGCAAAAAGAAAAGTACCAGAAAAAAGGGGGAAAAAGAAAAAGAGAAAGGATATGGAAATGAAGGAGAGCCAGTGTAGATTTTATGAAGACATGAAACATCTGGAAAATACTAGATGAAAGTTCTTGAAAGCTTCAAGATTTTGACTTGATCTCACCTGATAAGGATTCATATGTGTGTTATTGTGATGGCTAACATCACCATCTGAGGGGGATTGCATGTCATCAATCCACAATTTGCATTTATACTTGACATTATATTTACTGTATGCCTTAATAGGATTAACATGTGTGAGCATATAAATGCATTAATGAAATGTAACCACTGAGAAACTGAAGCTTTATAAATGTGTGCAATAATGTTCAGTTAAACATGAAGACGTATACTGTATCCAAGTTTGCATTTTAATTTGTCACAATTGCACATATTCTGGGAGTCATATTTGAAAGTGTAACCATGTATGCTTTTACTCACATTTGAATTTGTTCTTAAGTTATATATGCACATGTATAACCATGTATTTGAAGTGCACATTTAAATGTTTAGTTACTGTTAGCCTGACTAAAGGCCTTGTGATTTTGAAATATACTCTGCTTGGTCAACGTGTTCTTTCTTTTACAGGTGCATTCTCAAGGTTTCCTTAGCCAGAGAAAAGGAGTATTGATGTCTGTACTAATTTCTTGTTAGTAAGGTCTGAGAAGAAAAATCGTGGTGAGAACCATGGAGACTTAATGAGGAGATGAAGTCTCCTATTCATCATGTATCAGGAACGGAGGGATGATCAAGATTGCAGTAACAATCCACGTTCTTTGGGATGGGAAAGTCTAATAATATTGCAAATGCACAACACAAGGAGAGAGATGATTGTTTCCTGGTGGTATGACAAGAGATACGAATGTTGCTGAAGTTTCTTTTCGTTTTAATTAGTGTTCTCACTGTTAGAAGTTAGAGCAGATTCCCTGAGACTTTGATGGGTACAGACCTCTCTGCCTCCTTTATTCACGCAAGTGTGAAGCTTCGTGCTCAACACTTATTCCTGTTCTTGGAGTCTTCTACCGGAGTCTTCACTATGCTGACACCTTCTCGCACTTCCAAATTTCCTTGAGACCCTATTCTATGAACCATATTTTTTCTAAACTTAGAGCCTTGATTTGACAATTTTAGGACTTATTCGTGTTTGAGAGAGAGAATCAGAGTTTCTTTAAGGAACACCTATTTCTAATTCTCAGTTTCTGTGTTGCTGTAGCTGTGATTAATTTTACCTTATCCTATTGAGACTGAACTGATTGCGATATTTCAGCTTGCCAGCTGTAATTCTGTATCTTTTTAATATTCTTCTAACATGCATATATATATTGGATTAACTATGCCCTATCCACCTTGCACTCTTCTTGACCCTTTCCCATCAACTTTCAGAGTTCAAGTTTTGTTGTAACATTTTTGGCCACTTGGGCTCTGTGCCAGAATAAGACAACTGCTGGAACTGAAAAGTATATCATAGAGGCTTGCTAAAAAATACAGAGTGCATAAATCTAAATTACAGGGAGGAAATGTGGGGAAAGGCTCAAATAGAGAAAAAGATGTCAGCTATTTTACATTATACATTGTATACAACCTAAAAACAATATGGTGCCAATTACATACAATCATGAGAGAGCAGTCCACTTCCAAGCAGAGCCTCCTAGATTATTCTATTTCTGTTTTGGAGTGGAAACTACAGGAGAGCGGACATGCGGACAAGTTCAGGTAAGTAAATTAGAATGGTGGTATTTTTTCCATAGTCTTTACCTCAAGAAGAGTCTTGAGTAAGTGTCCTTTTCCCACAAGCTATGATGTTGCAGTCCTTGACAGATTTTCATTCATGGTTCCAGACTTTTTTAGCATTTTTAAATCTGATCACCTCCCTTTACCTAACTCAACCTAGTCAGTCAGCTAGAAACACATTATTTAGCAAATGGCTTACCAAGGTTCAGAATGTGTTGCTTTAGGTACATCTGTCTTGATTCTATTCCAATGCTTATTAATTTGAGCTATACTTCTCATATCCTCAATGGGTTGCAGTGACCGTTTAAATTTCATACTATGAGATACTGCATTTGAGGTATTTGAGTTGACTAGAATCGTAGGCCTCTGCACTGTGGCTCCCATTGCTTGCCATAACAGAGCCATGTACTTGACACCAGACAGCCTTCTGTCCTCCTGGGGAGTGGTGTGAAAGGCTCCCAGTCTCAGGAAAAATAGAAGCCTGCTGCAGGCAGAGATGTTACCTCCCCTTGTGGGAAGCCACTCATGGTGTTGGCCCAAAAGGCGAACTTCAAAGGTGAAGCGGCCTTTGGTGGGCAAATGACGATCACACTCCTGAAGGGTTGCCCCTTTGTTCAGGTAGACAGGCTGGTGGTGGGAAAAGAGGGGGAAGACCAGTGCTTAAACCTGTTTTCCTGTGGGAGTGTAGCCCACATATAGCCACACCTCTAGGTTAGGCTACCAAGCTCCTAACATCCAAGGAAGAATAGTCCTTGGGAATCTAGGGAATGGGCAGAATAGTGCACTCTCGCTTTACTAGATGCCTCACATAGCCAAAAGTCATCACAGGCTGGGAGGGATCCTGGAAGACCATTGGCTAGTGACTGCATCGTCCCCCCAGGGAACTTTCGGGGCACAAATATGGCACCCCTGGCCCCTTGAACCTCATATCAATACAGAACTGGAGAAAGAGATGGAGAACGACTGCCTTGCTGATCCCTGGACCTGGTAAAGAGAGGCTGCACCATCTACTGAACTGCACCTGCTGCATCTTGGGCCCCCAAAGAGAGGACTGTGCCTGTGGTTCCTGGCTTGAGAAAAAGTCACTCCAAAGCCACATACCAAAGAAGTGACTGCAAGGGTTAGATGGCTGACCACCTGAAACCAGCACCAGGGCCATCAAAGCTGAAGTAGCCCAACTCGGCAAGTTGGTAGCGGCTACTGGCAAATCGCCGTTGACTGCCACTGGGCACCCCAAAAGAAAAGCTGCACCCGAGGCTGCTGGTCCCAGGCGTGTTGTCGGAGTACAAATTGGTCACCCAAGAGAGACACTAGTCTCCACCAAAAGATACCTGTGGACCCACTCTGTACAGAGACCGGTAGGCCAGCAGCAGCTGGCCTTCTACTGCCTCAAAGAGGTCTTCAAGGAACCCCGACCTCTGTGGCCAAAGTCACCCCACCTGTCACGTGGACTGAAGAGGAACCGCAAAGTCTCCCCTGTAAACTGCACACCACCCAGATCATCCTTGAGCATTCTCCATCTCCTGCATACCCATCATCAGGACCACTCCGTTAAAGTATTTGGTCAGTGGTTCTTAACCTGTCGTCTGGGGACCCCTGGGGGTCTGCAACTGCTTAGAAAATGAAATAATAATAGATTATAAATGTGCATATAAATAAAGAAGCAACATTAAAAAGTTTACATTTTAAAATGGTCTGTAAATGTGAAGGAATTTGAAATTGGAGGCTAAAAATTCAGATTGATTTGAGGGAGCAGTATAAGCGCATCAGACAGAATATAGTATGGATGATGGGTGGCCTCAAATTAATTTAGAAAAGCTCCATATTTCCCATTGTGAGAAGTTGGCCTGGTATATGCTGTCCACTAATTGAAGTGGGCACCCTGTACCAGTCCAAACAACCCTTATGGTGATTTAAGAGGTCAAAGATAACCTTAGAAAGCTATCCAAGTGGTAGCTGTGGAGAACAGCCTTCAGGCTTAGTCTTGAAGGAATGTTAAGCATCTTGTTTTACCAGAATGCAACCTTATAGTATTGGTTATATGAAAGGAGAGCCACACAGTAGTTAAAGAAATATGTATTTATTGATATAACACTCTTTAAGTATGACACAGTAGCCTCTACATGAGGATACTCACAAAGCACACAATACTGTATCACAGAAACGATAATAAATAGCACTAATACACAGTGGGCTCCAGGAGGAGACCAAACTATATACTAAAATAGTGGTATAAGAACCACAACTCCAGTCAAGACAGTGTCTAGAGGATGTAGAATCGCTGGGACCCCAAGGAACCACCCAAGGTGAGTATGTAGGGACCCCACGGAGGACAGGTGCAGTGTGGGAAGTTTTAAAGTTTAAGGCCCCCTTTAAGTGAACGTAGAAGAAACCCGTGGAAGTTAGGAGGTTGGAGAGCCACCCCACCCGTGGATACCGTAGTACCAGAGTTACCTATCCCAGGGAAGCCGGGTGCATAGGTCTGAAGTGGCGTCGGAAACCGCCATTGATCTCCATGGAGGACTTCGAAGAAGAGCCACTGCTGGAAAGAAGAAAAGTGTCCGTCGGAATCCAAAGGTGGATTCTTGGTGAAGAGTACCTGAAAGCAGAGGGGACAGAGTTTGGGTCACTCAGGAGTGACCAGGGGCTCGGTAGACAAATGTGCACCGATGTCGGGTGCTTCAGGTGCGTTGAGGGGGTTCTTAACTCTGCAGCCACCGGGACCAGGAGATGTCCAGGACAACCAGGAGCTGGATATGAGCTGTCCCACAAAGGATGTTGAGTACTGAGGGGTCGATGTCCAGCTGGAGCACCAACAAGCATTGGCAACGGCAACCCATGCAGAAGGTCAAAGAAGGTTACAGTTTGGACCGACCAGCAAGGTCCAGAAGACTCACCAAACACAGGGGAGTCAGGGCAAGCCTAGAGCAACCAGGAGAGCCCAAGAAGAGCAAAGTTGACCCTCAAGAGGACCCACAGGCCAGAGGCACTTGAGTCGCAAGGGGACCTCAAGCAGTTTCGCAAAGCAACAGCCCACGGAGCACTCGGTGTGAGGAGGCCGGAGTTCTTTAGAGTAAATGGTGCCAGAGGATGGGGCTACTAGGAGCCCAGTGCACTTGTTTTGGAAATGCCAACAAGCATATGCACTTGCAAAAGTACACAGTAAGCAGGGGTACGGGTATTGCAGCCCCCACGAGGGAGTCTGGCCTCAAACTTGGTAAGAGCGCAGCTCAGACGTCATGGGACTTGGAAACCCACCTCCTGTGTGGCTGGATCCTTTGGAGTCCATAAGAGCTCAGGAGCAGCAGACTTGTCAGTTGAGATGCGGTGCCTGATGTTGCAGGGGAGTGACTCCTTCACTCCAAGGGAGATATCTTCAGTTGTCCTTGATGCTCCACAGGTCCTACACAGAGCCTGTAGGGTGCACTGGCACAGACGATGCTTTGGACGGAGAGGGAGGCAAAGTCGGGCCGAAACAAAGTCCAGTGTGTCCAGATGGTCCAAGGTCAGTGGTTTCTTGATCAGAATCTTGTCCGCTTCGAATCTAGGGTCCTACAGCCAGGTTAACTCTTTTGTATCTACGGGAGAGGGTTGGACAGACTCAGGGGACCCTCCCAGGGGAGGGTCTGGACAGTGGGGAGGTTACTCCCATGTCCTTTGTCCAGTTTTGCACCAGAGCAGGAGCCAATAACTCCCAGGACTGGTTTGAACTGGACTATGCACAGGAACACCAAATGTGCCCCCTCATGCAGACTTTCGGTCACTGGCAAGCGCACCCACCCAGGCCTAATACACTAAATCCTGTCTGGGAGGTGGCCACACCTCATTGTGACAGGATGCCTATTGTTCTGCCGCCCCCTGCTCGAGCTTGGCTCAGAAGCAGGAGGGCAGAAATGTGTCTCTGGTCGGCAGCAACCATTTTGGGCAGTTTGGGACTTGAACACCAGGGACCTCACAAAGCTCGTTTCTGAGGGGTGGAATCATATGTCCCACACCGGTTAACGGTGTGGGGGTATGATTTACACGATAGGGTTACTTTCAGCCGTTTTAGAGTTGGTCAACACGGGGTTGCATAATGCCACTCTATATGTCGTAAATGGCTGCAACACTAACAACCCGGGAGAATGGACTCCGCAGGCTGCAGGGGTGTCCAGCTCATGCAGTGGCACCCTCTGACTTAGAACCAAGCACCCTGCCTTCTGTATTGTTGAGGCCTGAAATAGGGGTGACTTATAGGTTTTAAGTGTAGTGAGCCTTAGATATAGTAAACCTATATCTTAAGTAAGTGGTGCATGCACCAACTTACACAGGCTGCAATGGCAGGCCTGTAGGTTCCATTTTGCATGGCCTCTTATGGGTGGCATAATACATGCTTCAGCCCATGGGAGGCCTCTGGGGTACCTGTGCCCTGGGTACATGGGTACCATATACTAGGGACTGACAAGGGTCCCCCAGTATCCAATCTGGAGTGTACCTGAGTACATAACATAACCAATTTAGGGAGAAAGCTGATAGACTGGGGTCCTGATTAGCAGGATCCCAGTCAGACTAGTCAAAAACAGTGTAACATGAAGCAAAAAGTGGGGGTAACCATAAGAAGTAGATCCTACTTTCTTACACATCCCTTCCCCCTCAAACTTAAGGAGATGAGACTAACCTTGCCCAGTTGAGTCTTCATTTTCTAAGAGGAAATATCTGGAGAGTCCATCTGCATTGGCATGGTTACTCACAGGTATATGTTTCACTGTATAGTCCATCCCCTGTAGGGAAATGGACCACCTCAAAAGTTTGGGGTTTTCACTCTTCATCTGTTTTAGTCATAGGAGGGGCTTATGGTCTGTCTGAACAATGAAGTGAGTGCTAAAACAGGTATAGCCTCAACTTCTTCAGGGCCCAGACCACAGCAAAGGCTTCCCACTCAATAGCTGACCAACGTTTTTCTCTGGGAGTCAACCTTCTGCTGATAAAAGCTACTGGTTGATCCTGACCCTCTGCATTAAGTTGTGACAACACAGCCCCTATCCCCAACTCAGATGCATCTGTTTGGACAATAAATTGCTTGGAGTAGTCAAGACTTTGCAGAATGGGAGCAGTGCACATGGCCTGCTTGAGGTCATCAAATGCCTTCTGACAGCTAACTGTCCCCTGAACTTTCTTGGGCATTCTTTTAGATGGGAGATCATTCAAGGGAGTCACTATAGACCCATATCCCTTTACAAATCTTCTGTAGTACCCAGTAAGGCCCAAGAAAGCTCTGACCTGAGTCTGGGTAGTTGGAGCAACCCAGTCCATGATGGTCTGGATTTTGCTCTGTAATGGCTGAACCTGGCCTCCACCCACAAGGTGACCCAGATACACAACCTTGCGCTGCCCTATCTGGCACTTAGTAGCCTTGATAGTGAGGCCTGCTTTCTGCAGAGCCTCCAAAACATTCTTCAGGTGGACCAGGTGATCCTCCCAGGTGGAGCTAAAGACAGCTATATCATCAAGATATGCTGCACTATAGGCTTCCAGGCCTGTAATGACTTTATTCACCAGCCGTTGGAATGTGGCAGGTGCATTCTCCAAACCAAAGGGCATCACAATAAATTGATAATGCCCACTAGGGGTTGAAAATGCTGTTTTTGGTTTGGCATCTTCAGCTAATCTGATTTGCCAATAGCCAGCAGTTAGGTTGTTAGACCTGTCAGCCCTAGGGTGGTCTTACCCTGTTTTTCTCCCTTTTGCGCCTCATTTTTGCCACCGTATGTTTACTGGACCTAGGTCTCCGGGCGCCTTACCACTGCCAACCAGTGCTGAGGTGCAGGTGCTCTCTCACCCAAGATGGCTGCCACAGGCCCCTGCTACTGCGGAGTGGCCTTGCACTCATACACCTACTAGTAGCCAGGGTCAGGCTGGGACATAGGGATACAGTATCCATCCCGTCCCGCCTCTGGGCCACATAGCCAGACATGGTGGAAGGTTCCAGAACCTTCCGGGCTGTGGGAGGAGTTATGTTTTGCCGCCTTTAGGAGGGTCACCTGACCTAGGGGTATAAGAGGTCTGGAGGGAAATCTTTTAGTTAGTTGGGGGCACCACTGATCCTGGGAGAACCTTTGCTGGAGTACAGGCTTTAGGGGCTAGGGGGGAGACCTACACTACTGCTACTGACAGGGCTTAGGCACTGCTGTAATAAGTTAGCTGAGGAACGCCCACCACCCACTGACCTTGCCCAGCGTGAGGGGACCCAGGGAACCATCTTCAGCGTGCTGGGAAGTACCATCCAGCACCCCAAGTACTACCAACTCATTGCCTCCCCCATAAGGAGAAACCCCCAAGAAGCAACCAACCAAGAACTGCCACAAGTATCCTGAAATTGCAAGGCCTGTCAGACCAGCAAGGCCAGAAACCTGAACTGCCAAACTGGGGGATCACCAGGTAAAGCGCCGTGCCCTGAAGCGCTAGACCTTCACCCCCATCCCCTTCTAGCTGTCGCAGTGCTGCCCTGCTGCTGGGCATGTCCCAAAGCACTTGAAAATCAGCCCCTGTCCAGCCTGCTGCCAGCGCGCCCCGCGCTGTACCTCCACGTGGGAGGAATCGCCTTAAGCCACTGACCTCGTGGCTGCCCTCTGCTGTCGCTGAATCACCGCCGCGGGCCCAGCGCTGCGCGAGGACAAGCGCGCCTGTCACTGGAAGTCACCGCCGCGGCCCAGGGGCTCGCGTGAACGAAGTTGAGGCCTGGAAGTCACCGCCGCGGCCCAGGAGGAAAATCGAGGCCTCCAGCCCCCACTGACGCCGTTGCTACGCGACCGGGGACGCCAACCGCGTCATCGGCCGCACCCCCGGGAAGGCCGCACAGCGATTGGGCACCGGCTTCCGCCGCGCCCCCAGCGCCGACGGAGGCCGGAGAAGAACGCCGCCGCGTAGGCAGAGAGAGGCGGGAAGCCGGCCGGAGAGGACTGCCGGCTCCCGCTCCCTTCCCCGCATTGCTCTACTGATCACGGGGGCCGGAGGAGGGTGATACCGGCCCCCCAACGTCCCGCAATTCCGGCCGGAGGGCCGTAGAACCCAGTCCGGGCCCCGCCCTACCAAACACGGGCCGGCCCGGGAGGAAGCCAGTCGCTTTGAAGAGCGACCAACGAATCGATCGCAGGTGAGCCCGGGAGGCCCCTAGGGCAGGCAGAGACGCCACTGGGGGCCGGGGGCCATCATTAGCCTGTGGAGTAAAGGGGGAAGCCAACAGGAACTATCCCCACGAGGCGAGGCCCCAGAGAGGAGTGGGCCTGGCCTACATTAACCCCTAAGCAGCCCTGAGAGACACAGAAGCCCTAATTAACAGGGAAGCCCCAGAGGAAAGGACATGTTGAGGGGTTCCCTGAGCTATTCACCAGCCTAATTGTTACGCCTGCTTTAATTATTGTTTAGGCCTAATGCAGACCTTCACTAATGAATATCTTGGCCTAGTGTAAAGGTGCCTAATTGAATTGAAAGGAAGAGTACACCGCCAAGAGTTGAAGTGTTTTGTGTTACAGGTGTACCGGATTTGCGACGCCCCCCTGTACTGCCTATGGGCGCGCCTAGATTAACGCAGGCCTTGTTTTGAAATGTAAAGTAAATTGCCTATTTACAAGTGATTGAATATTCCTAAGGTGAACTGCATGTTTTAGGCCCATGTTTTATTCTTGCACCCTGTGATCATTAGTGGTGCTACGTTTAGGAGATGATTCCTGTGGCCTTTTAGTGGCCTACAATTTTGATGAGCTATGGTGCTTTAATGAAATTACGCACTAGTTGAGTACTGCAATGAATTTAAATGTTGCCCTGAATTAATCTGCCTCATCTGATGCTGCATTGATTTAGATAAAAGAACTTGTTTTTTAATATACATGCCTGGTGTGGTGTCACGTTATTGCGTCCGCATTACTGAGTCAAAGTGAGTGTGTGCTGCACAACTGCCTTACACATTGCCTTCGGGTGCCTTTCCGCCTCGCGCCATGCTACCGTGCCGGACTCGGTAACCCCGTTTCCAACATTGGTGTTCAGCGGTGGGATAAGGACTGGTGTTTGTGCAGCACCCTACTGGGACTCAGTGTGCGCCGCAATTGGACACCTATTTAAATGCAAGTGCTAAGAATTCTTTTGTGATTGCCTGATTGTGTACATTCCTGCGTTAGACCTGCTACCTACAGTCTAGAACCCTTTCTCTAAATTGTCTGGGGCCCCACCTAGCAGGATGGAGTTTGAGTTGGCCAACCTAGAAAGGTATACGGTGGCGCAGCTCAAGGAGTTCTGTCTAGAGAGGGGGGTGTCCGTCAAGCGAGGCGCCAGGAAAGAGGAGCTTCAGAAAGCTTTGAGGGCATGGGTAATGGCCCACCCGGGGGGAAGAGGGGACGAGGAGCAGGGGGAGACAGACGACCCAGGAGAACTGGACCTACTGCACATTGACGTTAGCGAGAATGTGTTGCCAGGAAGATGTTCCAGGGCAGGCAGTAGTGTGTCAGGGGGGAGTTTGTCTGCAGAGGAATTTGAGGATAGGAGGGAGGAGAGGCAATTGAAGTTAGAACTTGCTAGGATGGACAGGGAGCGAGAACAGGCAAGGCTAGCCATGGAAGAAAGGAAGCTTGCGCATGAGCTTAGCCTCAAAGAATTAGAGCTCCGAGCCTTGCAGATGGAGATGCAGGGCAACTTAAATGGTGGCAGCGTACCTGGTGGGGTTCCCCAGGAGCCCAAGTTCTATCTACCTAGAGAGGTGATAACCAGTTTTAGTGTGGGAGATGACATTGAGAAGTGGTTGGCGGCGTACGAGGTGTCTTTGGTGGCCCATAGGGTTCCTGAGAGCTACTGGGGGGGAGGTCTCTACAGGTACATACCTCCACTAGTAAGGGACACACTTTTGACCTTGGACAAGGGGGATCAGACGAACTACCCTATCATGAAGGAGGCCCTGCTTAGAAAGTTTGGCCTCACCCCAGAGAAGTACCACCAAAAGTTCCGCAACAGCCACAAGCTTCCCACACAGAACTGGGTGGATTTTTTTGATTATGCCCGGAAGGTATTGGAGGGTTGGGTGCGTGGCAGCAACATTGATGATTACAAAGGGCTGTACGACCTATTCTTGAGAGAGCACCTCCTAGAGAAATGTTTTCCGGAGCTGCGCCAGTACTTGGTGGACCGCAAGCTGACCGATCCGCGGGAGCTTGCAGAGGAGGCAGACACGTGGGTCAGCACTCGGGTGTCCCACAAGGGAGCCGGGGCGGACCCCCTGAAAGGTAGACAGGGGTTCCCCAGAAGAAAGAGGGGGAGATAAAAGGAGGGAGTTCTTTAAAGGCCCCCAAAATAGACCGCCTGGGAGAGGGGTAGGTTCCCCATTCCAATCTGGATTCCAGAAACCCACTTACCCTGACAGGAGTCAGCAGCCCAGAACTGTCCGGTGCTACGAGTGCGGGAGGTTGGACACTACAAGGGGGATCCCCAGTGTCGCAAGAGAACCCCAGCCCCCACAGGAGGTAAGAGCCCCGGGTGGCCAGTGTAGCGATTGGGGAGGAGTTGTCCCTAGGTAGGGGAGGTGAGTGGACAGGCTTGACCTTAGTTTCCCTGGGGGATAGAGAGATCATCCCACGGGTTCAGGTACCCTCGAACACTGCCAAGTATCGGCAGAGGGTCCTGGTGAACGGGGAGGAGGTGGAGGCTCTGAGGGACACAGGTGCCAGCATGACGATGGTAAGACGTCAGCTGGTGTCCCCAGAGCAGGTGATTCCTGAGGTATTCCACCCGGTTGTAATGGCTGATAATAGCCTGGGTCATTACCCCGTGGCCCAAGTTCCCTTTTAGTGGGGAGGAGTCTCAGGCCTGTTGAAGGTTGAGGTGAGCTCTGCCATGCCAGTTGACTGTCTGCTCGGGAACGACTTGGAACATACTGCCTGGAGGGAGGTAGAGTTCAATGCCCATGCTGAGATGTTGGGATTACCAGGATGGACTTGCGTCGTCACGCGGTCCATGGCTGCCTGACAAGGAACTCAGCCCGGGTTGGAGCCTGAGATAATGGCCCAGCCCACTGCTGGACGAGGAGATGTCCAGGAGGAAGCACCCGGTGAGATGGATGGGGAGCCCGCAGAGGTGACCCCGGAGTCCGCTGAGGTGGATGGTGTTCCCGTGGGGGACCTGCCGACCCCTGCAGAGTGGCAGGTGGAAGGAGGGCCTACCCGGGAGGAATTCTGCCGGGCGCAGAAGGAGTGCCCTACGCTTGAAGGCATGCGGCAGCAGGCCGAAGCCCAAGCGACTGGAACAGAGACTGGTAACTACCATGTCTACTGGGACGATGGTCTCCTCTACAGTGAGCCTAAGGCTCCGGTGCATGGGTCATCAAGGGCCTTAGTGGTCCCCCAATGCTACCGAGCCTTTCTGCTAGAGTTGGCACATGAGATACCCCTAGCAGGACACCTGGGCCAGGACAAGACGTTTGCGCGTTTGGTCCCACATTTTTACTGGCCCAGGATGCGCGTCACTTCTGACACTTTCTGCAAGACCTGCACCACTTGCCAGGCGAGCGGCAAGACAGGGACTAAAGTGAAGGTCCCTCTGGAACCTCTCCCAGTTGTCGGTACCCCTTTGAGCGGGTAGGGATTGACATTGTCGGGCCGTTGGACCCGCCGACTTCTTCGGGACACAGGTTCATCTTGGTGTTGGTGGACCACGCCACCCGGTACCCAGAGGCAATCCCTCTGAGGACCATCACTGCACCGGTGGTGGCGCGGGCCCTGATGGGGATTTTTACCCGAGTGGGATTCCCCAAGGTCGTGGTGTCAGACAGGGGCACGACCTTCATGTCGGCCTACATGCAGGCCATGTGGAAGGAGTGTGGAGTGACCTACAGGTTCTCCACTCCCTACCACCCCCAGACGAACGGGCTCGTGGAGCGTTTCAATAAGACCTTGAAGGGGATGATCAGGAGCCTACCCGAGGACTTGAGAAGGAAGTGGGACGTCCTCTTACCCTGTCTGCTCTTCTCCTACCGAGAGGTGCCGCAGAAGGGGTCGGTTTCAGCCCCTTTGAGTTGCTCTATGGCCACCCCGTTCGGGGGCCCCTCAGTCTTGTCAAGGAGGGGTGGGAGAAGTCTTCCTCAAAGCTTCCCCGTGATGTGGTCAGCTATATGCTGGCATTCCGCAGCCAGGTGGCCAAGCTGTGGAAGGAAGCCTCGGACAACCTAGAGGCTAGTCAGGCCGTCATGAAGAAAGTGGTATGACCGGAACGCTCGGACGGTAGAGTTGGACGCTGGACAGAAGGTGTGGGTCATGGAGCCAGGAGAGCTTAGCGCCCTCCAGGACAGGTGGACTGGACCATTTGAGATCCTGGAAAGGAGAGGCCAGACCACTTATGTCGTCGATGTGAAGACCCCCGTCAACCCCACAGGGTGTTCCACGTCAACCGCCTGAAGCCACACCAGGAGCGTTCAGAGCTCACTCTCCTGATGATAACAGATGGAAGTGAGGAGGAGGAGAGTGAGCCTCTTCCAGACCTTCTGGCGGCCCATGAGAAGGATGGCTCGGTAGAGGGAGTGGTCCTCGCCCCATCCTTGACCCCAGAGCAACAGAGGGACTGCCGCCAGGTCTTGGGGCAGTACGCCTTGTTGTTCTCCCTCACGCCTGGGATCACGCACCTGTGTACCCATGATGTGGACACAGGGGACAGTCCGCCAGTAAAAACCAAGTCTTACCGGCTGTCCGATAAAGTCAAGGCTAGTATCCAGGGTGAGGTGACCAAGATGCTAGAACTGGGGGTGATTGAGCCTTCCAGTAGCCCTTGGGCTAGTCCGGTGGTGTTGGTGCCGAAAGCGGCCCCACCGGGCACCACACCAGAACTTCGGTTCTGTGTGGATTACCGTGGACTCAACTCAGTAACCAAGACCGACGCTCACCCGATCCCTCGGGCGGATGAGCTCATTGACCGGCTGGGAGCAGCCCGGTATCTGAGTACCATCGATTTGACGTCAGGCTATTGGCAGATCGCCATGGCGGAAGGAGC
Source organism: Calotriton arnoldi (assembly GCA_963921515.1). Lineage (NCBI taxonomy): Eukaryota > Metazoa > Chordata > Amphibia > Caudata > Salamandridae > Calotriton > Calotriton arnoldi. The sequence continues at coordinate 351,873 of CAWUFW010000708.1, forward strand.
AAGGAGAAGACTGCGTTCTCCACTCCCGAGGGCCACTTTCAATTTCGGGTGATGCCCTTCGGGTTGAAAAATGCTCCAGCCACTTTCCAGCGGTTGGTGAACCAGGTGCTGTCTGGCCTAGAGGCCTTCTCTGCTGCCTACCTGGATGACATAGCTGTCTTCAGTAGCAGCTGGGAGGACCATCTGGAGCATCTCCAGGAGGTGCTACAGGCTCTGCAACGGGCTGGTCTAACCATCAAGGCCAGCAAGTGCCAGATTGGACAGGGATCTGTCGTGTACCTGGGACATCTGGTGGGCGGGGGTAAGGTGCAACCCCTCCAAGCCAAGATCGAGACCATCTTGGCCTGGGAGCCCCCCAAGACCCAAACAGAGGTCCGGCCTTTTCTCGGCCTCACGGGATACTACCGCCGGTTCGTCAAGGGATATGGAACCATTGTGGGCCCTTTGACGGAGTTGACTTCGAAGAAGCAGCCACGCAGAGTCATCTGGACTGCTGCCTGCCAGGAGGCCTTTGAGACCCTCAAACGTGCGATATGCACCGCACTGGTGCTCAGGACCCCAGACTTTGTACGGGAATTTATCGTGCAGACAGACGCTTCTGAGCATGGCATAGGAGCTGTGCTCTCGCAGCTGAATGACGATGGCCAAGACCAGCCAGTGGCCTTCATTTCCCGAAGACTACTCCCCCGGGAACAGCGGTGGAATACCATCGAAAGAGAAGCCTTTGCCGTGGTTTGGGCTGTAAAGAAGTTGAGGCCATACCTTTTGGTTGTCACTTCCTGATCCAGACCGACCACAGACCCCTTCGCTGGCTCATGCAGATGAGAGGCGAAAACCCCAAATTGTTGAGGTGGTCCATTTCCTCCAGGGGATGGACTTTCGGGTGGAACATCGACCCGGTGTAGACCACGCCAACGCTGACGGTCTCTCCCGGTTTTTCCGCCTTAGGGATGAGCACTCCCTAGAGGTTGGGAAGCTCTCCCCACTTTCGGCTGGGGGGGGACGCGTGTTAGACCTGTCAGCCCTAGGGTGGTCTTACCCTGTTTTTCTCCCTTTTGCACCTCATTTTTGCCACCGTATTTTTACTGGACTTAGGTTTCCCGGCGCCTTACCACTGCCAACCAGTGCTAAGGTGCAGGTGCTCTCTCACCCAAGATGGCTGCCACAGGCCCCTGCTACTGCGGAGTGGCCTTGCACTCATACACCTACTGGTAGCCAGGGTCAGGCTGGGACATAGGGATACAGTATCCATCACGTCCCGCCTCTGGGCCACATAGCCAGACATGGTGGAAGGTTCCAGAACCTTCCGGGCTGTGGGAGGAGTTATGTTTTGCCGCCTTTAGGAGGGTCACCTGACCTAGGGGTATAAGAGGTCTGGAGGGAAATCTTTTAGTTAGTTGGGGGCACCACTGATCCTGGGAGAACCTCTGCCGGAGTACAGGCTTTAGGGCCTAGGGGGGAGACCTACACTACTGCTACTGACAGGGCTAAGGCACTGCTGTAATAAGTTAGCTGAGGAACGCCCACCACCCACTGACCTTGCCCAGCGTGAGGGGACCCAGGGAACCATCTTCAGCGTGCTGGGAAGTACCATCCAGCACCCCAAGTACTACCAACTCATTCCCTCCCCCATAAGGAGAAACCCCCAAGAAGCAACCAACCAAGAACTGCCGCAAGTATCCTGAAATTGCAAGGCCTGTCAGACCAGCAAGGCCAGAAACCTGAACTGCCAAACTGGGGGATCACCAGGTAAAGCGCCGTGCCCTGAAGCGCTAGACCTTCACCCCCATCCCCTTCTAGCTGTCGCAGTGCTGCCCTGCTGCTGGGCTGTCCCAAAGCACTTGAAAATCAGCCCCTGTTCAGCCTGCTGCCAGCGCGCCCCGCGCTGTACCTCCACGTGGGAGGAATCGCCTTAAGCCACTGACCTCGTGGCTGCCCTCTGCTGTCGCCGAATCACCGCCGCGGGCCCAGCGCTGCGCGAGGACAAGCGCGCCTGTCACTGGAAGTCACCGCCGCGGCCCAGGGGCTCGCGCGAACGAAGTTGAGACCTGGAAGTCACCGCCGCGGCCCAGGAGGAAAATCGAGGCCTCCAGCCCCCACTGACGCCGTTGCTACGCGACCGGGGACGCCGACCGCGTCATCGGCCGCACCCCCGGGAAGGCCGCACATGATTGGGCGCCGGCTTCCGCCGCGCCCCCAGCGCCGACGGAGGCCGGAGAAGAACGCCGCCGCGTAGGCAGAGAGAGGCGGGAAGCCGGCCGGAGAGGACTGCCGGCTCCCGCTCCCTTCCCCGCATTGCTCTACTGATCACGGGGGCCGGAGGAGGGTGATACCGGCCCCCCAACATCCCGCAATTCCGGCCGGAGGGCCGTAGAACCCAGTCCGGGCCCCGCCCTACCAAACACGGGCCGGCCCGGGAGGAAGCCAGTCGCTTTGAAGAGCGACCAACAAATCGATCTCAGGTGAGCCCGGGAGGCCCCTAGGGCAGGCAGAGATGCCACTGGGGGCTGGGGGCCATCATTAGCCTGTGGAGTAAAGGGGGAAGCCAACAGGAACTATCCCCACGAGGCGAGGCCCCAGAGAGGAGTGGGCCTGGCCTACATTAACCCCTAAGCAGCCCTGAGAGACACAGAAGCCCTAATTAACAGGGAAGCCCCAGAGGAAAGGACATGTTGAGGGGTTCCCTGAGCTATTCACCAGCCTAATTGTTACGCCTGCTTTAATTATTGTTTAGGCCTAATGCAGACCTGCACTAATGAATATCTTGGCCTAGTGTAAAGGTGCCTAATTGAATTGAAAGGAAGAGTACACCGCCAAGAGTTGAAGTGTTTTGTGTTACAGGTGTACCGGATTTGCGACGCCCCCCTGTACTGCCTATGGGCGCGCCTAGATTAACGCAGGCCTTGTTTTGAAATGTAAAGTAAATTGCCTATTTACAAGTGATTGAATATTCCTAAGGTGAACTGCATGTTTTAGGCCCATGTTTTATTCTTGCACCCTGTGATCATTAGTGGTGCTACGTTTAGGAGATGATTCCTGTGGCCTTTTAGTGGCCTACAATTTTGATGAGCTATGGTGCTTTAATGAAATTACGCTCTAGTTGAGTACTGCAATGAATTTAAATGTTGCCCTGAATTAATCTGCCTCATCTGATGCTGCATTGATTTAGATAAAAGAACTTGTTTTTAATATACATGCCTGGTGTGGTGTCACGTTATTGCGTCCGCATTACTGAGTCAAAGTGAGTGTGTGCTGCACAACTGCCTTACACATTGCCTTCGGGTGCCTTTCCGCCTCGCGCCATGCTACCGTGCCGGACTCGGTAACCCCGTTTCCAACATAGGTCAAATGTACTTAGATACTTGGCTGAGGCCAAAGTATCAATAAGCTCATCTGCCCTAGGAATTGGGTGAGCATCAGTCCTAGGGACTGCATTGAGTCCCCTGTAATCCACACACAACCTCATCTCTCTCTTACCACCCTGGGTGTGAGGTTTAGGTACCAGGACAACTGGGTTAGCCCAAGGACTATCTGAGGGCTCAATCACTCCCATCTCCAGCATCTTTTGGACCTCGGTCCTGATGCAATCTCTAACATGGTCAGGCTGCCTGTAGAATTTATTCTTGACAGGTAGACTCTCACCTGTGTCTACAAAAAACAAAGTTAGGGAGAGAAGAGGTAGTGCCCCTAGGGACACTGACGGTGGATACGTCCTCCTCAGGTCAAAGGTTATCAAAACATCAAGATCCACCATATGGGTAATGATCTAAATAATGAAGTAAAGGGCCTATAGAGGGTAGGGGAAAAGAATAAATTGTGTTCCTATTCCATGATAGGACATACACAAACGTTGTTTAAATACCCCTCACACATCAAAAGGACCCTTGATGTCATGCTTCATCATTGGGGTCTTCCCATCCCACTGTGGGATGGGGCGTGCTACAACCTGCGACTGCGCGGGAGCACTTATCTAAAAGACTATGTGTGGTGCAGGGGTGGTGAGAAGAAGGGTCAAAAGGTGAAATTAAAAAGGAACTGGCCTCATGGACATAAAACAATTTAATAGGTCATTGAGGCTGAACCTGTTAAAATAGTGATTTGGAAAAGTCATGCATATAATGAGCTGACTTTCCTAAAAAGTCAACATGTTTCGAAGCTCAAGGCTTCTTCATCAGGACTAAGAAGATCCCTTCTGCGCTCACTTATTGCTTTAAGAAGTGAAAATAATCATATACAAAAGGAAATGCAGTTATTCATGCAGTATAAAGTACCTGTTTGTACTTCTAAGTGTAAATCAGTAAGTACTATATGTTAATCTGTAAAAAGGGGAAAATATTGAAGTATTAATAACGCCATACACGGCGTTGTCTCACGAAGACCTGCAAAGGCAACACATGTGTCAAAGTGACTGTTAATACAACATAGTGCTATAGTGGTGCATGGACCTGTGAAAGAAATCGGGAAAAGGGAAAAACATACAATGACACACAACATATAACATAAAACACACACTCTATTAAGTGACTATGATAATAAAGAGGCAGTATGTATAACAATGTATATACACAATACATACAATGTATGAATGGGTGTATTGCCCCATGAGCCTCAGGTACGGATGAGCAGGAAGAAGTCACTCGTTACTATGAGGGAAAAAGATGGTATAAAAATGAAGAGAGAGACACGATCAGGTAGTGCGCGTCCTCTTGCCGAGTAAATAATTAAAATTAATGAAAATTTAACGAAGAAAACTAGGACCATGACGGCTAAGCCGTACTTACATGCTGTCAGACAGAATTTGCCCCATACTGCTCACCCGCGGCTCCGCTGTATGACTAGGGAGTGCGGTAAGCGGCTTATTTATACACAAGTAACGAGAGCAGATCAGAAACACCCGTGAAACTGGCGCGAGACATACCGGAAGTAAGCTAATCAGCTCGATTTTCCCAAGGCACTAGAGCGCTGACTCACTTGCACAGCGGAAGTGAGTATTCCGTACGTGTGTAACAACCAAGTGAATGTCGTACTATAGAGCTGCGGCATGGTTATCCACCATCACGTTTAGTTCTCAAATGAAAAAAATGAATGGAAGTGAGGGTAGTACAGCAAGAAGGTACTGCATATAAGATGCAACCCTGGAGCTTGAACTAATACCAATTCAATAAGCAAATAAAAATAAACGATTCTATAATGCGGTGTGGTTGATGCCCATCATCGCGTGTGGTTATCTACGAGAGATTTACGGGACATTGCGATAAGTGATGTTGTAGTGAAAGCCCTGTCAATGTATTGATGCGTTTCAAGAAGTAAAAATTAACGCTCATTGAACAGCGCAAGGCACAACAGGTGTCAGATAATAAAGACGATAATGGTGAAAGGAAAGCTAGCGAAATCAGGCAAAATCAAGGATGTAAAGGAAAATACTGATGTATCATTAGGACCTCTACATACAGGGACTAAAACGCTGAGATACAGTTAGTGCCCTGTGTATAGTAATGAAGGGGAGTCAGGTGTAATGACTACTTTAACCTATTAGCTGGGCCCACGGAATTTCGTCATTCAATCCCTGGTCATGTGTCCCCAGACGGAATACCCAACGTTGTTCCTTCTCCAGAAGGTCCTTTTCATGACGGATTTGTTCGATCACTGTCCATTTTATGTCGTCAACGTTGTGGTTGGTTGACAGATAGTGGGTTGCCATTTTAGTAGTACTCTTCTTGCACCTCACATTACTTCTATGTTCACCGATCCGTATCTTAACTGGTCTGGACGTCATCCCGATATACTCCAGATTGCACGGGCAAGTGATCATGTAGATTACATTTTTACTATTACAGTTAGTAAATCGTCTTTGTTCCCACACAGACCCATTAGAGAATGTAATTTTCTTACTTTTTGTAGTAAGGGCACAGGTACTGCAATTTCCGCAGGGATGATGACCCTGGATAGGTTGGGAATTGAAGGGAGCCAGGTTAGTTTCCCATGTGGTATGTGGCCTCGTATGCACAAGGATATCTCTCAGATTTCTGCCTCTTTTGTGAGAAAACATAGGTTTTGGAAAAGAAAGTTTACCACAGTTCAGTATTCTCCAATGTTTATTAATTATCTTGGATACTTCATTCGAATGGGTATTGTATGTTGTGACACAGATTGGTCTGGTCTCTCTTTCCCTTGGAGGATTGTTATCCAACAACGCCTCTCTATTGTTATGCCTAGCTCTTTTCCAGCCCTGTTTAATGATTCTTGGTGGATATTCACGTGTTAGTAGTTTATTTTCAAGATCAGTAGCTTGGTTTTTGAAATCCGTAATTTCCGTACAGTTCCTTCTTAAGCGTAGGCACTGTCCAAAAGGGAGATTGTCTCGCAAATGTCGTGGGTGGAAACTACTATAAAGGAGAAGACAGTTCTTTGCAGTAGGTTTGAAGTGAGTAGTGGTTTTGAGCTTGCCATTCTCTGGGTAAATGTTAAGATCAAGGAACACCAAGTCAGTATTGGATACTGTATGTGTGAATTTCAAGAACTGATTTTGTTGGTTAAGCCATAGCATAAAGGACTCAACAGAGTGAGTATCGCCTTTCCATATTACTAGGATATCATCAATGTACCTTTTCCAGGTAATGATGTGCTCATTGAAAGGATTATCTAGGTGCAGTATCTTTGTTGTCTCTAGATGATGCACGTAAAGACCTGCAAGACTAGGAGCGAAGGTGCTTCCCATGCTAGTCCCATGTTTTTGTAAATAGTATGTATCTTTAAAGAGAAAGAAATTTTCTTTTAATGCTAAGGAAATGCATTCCATAACCATGCTGCGTGGTGTGTGGTATTCCCATGTGGTTGCATGTAAAACTTCCTCTATGATACCAATGGTTTCATCATGAGGAAGACTAGTGTACAGACTCTCAACGTCTAAACCAAGTAGAAGATGTTGACTTATGTCAAAGTCCTGAGTCGCAAGTAGTTGTAAGACTGCTTTCGTGTCTTTGAGGTAAGTACCTGTTTTCTGAACTAGCGGTCGCAAAAAGCATCAGAGAACTTGGACAGGGTTCTAATATAGAACCGATCCCTGAGACGATAGGACGTCCTGGAGGATCATCCAAGTTCTTATGGATTTTAGGAATGGTGTAGAAATAGGGTGTTATGGGAGATTTTTGTATCAGAAATTCAGATTCTTTTTTTGATATCCAGTTGTGACAGACCGCTTCCTCCACCATAGTTCCTATCCGTATTCGAATCCTTTCTGTTGGATCGTCTTGGATCACTTCATAATTGCGTAAGTCGTCCAATAGTCGTCTACACTCAGTGTCGTACTTGGGAGTGGTTTGTAACACAATGGCTCCGCCTTTATCCGCTGGTTTGATAGTGAGATCACTGTTATTAGCCAGGGTTCGTATAGCTTCCTTTTCCTCTCGTGTTGTATTATGAAAGGTTTTTTTGTCTGTATTAGACAATTGCATGATTTCACCCATAACAGCTCTCTCAAAGGTGAGCAACTCCACTGGAAGGGTTGGATCCGGGGGAGTGAAAGTGGATTTAGGTCGTAATCCGGTGTCAGAAGACTGTTCCTCTGTAGTCATTGTGGAATCCTTCTTGTCAAAGAAAGCCTGTAGTTTAAGTTTTCTTACGAATTCTTTTACCTCCAAACATAGTTTGAAATTGTCCATTTTATTAGTGGGCACAAAACCAAGACCTTTACTTAAGGCCAGTTTTTGTGGTTCACTGAGAACCAATGATGTAAGGTTGACCACTAGGTTTCCTACTTGCTGGTTGTTGGTTGGTTCGCGGTTCCGGTCATGCTCCTTGTTGACACTCTGACTGCATCTTCTGGGTCGTTCCTCCAGTGGACATGATTGCCTCGTCGATTCCTTCCTCTTTGAGGTCCTGGGCGTGTGCCTAAAAAAGGAGGTGGTCCATAATAATCATACTCCTGTGGTGTTGGTGCCCAGTGTTGGAAGGGTCCTCCCATTGGTGGTGGACCATATGGATAGTGGGCAAAAATTGGTTGGTTAGGGTAGTGGTTCCACCTCCCTCTAGGTTGGTAAGGTCTTTGTTTCCATGTTCCTCCTCTCTGATTTCTCGAATTGCTACCCCGGCTGGAATATGAGTCGTTCGAGCCGGTGTCTGATATATCGCTATCAGAGTCTTGTTCACTATTGGCTTTCCTTGTTACGTAATCCTCACGTATATAGGGGTATATACGTTCATGGCTAAAGGCTGCAGTGTCTTTTTTTAAATTCTTGAACTTGCTTTGTTTCAAGGTAATCTCGTACTCACTCATCTGTTGATTCAATTCATCCAATCTCTTTTTAATACTGTATGAGATTGGTAGCTCTTAAGTTGCACCTCCAACTTTTGTATGTCAATTTTTAATTCTTGTGCCAGACGGGTTGCTGTTTTTATTATCAAGACCAGCCAATCTCTAGTGCAGTGCCAGGATATAAGTGACCAATCCTTTTTGAATGCCTTGTCGTGCTGAAAAATGAATGGTTCGTTGCGGACAATTAGGCCATGAGGTGCCGCATTGGCCCTTAAGTACTCAGTCATTAATAGGCCATGCAGAGCCGTTTTGATCTGGGTTCTTCTGAGATTAGCCATCTCATCCCAATCTGAGCTGCTAGGTCCTGGGTCTGAGTTACTTAGCCCTTCAAAAGGGTTGAGGGCAGCTAAGATCCTGTCCACCTCGTCTTCATTGAACGTGAGACCTGCTGTCTCGGCCATGACTGTGAATATTCGTGTGAGTGTGTGTATATAGGAAGTGTGTGTGAAGAGAATTTAAATGTAGTAAATAATAATATATACAAGGCAAAAAACGGTACACTGAACGATATTGCCTGAATCCCAGAAATACTGGATGAACTCCCACAGCTACACGCTGTCTAGAAGACTACAAAAAACAAAGTTAGGGAGAGAAGAGGTAGTGCCCCTAGGGACACTGACGGTGGATACGTCCTCCTCAGGTCAAAGGTTATCAAAACATCAAGATCCACCATATGGGTAATGATCTAAATAATGAAGTAAAGGGCCTATAGAGGGTAGGGGAAAAGAATAAATTGTGTTCCTATTCCATGATAGGACATACACAAACGTTGTTTAAATACCCCTCACACATCAAAAGGACCCTTGATGTCATGCTTCATCATTGGGGTCTTCCCATCCCACTGTGGGATGGGGCGTGCTACAACCTGCGACTGCGCGGGAGCACTTATCTAAAAGACTATGTGTGGTGCAGGGGTGGTGAGAAGAAGGGTAAAAGGTGAAATTAAAAGGAACTGGCCTCATGGACATAAAACAATTTAATAGGTCATTGAGGCTGAACCTGTTAAAATAGTGATTTGGAAAAGTCATGCATATAATGAGCTGACTTTCCTAAAAGTCAACATGTTTCAAGCTCAAGGCTTCTTCATCAGGACTAAGAAGATCCCTTCTGCGCTCACTTATTGCTTTAAGAAGTGAAAATAATCATATACAAAAGGAAATGCAGTTATTCATGCAGTATAAAGTACCTGTTTGTACTTCTAAGTGTAAATCAGTAAGTACTATATGTTAATCTGTAAAAAAGGGGAAAATATTGAAGTATTAATAACGCCATACACGGCGTTGTCTCACGAAGACCTGCTAATGATACATCAGTATTTTCCTTTACATCCTTGATTTTGCCTGATTTCGCTAGCTTTCCTTTCACCATTATCGTCTTTATTATCTGACACCTGTTGTGCCTTGCGCTGTTCAATGAGCGTTAATTTTTACTTCTGAAACGCATCAATACATTGACAGGGCTTTCACTACAACATCACTTATCGCAATGTCCCGTAAATCTCTCGTAGATAACCACACGCGATGATGGGCATCAACCACACCGCATTATAGAATCGTTTATTTTTATTTGCTTATTGAATTGGTATTAGTTCAAGCTCCAGGGTTGCATCTTATATGCAGTACCTTCTTGCTGTACTACCCTCACTTCCATTCATTTTTTTCATTTGAGAACTAAACGTGATGGTGGATAACCATGCCGCAGCTCTATAGTACGACATTCACTTGGTTGTTACACACGTACGGAATACTCACTTCCGCTGTGCAAGTGAGTCAGCGCTCTAGTGCCTTGGGAAAATCGAGCTGATTAGCTTACTTCCGGTATGTCTCGCGCCAGTTTCACGGGTGTTTCTGATCTGTCTCGTTACTTGTGTATAAATAAGCCGCTACCGCACTCCCTAGTCATACAGCGGAGCCGCGGGTGAGCAGTATGGGGCAAATTCTGTCTGACAGCATGTAAGTACGGCTTAGCCGTCATGGTCCTAGTTTTCTTCGTTAAATTTTCATTAATTTTAATTATTTACTCGGCAAGAGGACGCGCACTACCTGATCGTGTCTCTCTCTTCATTTTTATACCATCTTTTCCCTCATAGTAACGGAGTGACTTCTTCCTGCTCATCCGCACCTGAGGCTCATGGGGCAATACACCCATTCATACATTGTATGTATTGTGTATATACATTGTTATACATACTGCCTCTTTATTATCATAGTCACTTAATAGAGTGTGTGTTTTATGTTATATGTTGTGTGTCATTGTATGTTTTTCCCTTTTCCCGATTTCTTTCACAGGTCCATGCACCACTATAGCACTATGTTGTATTAACAGTCACTTTGACACATGTGTTGCCTTTGCAGGTCTTCGTGAGACAACGCCGTGTATGGCGTTATTAATACTTCAATATTTTCCCCTTTTTACAGATTAACATATAGTACTTACTGATTTACACTTAGAAGTACAAACAGGTACTTTATACTGCATGAATAACTGCATTTCCTTTTTGTATATGATTATTTTCACTTCTTAAAGCAATAAGTGAGCGCAGAAGGGATCTTCTTAGTCCTGATGAAGAAGCCTTGAGCTTCGAAACATGTTGACTTTTAGGAAAGTCAGCTCATTATATGCATGACTTTTCCAAATCACTATTTTAACAGGTTCAGCCTCAATGACCTATTAAATTGTTTTATGTCCATGAGGCCAGTTCCTTTTTAATTTCACCTTTACCCTTCTTCTCACCACCCCTGCACCACACATAGTCTTTTAGATAAGTGCTCCCGCGCAGTCGCAGGTTGTAGCACGCCCCATCCCACAGTGGGATGGGAAGACCCCAATGATGAAGCATGACATCAAGGGTCCTTTTGATGTGTGAGGGGTATTTAAACAACGTTTGTGTATGTCCTATCATGGAATAGGAACACAATTTATTCTTCTCACCTGTGTCTACCTCATGGGTATACCAGGTAGTTTGACTGGGTGTCAAAGAAAACAAATGCCTGTATTGATTGAGGACCTTCCTACAATCAATCTGCTGTTGACCAGTGAGGCTGTCAGCCAAGACTACACCATCTACTGATCCATCATCAGGGTTCTTTGAAAGGAGGTCAGGGAGTGGGTCACTCTCTTCCTCCTGTCCCTCATCAGTTGCCATGAGCAAGCCCATGTCAGCCTTGTCAATGTATGGCTTGAGCCTGTTCACATGAAGCACCCTGTGGGGGCTCCTGGGAGTACCAAGGTCCACCAAGTAGGTGACCTCTCCCTTCTGCTCAAGAATGGTATGGGGTACACTCCATTTATCTTGGAGAGCTGCTGGGGCCACAGGCTCCAACACCCACACCTTCTGCCCTGGCTGATAAACAGTCAGAACAGCCTTTTGGTCATGCCAAGCTTCTTGCAATTCTTGACTTGCCTCAAGATTTTTACTGGCCTTCTTCATGTACTCAGCCATCCTGGAGTGGAGACCAAGTACATAGTCCACTATGTATTGTTTAGCAGTTTTGAGAGGTAACTCCCATCCTTCCTTAACCAAACACAAGGGACCCCTGACAGGATGCCCAAACAGAAGTTCAAAAGGGCTGTAGCCAAGCCCCTTCTGTGGGACCTCTCTGTAGGCAAAGAGAAGGCAGGTCAAAAGGACATCCCATTTTTGCCTAAGCTTTTCTAGGAGGCCCATTATCATTCCCATGAGGGTTTTGTTGAAACTTTCAACCAACCCATTGCATTGTGGGTGATAGGGTGTGGTGAACTTGTAGTTCACTCCAGACTCCTTCCACATTGTAGTAATATAACGTGACATGAAGTTTGTCCTCTGTCAGTTAAGACCTCCTTAGGGAAACCTACTCTGGAAAAAATTCCCAAGAGGACCCTGGCCACCACAGGAGCTATAGTGGTTCTAAGGGCTATGGCCTCTGGATACCTAGTGGCATGGTCAACCACCACTAGTATGTCACTGTGTCCGGATGCTGTAGGAGGGTTCATGGGACCAATGATATCAATATCAACCCTCTTAAAGGGAACCCCCACCACTGGTAGTGGTATAAGGGAGGCCTTTGTGGTACCACCTGACTTACCACTGGCTTGACTGGTGGTAAAGGAGGGTCAAACCTCCTTTGTGTCTTCTGACATGTGAGGCCAGGGAACGTGAGGGGCAAGCCTGTCCCAAGTCTTACTTTGGCCTTGGTGTCCTGCTAAGGGAATGTCATGTGCTAGGGTGAGTAGGAAGCCCCTAAACCTCAGAGGTATGACCAACCTTCTGGTGGCACTAGGCTTGGGGTCTCTACACTCTGAGTATAGGAGTCCTTAATCCCAATAGATATTTTGAGATCCACTGACACTCCCAGCAGCCTCAGCAGCAGCTTGCTTGCCTGAGGGGTTCAAGAGAGGGGCAGGTTTGCTGCTCCAAACTCAAGTCTGCCCTGGAAGGACTCCCTGTCCCCAAGAACTCAACCTGATCAGGTTCCAGTTCATCTGAGACAGTTCCTTCACAGGGACTGAGATCATCTCCCTCATGAAATTGACCCTCACACTGAGTTTGGGGGGAAAACACAGCCTTACCCCTCCTGCTCCTTCTCTTGGAAGGCCCTTTGTTCCATTTTTCCAGGATTCAAGGCCAGTTCAGTGTTAGCCAGCTTGGCCTGTGACCTGGTCACAGCAAACACATCTGCAGTGATGCCCAGCATTGCTGCATGAGTCCTTAACTCTACCTCAGCCCAGGCTGAAGTTTCCAAATCAATGCCCAACAAACACTCCACTGGAAGGTCTGAGCTAACCACAACTTTCTTAGGGCCAGTAACCCCTCCCCAGCTGAAATTAACAACTGCCAAGGAATGATCAGCCCTGACTTTGTTAGCATTGTTCACTTGGTACATTTCTCCAAGTATGATTTGGTCAGGGCCCACAAGATTCTGTGTCACCATAGTGACACTTGCACCTGTGTCCCTGTATGCCATGGCCTCCTTACCATTGATCAAAGGCTGTTGTCTGTATTTGCCCAGGTTACTGGGACTGACAAATAAGGTGGCAAGATCCATGCCACCATCACAGACAAGCACAGCCTGAGCTGGAGATCTGATTAGGCCAGAACTCATCTCAGAGCTCAAGGTTAACCCTACTAATCCCTTCTTCCCTGTACCACCACCTGTACTAGTGCTAGGGGGCGCAGATGCCTAAGGGGCACTGGTGGTAGGAGGATTTTCCTTGGCTTTTGGACAATCAGCATCTCTTGTCCAATGGGTCTTTACCATACACAAGTAACACCAAGGTTTCTTCTTGCCTTTACCTTTGTTAGATTGTGAATCCCCCCCAGATGAAGTTTTTTGGGGCCCTGATGAAGGCTTTTTATCTTTATATTTGTCCCCACCCTTATCTGGAGTTTTAGCATCTTGCTTCTTTTGGTCACCACCTTTGTTCTGGTTATTCTCCTTCACCCTGGTTCTGACCCACTTATCTGCCTTCTTTCCCAATTCTTGGGGAGAAGTCAGATCAGAGTCAACCAGGTACTGATGCAATAACTGATTTTGGCAATCATTAAGGATCTGCTCCCTCATAATCAAATTGTACAATCCCTTGAAATCATTCACTTTGCTGCCAAGCAACCAGCCTTCTAGAACCTTAATGGCATTATCCAGAAAGTCTACCCAATCTTGATTCTGTGTCTTCTGGGTGTCTCTGAACTTAATCCTGTACTGTTCAGTGGTTAAGCCAAACCCATCAATGAGAGCACTCTTCAAGATTGAATAGTTGTTAGCATTTTCTTCTCTAACAGTGAGGAGCTTACCTCTACCTTTGTCCGCAGAGAGAGCCACAAGATATCTCCACACTGCTCTTGAGGGACCCTCTGAACTTTACAGGCCCTTTCGAAAGCAGTTATCCATTTCTGAATGTCATCCCCAACATGGTAGGGAGGGACAATCTTGCTCAGGTTCCTATTATCAAAGGATTGTTCCTTAATTCTAGGGACAATGTTGCTGCCACCATGGGACTCTAGTCCCAACTTTTTCCTAGCTCTCTGGACTTCTAGGGACTCTTTATCCAGGGCAAATTGCTGTTGCCTAAGCTTAGCTTTCTCAAGTTCTAGAAATTGGTACTCCCAGTCATAAGAGTGGTAGTTCTTGCTAGATACAGAGGTCCCTACAGATTGTCCTGAGTGATTTGACTCTGCAGAGGGAGATCTAGATCTCCTTGATAAATTCTGCACTCTTCCAGGAGGAGTAAAGAGGGGCCCTTTTTGGCCTCCTCCATTGTCCTCTGGAAGATCTGAGTTATCCAGGTGGGAGCTATCTTGGTCCCCCTGGTCAGGGTTAGATTCCAGGTCATAAAATGTGTCACCTCCTGACCTATCTTCATTCCCTGATGACAACCCCTTATGGTGATGTAAAAGGTCGAACATAACCTTAGAAAGCTATCCAAGTGGTAGCTGTGGAGAGCAGCCTTCAGGCTTAGTCTTGAAGGAATGTTAAGCAGCTTGTTTTACCAGAATGCAACCATATAGTATTGGTTAAATGAAAGGAGAACCACACAGTAGTTATAAAAATATGTATTTATTGATATAACACTCTTTAAGTACGACACAGTAGCCTCTACACGAGGATACTAACAAAGCACACAATACTGTAGCACATAATCAATAGTAAATAGCACTAATACACTGTGGGCTTCAGGAGGAGACCAAACCATATACTAAAATAGTGGTATAAGAAGCACGACTCGAGTCAAGACACTGTCTGGAGGATGTAGCATCTCTGGGACCCCAAGGAACAACCCAAGGTGAGTAAGTAGGGACCCCACAGACCCGGGTGCAGTGTGGGAAGACAACCGCGTGCTACGTACAATTCTATGGGAGAGTCACGGTTGAAGTTTTAAAGTTTAAGGACCCTTCTAAGTGGACTTCGAAGAAACCCTGTGGAAGTTAGGAGGTGGGAGAGCCACCTCACAGGTGGATACCCTACTACCAGAGTTACCTACCCAGGGAAGCCGGGTGCATAGGTCTGAAGTGGCGTCGGAAACCACCGATCTCTATGGAGGACTTCGAAGAAGAGCCACAACTGGAAAAAAGAAAAGTGTCCATCGGAATTCAAAGGTGGATTCTTGGTGCAGAGTACCTGAAAGCAGAGGGGACAGAGTTTGGGTCACTCAGGAGTGACCAGGGGCTCGGTAGATGAATGCCCATCGATGTCGGGTGCTTCAGGTGCGTTGAGGGGGTTCTTGACTCTGCAGCCACCAGGACCAGGAGATGTCAAGGACAACCAGGAGCCGGATACGAGCTGTCCCATGAAGGATGTCGAGTACTGAGGGGTCGATATCCAGCTGGAGCACCAACAAGCCTTGGCAATGGCAACCCACGCAGAAGGTCAAAGAAGGTTACGGTTCAGACCAGCAAGGTCCAGGAGACTCATCAAACACAGGGGAGTCAGAGCAAGCAGGGAGCAACCAGGAGAGCCCAAGAAAAGCAAAGTTGACCCTGAAGAGGGCCCACAGGCCAGAGGCACAGGAGTCGCAAGGGGACCTCAAGCAGTTTTGCAAAGCAACAGCCCACGGAGCACTCAGTGCGAGGAGGCTGGAGTTCTTTGGTGGAAATGGTGCCAGAGGTTGGGGCTACTTGGAGCCCAGTGCACTTGTTTTGGAAATGTCAACAAGCGTATGCACTTGCAAAAGTTTGCAGTGCCCAGGGGTATGGGTATTGCAGTCCCCACAAGGGATTCTGTCCTTGAACTTGGTGAGAGGGCAGCTCGGACCTCATGGGACTTGGAAACCCAATTCCTGTGTTTCTGGAGCCTTCGGTCAGTCAGTTGAGATGTGGTGCCTGCGGTTGCGGGGGAGTGACTCCTTCACTCCAAGGGAGATATCTTCAGTTGTCCTTGATGCTCCATAGGTCCTACATGGAGCCTGTATGGTGCACGGGCACAGACAATGCTTTGGACGGAGAGGGAGACAAAGTCGGGCCCAAACGATGTCCAGCGTGTCCAGATGGTCGAAGGTTAGTGGTTTCTTGATCATAATCTTGTCCACGTAGAATCTAGGGTCCTACAACCTGGTAAGCCCTTTTGTACTCACGGGAGAGGGTTAGACAGATTCAGAGGACCCTCTCAGGGGAGGGTCTGGACAGTGGGGAGGTTACTCCCATGTCCTTTGTCCAGTTTTGCTCCAGAGCAGGAGCCAACAGCTCCCAGCACTGTTTTGAATTGGACTATGCAGAGGGACATCAAATGTGTCCCTCATGCAGACTCTCCATCGCTGGCAAGCCACCTACCCAGGCCTAATACACTAAATCCTGTCTGGGAGGTGGTCACACCTCCCTGTGACAGGATGCCTATTGTTCTGCCTTCCCCTGCTCAAGCTTGGCTCAGCAGCAGGAGGGCAGAAATGTGTCCCTGGTCAGCAGCAACCATTTTATGCTGCCTGGGACTAGAAGGCTGGTACCAAGAACACCAGAGACCTCACAAAGCTTGTTTCTGAGGGGTGGAATCATACCTCCCACACCGGTTACTGGTGTGGGGGTATGATTCCACAATGTTTGACACCAAACACGATAGGGTTACTTTCAGCCGTTTTAGAGCTGGTCATCACGCGGTCGCATAATGCCATTCTATGTCGTAAATGGCTGCAGCACTAACAACCCCTGAGAATGGACTCCGTAGGCTGCAGGGGTGTCCTGCTCATGCAGTGGCACCCTGCCTTCAGGATTGTTAATCCTGCTTTAGGTGTGACTTGTAGGTTTTAAGTGTAGTGACCCTTAGATATAGTAAACCTATATCTTAAGTAAGTGGTGCATGCACCAACTTACACAGGCTGGAATGGCAGGACTGTAGGTTCCATTTTGCATGGCCTTTAATGGGTGGCATAATACGTGCTTCAGCCCATGGAAGGCCTCTGGGGTACCTATGCCCTGGGTACATGGGTACCATATACTATGGACTGACAAGGGTACCCCAGTATCCAATCTGGAGTGTACCTGAGTACATAACATAACCAATTTAGGAGAAAGCAGATAGACTGGGGTCCTGATTAGCAGGATCCCAGTCAGACTAGTCAAAAACAGTATAACATGAAGCAGAAAGTGGGGGTAACTACAAGAAGCAGATCCCACTTTCCTACACCCATTAAAATAGAAATGTTGATTTTTTTTATGTTTGTAAATTAAATTAAATATTTAATCATCTGTGTGTTTGTTTGACTAATGCTTGGGTCTGTATTTTTTGGTGGTTCATATAATCGAAAATGCTTAGTCTGGGTTTCTCTGCTTCCAGTAATGACTCAGTAAGGGGTCGCCAGACTCAAATAATGATTCAGTGGGGGTCCGCAGGTTCCATTAATGAACAACTAGGGGTCCACAGAAGTCAAATGTTCAAGAACCACTGGTTTAGATAACAAAATTATTTGACTAAAGTAAACTATGTTTACCAATAACCTATTTGTAAACCATTTGTGGGCTATTATAAACACCTATGACAGCCAGGTAGCCCGATATCATGTGAGCCTGTCCTGACCTTTTCCCCAACTATGCTGCATTCTGGGAAATAACGTTTTGATCGTAACAGTCTCAGAATTTGCTTACATTTCATCATACAATGTGCTCTTTACTGAAAAGCCAGGATTGGTTAAAGGTGGTCCGCCTTGACATGATCTCACTTGACAGCTAGTAACATTGCCTGTGAAAACAACATATAGAAGATATTTCAAATTGTTCGAGATTAGTGGTGATATAATATTGGAACAGCCACAGTTATTGCACAAATGATACTCTTAACTGCACATTCATATCCCCTGTGTCTTCTGGGCTTTACCATGGTCACAGCCTTCAGGCATCTTGTAGTGGCAAAATACACCTCTTGATTGCCATGGCTTGAGCACCTCACCCCCTGTTCAAAGATAAAGAAAATCCTCACTGGAATATGTTTTAATTTCTTGCAGACCTCTGGGAGGAGGTGATTGCCTGCCAGACTAGTGATCTGGAGCTGCTGGACTGGTCTCTCCAGCCACTTGTGTGAAGAGGAGTGTAAGGCATTCTTCCAGGGATCAGTGACCAAAACAAAATATTTTTGGATGGACTGATGTCCTTGAGCCCCGGTGAACTTGGCACTCTGACAACGAGATCTCCTGTGAAACCTGCCACCTCTTGAGGGAATTGGGCTGACTAGAGGCCTTGTTTGGAATGGCTTTGGTAGATGAGCTACATCCAGGAAAATTGTCTCTTTTGCTTTTGAAATTGATTCTTGCTCTAGGCAGGAATGTGGTTACTTCAGCCTTGGGTTTCTGACTTCCACAAATATTCCTTACTCTTTTGTGCTCTCTGGCAACAACCGGACACCAAGACAAGATCATACAAAACATAAAAGAACCAAGGTGTAAATTGTGCACTACGGCAGGTGATTTGTACTAAAACTAATTGTGTTGGACCTTTCTTTATTTTCTATATTTACCTATAAGCAGTCTGAGCAGCATCTAGTGAGGTATTAAGGGCTTCAGACATTGAGCTTGTCTCACACAGTACCTTCTCACACCAGTGGACCTTCAGACCTGTGTGCTGAGTATTCTCTGTTTCTTTTCCCCTTTTCCCATGTAGCCATTGTGACCCTGTTGTCTCACCACAGAGGTGTTCTTGGTCAGATGGGGGAGTGAGGTTTCTCATCGTTCATGCAAGCTGGAACAAAAGGCTAGTGCTTTTATCTTGTGGCTTCCTACTAGGCTTAACACGAATCGGGGCATGCAACTCAGGACAACACAGCCCCCTCCCTTAATCTTTTTTGTTTAAAATAGAAAAAAACTCTAGCAAGCCACTGGAGGCCATGCCCCGTTCACCACCACTCTGCAAACGCACCTCCTGGTGCAGTGGTGGTTGGGGGATGAAGGCTCCTTAGAAGAGGTTCCTGGACCCCAAGGATCCTCAGCATCTGATACCTGCAGTAAGTCCCAGGCATTGCTGAGAAGACTTGGAGGCCATGCCCCCTTTTGCCACCACTCTATAAATACGCCTCCTGGTGCGCTGCTGGACCCAGTGGGTTGAAAACCGCGACCTACCTCATTAATATTCATGAGGTAGGTCTATTTGCAACCTACTGGAAATCACAAAAATGTAGTGATATCTAGACTATTGGTGTTCAGCTATGGTCTGACTGGTTAATTTAAATTGGATGGGTCAATCCTGATTAGCTGGCCATTGCATGAATAGGTGGCAAGATGAGCACACCTGATCCCCAGGGATATGTAGGGGGACCCCTCTTTGATTGGTTGAGCACAAAATGGGCAACATATTGTGGCAGCCATTACAGGACTCGGGACACTGTAATGGAAGCCTGTTTTTGAGGGTTACAAAAAAGAACATACATGAAGAGTGATAGATTTTAGTCACAATACAAATCATTTATTGTTGGGATTTTCTTTTTGTCATATAAATTATGGTTAGTCCTTTTAAGAACTAAAATGTTCTATAAATTCTCAAATATCTCCTTCATCAATGCCAGAAAAAAGTAAGGGATACTGCGTGAAACATGTACTTCCAAAACAAGCACTAGCCTATGAATTGATTACCCTAGTGTTTTATTTCAGCTTAACCACAGTGTTATAATAAACAACTAGCACACTAACATTCAGTATTTATAACAAAAGTGTGGCACACCTGGATGCCACCTCGATAGTGGAGAGGTGTGGCGCAGCAGCCAGGGCAGCTGACTTCAGAGCACAGGGCTCACGGTTCGATCCCCGGCTGCAGCTCAGCCCAGCACCATGTGACTATGGGCAATAGCTCGCTTAATTTCCACGACAGCCCCCAGCGCCTTGAGACCCGTAGGGGTGAGTAGTTCGCGCTTTACAAATACCGGATAGAATCAAATGTGTAAAACAAAGAATTTCCAACAGATAAATGAATACAATGTGGGGTTTCTTTTTGTCAACGAAATTATGGTTAGTGCAGTCGGAAGCTAAAACCAGGAAATATTTTCTATGAGTTCTCAAATATCTTCCCCATCTATGTCAGAAAAACATTCTGACATGCAAAGTGAAACATGTACTTCCAAAGCCAGCAGCAGTTTGTATGTTAACTCCCTAGTGATCAACTGCAGCTTCCCCACAGAGTTCTAATGAACAACTAGACTGATAACATTTTGTAATCAAGACAAAAGTGAGTCACTCCTAAACATCCTTTTGTTGGATTAGGAGCTATTGAACGTAAAGCCTTTCCTTGGGAGCAGGCTAAAGTAAATGAACATTGAGATGTTAATGCAAGGAAAAAAACGGTGTTAAAACTGTGAGGGGATGTATGGGCTTTTGGTAATTTAAGGCATAATGTAGTTTTTAAAAGGGCTAAAAGTAGTTAGAGAGAGGCATCTGCATAGGTACGAGAATCCCCTTTCCACATCTGTTTACTCGCTCTACATATCTTCTCAGTTGCTTAGCAGCTGCCCATGCAGAGGGTTGGGTACGTATGTCATGACTGATATAGTGTTAGAGGTTGTGGACTGTGCATGGTGGAGGCACAGGTTATAGGTAGTTGACTGAACTGTGGCCGGTCTATTTAAGTGGTTTTAGAGTTTGTTTTAACATTAGTTCTTGTTTCATTTTAACACCTAGCTGTGGCGTAGCTTTGACCTTTTCTTTTTCCATTGAATATATTTATATTATCATCTGTAGGAACTAGCTGTGTAGATTGGATAAGCATATATTTTTGTCTAGATACTGTTGGCATTCCTCTGCTTGTATAGCAAGAAACGAGAATTGGATTTATGCTAGCGTACTGCTAAATTCCATGATACAATAGTTGAAACCTACAGTATTCATTTGTTTATTTACAATATGTAATTTCAATGTAACGTGAAGGTATTTCAAAGTGTAATAATGGGACATTGACAAGTATGGTCATTGGGGATTCATCCATCGCAACATGGTTTGCATTAAGCAACCATAATATAAACACCTTGCTGCTATTCCTGATTTTAACTTACATTGCACATTTTTAAGCACTATGCACTTTATGGACTTGCACTTTAGTGGGGATTTATACACAGTTTTTATATTTATGCACGGATTAGCTATATGTTTTAGGACAATTGTCATTTTTTTAGCTTTTAGGATTAATCATTTTAAATTAATGTATTGAAAAGCTCAGGAACGTGTACTATGAGATTTAGGACTTATGTATTTATACAAAACATTTAAAGTCCAAGTATGCGAATTTTATCGTCATCATGTCAGTATGTCTTCTATATCTAGTATAAGCTAAACCAGCACTGTTACTTTAAAAGGGGAGAATCCGCCCTGCAGCGTTGTCATGTGATCAAGGCCGGGAACGGCCGAAACGCGTTATGGCGGCTTGGTGGAGCGCGAAATAAACACGCATATGCAGCTGACAACGGGCAAAAGATGGCGGTCGCTTGAGACTGCTGTGCGCACAGAGCCTAGAGAGCTCGAGACAATTAACGGAAGATGCTGATTAAGAAGAACCTGTACAGGAAATGAACGCGGTGATCTGCGAGGAAGAGCTAAAGCTGAATGGGCGATATTTGCATTTGGTTGGAACTATTATTGGTCTGGCTGTATTACGATACCTGGGCAGAGCAATTCACAAAGCTGACGGAAATCAACACGGGAACTCTCACCTGCCGTTCACGGATAGAACGAAGCGCGCAGGGTGCACCGCTGAACTTGAAGGGATGGCTCCCAAGACGGCTGTAGCTGCGGCGGCTGCCAAGGCTAGGACGGCCAGGCTGGCGCTACGGGAAGCGTCCGAGGCGGGAGATGCCGGAGGGGAGAAAGCTGCAGCGCCGGTAGCACTGGGATCGCCTGCGCAAACTCCAAGACGTGGAAGGGGCGGGGCAGTGCAGAAGGGGCGTCCGGCCGGCCCTACTGTGGCTGATCTGCTGCGAGGGTCGGCCGGGAAAGCAGTTCCGGGCCAGGATGGGAAACGCAAGGCTGGTCTCAACGAGAGCGTGAACGCGAGTGAAGTGGCTGTCGGTGAGGTCCAGAGAGCGATTCAGGCTACACCAGAAACACGGAGCGAGATAGAGACAGAGGGCTTTCCTAACCCGGAGCCGAGTGCAAGGGACGGGGGACCTACGGATAAGGAAGGTATGTCAGGCTCTCCCCCCGAGTATGTGACTGTGATGGATAGTGGAGGGGTAGAGAGCTCGAGGAGACCTGATGGAGATATAGTGACTAGGATCCCCCCCAGTATTCACAATCCCGGGGATCCACTGGATATGGCTGGGGAAATAGTGGGAGGGAACATATCATCTATCCCACCACAGTCATCCCAGACACTACTATATGAAACTGACCAAACTTATCAATCTCAGCCCCAACCAGCCCTTAAAATCAACGGAACTAATATAGGCGATACGGAGCCTGAAAAAGAGCCTAGTGACTTTTTTTCTTTATCAGACGGGTGTGAGTGGTCGGATGACATCTCATCTACGACGGATGAGAGCTGCAGCGATCAGGGAGATGATCCTGGCTCTAAATTAAAAACTATTCTAAAGAAAAAGAAAAAAAGGCAGGGGGCAAAGGATCTGGCCTGGGACTATACTCCCACGAATCAGCTCATCAATCCCTCTCACATCTCACACCCCGATCCGCTTAGCTCAGAGCATCCAGGAACAACCGCCCCAACACTAGATGCTATTTTTCAGGCCATCTCGATGCACCGGGAAGAAACGCGCCAAGATGGGCGCAAGGCTCAAGCTACCATGCGTAAGGTGCAAGGGGTTGTCCGGAAGCTAACTAAGACATGCAGCGCATTTGGGGAGCGGCTGACGGAGTTAGAATCTAGGACTGTTTCTAATGAGTCTGAGCTGGCCTCAAATCAAACGCGAGTGGACTCCCATGAGGCACAGCTGGTTGATGTCAAATGGAAACTAGAAGAATTCGAGAATCGCCAGCGGAGGAACAATCTACGTGTGCTGGGGGTTCCCGAAGGGGTCGAGGGGGGATGTTCGCTCATATGTGGTAGACTTATTTCGAGACTCTTTGCCAGAACTTACTGAGTGGAACTGGGCCTTGGAAGTGCAACGTGCTCATCGCGTCCCCTTTGCTTTGAAACAACCAGCAAAGGCTGGGGCCTTTCCCCGTGCCATCTTGGTGTATTTCGGTAATTTCTTACTGCGCCAAGCGGTTTTTGAGATGGCCAGACCGGAATCAAAGAGAACTAGGAATGAGATCTCCTATTTTGTTCGCCCAGATTTTTGTCACTCCACCGTCGAAAGGCGGTGGAGGTTGCGCCAGTTAATTAAGCCATTCCAAGATAAAAAAGCCCAGGCCTATTTGAACAATCCAGCTCGGCTTAAAGTGATCTGGGGAGGGCAAACCAAATTCTTCTTGTCCGAAATAAAGGCTAGAGAATATCTGGATGGTCTATCTGGCTAGGTTTAGACCCTGATTCATAGAAAATAATAAGGGTTGCCGGAGAATAACTATTACAATGGGGAGTTAATCAAATACGTAGGGATAAGGTGGCACTGGATACTTAGAAGGTTTTCTGTTTTTGTGTTTGGTGTGTTTTTGGTATAATTGACGTGTTTGAAAGGTCTTTAAGGGGGGAAAAAGAAGGGAAAAAAAAAGGGGAAAAAAAAAAAAAGAAGAAATATTCGGAAAATTAAATACAACTTTAAAGAGCAACCGCGTGACCTGGAAATTTATGACCAGCATCTGTTAAGGATTAGCGGAAGGGTCTAACTCTAGAGCTCTGGCTATGTGGCGCACTTTCATCACGAACAGACTCTAGATTGAGTCTGTACGCCTCAGGAGGGGAGGTGGGCGTGTTGGGAAGGTGGGAGGGGGAGGAGGTGGGGGGAGGCGGGGGTAAAAACAAGATAAAAAATGCATTTCCAGACTTAGTAATGAAATAAAGGAACAATCAAAAGAGATTAATGAAAGACAGAAGGCAAGTTATATTTTGGAGGAACATGGGGGCATCAGGTTATTAATAAAAGGACTCCTGGAACTTGGAACTAAATCTCAATGGGGAAGATAACGATTTGTTCATGGAATGTGGCCGGGCTGAACGATAGGGCTAAGAGGGTTCGCTATGCTGAAATAATCAGGCTTAACTCTTTGGATGTAGTCTGTTTACAGGAGACACATATTCCTTGGGAGAAAAGAGAATTATTAAAGGTCGGGGGCTATAACACTCTTGCCTGTACAACTCAGAC
Organism: Calotriton arnoldi; assembly: GCA_963921515.1. Taxonomy (NCBI): domain Eukaryota; kingdom Metazoa; phylum Chordata; class Amphibia; order Caudata; family Salamandridae; genus Calotriton; species Calotriton arnoldi. The sequence goes on from CAWUFW010000708.1 coordinate 376,317, forward strand.
CTCTAATATCCGTGGTGTGGCCATCCTAGCCAAAAATCCATTAGGGTTAGCTAAGCGTAAGGCAGTGGACACTTTGGGGAGATGGGTCATTGTAGAACTTACATCTGGAATTACCATATGTTCGGTGTACGGATCAAATCAAGATGACCCTCAAATATTTGAGGATCTTGAAATAGAGCTTGCCACTTGGCCAAACTCTTTAATCTTCTGCGGAGATCTAAACATCTCCCTAGATATAGATTCTAGGAAACAAAGGCAGGGGGGATATTCTGGGCGGAAGCCTAGAGTTTATAGGGCCCTAAGCTATCTTAAAAGTAGCCATGGCCTGGTGGATATCTGGGAGTTAAAAATTCGCCCGACCCTGGCTACACATACTTCTCCTGCCCGCATAATAAATATGTCAGGATTGACTATTTCCTTGGAACAAGAGACTTGCTTGCACAGGCTAAGATTATGAAGCTCCCTAAATTAATATCGGACCATAACCCTCTGATTTTAGAAATAGAACTAACCAACTTTATAAGATGCCGCACTAAGTGGACGTTTGACAGAAAGCTCCTTGTGAATAAAGATTATATTGATTTCATTAAGGATTGGGCACAAAAGTATTTTGATATGAATCGCTTCAGCGCGGCCAGAGGGGTTGTCTGGGACTGTTTTAAGGCCACTATTAGAGGGGAAACTATTAGCTACACGGCCAGGGCAAAGAAGGAACAGGCAAGTAAAAATCAGAAAATTTTACAGGAGCTGGCTATAGCTGAAGAAGAACATGTTTTAGCAATAATACAGGGACAAGATGGGCTCCACATTCTACACCGAATAATCACTCTAAAAACAGAACTAAATAGCTGGCTAACCCAGAGATCAGCTGAAACATTTCAATCACATCGGAATGGGTCATATGAAAACGGAGAGATGGTAGGAAAGAGGCTAGCCTTACGTACCCGGCAAAAGATCTCTTTTAATGCAATACCTCTATTAAAATAGATGGACAAGAATATACAGATCCGGATGATATCATTAAAGAGTTTCAACGGTATTATCAAATTTTGTACCAAGATGATATCAAGAAGGACACGGCTGAAGTTAGGCAAGCCCTAATAGAACTGACTGCAGGTACTGAATCTGGAGGGGTTTGGATTTGCTAATAAGAGATGAACTAGAAAAGGAAATTACTATAGAAGAAGTTCATTTAGCCTTGTTAGATATGGCTTCGGGGAAAGCCGCAGGACCCGACAAAATCCCGCTAGAGTTTTATAAAATCCTAGGAACAATAATAATACCTCTCTTACTGGACCTGTTCAAGGGAGTGCAATTTAGTGGAACCCCCTGAGTCTTGGAAAGAGACTGATATAATAATATTTCCTAAGAAAGGTAAGCCGGTGGACAACCCATCTTCATACCGACCAATCTCCCTGATCAATTCTGATTCTAAACTATATTCTAAAATCCTGGCTAACCGGCTCGGGAGGGTCATTGGACGTCTGGTCTCCCCTGGCAACATGGTTTTATCCCGGGCAAGGGAACGACTGACCATACCCGTAGAGTTATCTCGCTCTTTGATATCATGTCCGGGACGGGGGCCGGATGGCTATGATCCTCCTCGATGCTGAGAAAGCTTTTGATCGGGTGTCCTGGGAGTTTTTATGGGAGATACTTGAAATAAATAAGTTTGGACCCCAACTTATAAAAGCAATCAGAGCCATGTACTCTCAACCGAGGGCCCGATTGCAACTTATGGGGAAGGAGTCTAATATTATTAATATATCAAGAGGGACGAGGCAGGGCTGTCCCTGTTCTCCGATTTTATTCGCTCTATATATCAACCCTTTGGTTGTTAAATTTCTACAGAGCCAGAATATTAAGCCAATTGTTACAGGGGGCTATCAGACTAAAGTATTGGCTTATGCTGATGACGTGGCGGTAGTAACACCAAACCCAGCTGAGGCCATTTTAGAAATAAATAAAATCGCTGAGCATTTTGGGCTTTTCTCGGGGTACGCATTGAACAAGGGGAAAACTGTTATTCTCTGTACAGACAATATTAAGTATAATGATCCAAGGAAAGTAGACACGGCTACCTATCTGGGGGTCTGTATAAGCGCTAAAATAGAAGAAATTAATAAATGTAATTTCGAACCCTTGATTAAAAATATGGGGAACGATCTAAGAAGAATTAACTGTTTACATTTGTCTATTATTGGGAGGGGCAATTTTGTTAAAATGACCATGCTTCCAAAGCTACTGTACCTGTTTCGGGCTATACCCCTGGCTATAGAAGATAACATTTTGAAAACATTAGAATCATTATTTTCCAATTTTATATGGCAATATGGGAAAATTAGAAGATCAATGAAATATTTAGCTCTACCACAAGACAGGGGTGGCTTAGCAATTCCTAATATCACTTTATATTATTGGGCGGCCCTTCTCCATCAAATGACTTCTTTGTTTATTCTAGGGAATGATAATGGAACAGAGCAAGGTTTAAAAATACCTACTATATATGAACTCTCTATTGGGAAGAAAGCTCCAGGGCTCTTATTGAAACAATTAGAACCAAGTTATTATAAAAAGGTCAAATTTAAGGTAATCCGTAGTGCATGGAAAATTTGGAAGCAGGTCTCCAGCTTTATGGCAATCCCGAAGTTTAATAGATATACCCCCTGTGGCATTCATCACTATTATCACCCCAGGTTAATGATGATATGGCAAAGAAATGGGAAAGGATGGGCGTAAGAACAATCGGGGATTTTTCTGGGGGAGAACAAGATTTCTATTTCTCTGTACTACAAAGGGTTTCTGATATTCCTAATAATCAGTATTTTAAATTTGCTCAGATCAAAAACATTCTGGCCTTAAAAACACCTAAGATTACACTTGATAAGATACCACTTTTACATACCATATCTAGGAAATCCACTAGAATTAGGAATTTGTATAGCCTGCTTCTTGCTAAGATCCCAGCTGATTTGGAAAAACGGAATCATCCTGGGCATTGAAGCTCGCTAATCCTGAAGTTTATATTTATATGAGCCTTTCTTTAACATCTAAAATACTCTTATCCTCAAGCTTAAAAGCCCAATTATATAAAACTATTTTTAACTTATATTTTACACCAGCTAAATTGTTTACATGGGGGAAAAGGATAGATGACCACTGTCCTAGATGTGGGCTAGGGCCAGCTACTCTGACTCATATGTTTTACGATTGTGATGAATTAACTCTGTTAAAAAGGGGCTTATCAGGATACTGGGAAGAAGTACTGGGACATAGAGTAGATTTATCACGAACTTTGCTGATTCTTGGCTATGATGGCTCATTGGGGCTAAGCGTAGAGGAGGAATATTGTCTTTTTTGGGGGCAGCGGTATACAGGATTTTACTCGCTGCAAGATGGAAAGATTCTGATCCCCCAACTTTCCAAATGTGGCTCGCCCGGCTCCTGGGAATCTATAATCAAGAAAAGGCTATTTATGACCAGCAGGGGCAGACAGGCTAGAATCCGGGGCCAGAAGGTTTGGGCATTTATCGCCGCCTGGACTAGAAACGTAAGGGGGCCATAGATAGGAATTAATAGAAATAATGGTCAGCACTATTGGGTATAGGCTCCAATGAATTGATCGATCTGTTTGTAAATATTTCCAAAAAGTACTGTATATTTGTGGCTAAACTACCCGTTTATTGGACCTAGCTATTATTTTTTAATATTTGATGTACTATATTATTCATAAGACTCCTTCCTTTTTATATAACTACTGCCTTTTTATTGCTAATCTGTTATGTAATTTATTGCTGGTTTTATCACTATTTACTATTTCACATATATGTATATTCTGGAACTGTTTAATAAAAAAATAAAAAAATAAACAAAAAAATAAAGTCCAAGTATGCGAATTTTATCGTCATCATGTCAGTATGTCTTCTATATCTAGTATAAGCTAAATCAGCACTGTTACTTTAAAAGGGGAGAATCCGCCCTGCAGCGTTGTCATGTGATCAAGGCCGGGAACGGCCGAAACGCGTTATGGCGGCTTGGTGGAGCGCGAAATAAACACGCATATGCACTGAATTGGGTCCATTCTCGTTATTGTCACGTAGACTTTGGAAAATGAGCGTTCGAAATATATATATATATATATATATATATATATATATATATATTCACTGAAAAAACCATAGGTTTCAGGGACATTATAGTTAGAAATTAGCATTTAAAAACCTTAGAAATTCACTGAAAAAAACATAGGTTTCGGGGACGTTATAGGTAGTTGGACATTTCACTCGTACAAAACCAGAGAAATTGCGCCAATATAGTTAGTTCGGCTAACTATAACTCGCGCCCCCGCAATGCACTGCTGATGACGTCACATATTACATCATTCATGACATGGTCAGTGACATCACTGATGACATCATCCAGTGACTGTGTGTTTCTGAAAAGTTTAAGTATGTTATATATATATACCAAGGTGTATTGAAGAATGAGTGGGTGTATAAGTGTCTGAATGTATCATTTACTAAGTGCGTGACTGTCTGTATAAGTGAGTGATTAGACGTGTCTTAGTGAATGTATGGGTTAGTGATTAAACTGTGTAAATGTCTGTATCAGTCTGTCAGTTGGTGTGTAAGCGGCTCCAAGGGTTGGTAAGTAGCGACATGACTGTTGATATGGGTTATTAATTGGTTGTCTGAGTATCTGTATGGGTGCCTGAGTGTCCGTGTGGGTGGGGGGGTGTGACTCCCTGCATGGATGTGTGAGTGGGTGATTTACTGGGTGTATGGGTTCAAGAGTGCATCTGTGAAGGGCTGTATGGGTGGGTGAGTGTGTGTATGGGTGTGTTGGTGAGTGAACTGATGTCTCAGTGGTACATGTCCAAGTAATTACATATGTAAAAGGCAGTGTATGTGAGAGTTGGAGTATATAAATGACTAAACGTGAGAGTCAGTAATTGTGAGAGTGGCTGTAGGGATGAGTGTGTACTTGTATCAGTGATTGTATAAGAGAGTAAGTATGCATTAGTATCTGCATGAATAAGTGAGGTGGTGTGTGTATAACTGTATAGGTGAGTGAATGGAAGTGTGATTGATTCTTTGCATGACTGACTAGGTGTGTGAGTAACTCTGGATGAGTGGCAGTGTGTGAGTGTCTGTATAGGTGTATGAGTGCATATGATAGTGTTGTATTGATGAGCGACTGTATGTATGAGTGACTGTATGGGTGAATGAGTGGATGTGTGTGTAGACCTAGGAATCAGTGAGTGCGTATGTAGTAACTGGTATTGGTGTGTCTATGGTTTCGAAAATGGTAGTCTGTATTTTAGAGAGGGTGTGAGGAGGTGCATCAGATTTTCACGTGGATGATGTCATCAGTGATGTCATCAGTGATGTCATTTGAGATGTCATCAGGGATGTCATCAGTGATGTAACTGCAAAACACACAAGATGATGGACGGAATGTTGCCACGCGGCCCCCCTCCTTCATTTCTAAAGCCCCGGGCACGTGGTGGACCACAGGGCCCGGGGGTCCGTAGCGGACCCCTGAATTTAAATATAGAGTGCCCCAGCGAGGTGGTGGTCCCCGGGGTGTATGGGGGGGCTTGAGCCCCCCACATATATTTTATTTAAAAAAACAGAGCCCCGGGGAGGTGGTGGTCCTCGGGCTGAAGGGGGGGCCGCGAGCCCCCTGTATTCAATAAACTAAGCCCTGGGGAGGTGGCGTCCCCGGGGCTGCGGGGGACCCCGCTAATTAAATAGGCATGCCCCTGGGATCTGGCCCACCCGGGGGGCTTAAGAATAGCGAAGCGCGGGAGCCCGTGCTTTGTTTTTAAAAAAAAATTCTCGGCCTCATTCGCGACCCCAGCGCGAATTCGGCCGAGTTTTTTAAAACAAATGCTTTTTTTTTTGCCCTGAGCAGGCCTAGGGGGTCAGGGTGTTTGTACCCTGCCCCCTTTCCTTGTTTTTCACCTTTTTATTTACTCTTTTCTTGTGACTCGGTTACCGAGTCACAAGATGGCTGCCAACACTTCCTGGTTTGGAGTGTTGGCAGCCAATCAGAGTGAAGCTCGTGCCCGGGAGGGTTCACAAACCCTCCTCGTTGCTCAGATATCGAAACTTTTCTTTTTCTAATTTCTCAGAAACTACAGAACGGATTAACACCATTTAAAAAAAATGGGCTCTTTCTGAACGAAGACCTACCTTTTTGCCAAATTTGGTGTAGTTCCGTTCAGCAGTTCAGGCTGTAGCTCTGTCTCAGGTTCCTATGGAAATTAACATGGGGAAAACGCGTTTTGGGACCCCCCTTTTTTCTCGGCCCCTGCTTGACAAATCACCCTGAATCTTTCAAGACAGGAGCTGACTGGAGCGCCACACTAGTTTTGAGAATTTCGCGAAGATTCATCAATTGGTGCCAAAGATATTGGCAAAATAAAAAAACGCTATTTGAATAGAAGCGAGGTCCTAACTATAACTACCTACTGGCGACCACCAGTATGTAATTTACATACACACACACACACACACACACACACATATATATATATATATATATATATATATATATATATATACACACATATATATATATACATATATATATATATATATATATATATATATATTATCTACTGGCGGTCGCCAGTAGATAGTTATAGTTAAAACCTATTATCCATAGGAAATCCGCGACATTCTATTTGAAATAACGTTGGCGCCGGTTGACGAATCTTCGCGAAAGTTTCCAACTTGTTGGGGCGCTCCGGTCCGCTCCTATCCTGAAAGTCTCGGGTGATACGTCAAGCGGGGGCCGAGAAAAAGGGGGTCCCAAAACGCGTTTTCCCCATTCATTTTTCCATAGGAACCTTTAGTCGCAGCTACAGCCCGAACTGCTGAACGGAATTACACCAGATTTGGCAAAGAGGTAGCCCTTGGTTCAGTGTCGTGCCTTTTGCTTAAATGGTGTAAATCCGTTCAGTAGTTCCTGAGAAAATCAAAAGTAAAGTCACATATATATCTGGGCGGAGCCTAACCACACATGTCATCGTGAGATCTGATTGGCTGTCAGCACTTCATCCTGGAATTGCTGGCAGCCATCTTGGGACCAATATAAATGATAGTACCACATTGAAATGCATTGTAGTGAATAGAAGATTTTGAGGGTCACCAAAAGGAGAACTATAAAGGGTGATAACAGGCTTTAGTTACATTAGAATTTATTTGTTGATGGTACCATACTAATTTTAGGAATTGTGGTGTATTCTAAGGTGATTTTACCATGTGAAAAACCTTCTGCTGGGATATCATGTTTGAGAGAACACTATTTTCTCATGCTTGTCCCATGTAGGTTTGGAAGGTGCTCCAGAAGCTAAAATGAGAGCATATTTTCTGTAAATTCACATTATCTTTCTCACTCATGTGAGAATGAAGTCTGACATTCTCAGTAAAACATGTACATCCAACAAGGGCAGAGACTGTCAGTTGATTCCTTTGTGTTCTACTGCAGCTTCCCAGAGTGTTCTAAAGAACAACTAGAGTGCTAACAGCCTTACTTATGACAAAAGTATGGCACACCTGAAGCCATCTTGATTGGAATAAACTGGTAACACTTAAACAATTTAATTTAAAAAGGAACAAAATGATGGGGTTCATTTTGTCATAGAAATTATGGTTAGTGCTGTAGAAAGAAAAATTAGGACATGTTTCAAGTGTGATCTCAAATATCTTCCTGTTATATTTCAACAGGAGCAGCCTGCCAGTTGATGCCTTTGTGTTCTACTGCAGCTTCCCAGAGTGTTCTAAAGAACAACTAGAGTGCTAACAGCCTTACTTATGACAAAAGTATGGCACACCTGAAGCCATCTTGATTGGAATAAACTGGTAACACTTAAAACATTTAATTTAAAAAGGAACAAAATGATGGGGTTCATTTTGTCATAGAAATTATGGTTAGTGCTGTAGAAAGAAAAATTAGGACATATTTCAAGTGTGATCTCAAATATCTTCCTGTTATATTTCAACAGGAGCAGCCTGCCAGTTGATGCCTTTGTGTTCTACTGCAGCTTCCCAGAGTGTTCTAAAGAACAACTAGAGCGCTAACAGCCTTACTTATAACAAAAGTATGGCACACCTGAAGCCATCTTGATTGGAATAAACCGGTAACACTTAAAACATTTAATTTAAAAAGGAACAAAATGAGGGGTTCTTTTTGAAAATAGAAATTATGGTTAGTGCTGCAGAAAGAAAAATTAGGGCATGTTTTAAGTGAGATCTCAAATCCTCTTCTATTTCATTAGAAAATTCTGACATGCAGACTGAAACAATCCCTTTCAATACCAGCAGCAGACTACCAGTTAACTCCCTGGTGAGCAGTAGCTTTACTCCAGTGATCTAATGAGCAACTAGAGTGCTAACATTCTGAATTTATGGCAGATGTGAGACACATCTGAATGCCTTCTTGATGGAATCAAAGTAAAAAACTGAAAGCATTTCCTACTGAGGAGACTGCAGTAAATGAAGAAATTAGGAAACTTCATAACAAAGAAGTCTTCCAAGATGGCCACCAGTGAAAAAGAGCCCAAATGTAGCACACATATTACCCAGATGTAGCCCACATATAGCCCAATGACAAAAGTGTGCAAAACACTTTTTATTTTTAGTTTTTGCAGTTTTATGTAGTGCAGACTGGTCAGGTATTGGAGCATTGCATCTTAAAACATGACCCCCTACACTACAAAAATACCACTGCACTACCTTAAACCCTAAAACACTACCCCCAGCACGACCCCCTACACTACCCAAACACCAATGCACTAACCTAAATCCTAAAACACTACCCCCAGCATGACCCCCTACACTACCCAAACACCACTGCACTACCCTAAAACATGACCCCTACACTACACAAACACCACTGCACTACCCTAAACCCTAAAACACTACCCCCAGCACGACCCCCTACACTACCCAAACACCACTGCACTAACCTAAATCCTAAAACACTACCCCCAGCACGACCCCCTACACTACCCAAACACCACTGCACTACCCTAAAACATGACCCCCTACACTACACAAACACCACTGCACTACCCTAAACCCTAAAACACTACCCCCAGCATGACCCCCTACACTACACAAGCACCACTGCACTACCCTAAACCCTAAAACACCCCCAGCACGACCGCCTACACTGCCCGAACACCACTGCACTGCCCTAAACCCTGAAACACCAGCCCCTGCATGACCCCCTACACTGCCCGAACACCACTGCACTGCCCTAAACCCTGAAACACCACCCCTAGCACGACCCCCTACACTGCCCGAACACCACTGCACTGCCCTAAACCCTGAAACACCACCCCCTTCACGACCCCCTACACTGCCCGAACACCACTGCACTGCCCTAAACCCTGAAACACCACCCCCAGCATGACCCCCTACACTGCCCGAACACCACTGCACTGCCCTAAACTCTGAAACACTACCCCCAGCAAGACCCCTACACTGCCCGAACACCACTGCACTGCCCTAAACCCTAAAACATCACCCCCAGCAAGACCCCCTACACTGCCCGAACACCACTGACCTAAACCCTGAAACACCACCCCCAGCACGACCCTCTACACTGCCCGAACACCACTGCACTGCCCTAAACCCTGAAACACCAGCCCCTGCATGACCCCCTACACTGCCCGAACACCACTGCACTGCCCTAAACCCTGAAACACTACCCCCAGCATGACCCCCTACACTGCCCGAACACCACTGCTCTGCCCAAAACCCTGAAACACCAGCCCCAGCACGACCCCCTACACTGCCCGAACACCACTGCACTGCCCTAAACCTTGAAACACCAGCCCCTGCACGACCCCCTACACTGCCCGAACACCACTGCACTACCATAAACCCTGAAACATCACCCCCAGCACGACCCCCTACACTGCCCGAGCACCAATGCACTGCCCTAAACCCTGAAACACCAGCCCCAGCACGACCCCCTACACTGCCCGAACACCACTGCACTAACCTAAATCCTAAAACACTACCCCCAGCATGACCCCCTACACTACCCAAACACCACTGCACTACCTTAAACCCTAAAACACTACCCCCAGCACGACCCCCTACACTACCCAAACACCACTGCACTAACCTAAATCCTAAAACACTACCCCCAGCATGACCCCCTACACTACCCAAACACCACTGCACTACCCTAAAACATGACCCCCTACACTACACAAACACCACTGCACTACCCTAAACCCTAAAACACTACCCCCAGCACGACCCCTACACTACCCAAACACCACTGCACTAACCTAAATCCTAAAACACTACCCCCAGCACGACCCCCTACACTACCCAAACACCACTGCACTACCCTAAAACATGACCCCCTACACTACACAAACACCACTGCACTACCCTAAACCCTAAAACACTACCCCCAGCACGACCCCCTACACTACACAAGCACCACTGCACTACCCTAAACCCTAAAACACCCCCAGCACGACCGCCTACACTGCCCGAACACCACTGCACTGCCCTAAACCCTGAAACACCAACCCCTGCATGACCCCCTACACTGCCCGAACACCACTGCACTGCCCTAAACCCTGAAACACCACCCCTAGCACGACCCCCTACACTGCCCGAACACCACTGCACTGCCCTAAACCCTGAAACACCACCCCCTTCACGACCCCCTACACTGCCCGAACACCACTGCACTGCCCTAAACCCTGAAACACCACCCCCAGCATGACCCCCTACACTGCCCGAACACCACTGCACTGCCCTAAACCCTGAAACACTACCCCCAGCAAGACCCCCTACACTGCCCGAACACCACTGCACTGCCCTAAACCCTAAAACATCACCCCCAGCAAGACCCCCTACACTGCCCGAACACCACTGACCTAAACCCTGAAACACCACCCCCAGCACGACCCTCTACACTGCCCGAACACCACTGCACTGCCCTAAACCCTGAAACACCAGCCCCTGCATGACCCCCTACACTGCCCGAACACCACTGCACTGCCCTAAACCCTGAAACACTACCCCCAGCATGACCCCCTACACTGCCCGAACACCACTGCTCTGCCCAAAACCCTGAAACACCAGCCCCAGCACGACCCCCTACACTGCCCGAACACCACTGCACTGCCCTAAACCTTGAAACACCAGCCCCTGCACGACCCCCTACACTGCCCGAACACCACTGCACTACCCTAAACCCTGAAACATCACCCCCAGCACGACCCCCTACACTGCCCGAGCACCAATGCACTGCCCTAAACCCTGAAACACCAGCCCCAGCACGACCCCTACACTGCCCGAACACCACTGCACTGCCCTAAACCCTGAAACACCAGCCCCAGCACGACCGCCTACACTGCCCGAACACCACTGCACTGCCCTAAACCCTGAAACACCAGCCCCAGCACGACCCCTATACTGCCCGAACACCACTGCACTGCCCTAAACCGTGAAACACCAGCCTCAGCACGACCCCCTACACTGCCTGAACACCACTGCACCGCCCTGAACCCTGAAACACCAGCCCCAGCACAACACCCTACACTGCCCGAACACCACTCCACTGCCCTAAACCCTGAAACACCACCCCGTGCATGACCCCCTACACTGCCCGAACATCACTGCACTGCCCTAAACCCTGAAACACCACCCCCAGCGCGACCCCCTACACTGCCCGAACACCACTGCACTGCCCTAAACTTTGAAACACCACCCGCAGCACGACCCCCTACACTGCCCTAACACCACTGCACTGCCCTAAACCCTGAAACATCACCCCCAGCACAACCCCCTACACTGCCTGAGCACCATTGCTCTGCCCTAAACCCTGAAACACTAGCCCCAGCACGACCCCCTACACTGCCCGAACACCACTACACTGCCCTAAACCCTGAAACACCACCCCCAGCATGACCCCCTACACTGCCCGAACACGACTGCACTGCTCTAAACCCTGAAACACCAGCCCCAGCAAGACCCCCTACACTGCCCGAACACCACTGCATTGCCCTAGACTCTGAAACACCAGCCCCAGCAAGACCCCTACACTGCCCGAACACCACTGCACTGCCCTAAACCCTGAAACATCACCCCCAGCACAACCCCCTACACTGCCTGAGCACCATTGCTCTGCCTAAAACCCTGAAACACCACCCCCAGCACGACCCCCTACACTGCCCTAACACCACTGCACTGCACTAAACCCTGAAACACCACCCCCTGCACGACCCCCTACACTGCCGGAACACCACTGCACTGCCCTAAACCCTGAAACACCACCCCCAGCACGACCCCCTACACTGCCCTAACACCACTGCACTGCCCTAAACCCTGAAACATCACCCCCAGCACAACCCCTACACTGCCTGAGCACCATTGCTCTGCCCTAAACCCTGAAACACTAGCCCCAGCACGACCCCCTACACTGCCCGAACACCACTACACTGCCCTAAACCCTGAAACACCACCCCCAGCATGACCCCCTACACTGCCCGAACATGACTGCACTGCTCTAAACCCTGAAACACCAGCCCCAGCAAGACCCCTACACTGCCCGAACACCACTGCATTGCCCTAGACTCTGAAACACCAGCCCCAGCAAGACCCCCTACACTGCCCGAACACCACTGCACTGCCCTAAACCCTGAAACACCAGCCCCAGCACGACCCCCTACACTGCCCGAACACCACTGCACTACCCTAAACCCTGAAACATCAGCCCCAGCACGACCCCCTACACTGCCCGAACACCACTGCACTGACCTAAACCCTGAAACACCAGCCCCAGCCCCACCCCCTACAATGCCCGAACACCACTGTACTGCCCTAAACCCTGAAACACCACCCCCTGCACCACCCCCTACACTGCCCGAACACCACTGCACTGCCCTAAACCCTGAAACACCACCCCCTGCACGACCCCCTACACTGCCCGAACACCACTGCACTGCCCTAAACCCTGAAACACCACCCCTGCACCACCCCCTACACTGCCCGAACACCACTGCACTGCCCTAAACCCTGAAACACCACCCCCTGCACCGCCCCCTACACTGCCCGAACACCACTGCGCTGCCCTAAACCCTGAAACACCACCCCCAGCATGACCCCATTTACTGCTCGAACACCACTGCACTGCCCCAAACCCTGAAACACCACCCCCAGCATGACCCCCTACACTGCCCGAACACCACTGCCCTAAACCCTGAAACACCACCCCTGCACGACCCGCTACACTGCCCGAACACCACTGCACTGCCCTAAACCCTGAAACACCACCCCCTGCACGACCCCCTACACTGCCCGAACACCACTGCACTGCCCTAAACCCTGAAACACCACCCCCAGCACGACCCCCTACACTGCCCGAACACCACTGCACTGCCCTAAACCCTAAAACACTACCCCCAGCATGACCCCCTACACTACCCGAACACCACTGCACTACCCTAAACCCTAAAATACTCCCCCAGCACGACCCCCTACACTACCCGAACACGACTGCACTGCCCTAAACCCTAAAACACTCCCCCAGCACGACCCCTACACTACCCGAACACCACTGCACTGCCCTAAACCCTAAAACACTCCCCCAGCACGACCCCCTACACTACCTAAACACCACTGCACTGCCCTAAACCCTAAAACACTACCCCTGCATGACCCCCTACACTACCCAAATACCAATGCACTACCCTAATCCCTAAAACACTACCCTCCGCACAACCCCCTACACTACCCAAAGACCACTGCACTACCCTAAACCCTAAAACACGACCTCCTACACTACACAAACACCACTGCACTACCCTAAACCCTAAAACACTACCCCCAGCACGAACCCCTACACTACCCAAACACCACTGCACTACCCTAAACCATAAAACACTACCCCCAGCAGTACCCCTACGCTACCCAAACACCACTGCACTACCCTAAACCCTAAAACACTACCCCCAGCAGTACCCCCTACACTACCCAAACACCATTGCACTACCCTAAACCCTAAAACACTACCCCCAGCAGTATCCCCTACACTACCCAAACACCACTGCACTACCCTAAACCCTAAAACCCTAAAACACTAACCCCAGCACGACCCCCTACACTACCCAAACACCACTGTACTACCCTAAACCCTAAAACACTCCCCCAGCACGACTCCCTACACTACCCAAACACCACTGCACTACCCTAAACCCTAAACCTACCCCCAGCATGACCCCCTACACTACACAAACACCACTGCACTACCCTAAACCCTAAAACACTACCCCCAGCACGACCCTCTTCACTACCTAAACACAACTGCACAATTTGTTACAGGCATTGCAACGCAGGCCTGTGGTGCTTACTGGAAGTACCTGGTGGGCTAGTTGGGCCCCAGGGACTCTCAGGATTCAAGGTGACCTAATCCCCCAACTTAAAACGCGCCACGGGGCGCGTTTGCACAGTGGTGAAAGGAGGGGCGGGGCCTCAGGTGACATGTGCGCAAACACGCCCTGTGGTGCGTTTTAAGTTGGGGAGTTAATTCCCTTTGAATCCTGGGGGCCAACTAGCCCACCAGGTACCTTCAGTAAGCACAACAGAGTTGCGTTGCAGAGAGGTGAAAAAGGTGCGTGGCCTCGGAACGCCTCTCTGCAACTCAGCTCTGTGGTCCTAACTGTAGGTACCTGGGGGCTAGTTGGGCCCCAGGGACCCTCAGGATTCAAGGGGACTTAATCCCGCAACTTAAAACGCGCCACGGGGCGCGTTTGCACACATGTCACCTCAGGCCCCCTCCCTTCACCACTGTGCAAACGCGCACTGGCTCTGGTTAGTCAGTCAGTTACCACCAGTACCCGTCTGAAAAAGTTGTGGGCACAGGATGATTTTGCAACAAGGCCTCTTTCTGCTCCTCTGTTGGTTCTTTCTGCACATCTTTTGCTTCTTTCTGTGCGTTTTTTCTTCTTTCTTCACATGTCCTACCTCTGTTGGCATAGTTAGAAACTAGCATTTAAAAAACCTTTGAAATTCACTGAAAAACCATAGGTTTCAGGCACGTTATAGTTAGAAATTAGCATTTAAAAAACCTTTGAAATTCACTGAAAAAACCATAGGTTTCAGGCACGTTATAGTTAGAAATTAGCATTTAAAAAACCTTTGAAATTCACTGAAAAAACCATAGGTTTCAGACAAGTTATAGTTAGAAATTAGCATTTAAAAAACCTTTGAAATTCACTGAAAAAACCATAGGTTTTAGGGACAGTTATAGTTAGTTGGACATTGCACTCGTACAAAACCCGTGAAATTCCCCTGTTATAGTTAGTTCGGCTAACTATAACTCGCGCCCGCAATGCACTGCTGATGACGTCACATATTACATCACTCATGACATGGTCAGTGACATCACTGATGACATCACTGATGACATCTCAAATGACATCACTGATGACCTCATCCATGTGATATTTTCATGCATCTTCTCACACCCTAATATAACTTTTGATACACCCACTCTAAATTACAGACTGCCATTCTCAAAACCATAGACACTCCAACACCAAAAACTACATACCCACTCACTGATTCTTAGGTCTACACACACATCCACTCACTCACCTGTACAGTCACTCATACTTACAGTCACTCAGTACAGGACTATCATATGCACTCATACACCTTTATAAATACTCACACACCGCCACTCATCCATAGAGGTACTCACACACCTAGTCAGTCATGCAAAAAATTAATCACACATCCATTTACTCACCTATACAGTTATACACACACCAGCTCACTTACTCATACAAATACTAGCACATTCTTACGCTCTTATACAATAACTGATACAAGCACACACGCATCCATACAGCCACTCTCACAATAACACACTCTCACTTATAGCCATTTAAATACTCTAACACACATATATACTGCCTTTTACATATGTAGTTACTCGCACATGTACCACTGAGATATACATTCACTCACTAACACACCCATACACACACTCACCCACCCAAGCAGTCCATCACAGATGCACTCTTGAAATCATGCACCCAGTGAATCACCCACTCACACATCTATGTATAGAGTCACACACACCCCACCCACACAAACTCTCAGGCAGCCATACAGATACTCAGAGAACCAATCAATAACCCATATAGGCACTCATGTAGCTATTCGCAAATCCATGCATCCACTTACACACCAACAAACAGACGGATACAGACATTCACACAGTTTAGTCACTAACCCATGCATTCAGTAAGATACGTTTAATCACTCACTTGTAGAGTCAGTCACTCACGTACTAAATCATCCATTCAGACACTTATACACCCACTCATTCTTCAATACGCCTTTCCCTATATATATTAAACATATTTAAACTTTACAGAAACACACAGTCACTGGATGATGTCATCAGTGATGTCATCAGTGATGTCATTTGAGATGTCATCAGTGATGTCATCAGTGATGTCACTGACCATGTCATGAGTGATGTAATATGTGACGTCATCCGCAGTGCATTGCGGGGCGCGAGTTATAGTTAGCTGAACTAACTATAACAGGGGAATTTCACGGGTTTTGTACGAGTGCAATGTCCAACTAACTATAACTGTCCCTAAAACCTATGGTTTTTTTCAGTGATATAAATATATATATATATATATATTTTTTACAACCAAAACATGCCCATGAATCCAACAGGTAATGACACAGCACAGGATACCGGTTTCATCAACCTCTGATGTTTATTACAACACTTTCGCCCAAATGATGCGTTTCGGCCGAGGCACCAGCCTTGTTTGCATATAGTGGGCTCCATATTGAGCTCACTTAAGTAGTGTGTCACAGATCACATGGTTCATGAACATAAAAGATTGCAATTATTGTTCTTTTCACAGCGCTAATACTGTTCATGCTGATTTTCTTAAATTTAAAATACCACAGTTAATGCAAATAGTGAGTGTAATACTGTTTTCCATTGAATATATATACATATAGGCTTAATCTCAGGATTGCAGTGGCGAGGTGAGGGATCAGGGGAGCAGCTCACCACCCACCACGACAGCAAAAGGCAAGCATGGGGAAGGAGCAGACACCACCCACTGGGGCTAGTACTGACGTTGGGTGTCTGCTCCGCACGGACTTGCATTGGTGAGTTCGAGCGATTCACTGTGCTGGTATGCCCGCGATGCCTCAGCCAATCGGAGAAGGGCATCGATGTTTCAAAAGGAGGGCAGGAGAACCAATTGTGACTAGCGGCATCTGAGGAAGTTTTTATAAACGAAACGCGTCATGCCGATGTTTGATTAAAAAGCAGCACTCACCTGAAAACCCGTGTGTGCTTGACTTCTTGGCAAAAGCAAGGGAGTGTGGTTTTGACATATATATATATATATATATATATATATATATATATCCAACAACGCCGTTATCCAGATCAACGAAAACAACACGCCGTGGCCCAGAACTTCTTAAGCGTGATTTTATTGCAATGTCATTGTGACATTACAATAAAATCATGCTTAAAGAAGTCTTGGGCCACGGCGTGTTGTTTTCGTTGATCTGGATAACGATGTTGTTGGATTTGTAGGGGCTCGCGACCCCGCCACGGCCCGCCATTGCCAAGCGGCTCGGGTCTCTTCGCGAAAACGAGTGTTGGCTATTTATATATATATATATATATATTATCTACTGGCGGTCGCCAGTAGATAGTTATAGTTAGGACCTATTTTCCATAGGAAATCCGCGACATTCTATTTGAAATAACTCTTGCGTCGGTTGACGAATCTTCGCGAAATTTTCAAACTTTATGGCCCGCTCCGGTCCGCTCCTACCCTGAAAGCTTCGGGGTGATTCGTCAAGCGGGGGCCGAGAAAAAAGGGGGGTCCCAAAACGTGTTTTCCCCATTCATTTTCCCATAGGAAACTTTAGACACGGCTACAGCCCGTACTGCTGAACGGAATTACACCAAATTTGGCAAAGAGGTAGTTCTTGGTTCAGAAAGAACCCTTTTTGTTAAATGGTGTAAATCCGTTCAGTAGTTGCTGAGAAAATCAAAAGTAAAATTACATATATATCTGGGCGGAGACTAACCACACATGTCATCGTGAGATCTGATTGGCTGTCAGCACTTCATCCTGGAATTGCTGGCAGCCATCTTGGGACCAATATAAATGATAGTACCCCATTGAAATGCATTGTAGTGAATCAAAGATTTTGAGGGTTACCAAAAGGAGAACTATAAAGGGTGATAACAGACTTTAGTTACATTAGAATTCATTTGTTGATGGTACCATACTAATTTCAGGAATTGTGGTGTGTTCTAAGGTGATTTTACCCTGTGAAAAACCTTCTGCTGGGATATCATGAATCATGATTGGGAGAAAACTATTTTCACATGCTTGTCCCATAGAGTTTTGGAAGGTGCTCCAGAAGCTAAAATGAGAGCATATTTTCTGTAAATTCACATTATCTTTCTCAGTCATGTGAGAATGAAGTCTGACATTCACAGTAAAACATGTACATCCAACAAGGGCAGAGACTGTCAGTTGATTCCTTTGTGTTCTACTGCAGCTTCCCAGAGTGTTCTAAAGAACAACTAGAGTGCTAACAGCCTTACTTATGACAAAAGTATGGCACACCTGAAGCCATCTTGATTGGAATAAACCGTTAATACTTAAAACATTTAATTTAAAAAGGAACAAAATGAGGGGGTTCTTTTTGAAATAGAAATTATGGTTAGTGCTGCAGAAAGAAAAATGAGGGCATGTTTTAAGTGAGATCTCAAATCCTCTTCTATTTCATTAGAAAATTCTGACATGCAGACAGAAACAATCACTTTCAATACCAGCAGCAGACTTCCAGTTAACTCCCTGGTGAGCAGTAGCTTTACTACAGTGATCTAATGAGCAACTAGAGTGCTTACATTTTGAATTTATGGCAAATGTGAGGCACATCTGAATGCCTTCTTGATGGAATCAAAGTAAAAAACTGAAAGCATTTCAGTAAATGAGGAAATTAGGAAACTTCATAACAAAGAAGTCTTCCAAGATGGCCACCAGAGAAAGAAGAGCCCAAATGTAGCACAAATATTACCCAGATGTAGCCCACATATAGCCCAATGACAAAAGTGTGCAAAACACTTTATTTTTAGTTTTTTTGCAGTTTTATGTAGTGCAGACTGGTCAGGTATTGGAGTGTTGCATCTTAAAACATGACCCCCTACACTACAAAAACACCACTGCACTACCCTAAACCCTAAAACACTACCCCCAGCATGACCCCCTACACTACACAAGCACCACTGCACTATCCTAAACCCTAAAACACTACCCCCAGCATGACCCCCTACACTACACAAACACCACTGCACTACCCTAAACCCTAAAACACTACCCCCAGCACGACCCCCTACACTACCCAAACACCACTGCACTAACCTAAATCCTAAAACACTACCCCCAGCACGACCCCCTACACTACCCAAACACCACTGCACTACCCTAAAACACTACCCCCAGCACGATCCCCTACACTACCCAAACACCACTGCACTAACCTAAATCCTAAAACAATACCCCCAGCACGACCCCCTACAGTACCCAAACACCACTGCACTACCCTAAAACATGACCCCCTACACTACACAAACACCACTGCACTACCCTAAACCCTAAAACACTACCCCCAGCACCACCCCCTACACTACCCAAGCACCACTGCACTACCCTAAACCCTAAACCACTACCCCCAACACGACCCCCTACACTGCCCGAACATCACTGCAATGCCCTAAACCTTGAAACACCAGCCCCTGCACGACCCCCTACACTGTTCGAACACCACTGCACTGCCCTAAACCCTGAAACACCACCCCCAGCACGACCCCCTACACTGCCCGAACACCACTGCACTGCCCTAAACCCTGAAACACCACCCCTTCACGACCCCCTATACTGCCCGAACACCACTGCACTGCCCTAAACCCTGAAACACCAGCCCCAGCATGACCCCCTACACTGCCTGAACACCACTGCCCTAAACCCTGAAACACCACCCCCAGCAAGACCCCCTACACTGCCCGAACACCACTGCACTGCCCTAAACCCTGAAACACCACCTCCAGCACAACCCCTTACACTGCATGAACACCATTGCTCTGCCCTAAACCCTGAAACACTGCCCCCAGCAAGACCCCCTACACTGCCCGAACACCACTGCACTGCCCTAAACCCTGAAACATCACCCCCAGCAAGACCCCCTACACTGCCCGAACACCACTGCCCTAAACCCTGAAACACCACCCCCAGCAAGACCCCCTACACTGCCCGAACACCACTGCACTGCCCTAAACCCTGAAACATCACCTCCAGCACAACCCCCTACACTGCATGAACACCATTGCTCTGCCCTAAACCCTGAAACACTGCCCCCAGCAAGACCCCCTACACTACCCAAACACCACTGCACTAACCTAAATCCTAAAACAATACCCCCAGCACGACCCCCTACAGTACCCAAACACCACTTCACTACCCTAAAACATGACCCCCTACACTACACAAACACCACTGCACTACCCTAAACCCTAAAACACTACCCCCAGCACCACCCCTACACTACCCAAGCACCACTGCACTACCCTAAACCCTAAACTACTACCCCCAACACGACCCCCTACACTGCCCGAACATCACTGCAATGCCCTAAACCTTGAAACACCAGCCCCTGCACGACCCCCTACACTGTTCGAACACCACTGCACTGCCCTAAACCTTGAAACACCACCCCCAGCATGACCCCCTACACTGCCCGAACACCACTGCACTGCCCTAAACCCTGAAACACCACCCCTTCACGACCCCCTACACTGCCCGAACACCACTGCACTGCCCTAAACCCTGAAACACCAGCCCCAGCATGACCCCCTACACTGCCTGAACACCACTGCCCTAAACCCTGAAACACCACCCCCAGCAAGACCCCCTACACTGCCCGAACACCACTGCATTGCCCTAAACCCTGAAACACCACCTCCAGCACAACCCCCTACACTGCATGAACACCATTGCTCTGCCCTAAACCCTGAAACACTGCCCCCAGCAAGACCCCCTACACTGCCCAAACACCACTGCTCTGCCCAAAACACTGAAACACCAGCCCCAGCATGACCCCCTACAGTGCCCGAACACCACTGCACTGCCCTAAACCCTGAAACACCAGCCCCAGCACGACCCCCTACACTGCCCGAACACCATTGCACTACCCTAAACCGAGAAACACCACCCCCAGCACGACCCCCTACACTGCCCGAGCACCACTGCACTGCCCTAAACCCTGAAACACCAGCCCCAGCACGACCCCCTACACTGCCTGAACACTACTGCACTGCCCTAAACCATGAAACACCATCCCCAGCACGACCCCCTACACTGCACAAAGACCACTGCACTGCCCTAAACCCTGAAAAACTACCCCCAGCAAGACCCCTACAATGCCCGAACACCACTGCACTGCCCTAAACCCTGAAACATCACCCCCAGCAAGACCCCCTACACTGCCCGAACACCACTGCACTGCCCTAAACCCTGAAACACCACCCCCAGCAAGACCCCCTACACTGCCCGAACACCACTGCACTGCCCTAAACCCTGAAACACCAGCCCCAGCACGACCCCCTACACTGCCCGAACACTACTGCACTGCCCTAAACCCTGAAACACAACCCCCAGCATGACCCCCTCCACTACCCGAACACCACTGCACTGCCCTAAACCCTGAAACATCACCCCCAGCAAGACCCCCTACACTGCCCGAACACCACTGCCCTGCCCTAAACCCTGAAACACCACCCCCAGCAAGACCCCCTACACTGCCCGAACACCACTGCACTGCCCTAAACCCTGAAACACCAGCCCCAGCACGACCCCCTACACTGCCCGAACACCACTGCACTGCCCTAAACCCTGAAACACAACCCCCAGCATGACCCCCTCCACTACCCGAACACCACTGCACTACCCTAAACCCTAAAATACTCCCCCCAGCACGACCCCCTACACTACCCAAACACAACTGCACTGCCCGAAACCCTCAAACACTCCCCCAGCACGACCCCCTACACTACCCGAACACCACTGCACTGCCCTAAACCCTAAAACACTCCACCCAGCACGACCCCCTACACTACCCGAACACCACTGCACTGCCCTAAACCCTAAAACACTCCCCCCAGCCTGACCCCCTACACTACCCAAACACCACTGCACTGCCCTAAACCCTGAAACACTACCCCCCGCATGACCCCCTACACTACCCGAACACCACTGCCCTAAACCCTGAAACACCACCCCCAGCAAGACCCCCTACACTGCCCGAACACCACTGCACTAAACCCTGAAACACCACCCCCAGCACGACCCCCTACACTGCCCGAACACCACTGCACTACCCTAAACCCTAAACCACGACCTCCTACACTACACAAACACCACTGCACCACCCTAAACCGTAAAACACTACCCCCAGCACGACCCCCTACACTACACAAACACCACTGCACTACCCTAAACCCTAAAACACTACCTCCTACACTACACAAATACCACTGCACTACCCTAAACCCATAAATCTACCCCAGCACGACCCCCTACAATACCAAAACACCACTGCACTACACGAAACCCTAAATCTACCCCCAGCAGTACCCCCTACACTACCCAAACACCACTGCACTACCCTAAACCCTAAACCACTACCCCCAGCACGACCCCCTACACTACCCAAACACCACTGCACTACCCTAAACCCTAAAACACTACCCCCAGCACAACCCCCTACACTACCCACACACCACTGCACTACCCTAAACCTACCCCCAGCATGACCCCCTACACTACACAAACACCACTGCACTACCCTAAACCCTAAAACACTACCCCCAGCACGACCCCCTTCACTACCTAAACACAACTGCACAATTTGTTACAGGCGTTGCAACGCAGGCCTGTGGTGCTTACTGGAAGTACTTGGTGGGCTAGTTGGACCCCAGGGACCCTCAGGATTCAAGGTGACCTAATCCCCCAACTTAAAACGCGCCACGGGGCGCGTTTGCACAGTGGTGAAGGGAGGGGGCGGGGCCTCAGGTGACATGTGCGCAAACACGCCCTGTGGTGCGTTTTAAGTTGGGGAATTAATTCCCCTTAATCCTGAGGGACCCTGGGGGCCAGCTAGCCCACCAGGTACCTTCAGTAAGCACAACAGAGTTGCGTTGCAGAGAGGTGAAAAAAGGTGCGTGGCCTCGGAACGCCTCTCTGCAACTCAGCTCTGTGGTCCTAACTGTAGGTACCTGGGGGGCTAGTTGGGCCCCAGGAACCCTCAGGATTCAAGGGGACTTAATCCCGCAACTTAAAACGCGCCACGGGGCGCGTTTGCACACATGTCACCTCAGGCCCCCCCTCCCTTCACCACTGTGCAAACGCGCCCTGTAGCGCGTTTTAAGAGGTAGTTTTAATCCCCCTGCCCTATTATGTACTAGGGACTTACTGAGGAGGTCATGCTAATCACAGGGGTACCCCAACGCATAGTGTTCCCTAGTGTATGTAGGTGTTTTCACTGTATTCTAAGTGTCTTTTAGCATAGCACTGACTCTGGTTAGTCAGAGTCAGTTACCACCAGTACCCGTCTGAAAAAGTTGTGGGCACAGGATGATTTTGCAACAAGGCCTCTTTCTGCTCCTCTGTTGGTTCTTTCTGCACATCTTTTGCTTCTTCCTGCACTTTTCTTCGTCTTTGTGGACTTCTGTTGCTTCTTTCTGCATTTCTTTTGCTTCTTTCTGTGCGTTTTTTCTTCTTCCTTCACATGTCCTACCTCTGTAGGCATAGTTAGAAACTAGCATTTAAAAAACCTTTGAAATTCACTGAAAAAACCATAGGTTTCAGACACGTTATAGTTAGAAATTTGCATTTAAAAAACCTTTGAAATTCACTGAAAAAACCATAGGTTTTAGGGACAGTTATAGTTAGTTGGACATTGCACTCGTACAAAACCTGTGAAATTCCCCCGTTATAGTTAGTTCAGCTAACTATAACTCGCGCCCCCGCAATGCACTGCTGATGACGTCACATATTACATCACTCATGACATGGTCAGTGACATCACTGATGACATCTCAAATGACATCACTGATGATATACACATATACATATACATACACATACACACACACACACACACACATATATATATATATATATATATATATACAAATATATATACATATATATATATACATACATACATACATACATACACACACATACATACACACATACGTACACACATACATACACACATACATAGACACACACACAGTGAGTAGTGCACTACGAGGCAGATTTACTAAAATCTCACACAAAGCAGCAGGCAAAAAAGCTGTACTGTATTGCGTGAGAGGAGAGCAGGAGAGCGCCATTTTTACAGAAATATGGCACTCTCCTCCCCTCTCCCTAGTGCTGGCGCAGAAATTAGCTGCAATGCACCATGCACACATCTTTGCACCATAGTGCAAGGATGTCTGCGTGCATCTAGCATAGGTTTTGTACTGGAAGAATAGCCTTCCAGCACAAAATACTACGCTCAGACTAACTTTCAACATTTTCCCACTTTGTATGTGTGCTGCACTGTACAGCACACATACAAAGTCAGAAAAGGAAGGAGACATGAAAGCTTTTCTCCTTCATAGCGTCTATTTGAAATTAGTGCTATTTTTCTCACGCTACACCCTGTATACTTTTTTAGGTAAATAGGGTTTATCGTCAGAAATCTTGGTTGGTTGCATGGGAACGGCCATGCACTACTCATGGTACACCCCCTTGGCGCCAAGTAATGCAAAGCAGCACCATACACTGCTTTGCACTACTTCTGAGTGTTTTCCAGCGCTCTGGAAAGTAAATTAGTAAAAAAAGATTTAGCATCCTTTTGCGCTTCTTTTGTTATGCAAACACAGTGCAGCAATAGACATGTAGAGGTCTATTTACTAAGATTTAACGCTAACAAGAACTATCATAGGTCTATGTCCAGTCAGACTTTTAATGCTGTGATCATGCACGCATGACATCGACACAAAAACTTAGTAAATCTAGGCCAAGATTCTCCTTCTCATGCAGTCCCTTTGATCACAAAAAGTGAATAACATTTTCATTTCCTAATTTAAGAGGCATAATTATTGGCTTCTGAAGATCAATCATCACCTTTGAATTTTATTGACCTGCCTTGGTTCCAAACCTAGACCCAGATTTATCAAGCCTTTGCATTGTACTTGCATCAGGCAAGGTGATACAAGGGCAACGCAAAGGCTTCAGTAATATTATCAAAGACATGCAAGAGGTGATTTGCTCCTCATGCCTGATTTGTAAAGAAATATAGCGCAACGCAGCGGCTTGTGCTGCGCTACATTTCAAGCAGGGAGGCATTCCATGAGTGGAGCATGGGCATTCAGCTGATGAGTCTTGGCATTGGAGTTGATGAGTCTTTCGTTCCAATCCTTTTACTGATTTACAACTTCATTTTGCTAACAATTAAATCCTGATGTTGAAGCTGGTAAGTCCTGAATTCAAATCATCTTCCTCATTTGTACCTTTTTTCCCACTAACATTGAAATCAGCAGATGTGTCCTACTTTTGGAGATGATGAGTCATGAATTCAGATCATCTTGCTGATTTACATCTTTATTTTGCTAACATTGAAATCAGCAGATGACTCCTGATTTGGAGCTGATGAATCCTGAATTCAAATCATGTTGCTCGTATATAAGCATATTTTTCAAAAACTGAAATCAGCAGATGAATCCTGATTTTGGAGCTGATGAATCCTGAATTCAAAGCATGTTGCTGGTTTACAAACTTATTTTACAAAAACTGAAATCAGCAGATGAATCCTGATTTTGGAGCTGATGAATCCTGAATTCAAATCATGTTGCTGGTTTACAAACTTATTTTACAAAAACTGAAATCAGCAGATGAATCCTGATTTTGGAGCTGATGAATCCTGAATTCAAATCATGTTGCTGGTTTACAAACTTATTTTACAAAAACTGAAATCAGCAGATGAATCCTAAGTTTTGAGCTGATGAATCCTGAATTCAAATCATGTTGCTCGTATATAAGCATATTTTACAAATACTGAAATCAGCAGATGAATCCTGATTTTGGAGCTGATGAATCCTGAATTCAAATCATGTTGCTGGTTTACAAACTTATTTTACAAAAACTGAAATCAGCAGATGAATTCTGATTTTGGAGCTGATGAATCCTGAATTCAAATCATGTTGCTGGTTTACAAACTTATTTTACAAAAACTGAAATCAGCAGATGAATCCTGATTTGGAGCTGATGAATCCTGAATTCAAATCATGTTGCTCGTATATAAGCATATTTTTCAAAACTGAAATCAGCAGATGAATCCTGATTTTGGAGCTGATGAATCCTGAATTCAAATCATGTTGCTGGTTTACAAACTTATTTTACAAAAACTGAAATCAGCAGATGAATCCTGATTTTGGAGCTGATGAATCCTGAATTCAAATCATGTTGCTGGTTTACAAACTTATTTTACAAAAACTGAAATCAGCAGATGAATCCTGATTTGGAGCTGATGAATCCTGAATTCAAATCATGTTGCTCGTATATAAGCATATTTTTCAAAAACTGAAATCAGCAGATGACTCCTGATTTGGAGCTGATGAATCCTGAATTCAAATCATGTTGCTCGAATATAAGCATATTTTTCAAAAACTGAAATCAGCAGATGAATCCTGATTTTGGAGCTGATGAATCCTGAATTTAAATCATGTTGCTCGTATATAAGCATATTTTTCAAAAACTGAAATCAGCAGATGAATCCTGATTTTTGAGCTGATGAGTCCTGAATTCAGATCATGTTGCTCGTATATAAGCATATTTTTCAAAAACTGAAATCAGCAGATGACTCCTGATTTGGAGCTGATGAATCCTGAATTCAAATCATGTTGCTCGTATATAAGCATATTTTTCAAAAACTGAAATCAGCAGATGAATCCTGATTTTGGAGCTGATGAATCCTGAATTCAAATCATGTTGCTGGTTTACAAACTTATTTTACAAAAACTGAAATCAGCAGATGAATCCTGAGTTTTGAGCTGATGAATCCTGAATTCAAATCATGTTGCTCGTATATAAGCATATTTTTCAAAAACTGAAATCAGCAGATGAATCCTGATTTTTGAGCTGATGAGTCCTGAATTCAGATCATCTTGCTGATTTACATCTTTATTTTGCTAACATTGAAATCAGCAGATGACTCCTGATTTGGAGCTGATGAATCCTGAATTCAAATCATGTTGCTCAAATATAAGCATATTTTTCAAAAACTGAAATCAGCAGATGAATCCTGATTTTGGAGCTGATGAATCCTGAATTCAAATCACGTTGCTGGTTTACAAACTTATTTTACAAAAACTGAAATCAGCAGATGAATCCTGATTTTGGAGCTGATGAATCCTGAATTCAAATCATGTTGCTGGTTTACAAACTTATTTTACAAAAACTGAAATCAGCAGATGAATCCTGATTTGGAGCTGATGAATCCTGAATTCAAATCATGTTGCTCGTATATAAGCATTTTTTTCAAAAACTGAAATCAGCAGATGAATCCTGATTTTTGAGCTGATGAGTCCTGAATTCAGATCATCTTGCTGATTTACATCTTTATTTTGCTAACATTGAAATCAGCAGATGAATCCTGATTTTGGAGCTGATGAATCCTGAATTCAAATCATGTTGCTGGTTTACAAACTTATTTTACAAAAACTGAAATCAGCAGATGAATCCTGATTTGGAGCTGATGAATCCTGAATTCAAATCATGTTGCTCGTATATAAGCATATTTTTCTAAAAACTGAAATCAGCAGATGACTCCTGATTTGGAGCTGATGAATCCTGAATTCAAATCATGTTGCTCTTATATAAGCATATTTTTCAAAAACTGAAATCAGCAGATGATTCCTGATTTTGGAGCTGATGAATCCTGAATTCAAATCATGTTGCTGGTTTACAAACTTATTTTACAAAAACTGAAATCAGCAGATGAATCCTGAGTTTTGAGCAGATGAATCCTGAATTCAAATCATGTTGCTTGTTTACAAACTTATTTTACAAAAACTGAAATCAGCAGATGAATCCTGAGTTTTGAGCTGATGAATCCTGAATTCAAATCATGTTGCTGGTTTACAAACTTATTTTACAAAAACTGAAATCAGCAGATGAATCCTGATTTTTCAGCTGATGAGTCCTGAATTCAGATCATCTTGCCGATTTCAATCTTTATTTTGCTAACATTGAAATCAGCAGATGACTCCTGATTTGGAGCTGATGAATCCTGAATTCAAATCATGTTGCTCGTATATAAACATATTTTTCAAAAACTGAAATCAGCAGATGAATCCTGATTTTGGAGCTGATGAATCCTGAATTCAAATCATGTTGCTGGTTTACAAACTTATTTTACAAAAACTGAAATCAACAGATGAATCCTGATTTTGGAGCTGATGAATCCTGAATTCAAATCATGTTGCTGGTTTACAAACTTATTTGACAAAAACTGAAATCAGCAGATGAATCCTGATTTGGAGCTGATGAATCCTGAATTCAAATCATGTTGCTCGTATATAAGCATATTTTTCAAAAACTGAAATCAGCAGATGAATCCTGATTTGGAGCTGATGAATCCTGAATTCAAATCATGTTGCTCGTATATAAGCATATTTTTCAAAAACTGAAATCAGCAGGTGAATCATGATTTTTGAGCTGATGAGTCCTGAATTCAGATCATCTTGCTGATTTACATCTTTATTTTGCTAACATTGAAATCAGCAGATGACTCCTGATTTGGAGCTGATGAATCCTGAATTCAAATCATGTTGCTCAAATATAAGCATATTTTTCAAAAACTGAAATCAGCAGATGAATCCTGATTTTGGAGCTGATGAATCCTGAATTCAAATCACGTTGCTGGTTTACAAACATATTTTACAAAAAATGAAATCAGCAGATGAATCCTGATTTTGGAGCTGATGAATCCTGAATTCAAATCATGTTGCTGGTTTACAAACTTATTTTACAAAAACTGAAATCAGCAGATGAATCCTGATTTGGAGCTGATGAATCCTGAATTCAAATCATGTTGCTCGTATATAAGCATTTTTTTCAAAAACTGAAATCAGCAGATGAATCCTGATTTTTGAGCTGATGAGTCCTGAATTCAGATCATCTTGCTGATTTACATCTTTATTTTGCTAACATTGAAATCAGCAGATGAATCCTGATTTTGGAGCTGATGAATCCTGAATTCAAATCATGTTGCTGGTTTACAAACTTATTTTATAAAAACTGAAATCAGTAGATGAATCCTGATTTGGAGCTGATGAATCCTGAATTCAAATCATGTTGCACGTATATAAGCATATTTTTCAAAAACTGAAATCAGCAGATGAATCCTGATTTTTCAGCTGATGAGTCCTGAATTCAGATCATCTTGCTGATTTACATCTTTATTTTGCTAACATTGAAATCAGCAGATGACTCCTGATTTGGAGCTGATGAATCCTGAATTCAAATCATGTTGCTCGTATATAAGTATATTTTTCAAAAACTGAAATCAGCAGATGAATCCTGATTTTGGAGCTGATGAATCCTGAATTCAAATCATGTTGCTGGTTTACAAACTTATTTTACAAAAACTGAAATCAACAGATGAATCCTGATTTTGGAGCTGATGAATCCTGAATTCAAATCATGTTGCTGGTTTACAAATTTATTTTACAAAAACTGAAATCAGCAGATGAATCCTGATTTGGAGCTGATGAATCCTGAATTCAAATCATGTTGCTCGTATATAAGCATATTTTTCAAAAACTGAAATCAGCAGATGACTCCTGATTTGGAGCTGATGAATCCTGAATTCAAATCATGTTGCTCTTATATAAGCATATTTTTCAAAAACTGAAATCAGCAGATGATTCCTGATTTTGGAGCTGATGAATCCTGAATTCAAATCATGTTGCTGGTTTACAAACTTATTTTACAAAAACTGAAATCAGCAGATGAATCCTGAGTTTTGAACTGATGAATCCTGAATTCAAATCATGTTGCTGGTTTACAAACTTATTTTACAAAAACTGAAATCAGCAGATGAATCCTGAGTTTTGAGCTGATGAATCCTGAATTCAAATCATGTTGCTGGTTTACAAACTTATTTTACAAAAACTGAAATCAGCAGATGAATCCTAAGTTTTGAGCTGATGAATCCTGAATTCAAATCATGTTGCTCGTAGATAAGCATATTTTTCAAAAACTGAAATCAGCAGATGAATCCTGATTTTTCAGCTGATGAGTCCTGAATTCAGATCATCTTGCTGATTTCAATCTTTATTTTGCTAACATTGAAATCAGCAGATGACTCCTGATTTGGAGCTGATGAATCCTGAATTCAAATCATGTTGCTCGTATATAAACATATTTTTCAAAAACTGAAATCAGCAGATGAATCCTGATTTTGGAGCTGATGAATCCTGAATTCAAATCATGTTGCTGGTTTACAAACTTATTTTACAAAAACTGAAATCAACAGATGAATCCTGATTTTGGAGCTGATGAATCCTGAATTCAAATCATGTTGCTGGTTTACAAACTTATTTTACAAAAACTGAAATCAACAGATGAATCCTGATTTTGGAGCTGATGAATCCTGAATTCAAATCATGTTGCTGGTTTACAAACTTATTTTACAAAAACTGAAATCAGCAGATGAATCCTGATTTGGAGCTGATGAATCCTGAATTCAAATCATGTTGCTCGTATATAAGCATATTTTTCAAAAACTGAAATCAGCAGATGAATCCTGATTTGGAGCTGATGAATCCTGAATTCAAATCATGTTGCTCGTATATAAGCATATTTTTCAAAAACTGAAATCAGCAGATGAATCCTGATTTTGGAGCTGATGAATCCTGAATTCAAATCATGTTGCTGGTTTACAAACTTATTTTACAAAAACTGAAATCAGCAGATGAATCCTGATTTTTGAGCTGATGAGTCCTGAATTCAGATCATCTTGCTGATTTACATCTTTATTTTGCTAACATTGAAATCAGCAGATGACTCCTGATTTGGAGCTGATGAGTCCTGAATTCAAATCATGTTGCTCGTATATAAGCATATTTTTCAAAAACTGAAATCAGCAGATGAATCCTGATTTTGGAGCTGATGAATCCTGAATTCAAATCATGTTGCTGGTTTACAAACTTATTTTACAAAAACTGAAATCAACAGATGAATCCTGATTTTGGAGCTGATGAATCCTGAATTCAAATCATGTTGCTGGTTTACAAACTTATTTTACAAAAACTGAAATCAGCAGATGAATCCTGATTTGGAGCTGATGAATCCTGAATTCAAATCATGTTGCTCGTATATAAGCATATTTTTCAAAAACTGAAATCAGCAGATGACTCCTGATTTGGAACTGATGAATCCTGAATTCAAATCATGTTGCTCGTATATAAGCATATTTTTCAAAAACTGAAATCAGCAGATGAATCCTGATTTTGGAGCTGATGAATCCTGAATTCAAATCATGTTGCTGGTTTACAAACTTATTTTACAAAAACTGAAATCAGCAGATGAATCCTGAGTTTTGAGCTGATGAATCCTGAATTCAAATCATGTTGCTGGTTTACAAACTTATTTTACAAAAACTGAAATCAGCAGATGAATCCTGAGTTTTGAGCTGATGAATCCTGAATTCAAATCATGTTGCTGGTTTACAAACTTATTTTACAAAAACTGAAATCAGCAGATGAATCCTAAGTTTTGAGCTGATGAATCCTGAATTCAAATCATGTTGCTGGTTTACAAACTTATTTTATAAAAACTGAAATCAGCAGATGAATCCTGATTTTGGAGCTGATGAATCCTGAATTCAAATCATGTTGCTGGTTTACAAACTTATTTTACAAAAACTGAAATCAGCAGATGAATCCTGAGTTTTGAGCTGATGAATCCTGAATTCAAATCATGTTGCTCGTATATAAGCATATTTTTCAAAAACTGAAATCAGCAGATGAATCATGATTTTTGAGCTGATGAGTCCTGAATTCAGATCATCTTGCTGATTTACATCTTTATTTTGCTAACATTGAAATTAGCAGATGACTCCTGATTTGGAGCTGATGAATCCTGAATTCAAATCATGTTGCTCAAATATAAGCATATTTTTCAAAAACTGAAATCAGCAGATGAATCCTGATTTTGGAGCTGATGAATCCTGAATTCAAATCACGTTGCTGGTTTACAAACTTATTTTACAAAAACTAAAACCACAGATGAATCCTGATTTTGGAGCTGATGAATCCTGAATTCAAATCATGTTGCTGGTTTACAAACTTATTTTACAAAAACTGAAATCAGCAGATGAATCCTGATTTGGAGCTGATGAATCCTGAATTCAAATCATGTTGCTCGTATATAAGCATATTTTTCAAAAACTGAAATCAGCAGATGAATCCTGATTTTTGAGCTGATGAGTCCTGAATTCAGATCATCTTGCTGATTTACATCTTTATTTTGCTAACATTGAAATCAGCAGATGAATCCTGATTTTGGAGCTGATGAATCCTGAATTCAAATCATGTTGCTGGTTTACAAACTTATTTTACA
Organism: Calotriton arnoldi; assembly: GCA_963921515.1. Classification (NCBI taxonomy): domain Eukaryota; kingdom Metazoa; phylum Chordata; class Amphibia; order Caudata; family Salamandridae; genus Calotriton; species Calotriton arnoldi. The sequence goes on from CAWUFW010000708.1 coordinate 409,108, forward strand.
AAAACTGAAATCAGTAGATGAATCCTGATTTGGAGCTGATGAATCCTGAATTCAAATCATGTTGCACGTATATAAGCATATTTTTCAAAAACTGAAATCAGCAGATGAATCCTGAGTTTTGAGCTGATGAATCCTGAATTCAAATCATGTTGCTCGTATATAAGCATATTTTTCAAAAACTGAAATCAGCAGATGAATCCTGATTTTGGAGCTGATGAATCCTGAATTCAAATCATGTTGCTGGTTTACAAACTTATTTTACAAAAACTGAAATCAGCAGATGAATTCTGATTTTGGAGCTGATGAATCCTGAATTCAAATCATGTTGCTGGTTTACAAACTTATTTTACAAAAACTGAAATCAGCAGATGAATTCTGATTTTGGAGCTGATGAATCCTGAATTCAAATCATGTTGCTGGTTTACAAACTTATTTTACAAAAACTGAAATCAGCAGATGAATCCTGATTTTGGAGCTGATGAATCCTGAATTCAAATCATGTTGCTGGTTTACAAACTTATTTTACAAAAACTGAAATCAGCAGATGAATCCTGATTTGGAGCTGATGAATCCTGAATTCAAATCATGTTGCTCGTATATAAGCATATTTTTCAAAAACTGAAATCAGCAGATGACTCCTGATTTGGAGCTGATGAATCCTGAATTCAAATCATGTTGCTCGAATATAAGCATATTTTTTCAAAAACTGAAATCAGCAGATGACTCCTGATTTGGAGCTGATGAATCCTGAATTCAAATCATGTTGCTCTTATATAAGCATATTTTTCAAAAACTGAAATCAGCAGATGATTCCTGATTTTGGAGCTGATGAATCCTGAATTCAAATCATGTTGCTGGTTTACAAACTTATTTTCAAAAACTGAAATCAGCAGATGAATCCTGATTTTTGAGCTGATGAGTCCTGAATTCAGATCATCTTGCTGATTTACATCTTTATTTTGCTAACATTGAAATCAGCAGATGACTCCTGATTTGGAGCTGATGAGTCCTGAATTCAAATCATGTTGCTCGTATATAAGCATATTTTTCAAAAACTGAAATCAGCAGATGAATCCTGATTTTGGAGCTGATGAATCCTGAATTCAAATCATGTTGCTGGTTTACAAACTTATTTTACAAAAACTGAAATCAACAGATGAATCCTGATTTTGGAGCTGATGAATCCTGAATTCAAATCATGTTGCTGGTTTACAAACTTATTTTACAAAAACTGAAATCAGCAGATGAATCCTGATTTGGAGCTGATGAATCCTGAATTCAAATCATGTTGCTCGTATATAAGCATATTTTTCAAAAACTGAAATCAGCAGATGACTCCTGATTTGGAGCTGATGAATCCTGAATTCAAATCATGTTGCTCGTATATAAGCATATTTTTCAAAAACTGAAATCAGCAGTTGAATCCTGATTTTGGAGCTGATGAATCCTGAATTCAAATCATGTTGCTGGTTTACAAACTTATTTTACAAAAACTGAAATCAGAAGATGAATCCTGAGTTTTGAGCTGATGAATCCTGAATTCAAATCATGTTGCTGGTTTACAAACTTATTTTACAAAAACTGAAATCAGCAGATGAATCCTGAGTTTTGAGCTGATGAATCCTGAATTCAAATCATGTTGCTGGTTTACAAACTTATTTTACAAAAACTGAAATCAGCAGATGAATCCTGATTTTGGAGCTGATGAATCCTGAATTCAAATCATGTTGCTGGTTTACAAACTTATTTTACAAAAACTGAAATCAACAGATGAATCCTGATTTTGGAGCTGATGAATCCTGAATTCAAATCATGTTGCTGGTTTACAAACTTATTTTACAAAAACTGAAATCAGCAGATGAATCCTGATTTGGAGCTGATGAATCCTGAATTCAAATCATGTTGCTCGTATATAAGCATATTTTTCAAAAACTGAAATCAGCAGATGACTCCTGATTTGGAGCTGATGAATCCTGAATTCAAATCATGTTGCTCGTATATAAGCATATTTTTCAAAAACTGAAATCAGCAGTTGAATCCTGATTTTGGAGCTGATGAATCCTGAATTCAAATCATGTTGCTGGTTTACAAACTTATTTTACAAAAACTGAAATCAGAAGATGAATCCTGAGTTTTGAGCTGATGAATCCTGAATTCAAATCATGTTGCTGGTTTACAAACTTATTTTACAAAAACTGAAATCAGCAGATGAATCCTGAGTTTTGAGCTGATGAATCCTGAATTCAAATCATGTTGCTGGTTTACAAACTTATTTTACAAAAACTGAAATCAGCAGATGAATCCTAAGTTTTGAGCTGATGAATCCTGAATTCAAATCATGTTGCTCGTATATAAGCATATTTTTCAAAAACTGAAATCAGCAGATGAATCCTGATTTTTCAGCTGAGTCCTGAATTCAGATCATCTTGCTGATTTACATCTTTATTTTGCTAACATTGAAATCAGCAGATGACTCCTGATTTGGAGCTGATGAATCCTGAATTCAAATCATGTTGCTCGTATATAAACATATTTTTCAAAAACTGAAATCAGCAGATGAATCCTGATTTGGAGCTGATGAATCCTGAATTCAAATCATGTTGCTCGTATATAAGCATATTTTTCAAAAACTGAAATCAGCAGATGAATCCTGATTTTTCAGCTGATGAGTCCTGAATTCAGATCATCTTGCTGATTCACATCTTTATTTTGCTAACATTGAAATCAGCAGATGACTCCTGATTTGGAGCTGATGATTCCTGAATTCAAATCATGTTGCTCGTAATTAAGCATATTTTTCAAAAACTGAAATCAGCAGATGAATCCTGATTTTGGAGCTGATGAATCCTGAATTCAAATCTTGTTGCTGGTTTACAAACTTATTTTACAAAAACTGAAATCAGCAGATGAATCCTGATTTGGAGCTGATGAATCCTGAATTCAAATCATGTTGCTCGTATATAAGTATATTTTTCAAAAACTGAAATCAGCAGATGAATCCTGATTTTGGAGCTGATGAATACTGAATTCAAATCATGTTGCTGGTTTACAAACATTTTACAAAAACTGAAATCAGCAGATGAATCCTGATTTTGGAGCTGATGAATCCTGAATTCAAATCATGTTGCTGGTTTACAAACTTATTTTACAAAAACTGAAATCAGCAGATGAATCCTGATTTTTGAGCTGATGAATCCTGAATTCAAATCATGTTGCTGGTTTACAAACTTATTTTACAAAAACTGAAATCAGTAGATGAATCCTGATTTGGAGCTGATGAATCCTGAATTCAAATCATGTTGCTCGTATATAAGCATATTTTTCAAAAACTGAAATCAGCAGATGAATCCTGATTTTGGAGCTGATGAATCCTGAATTCAAATCATGTTGCTGGTTTACAAACTTATTTTACAAAAACTGAAATCAGCAGATGAATCCTGAGTTTTGAGCTGATGAATCCTGAATTCAAATCATGTTGCTGGTTTACAAACTTATTTTACAAAAACTGAAATCAGCAGATGAATCCTGAGTTTTGAGCTGATGAATCCTGAATTCAAATCATGTTGCTCGTATATAAGTATATTTTTCAAAAACTGAAATCAGCAGATGAATCCTGATTTTGGAGCTGATGAATCCTGAATTCAAATCATGTTGCTGGTTTACAAACTTATTTTACAAAAACTGAAATCAACAGATGAATCCTGATTTTGGAGCTGATGAATCCTGAATTCAAATCATGTTGCTGGTTTACAAACTTATTTTACAAAAACTGAAATCAGCAGATGAATCCTGATTTGGAGCTGATGAATCCTGAATTCAAATCATGTTGCTCGTATATAAGCATATTTTTCAAAAACTGAAATCAGCAGATGACTCCTGATTTGGAACTGATGAATCCTGAATTCAAATCATGTTGCTGGTTTACAAACTTATTTTACAAAAACTGAAATCAGCAGATGAATCCTGAGTTTTGAGCTGATGAATCCTGAATTCAAATCATGTTGCTGGTTTACAAACTTATTTTACAAAAACTGAAATCAGCAGATGAATCCTGAGTTTTGAGCTGATGAATCCTGAATTCAAATCATGTTGCTGGTTTACAAACTTATTTTACAAAAACTGAAATCAGCAGATGAATCCTAAGTTTTGAGCTGATGAATCCTGAATTCAAATCATGTTGCTGGTTTACAAACTTATTTTATAAAAACTGAAATCAGCAGATGAATCCTGATTTTGGAGCTGATGAATCCTGAATTCAAATCATGTTGCTGGTTTACAAACTTATTTTACAAAAACTGAAATCAGCAGATGAATCCTGAGTTTTGAGCTGATGAATCCTGAATTCAAATCATGTTGCTCGTATATAAGCATATTTTTCAAAAACTGAAATCAGCAGATGAATCATGATTTTTGAGCTGATGAGTCCTGAATTCAGATCATCTTGCTGATTTACATCTTTATTTTGCTAACATTGAAATTAGCAGATGACTCCTGATTTGGAGCTGATGAATCCTGAATTCAAATCATGTTGCTCAAATATAAGCATATTTTTCAAAAACTGAAATCAGCAGATGAATCCTGATTTTGGAGCTGATGAATCCTGAATTCAAATCACGTTGCTGGTTTACAAACTTATTTTACAAAAACTAAAACCACAGATGAATCCTGATTTTGGAGCTGATGAATCCTGAATTCAAATCATGTTGCTGGTTTACAAACTTATTTTACAAAAACTGAAATCAGCAGATGAATCCTGATTTGGAGCTGATGAATCCTGAATTCAAATCATGTTGCTCGTATATAAGCATATTTTTCAAAAACTGAAATCAGCAGATGAATCCTGATTTTTGAGCTGATGAGTCCTGAATTCAGATCATCTTGCTGATTTACATCTTTATTTTGCTAACATTGAAATCAGCAGATGAATCCTGATTTTGGAGCTGATGAATCCTGAATTCAAATCATGTTGCTGGTTTACAAACTTATTTTACAAAAACTGAAATCAGTAGATGAATCCTGATTTGGAGCTGATGAATCCTGGTTTCAAATCATGTTGCACGTATATAAGCATATTTTTCAAAAACTGAAATCAGCAGATGAATCCTGAGTTTTGAGCTGATGAATCCTGAATTCAAATCATGTTGCTCGTATATAAGCATATTTTTCAAAAACTGAAATCAGCAGATGAATCCTGATTTTGGAGCTGATGAATCCTGAATTCAAATCATGTTGCTGGTTTACAAACTTATTTTACAAAAACTGAAATCAGCAGATGAATTCTGATTTTGGAGCTGATGAATCCTGAATTCAAATCATGTTGCTGGTTTACAAACTTATTTTACAAAAACTGAAATCAGCAGATGAATTCTGATTTTGGAGCTGATGAATCCTGAATTCAAATCATGTTGCTGGTTTACAAACTTATTTTACAAAAACTGAAATCAGCAGATGAATCCTGATTTTGGAGCTGATGAATCCTGAATTCAAATCATGTTGCTGGTTTACAAACTTATTTTACAAAAACTGAAATCAGCAGATGAATCCTGATTTGGAGCTGATGAATCCTGAATTCAAATCATGTTGCTCGTATATAAGCATATTTTTCAAAAACTGAAATCAGCAGATGACTCCTGATTTGGAGCTGATGAATCCTGAATTCAAATCATGTTGCTCGAATATAAGCATATTTTTCAAAAACTGAAATCAGCAGATGACTCCTGATTTGGAGCTGATGAATCCTGAATTCAAATCATGTTGCTCTTATATAAGCATATTTTTCAAAAACTGAAATCAGCAGATGATTCCTGATTTTGGAGCTGATGAATCCTGAATTCAAATCATGTTGCTGGTTTACAAACTTATTTTCAAAAACTGAAATCAGCAGATGAATCCTGATTTTTGAGCTGATGAGTCCTGAATTCAGATCATCTTGCTGATTTACATCTTTATTTTGCTAACATTGAAATCAGCAGATGACTCCTGATTTGGAGCTGATGAGTCCTGAATTCAAATCATGTTGCTCTTATATAAGCATATTTTTCAAAAACTGAAATCAGCAGATGAATCCTGATTTTGGAGCTGATGAATCCTGAATTCAAATCATGTTGCTGGTTTACAAACTTATTTTACAAAAACTGAAATCAACAGATGAATCCTGATTTTGGAGCTGATGAATCCTGAATTCAAATCATGTTGCTGGTTTACAAACTTATTTTACAAAAACTGAAATCAGCAGATGAATCCTGATTTGGAGCTGATGAATCCTGAATTCAAATCATGTTGCTCGTATATAAGCATATTTTTCAAAAACTGAAATCAGCAGATGACTCCTGATTTGGAGCTGATGAATCCTGAATTCAAATCATGTTGCTCGTATATAAGCATATTTTTCAAAAACTGAAATCAGCAGTTGAATCCTGATTTTGGAGCTGATGAATCCTGAATTCAAATCATGTTGCTGGTTTACAAACTTATTTTACAAAAACTGAAATCAGAAGATGAATCCTGAGTTTTGAGCTGATGAATCCTGAATTCAAATCATGTTGCTGGTTTACAAACTTATTTTACAAAAACTGAAATCAGCAGATGAATCCTGAGTTTTGAGCTGATGAATCCTGAATTCAAATCATGTTGCTGGTTTACAAACTTATTTTACAAAAACTGAAATCAGCAGATGAATCCTGATTTTGGAGCTGATGAATCCTGAATTCAAATCATGTTGCTGGTTTACAAACTTATTTTACAAAAACTGAAATCAACAGATGAATCCTGATTTTGGAGCTGATGAATCCTGAATTCAAATCATGTTGCTGGTTTACAAACTTATTTTACAAAAACTGAAATCAGCAGATGAATCCTGATTTGGAGCTGATGAATCCTGAATTCAAATCATGTTGCTCGTATATAAGCATATTTTTCAAAAACTGAAATCAGCAGATGACTCCTGATTTGGAGCTGATGAATCCTGAATTCAAATCATGTTGCTCGTATATAAGCATATTTTTCAAAAACTGAAATCAGCAGTTGAATCCTGATTTTGGAGCTGATGAATCCTGAATTCAAATCATGTTGCTGGTTTACAAACTTATTTTACAAAAACTGAAATCAGAAGATGAATCCTGAGTTTTGAGCTGATGAATCCTGAATTCAAATCATGTTGCTGGTTTACAAACTTATTTTACAAAAACTGAAATCAGCAGATGAATCCTGAGTTTTGAGCTGATGAATCCTGAATTCAAATCATGTTGCTGGTTTACAAACTTATTTTACAAAAACTGAAATCAGCAGATGAATCCTAAGTTTTGAGCTGATGAATCCTGAATTCAAATCATGTTGCTCGTATATAAGCATATTTTTCAAAAACTGAAATCAGCAGATGAATCCTGATTTTTCAGCTGAGTCCTGAATTCAGATCATCTTGCTGATTTACATCTTTATTTTGCTAACATTGAAATCAGCAGATGACTCCTGATTTGGAGCTGATGAATCCTGAATTCAAATCATGTTGCTCGTATATAAACATATTTTTCAAAAACTGAAATCAGCAGATGAATCCTGATTTGGAGCTGATGAATCCTGAATTCAAATCATGTTGCTCGTATATAAGCATATTTTTCAAAAACTGAAATCAGCAGATGAATCCTGATTTTTCAGCTGATGAGTCCTGAATTCAGATCATCTTGCTGATTCACATCTTTATTTTGCTAACATTGAAATCAGCAGATGACTCCTGATTTGGAGCTGATGATTCCTGAATTCAAATCATGTTGCTCGTAATTAAGCATATTTTTCAAAAACTGAAATCAGCAGATGAATCCTGATTTTGGAGCTGATGAATCCTGAATTCAAATCTTGTTGCTGGTTTACAAACTTATTTTACAAAAACTGAAATCAGCAGATGAATCCTGATTTGGAGCTGATGAATCCTGAATTCAAATCATGTTGCTCGTATATAAGTATATTTTTCAAAAACTGAAATCAGCAGATGAATCCTGATTTTGGAGCTGATGAATACTGAATTCAAATCATGTTGCTGGTTTACAAACATTTTACAAAAACTGAAATCAGCAGATGAATCCTGATTTTGGAGCTGATGAATCCTGAATTCAAATCATGTTGCTGGTTTACAAACTTATTTTACAAAAACTGAAATCAGCAGATGAATCCTGATTTTTGAGCTGATGAATCCTGAATTCAAATCATGTTGCTGGTTTACAAACTTATTTTACAAAAACTGAAATCAGTAGATGAATCCTGATTTGGAGCTGATGAATCCTGAATTCAAATCATGTTGCTCGTATATAAGCATATTTTTCAAAAACTGAAATCAGCAGATGAATCCTGATTTTGGAGCTGATGAATCCTGAATTCAAATCATGTTGCTGGTTTACAAACTTATTTTACAAAAACTGAAATCAGCAGATGAATCCTGAGTTTTGAGCTGATGAATCCTGAATTCAAATCATGTTGCTGGTTTACAAACTTATTTTACAAAAACTGAAATCAGCAGATGAATCCTGAGTTTTGAGCTGATGAATCCTGAATTCAAATCATGTTGCTCGTATATAAGTATATTTTTCAAAAACTGAAATCAGCAGATGAATCCTGATTTTGGAGCTGATGAATACTGAATTCAAATCATGTTGCTGGTTTACAAACATTTTACAAAAACTGAAATCAGCAGATGAATCCTGATTTTGGAGCTGATGAATCCTGAATTCAAATCATGTTGCTGGTTTACAAACTTATTTTACAAAAACTGAAATCAGTAGATGAATCCTGATTTGGAGCTGATGAATCCTGAATTCAAATCATGTTGCTCGTATATAAGCATATTTTTTAAAACTGAAATCAGCAGATGAATCCTAATTTTTCAGCTGATGAGTCCTGAATTCAGATCATCTTGCTGATTTACATCTTTATTTTGCTAACATTGAAATCAGCAGATGACTCCTGATTTGGAGCTGATGAATCCTGAATTCAAATCATGTTGCTGGTTTATAAACTTATTTTACAAAAACTGAAATCAGCAGATGAATCCTGATTTTGGAGCTGATGAATCCTGAATTCAAATCATGTTGCTGGTTTACAAACTTATTTTACAAAAACTGAAATCAACAGATGAATCCTGATTTTGGAGCTGATGAATCCTGAATTCAAATCATGTTGCTGGTTTACAAACTTATTTTACAAAAACTGAAATCAGCAGATGAATCCTGATTTGGAGCTGATGAATCCTGAATTCAAATCATGTTGCTCGTATATAAGCATATTTTTCAAAAACTGAAATCAGCAGATGAATCCTGATTTTTCAGCTGATGAGTCCTGAATTCAGATCATCTTGCTGATTTCAATCTTTATTTTGCTAACATTGAAATCAGCAGATGACTCCTGATTTGGAGCTGATGAATCCTGAATTCAAATCATGTTGCTCGTATATAAGCATATTTTTCAAAAACTGAAATCAGCAGATGAATCCTGATTTTGGAGCTGATGAATCCTGAATTCAAATCATGTTGCTGGTTTACAAACTTATTTTACAAAAACTGAAATCAGCAGATGAATCCTGATTTTGGAGCTGATGAATCCTGAATTCAAATCATGTTGCTGGTTTACAAACTTATTTTACAAAAACTGAAATCAGCAGATGAATCCTGATTTGGAGCTGATGAATCGTGAATTCAAATCATGTTGCTCGTATATAAGCATATTTTTCAAAAACTGAAATCAGCAGATGAATCCTGATTTTTCAGCTGATGAGTCCTGAATTCAGATCATCTTGCTGATTTCAATCTTTATTTTGCTAACATTGAAATCAGCAGATGACTCCTGATTTGGAGCTGATGAATCCTGAATTCAAATCATGTTGCTCGTATATAAACATATTTTTCAAAAACTGAAATCAGCAGATGAATCCTGATTTTGGAGCTGATGAATCCTGAATTCAAATCATGTTGCTGGTTTACAAAATTATTTTACAAAAACTGAAATCAACAGATGAATCCTGATTTTGGAGCTGATGAATCCTGAATTCAAATCATGTTGCTGGTTTACAAACTTATTTTACAAAAACTGAAATCAGCAGATGAATCCTGATTTGGAGCTGATGAATCCTGAATTCAAATCATGTTGCTCGTATATAAGCATATTTTTCAAAAACTGAAATCAGCAGATGAATCCTGATTTGGAGCTGATGAATCCTGAATTCAAATCATGTTGCTCGTATATAAGCATATTTTTCAAAAACTGAAATCAGCAGATGAATCCTGATTTTGGAGCTGATGAATCCTGAATTCAAATCATGTTGCTGGTTTACAAACTTATTTTACAAAAACTGAAATCAGCAGATGAATCCTGATTTTTGAGCTGATGAATCCTGAATTCAAATCATGTTGCTGGTTTACAAACTTATTTTACAAAAACTGAAATGAGCAGATGAATCCTAAGTTTTGAGCTGATGAATCCTGAATTCAAATCATGTTGCTCGTATATAAGCATATTTTTCAAAAACTGAAATCAGCAGATGAATCCTGATTTTTCAGCTGATGAGTCCTGAATTCATATCATCTTGCTGATTTACATCTTTATTTTGCTAACATTGAAATCAGCAGATGACTCCTGATTTGGAGCTGATGAATCCTGAATTCAAATCATGTTGCTCGTATATAAACATATTTTTCAAAAACTGAAATCAGCAGATGAATCCTGATTTGGAGCTGATGAATCCTGAATTCAAATCATGTTGCTCGTAATTAAGCATATTTTTCAAAAACTGAAATCAGCAGATGAATCCTGATATTGGAGCTGATGAATCCTGAATTCAAATCATGTTGCTGGTTTACAAACTTATTTTACAAAAACTGAAATCAGCAGATGAATCCTGAGTTTTGAGCTGATGAATCCTGAATTCAAATCATGTTGCTGGTTTACAAACTTATTTTACAAAAACTGAAATCAGCAGATGAATCCTAAGTTTTGAGCTGATGAATCCTGAATTCAAATCATGTTGCTCGTATATAAGCATATTTTTCAAAAACTGAAATCAGCAGATGAATCCTGATTTTTCAGCTGAGTCCTGAATTCAGATCATCTTGCTGATTTACATCTTTATTTTGCTAACATTGAAATCAGCAGATGACTCCTGATTTGGAGCTGATGAATCCTGAATTCAAATCATGTTGCTCGTATATAAACATATTTTTCAAAAACTGAAATCAGCAGATGAATCCTGATTTGGAGCTGATGAATCCTGAATTCAAATCATGTTGCTCGTATATAAGCATATTTTTCAAAAACTGAAATCAGCAGATGAATCCTGATTTTTCAGCTGATGAGTCCTGAATTCAGATCATCTTGCTGATTCACATCTTTATTTTGCTAACATTGAAATCAGCAGATGACTCCTGATTTGGAGCTGATGATTCCTGAATTCAAATCATGTTGCTCGTAATTAAGCATATTTTTCAAAAACTGAAATCAGCAGATGAATCCTGATTTTGGAGCTGATGAATCCTGAATTCAAATCTTGTTGCTGGTTTACAAACTTATTTTACAAAAACTGAAATCAGCAGATGAATCCTGATTTGGAGCTGATGAATCCTGAATTCAAATCATGTTGCTCGTATATAAGTATATTTTTCAAAAACTGAAATCAGCAGATGAATCCTGATTTTGGAGCTGATGAATACTGAATTCAAATCATGTTGCTGGTTTACAAACATTTTACAAAAACTGAAATCAGCAGATGAATCCTGATTTTGGAGCTGATGAATCCTGAATTCAAATCATGTTGCTGGTTTACAAACTTATTTTACAAAAACTGAAATCAGCAGATGAATCCTGATTTTTGAGCTGATGAATCCTGAATTCAAATCATGTTGCTGGTTTACAAACTTATTTTACAAAAACTGAAATCAGTAGATGAATCCTGATTTGGAGCTGATGAATCCTGAATTCAAATCATGTTGCTCGTATATAAGCATATTTTTCAAAAACTGAAATCAGCAGATGAATCCTGATTTTGGAGCTGATGAATCCTGAATTCAAATCATGTTGCTGGTTTACAAACTTATTTTACAAAAACTGAAATCAGCAGATGAATCCTGAGTTTTGAGCTGATGAATCCTGAATTCAAATCATGTTGCTGGTTTACAAACTTATTTTACAAAAACTGAAATCAGCAGATGAATCCTGAGTTTTGAGCTGATGAATCCTGAATTCAAATCATGTTGCTCGTATATAAGTATATTTTTCAAAAACTGAAATCAGCAGATGAATCCTGATTTTGGAGCTGATGAATACTGAATTCAAATCATGTTGCTGGTTTACAAACATTTTACAAAAACTGAAATCAGCAGATGAATCCTGATTTTGGAGCTGATGAATCCTGAATTCAAATCATGTTGCTGGTTTACAAACTTATTTTACAAAAACTGAAATCAGTAGATGAATCCTGATTTGGAGCTGATGAATCCTGAATTCAAATCATGTTGCTCGTATATAAGCATATTTTTTTAAAACTGAAATCAGCAGATGAATCCTAATTTTTCAGCTGATGAGTCCTGAATTCAGATCATCTTGCTGATTTACATCTTTATTTTGCTAACATTGAAATCAGCAGATGACTCCTGATTTGGAGCTGATGAATCCTGAATTCAAATCATGTTGCTGGTTTATAAACTTATTTTACAAAAACTGAAATCAGCAGATGAATCCTGATTTTGGAGCTGATGAATCCTGAATTCAAATCATGTTGCTGGTTTACAAACTTATTTTACAAAAACTGAAATCAACAGATGAATCCTGATTTTGGAGCTGATGAATCCTGAATTCAAATCATGTTGCTGGTTTACAAACTTATTTTACAAAAACTGAAATCAGCAGATGAATCCTGATTTGGAGCTGATGAATCCTGAATTCAAATCATGTTGCTCGTATATAAGCATATTTTTCAAAAACTGAAATCAGCAGATGAATCCTGATTTTTCAGCTGATGAGTCCTGAATTCAGATCATCTTGCTGATTTCAATCTTTATTTTGCTAACATTGAAATCAGCAGATGACTCCTGATTTGGAGCTGATGAATCCTGAATTCAAATCATGTTGCTCGTATATAAGCATATTTTTCAAAAACTGAAATCAGCAGATGAATCCTGATTTTGGAGCTGATGAATCCTGAATTCAAATCATGTTGCTGGTTTACAAACTTATTTTACAAAAACTGAAATCAGCAGATGAATCCTGATTTTGGAGCTGATGAATCCTGAATTCAAATCATGTTGCTGGTTTACAAACTTATTTTACAAAAACTGAAATCAGCAGATGAATCCTGATTTGGAGCTGATGAATCGTGAATTCAAATCATGTTGCTCGTATATAAGCATATTTTTCAAAAACTGAAATCAGCAGATGAATCCTGATTTTTCAGCTGATGAGTCCTGAATTCAGATCATCTTGCTGATTTCAATCTTTATTTTGCTAACATTGAAATCAGCAGATGACTCCTGATTTGGAGCTGATGAATCCTGAATTCAAATCATGTTGCTCGTATATAAACATATTTTTCAAAAACTGAAATCAGCAGATGAATCCTGATTTTGGAGCTGATGAATCCTGAATTCAAATCATGTTGCTGGTTTACAAAATTATTTTACAAAAACTGAAATCAACAGATGAATCCTGATTTTGGAGCTGATGAATCCTGAATTCAAATCATGTTGCTGGTTTACAAACTTATTTTACAAAAACTGAAATCAGCAGATGAATCCTGATTTGGAGCTGATGAATCCTGAATTCAAATCATGTTGCTCGTATATAAGCATATTTTTCAAAAACTGAAATCAGCAGATGAATCCTGATTTGGAGCTGATGAATCCTGAATTCAAATCATGTTGCTCGTATATAAGCATATTTTTCAAAAACTGAAATCAGCAGATGAATCCTGATTTTGGAGCTGATGAATCCTGAATTCAAATCATGTTGCTGGTTTACAAACTTATTTTACAAAAACTGAAATCAGCAGATGAATCCTGATTTTTGAGCTGATGAATCCTGAATTCAAATCATGTTGCTGGTTTACAAACTTATTTTACAAAAACTGAAATGAGCAGATGAATCCTAAGTTTTGAGCTGATGAATCCTGAATTCAAATCATGTTGCTCGTATATAAGCATATTTTTCAAAAACTGAAATCAGCAGATGAATCCTGATTTTTCAGCTGATGAGTCCTGAATTCATATCATCTTGCTGATTTACATCTTTATTTTGCTAACATTGAAATCAGCAGATGACTCCTGATTTGGAGCTGATGAATCCTGAATTCAAATCATGTTGCTCGTATATAAACATATTTTTCAAAAACTGAAATCAGCAGATGAATCCTGATTTGGAGCTGATGAATCCTGAATTCAAATCATGTTGCTCGTAATTAAGCATATTTTTCAAAAACTGAAATCAGCAGATGAATCCTGATTTTGGAGCTGATGAATCCTGAATTCAAATCATGTTGCTGGTTTACAAACTTATTTTACAAAAACTGAAATCAGCAGATGAATCCTGAGTTTTGAGCTGATGAATCCTGAATTCAAATCATATTGCTGGTTTACAAACTTATTTTACAAAAACTGAAATCAGCAGATGAATCCTGAGTTTTGAGCTGATGAATCCTGAATTCAAATCATGTTGCTGGTTTACAAACTTATTTTACAAAAACTGAAATCAGCAGATGAATCCTGATTTTTCAGCTGATGAGTCCTGAATTCAGATCATCTTGCTGATTTACATCTTTATTTTGCTAACATTGAAATCAGCAGATGACTCCTGATTTGGAGCTGATGAATCCTGAATTCAAATCATGTTGCTCGTAATTAAGCATATTTTTCAAAAACTGAAATCAGCAGATGAATCCTGATTTTGGAGCTGATGAATCCTGAATTCAAATCATCTTGCTGATTTACATCTTTATTTTGCTAACATTGAAATCAGCAGATGAATCCTGATTTTGGAGCTGATGAATCCTGAATTCAAATCATGTTGCTGGTTTACAAACTTATTTTACAAAAACTGAAATCAGTAGATGAATCCTGATTTGGAGCTGATGAATCCTGAATTCAAATCATGTTGCACGTATATAAGCATATTTTTCAAAAACTGAAATCAGCAGATGAATCCTGAGTTTTGAGCTGATGAATCCTGAATTCAAATCATGTTGCTCGTATATAAGCATATTTTTCAAAAACTGAAATCAGCAGATGAATCCTGATTTGGAGCTGATGAATCCTGAATTCAAATCATGTTGCTCGTATATAAGTATATTTTTCAAAAACTGAAATCAGCAGATGAATCCTGATTTTGGAGCTGATGAATCCTGAATTCAAATCATGTTGCTGGTTTACAAACTTATTTTACAAAAACTGAAATCAGCAGATGAATTCTGATTTTGGAGCTGATGAATCCTGAATTCAAATCATGTTGCTGGTTTACAAACTTATTTTACAAAAACTGAAATCAGCAGATGAATCCTGATTTTGGAGCTGATGAATCCTGAATTCAAATCATGTTGCTGGTTTACAAACTTATTTTACAAAAACTGAAATCAGCAGATGAATCCTGATTTGGAGCTGATGAATCCTGAATTCAAATCATGTTGCTCGTATATAAGCATATTTTTCAAAAACTGAAATCAGCAGATGACTCCTGATTTGGAGCTGATGAATCCTGAATTCAAATCATGTTGCTCGAATATAAGCATATTTTTCAAAAACTGAAATCAGCAGATGACTCCTGATTTGGAGCTGATGAATCCTGAATTCAAATCATGTTGCTCTTATATAAGCATATTTTTCAAAAACTGAAATCAGCAGATGATTCCTGATTTTGGAGCTGATGAATCCTGAATTCAAATCATGTTGCTGGTTTACAAACTTATTTTACAAAAACTGAAATCAGCAGATGAATCCTGAGTTTTGAGCTGATGAATCCTGAATTCAAATCATGTTGCTGGTTTACAAACTTATTTTACAAAAACTGAAATCAGCAGATGAATCCCGAGTTTTGAGCTGATGAATCCTGAATTCAAATCATGTTGCTGGTTTACAAACTTATTTTACAAAAACTGAAATCAGCAGATGAATCCTAAGTTTTGAGCTGATGAATCCTGAATTCAAATCATGTTGCTCGTAGATAAGCATATTTTTCAAAAACTGAAATCAGCAGATGAATCCTGATTTTTCAGCTGATGAGTCCTGAATTCAGATCATCTTGCTGATTTCAATCTTTATTTTGCTAACATTGAAATCAGCAGATGACTCCTGATTTGGAGCTGATGAATCCTGAATTCAAATCATGTTGCTCGTATATAAACATATTTTTCAAAAACTGAAATCAGCAGATGAATCCTGATTTTGGAGCTGATGAATCCTGAATTCAAATCATGTTGCTGGTTTACAAACTTATTTTACAAAAACTGAAATCAACAGATGAATCCTGATTTTTGAGCTGATGAGTCCTGAATTCAGATCATCTTGCTGATTTACATCTTTATTTTGCTAACATTGAAATCAGCAGATGACTCCTGATTTGGAGCTGATGAGTCCTGAATTCAAATCATGTTGCTCGTATATAAGCATATTTTTCAAAAACTGAAATCAGCAGATGAATCCTGATTTTGGAGCTGATGAATCCTGAATTCAAATCATGTTGCTGGTTTACAAACTTATTTTACAAAAACTGAAATCAACAGATGAATCCTGATTTTGGAGCTGATGAATCCTGAATTCAAATCATGTTGCTGGTTTACAAACTTATTTTACAAAAACTGAAATCAGCAGATGAATCCTGATTTGGAGCTGATGAATCCTGAATTCAAATCATGTTGCTCGTATATAAGCATATTTTTCAAAAACTGAAATCAGCAGATGACTCCTGATTTGGAGCTGATGAATCCTGAATTCAAATCATGTTGCTCGTATATAAGCATATTTTTCAAAAACTGAAATCAGCAGTTGAATCCTGATTTTGGAGCTGATGAATACTGAATTCAAATCATGTTGCTGGTTTACAAACTTATTTTACAAAAACTGAAATCAGCAGATGAATCCTGAGTTTTGAGCTGATGAATCCTGAATTCAAATCATGTTGCTGGTTTACAAACTTATTTTACAAAAACTGAAATCAGCAGATGAATCCTGAGTTTTGAGCTGATGAATCCTGAATTCAAATCATGTTGCTGGTTTACATACTTATTTTACAAAAACTGAAATCAGCAGATGAATCCTAAGTTTTGAGCTGATGAATCCTGAATTCAAATCATGTTGCTCGTATATAAGCATATTTTTCAAAAACTGAAATCAGCAGATGAATCCTGATTTTTCAGCTGATGAGTCCTGAATTCAGATCATCTTGCTGATTTACATCTTTATTTTGCTAACATTGAAATCAGCAGATGACTCCTGATTTGGAGCTGATGAATCCTGAATTCAAATCATGTTGCTCGTATATAAACATATTTTTCAAAAACTGAAATCAGCAGATGAATCCTGATTTGGAGCTGATGAATCCTGAATTCAAATCATGTTGCTCGTATATAAGCATATTTTTCAAAAACTGAAATCAGCAGATGAATCCTGATTTTTCAGCTGATGAGTCCTGAATTCAGATCATCTTGCTTATTCACATCTTTATTTTGCTAACATTGAAATCAGCAGATGACTCCTGATTTGGAGCTGATGATTCCTGAATTCAAATCATGTTGCTCGTAATTAAGCATATTTTTCAAAAACTGAAATCAGCAGATGAATCCTGATTTTGGAGCTGATGAATCCTGAATTCAAATCTTGTTGCTGGTTTACAAACTTATTTTACAAAAACTGAAATCAGCAGATGAATCCTGATTTGGAGCTGATGAATCCTGAATTCAAATCATGTTGCTCGTATATAAGTATATTTTTCAAAAACTGAAATCAGCAGATGAATCCTGATTTTGGAGCTGATGAATACTGAATTCAAATCATGTTGCTGGTTTACAAACATTTTACAAAAACTGAAATCAGCAGATGAATCCTGATTTTGGAGCTGATGAATCCTGAATTCAAATCATGTTGCTGGTTTACAAACTTATTTTACAAAAACTGAAATCAGCAGATGAATCCTGATTTTTGAGCTGATGAATCCTGAATTCAAATCATGTTGCTGGTTTACAAACTTATTTTACAAAAACTGAAATCAGTAGATGAATCCTGATTTGGAGCTGATGAATCCTGAATTCAAATCATGTTGCTCGTATATAAGCATATTTTTCAAAAACTGAAATCAGCAGATGAATCCTGATTTTGGAGCTGATGAATCCTGAATTCAAATCATGTTGCTGGTTTACAAACTTATTTTACAAAAACTGAAATCAGCAGATGAATCCTGAGTTTTGAGCTGATGAATCCTGAATTCAAATCATGTTGCTGGTTTACAAACTTATTTTACAAAAACTGAAATCAGCAGATGAATCCTGAGTTTTGAGCTGATGAATCCTGAATTCAAATCATGTTGCTGGTTTACAAACTTATTTTACAAAAACTGAAATCAGCAGATGAATCCTGATTTGGAGCTGATGAATCCTGAATTCAAATCATGTTGCTGGTTTACAAACTTATTTTACAAAAACTGAAATGAGCAGATGAATCCTAAGTTTTGAGCTGATGAATCCTGAATTCAAATCATGTTGCTCGTATATAAGCATATTTTTCAAAAACTGAAATCAGCAGATGAATCCTGATTTTTCAGCTGATGAGTCCTGAATTCATATCATCTTGCTGATTTACATCTTTATTTTGCTAACATTGAAATCAGCAGATGACTCCTGATTTGGAGCTGATGAATCCTGAATTCAAATCATGTTGCTCGTATATAAACATATTTTTCAAAAACTGAAATCAGCAGATGAATCCTAAGTTTTGAGCTGATGAATCCTGAATTCAAATCATGTTGCTCGTATATAAGTATATTTTTCAAAAACTGAAATCAGCAGATGAATCCTGATTTTGGAGCTGATGAATACTGAATTCAAATCATGTTGCTGGTTTACAAACATTTTACAAAAACTGAAATCAGCAGATGAATCCTGATTTTGGAGCTGATGAATCCTGAATTCAAATCATGTTGCTGGTTTACAAACTTATTTTACAAAAACTGAAATCAGTAGATGAATCCTGATTTGGAGCTGATGAATCCTGAATTCAAATCATGTTGCTCGTATATAAGCATATTTTTTTAAAACTGAAATCAGCAGATGAATCCTAATTTTTCAGCTGATGAGTCCTGAATTCAGATCATCTTGCTGATTTACATCTTTATTTTGCTAACATTGAAATCAGCAGATGACTCCTGATTTGGAGCTGATGAATCCTGAATTCAAATCATGTTGCTGGTTTATAAACTTATTTTACAAAAACTGAAATCAGCAGATGAATCCTGATTTTGGAGCTGATGAATCCTGAATTCAAATCATGTTGCTGGTTTACAAACTTATTTTACAAAAACTGAAATCAACAGATGAATCCTGATTTTGGAGCTGATGAATCCTGAATTCAAATCATGTTGCTGGTTTACAAACTTATTTTACAAAAACTGAAATCAGCAGATGAATCCTGATTTGGAGCTGATGAATCCTGAATTCAAATCATGTTGCTCGTATATAAGCATATTTTACAAAAACTGAAATCAGCAGATGAATCCTGATTTTGGAGCTGATGAATCCTGAATTCAAATCATGTTGCTGGTTTACAAACTTATTTTACAAAAACTGAAATCAGCAGATGAATCCTGATTTTGGAGCTGATGAATCCTGAATTCAAATCATGTTGCTGGTCTACAAACTTATTTTACAAAAACTGAAATCAGCAGATGAATCCTGATTTGGAGCTGATGAATCCTGAATTCAAATCATGTTGCTCGTATATAAGCATATTTTTCAAAAACTGAAATCAGCAGATGAATCCTGATTTTTCAGCTGATGAGTCCTGAATTCAGATCATCTTGCTGATTTCAATCTTTATTTTGCTAACATTGAAATCAGCAGATGACTCCTGATTTGGAGCTGATGAATCCTGAATTCAAATCATGTTGCTCGTATATAAGCATATTTTTCAAAAACTGAAATCAGCAGATGAATCCTGATTTTGGAGCTGATGAATCCTGAATTCAAATCATGTTGCTGGTTTACAAACTTATTTTACAAAAACTGAAATCAGCAGATGAATCCTGATTTTGGAGCTGATGAATCCTGAATTCAAATCATGTTGCTGGTTTACAAACTTATTTTACAAAAACTGAAATCAGCAGATGAATCCTGATTTGGAGCTGATGAATCGTGAATTCAAATCATGTTGCTCGTATATAAGCATATTTTTCAAAAACTGAAATCAGCAGATGAATCCTGATTTTTCAGCTGATGAGTCCTGAATTCAGATCATCTTGCTGATTTCAATCTTTATTTTGCTAACATTGAAATCAGCAGATGACTCCTGATTTGGAGCTGATGAATCCTGAATTCAAATCATGTTGCTCGTATATAAACATATTTTTCAAAAACTGAAATCAGCAGATGAATCCTGATTTTGGAGCTGATGAATCCTGAATTCAAATCATGTTGCTGGTTTACAAAATTATTTTACAAAAACTGAAATCAACAGATGAATCCTGATTTTGGAGCTGATGAATCCTGAATTCAAATCATGTTGCTGGTTTACAAACTTATTTTACAAAAACTGAAATCAGCAGATGAATCCTGATTTGGAGCTGATGAATCCTGAATTCAAATCATGTTGCTCGTATATAAGCATATTTTTCAAAAACTGAAATCAGCAGATGAATCCTGATTTGGAGCTGATGAATCCTGAATTCAAATCATGTTGCTCGTATATAAGCATATTTTTCAAAAACTGAAATCAGCAGTTGAATCCTGATTTTGGAGCTGATGAATCCTGAATTCAAATCATGTTGCTGGTTTACAAACTTATTTTACAAAAACTGAAATCAGAAGATGAATCCTGAGTTTTGAGCTGATGAATCCTGAATTCAAATCATGTTGCTGGTTTACAAACTTATTTTACAAAAACTGAAATCAGCAGATGAATCCTGAGTTTTGAGCTGATGAATCCTGAATTCAAATCATGTTGCTGGTTTACAAACTTATTTTACAAAAACTGAAATCAGCAGATGAATCCTGAGTTTTGAGCTGATGAATCCTGAATTCAAATCATGTTGCTGGTTTACAAACTTATTTTACAAAAAATGAAATCAGCAGATGAATCCTGATTTTTCAGCTGATGAGTCCTGAATTCAGATCATCTTGCTGATTTACATCTTTATTTTGCTAACATTGAAATCAGCAGATGACTCCTGATTTGGAGCTGATGAATCCTGAATTCAAATCATGTTGCTCGTAATTAAGCATATTTTTCAAAAACTGAAATCAGCAGATGAATCCTGATTTTGGAGCTGATGAATCCTGAATTCAAATCATGTTGCTGGTTTACAAACTTATTTTACAAAAACTGAAATCAGCAGATGAATCCTGATTTGGAGCTGATGAATCCTGAATTCAAATCATGTTGCTCGTATATAAGTATATTTTTCAAAAACTGAAATCAGCAGATGAATCCTGATTTTGGAGCTGATGAATACTGAATTCAAATCATGTTGCTGGTTTACAAACTTATTTTACAAAAACTGAAATCAGCAGATGAATCCTGATTTTTCAGCTGATGAGTCCTGAATTCATATCATCTTGCTGATTTACATCTTTATTTTGCTAACATTGAAATCAGCAGATGACTCCTGATTTGGAGCTGATGAATCCTGAATTCAAATCATGTTGCTCGTATATAAACATATTTTTCAAAAACTGAAATCAGCAGATGAATCCTGATTTGGAGCTGATGAATCCTGAATTCAAATCATGTTGCTCGTAATTAAGCATATTTTTCAAAAACTGAAATCAGCAGATGAATCCTGATTTTGGAGCTGATGAATCCTGAATTCAAATCATGTTGCTGGTTTACAAACTTATTTTACAAAAACTGAAATCAGCAGATGAATCCTGAGTTTTGAGCTGATGAATCCTGAATTCAAATCATGTTGCTGGTTTACAAACTTATTTTACAAAAACTGAAATCAGCAGATGAATCCTGAGTTTTGAGCTGATGAATCCTGAATTCAAATCATGTTGCTGGTTTACAAACTTATTTTACAAAAACTGAAATCAGCAGATGAATCCTGATTTTTCAGCTGATGAGTCCTGAATTCAGATCATCTTGCTGATTTACATCTTTATTTTGCTAACATTGAAATCAGCAGATGACTCCTGATTTGGAGCTGATGAATCCTGAATTCAAATCATGTTGCTCGTAATTAAGCATATTTTTCAAAAACTGAAATCAGCAGATGAATCCTGATTTTGGAGCTGATGAATCCTGAATTCAAATCATCTTGCTGATTTACATATTTATTTTGCTAACATTGAAATCAGCAGATGAATCCTGATTTTGGAGCTGATGAATCCTGAATTCAAATCATGTTGCACGTATATAAGCATATTTTTCAAAAACTGAAATCAGCAGATGAATCCTGAGTTTTGAGCTGATGAATCCTGAATTCAAATCATGTTGCTCGTATATAAGCATATTTTTCAAAAACTGAAATCAGCAGATGAATCCTGATTTGGAGCTGATGAATCCTGAATTCAAATCATGTTGCTCGTATATAAGTATATTTTTCAAAAACTGAAATCAGCAGATGAATCCTGATTTTGGAGCTGATGAATCCTGAATTCAAATCATGTTGCTGGTTTACAAACTTATTTTACAAAAACTGAAATCAGCAGATGAATTCTGATTTTGGAGCTGATGAATCCTGAATTCAAATCATGTTGCTGGTTTACAAACTTATTTTACAAAAACTGAAATCAGCAGATGAATTCTGATTTTGGAGCTGATGAATCCTGAATTCAAATCATGTTGCTGGTTTACAAACTTATTTTACAAAAACTGAAATCAGCAGATGAATCCTGATTTTGGAGCTGATGAATCCTGAATTCAAATCATGTTGCTGGTTTACAAACTTATTTTACAAAAACTGAAATCAGCAGATGAATCCTGATTTGGAGCTGATGAATCCTGAATTCAAATCATGTTGCTCGTATATAAGCATATTTTTCAAAAACTGAAATCAGCAGATGACTCCTGATTTGGAGCTGATGAATCCTGAATTCAAATCATGTTGCTCGAATATAAGCATATTTTTCAAAAACTGAAATCAGCAGATGACTCCTGATTTGGAGCTGATGAATCCTGAATTCAAATCATGTTGCTCTTATATAAGCATATTTTTCAAAAACTGAAATCAGCAGATGATTCCTGATTTTGGAGCTGATGAATCCTGAATTCAAATCATGTTGCTGGTTTACAAACTTATTTTACAAAAACTGAAATCAGCAGATGAATCCTGAGTTTTGAGCTGATGAATCCTGAATTCAAATCATGTTGCTGGTTTACAAACTTATTTTACAAAAACTGAAATCAGCAGATGAATCCCGAGTTTTGAGCTGATGAATCCTGAATTCAAATCATGTTGCTGGTTTACAAACTTATTTTACAAAAACTGAAATCAGCAGATGAATCCTAAGTTTTGAGCTGATGAATCCTGAATTCAAATCATGTTGCTCGTAGATAAGCATATTTTTCAAAAACTGAAATCAGCAGATGAATCCTGATTTTTCAGCTGATGAGTCCTGAATTCAGATCATCTTGCTGATTTCAATCTTTATTTTGCTAACATTGAAATCAGCAGATGACTCCTGATTTGGAGCTGATGAATCCTGAATTCAAATCATGTTGCTCGTATATAAACATATTTTTCAAAAACTGAAATCAGCAGATGAATCCTGATTTTGGAGCTGATGAATCCTGAATTCAAATCATGTTGCTGGTTTACAAACTTATTTTACAAAAACTGAAATCAACAGATGAATCCTGATTTTGGAGCCGATGAATCCTGAATTCAAATCATGTTGCTGGTTTACAAACTTATTTTACAAAAACTGAAATCAGCAGATGAATCCTGATTTGGAGCTGATGAATCCTGAATTCAAATCATGTTGCTCGTATATAAGCATATTTTTCAAAAACTGAAATCAGCAGATGAATCCTGATTTGGAGCTGATGAATCCTGAATTCAAATCATGTTGCTCGTATATAAGCATATTTTTCAAAAACTGAAATCAGCAGATGAATCCTGATTTTGGAGCTGATGAATCCTGAATTCAAATCATGTTGCTGGTTTACAAACTTATTTTACAAAAACTGAAATCAGCAGATGAATCCTGATTTTTGAGCTGATGAGTCCTGAATTCAGATCATCTTGCTGATTTACATCTTTATTTTGCTAACATTGAAATCAGCAGATGACTCCTGATTTGGAGCTGATGAGTCCTGAATTCAAATCATGTTGCTCGTATATAAGCATATTTTTCAAAAACTGAAATCAGCAGATGAATCCTGATTTTGGAGCTGATGAATCCTGAATTCAAATCATGTTGCTGGTTTACAAACTTATTTTACAAAAACTGAAATCAACAGATGAATCCTGATTTTGGAGCTGATGAATCCTGAATTCAAATCATGTTGCTGGTTTACAAACTTATTTTACAAAAACTGAAATCAGCAGATGAATCCTGATTTGGAGCTGATGAATCCTGAATTCAAATCATGTTGCTCGTATATAAGCATATTTTTCAAAAACTGAAATCAGCAGATGACTCCTGATTTGGAGCTGATGAATCCTGAATTCAAATCATGTTGCTCGTATATAAGCATATTTTTCAAAAACTGAAATCAGCAGTTGAATCCTGATTTTGGAGCTGATGAATCCTGAATTCAAATCATGTTGCTGGTTTACAAACTTATTTTACAAAAACTGAAATCAGCAGATGAATCCTGAGTTTTGAGCTGATGAATCCTGAATTCAAATCATGTTGCTGGTTTACAAACTTATTTTACAAAAACTGAAATCAGCAGATGAATCCTGAGTTTTGAGCTGATGAATCCTGAATTCAAATCATGTTGCTGGTTTACATACTTATTTTACAAAAACTGAAATCAGCAGATGAATCCTAAGTTTTGAGCTGATGAATCCTGAATTCAAATCATGTTGCTCGTATATAAGCATATTTTTCAAAAACTGAAATCAGCAGATGAATCCTGATTTTTCAGCTGATGAGTCCTGAATTCAGATCATCTTGCTGATTTACATCTTTATTTTGCTAACATTGAAATCAGCAGATGACTCCTGATTTGGAGCTGATGAATCCTGAATTCAAATCATGTTGCTCGTATATAAACATATTTTTCAAAAACTGAAATCAGCAGATGAATCCTGATTTGGAGCTGATGAATCCTGAATTCAAATCATGTTGCTCGTATATAAGCATATTTTTCAAAAACTGAAATCAGCAGATGAATCCTGATTTTTCAGCTGATGAGTCCTGAATTCAGATCATCTTGCTGATTCACATCTTTATTTTGCTAACATTGAAATCAGCAGATGACTCCTGATTTGGAGCTGATGATTCCTGAATTCAAATCATGTTGCTCGTAATTAAGCATATTTTTCAAAAACTGAAATCAGCAGATGAATCCTGATTTTGGAGCTGATGAATCCTGAATTCAAATCTTGTTGCTGGTTTACAAACTTATTTTACAAAAACTGAAATCAGCAGATGAATCCTGATTTGGAGCTGATGAATCCTGAATTCAAATCATGTTGCTCGTATATAAGTATATTTTTCAAAAACTGAAATCAGCAGATGAATCCTGATTTTGGAGCTGATGAATACTGAATTCAAATCATGTTGCTGGTTTACAAACATTTTACAAAAACTGAAATCAGCAGATGAATCCTGATTTTGGAGCTGATGAATCCTGAATTCAAATCATGTTGCTGGTTTACAAACTTATTTTACAAAAACTGAAATCAGCAGATGAATCCTGATTTTTGAGCTGATGAATCCTGAATTCAAATCATGTTGCTGGTTTACAAACTTATTTTACAAAAACTGAAATCAGTAGATGAATCCTGATTTGGAGCTGATGAATCCTGAATTCAAATCATGTTGCTCGTATATAAGCATATTTTTCAAAAACTGAAATCAGCAGATGAATCCTGATTTTGGAGCTGATGAATCCTGAATTCAAATCATGTTGCTGGTTTACAAACTTATTTTACAAAAACTGAAATCAGCAGATGAATCCTGAGTTTTGAGCTGATGAATCCTGAATTCAAATCATGTTGCTGGTTTACAAACTTATTTTACAAAAACTGAAATCAGCAGATGAATCCTGAGTTTTGAGCTGATGAATCCTGAATTCAAATCATGTTGCTGGTTTACAAACTTATTTTACAAAAACTGAAATCAGCAGATGAATCCTGATTTGGAGCTGATGAATCCTGAATTCAAATCATGTTGCTCGTATATAAGTATATTTTTCAAAAACTGAAATCAGCAGATGAATCCTGATTTTGGAGCTGATGAATACTGAATTCAAATCATGTTGCTGGTTTACAAACATTTTACAAAAACTGAAATCAGCAGATGAATCCTGATTTTGGAGCTGATGAATCCTGAATTCAAATCATGTTGCTGGTTTACAAACTTATTTTACAAAAACTGAAATCAGTAGATGAATCCTGATTTGGAGCTGATGAATCCTGAATTCAAATCATGTTGCTCGTATATAAGCATATTTTTTTAAAACTGAAATCAGCAGATGAATCCTAATTTTTCAGCTGATGAGTCCTGAATTCAGATCATCTTGCTGATTTACATCTTTATTTTGCTAACATTGAAATCAGCAGATGACTCCTGATTTGGAGCTGATGAATCCTGAATTCAAATCATGTTGCTGGTTTATAAACTTATTTTACAAAAACTGAAATCAGCAGATGAATCCTGATTTTGGAGCTGATGAATCCTGAATTCAAATCATGTTGCTGGTTTACAAACTTATTTTACAAAAACTGAAATCAACAGATGAATCCTGATTTTGGAGCTGATGAATCCTGAATTCAAATCATGTTGCTGGTTTACAAACTTATTTTACAAAAACTGAAATCAGCAGATGAATCCTGATTTGGAGCTGATGAATCCTGAATTCAAATCATGTTGCTCGTATATAAGCATATTTTACAAAAACTGAAATCAGCAGATGAATCCTGATTTTGGAGCTGATGAATCCTGAATTCAAATCATGTTGCTGGTTTACAAACTTATTTTACAAAAACTGAAATCAGCAGATGAATCCTGATTTTGGAGCTGATGAATCCTGAATTCAAATCATGTTGCTGGTTTACAAACTTATTTTACAAAAACTGAAATCAGCAGATGAATCCTGATTTGGAGCTGATGAATCCTGAATTCAAATCATGTTGCTCGTATATAAGCATATTTTTCAAAAACTGAAATCAGCAGATGAATCCTGATTTTTCAGCTGATGAGTCCTGAATTCAGATCATCTTGCTGATTTCAATCTTTATTTTGCTAACATTGAAATCAGCAGATGACTCCTGATTTGGAGCTGATGAATCCTGAATTCAAATCATGTTGCTCGTATATAAGCATATTTTTCAAAAACTGAAATCAGCAGATGAATCCTGATTTTGGAGCTGATGAATCCTGAATTCAAATCATGTTGCTGGTTTACAAACTTATTTTACAAAAACTGAAATCAGCAGATGAATCCTGATTTTGGAGCTGATGAATCCTGAATTCAAATCATGTTGCTGGTTTACAAACTTATTTTACAAAAACTGAAATCAGCAGATGAATCCTGATTTGGAGCTGATGAATCGTGAATTCAAATCATGTTGCTCGTATATAAGCATATTTTTCAAAAACTGAAATCAGCAGATGAATCCTGATTTTTCAGCTGATGAGTCCTGAATTCAGATCATCTTGCTGATTTCAATCTTTATTTTGCTAACATTGAAATCAGCAGATGACTCCTGATTTGGAGCTGATGAATCCTGAATTCAAATCATGTTGCTCGTATATAAACATATTTTTCAAAAACTGAAATCAGCAGATGAATCCTGATTTTGGAGCTGATGAATCCTGAATTCAAATCATGTTGCTGGTTTACAAAATTATTTTACAAAAACTGAAATCAACAGATGAATCCTGATTTTGGAGCTGATGAATCCTGAATTCAAATCATGTTGCTGGTTTACAAACTTATTTTACAAAAACTGAAATCAGCAGATGAATCCTGATTTGGAGCTGATGAATCCTGAATTCAAATCATGTTGCTCGTATATAAGCATATTTTTCAAAAACTGAAATCAGCAGATGAATCCTGATTTGGAGCTGATGAATCCTGAATTCAAATCATGTTGCTCGTATATAAGCATATTTTTCAAAAACTGAAATCAGCAGATGAATCCTGATTTTGGAGCTGATGAATCCTGAATTCAAATCATGTTGCTGGTTTACAAACTTATTTTACAAAAACTGAAATCAGCAGATGAATCCTGATTTTTGAGCTGATGAATCCTGAATTCAAATCATGTTGCTGGTTTACAAACTTATTTTACAAAAACTGAAATGAGCAGATGAATCCTAAGTTTTGAGCTGATGAATCCTGAATTCAAATCATGTTGCTCGTATATAAGCATATTTTTCAAAAACTGAAATCAGCAGATGAATCCTGATTTTTCAGCTGATGAGTCCTGAATTCATATCATCTTGCTGATTTACATCTTTATTTTGCTAACATTGAAATCAGCAGATGACTCCTGATTTGGAGCTGATGAATCCTGAATTCAAATCATGTTGCTCGTATATAAACATATTTTTCAAAAACTGAAATCAGCAGATGAATCCTGATTTGGAGCTGATGAATCCTGAATTCAAATCATGTTGCTCGTAATTAAGCATATTTTTCAAAAACTGAAATCAGCAGATGAATCCTGATTTTGGAGCTGATGAATCCTGAATTCAAATCATGTTGCTGGTTTACAAACTTATTTTACAAAAACTGAAATCAGCAGATGAATCCTGAGTTTTGAGCTGATGAATCCTGAATTCAAATCATGTTGCTGGTTTACAAACTTATTTTACAAAAACTGAAATCAGCAGATGAATCCTGAGTTTTGAGCTGATGAATCCTGAATTCAAATCATGTTGCTGGTTTACAAACTTATTTTACAAAAACTGAAATCAGCAGATGAATCCTGATTTTTCAGCTGATGAGTCCTGAATTCAGATCATCTTGCTGATTTACATCTTTATTTTGCTAACATTGAAATCAGCAGATGACTCCTGATTTGGAGCTGATGAATCCTGAATTCAAATCATGTTGCTCGTAATTAAGCATATTTTTCAAAAACTGAAATCAGCAGATGAATCCTGATTTTGGAGCTGATAAATCCTGAATTCAAATCATGTTGCTGGTTTACAATCTTATTTTACAAAAACTGAAATCAGCAGATGAATCCTGATTTGGAGCTGATGAATCCTGAATTCAAATCATGTTGCTCGTATATAAGTATATTTTTCAAAAACTGAAATCAGCAGATGAATCCTGATTTTGGAGCTGATGAATACTGAATTCAAATCATGTTGCTGGTTTACAAACTTATTTTACAAAAACTGAAATCAGCAGATGAATCCTGATTTTTCAGCTGATGAGTCCTGAATTCATATCATCTTGCTGATTTACATCTTTATTTTGCTAACATTGAAATCAGCAGATGACTCCTGATTTGGAGCTGATGAATCCTGAATTCAAATCATGTTGCTCGTATATAAACATATTTTTCAAAAACTGAAATCAGCAGATGAATCCTGATTTGGAGCTGATGAATCCTGAATTCAAATCATGTTGCTCGTAATTAAGCATATTTTTCAAAAACTGAAATCAGCAGATGAATCCTGATTTTGGAGCTGATGAATCCTGAATTCAAATCATGTTGCTGGTTTACAAACTTATTTTACAAAAACTGAAATCAGCAGATGAATCCTGAGTTTTGAGCTGATGAATCCTGAATTCAAATCATGTTGCTGGTTTACAAACTTATTTTACAAAAACTGAAATCAGCAGATGAATCCTGAGTTTTGAGCTGATGAATCCTGAATTCAAATCATGTTGCTGGTTTACAAACTTATTTTACAAAAACTGAAATCAGCAGATGAATCCTGATTTTTCAGCTGATGAGTCCTGAATTCAGATCATCTTGCTGATTTACATCTTTATTTTGCTAACATTGAAATCAGCAGATGACTCCTGATTTGGAGCTGATGAATCCTGAATTCAAATCATGTTGCTCGTAATTAAGCATATTTTTCAAAAACTGAAATCAGCAGATGAATCCTGATTTTGGAGCTGATGAATCCTGAATTCAAATCATGTTGCTGGTTTACAAACTTATTTTACAAAAACTGAAATCAGCAGATGAATCCTGATTTGGAGCTGATGAATCCTGAATTCAAATCATGTTGCTCGTATATAAGTATATTTTTCAAAAACTGAAATCAGCAGATGAATCCTGATTTTGGAGCTGATGAATACTGAATTCAAATCATGTTGCTGGTTTACAAACTTATTTTACAAAAACTGAAATCAGCAGATGAATCCTGATTTTGGAGCTGATGAATCCTGAATTCAAATCATATTGCATATTTGTAACTTTATTTTGCTAAGATTGAAATCAGCAGATGAGTCCTGATTTTGAAAATGATAAATGAATCCTGAATTCAAATCATGTTGCTGCTTTATAAGCTTACATTAGAAAAACTGAAATCAGCAGATGAATCCTGATTTTTGAGCTGAGTCCTGAATTCAGATCATCTTGCTTATTTACATATTTATGTTGCTAACATTGAAATCACAGATGAGTTCTGATTTTGTAGCTGATGAATCCTGAATTCAAATAATGTTGCTAGTTAATAAGTATATTTTATAAAAAATGAAATCAGCAGATGAATCATGATTTTTGAGCTGATGAGTCCTGAATTCAAATCATGTTGCTGGTTTACAAGCTTATTTTACAAAAACTGAAATCAGCAGATGAATCCTGAATCCAGCTGATGAGTCCTGAATTCAGATCATCTTGCTGATTTACAACTTTATTTTGCCAACATTGAAACCAGCAGATGAGTCCTGATTTTGGAGATGATGAATCCTGAATTCAAATAATGTTGCTCGTATATAAGCATACTTTAAAAAACAGAAATCAGCAGATGAATCCTGATTTTCCAGCTCATGAGTCCTGAATTCAGATCATCTTGCTGATTTACATCCTTATTTTACAAACATTGAAATCAGCAGATGAGTCCTGATGTTGGAGCTGATGAATCCTGAATTCAAATCATGTTGCTGGTTTACAAACTTATTTTACAAAAACTGAAATCAGCAGATGAATCCTGAGTTTTGAGCTGATGAATCCTGAATTCAAATCATGTTGCTCGTATATAAGCATATTTTTCAAAAACTGAAATCAGCAGATGAATCCTGATTTTTCAGCTGATGAGTCCTGAATTCAGATCATCTTGCTGATTTACATCTTTATTTTGCTAACATTGAAATCAGCAGATGACTCCTGATTTGGAGCTGATGAATCCTGAATTCAAATCATGTTGCTGGTTTACAAGCTTATTTTACAAATACTGAAATCAGCAAATGAATCCTGATTTTTGAGCTGATGAGACCTGAGTTCAAATCGTCTTGCTGATTTACAACTTTATTTTCCCAACATTGAAACCAGCAAATGTATCCTGCTTTTTAAGCTGAGTCCCGAATACAAATCATGTTTCTGGTTTATAACTATATTTTATAAAAAAATGAAATCAGCAGATGAATCCTGATTTTCGAGCTGATGAGTCCTGAATTCAGATCATCTTGCTGATTTACATCTTTATTTTGCTAACATTGAAATCAGCAGATGAGTCCTGATTTTAGAGCTGATGAATCCTGAATTCAAATCATGTTGCTGGTTTATAAGTATATTTTATAAAAAAATGAAATCAGCAGATGAATCCTGATTTTCAAGCTGAGTCCTGAATTCAATTTATGCTGCTGGTTTATAGGTATATTTTACAAATACTTAAATCAGCAGATGAATCTTGATTTTTGAGCTGAAAAAGGCAGGTCTCACTATCAAGGCTACTAAGTGCTAGATAGGGCAGAGCAAGGTTGTGTACCTGGGCCACATTGTGGGTGAAGGCCAGGTTCAACCACTACCGAGACAAATCCAGACCATAATGGACTGCGTTGCTCTAACTACCCAGACTCAGGTCAGAGCTTTCTCAGGCCTGACTGGGTATTACAGGAGATTTTTAAAAGGATCTGGGTCTATAGTGACACCCTTGAATGATCTCACCTTCAAAAAAATGCCCAAGAAAGTTCAGTGGACAGTTAGCTGTCAGAAGGCATTTGATGATCCCAAGCAGGCCATGTACACTGCTCCCATTCTGCAAAGTCCTGACTACTCCAAGCAATTTATTGTCCAACCAGATGCATCTGAGTTGGGGGTAGGGGCTGTGTTGTCACAACTTAATGCAGATGGTCAGGATCAACCAGAAGCTTTTATCAGCAGAAGGTTGACCCCAGAGAGGAACGTTGGTCAGCTATAGGAGAAGGAAGCCTTTGCTGTTGTCTGGGCCCTGAAGAAGCTGAGGTCATACTTGTTTGGCACTCACTTCATTGTTCAGACAGACCATAAGCCCCTCTTATGGCTAAAACAGAGGAAGGGTGAAAACACCAAACTTTTGAGGTGGTCCGTTTCCCTACAGGGGATAGACTCTACAGAGGAACATAGACCTGGGAGTAACCATGCCAATGCAGATGGACTCACCAGATATTTCCACTTAGGAAATGAAGACTCAACGGGGCAAGGTTAGTCTCATCTTCTTATGTTTGGGGGGGTTGTGTAGGAAAGTAGGATCTGCTTCTTATGGTTACCCCCACTTTTTGCTTGATGTGATGCTGTTTTTGACTAGTCTGACTGGCATCCTGCTAATCAGGACCCGAGTCTATCTGCTCTCTCCATAAACTGTATGTTATGCACTTAGGTACACTCCAGATTGGATACTGGGGTACACTTGTAAGTCCCTAGTATATGGTACCCATGTACCCAGGGCATAGGTACCCCAGAGGTCTCGCATGGGCTGCAGCATGTATTATGTCACCCATGAGAGACCATGCAAAATGGAACTACAGGCCTGCCATTGCAGCCTGTGTAAGTTGGTGCATGCACCACTTACTAAAGATATAGGTTTACTATATCTAGGAGTCACTACACTTAAAACCTATAAGTCACCCCTACAGCAGGCCATTAAAATCCTGAGGGCAGGGTGCTTGGTTCTAAGTGAGAGGGTACCCTTGCATGAGCAGGACACCCCTGCAGCCTACGGGGTCCATTCTCCCGGGTGTCAGTGAAGCAGCCATATACTAAGGTAGAGGGTGTAGGAAAGTAGTATCTGCTTCTTATGATTGCCCCCGCTTTTTGCTGATATAACACTGTTTTTGGCCTAGTCTGACTGGAATCCTGCTATCCAGGACCCCAGTCTATCTGCTTTCTCCCTTAAATTGATATGAATGTACTTTAGGTACACTCCAAATTGGATACTGGGGTACCCTTATCAGTCCCTAGTATATGGTACACCATGTACCCAGGGCATAGGTACCCCAGAGGCCTCCCATGGGCTGAAGCATGTATTATGCCACCCTAAGAGGCTATTCAAATTAACACGACCAGCCTGCTACTGCAGACTGTGTAAGCTGGTGCTTGCACCACTTACTTAAGATATAGGTTTACTATATCTATCTAAATCACTACACTTAAATACCTATCTGTCACCCCTATGACAGGCCTTAACAATCCTGAAGGCAGGATGCTGGGTTTTACGTGAGAGGGTACCCCTGCATGAGCAGAACCCCTCTGCAGCCTTTGGAGACCATTCTCCGGGGTTGTCTGTGATGCAGCCAGACATATATGTTTAAGTGCATTATAACCTCGCGGTAAACGCTAACTTTGAAACGGCTGCTTAGAAACATGTCATGTTTGGTGTCAAACACCTTGGAATCATACCTCCACACCAGTAACTGGTGTGGGAGGTATGATTCCACTCTTCTAGAGGCCATCCGTGGGTAACTGGTCTACCCGGTACCAGCTTTCTCGACCTGGGCAGCACAAAATGGATGCTGCCAGCCACAGACACGATTCTGCTCTCCTGCTGCTGAGCCAAGCTCGAGCAGAGGAAGGCATTACAATAGGCATCCTGTCACAGGGAGGTGTGACCACCTCCCGGAAAGGATTTAGTGTATTGGGGCTGGGTGGGTGCACTCTGTGAGTGCCAGAAAGTCTGCACTGAGGGCACAGTTGGTGTCCCTGTGCATAGTCAGGCTCAAACCAGTTCTGGGAGCCATTTGCTCCTGCTCTGGTACGAAACTGGACAAAGGACATGGGTGTAGCCACCCCTCTGTCCAGCCCCTCCTCTAGGGTCCACAGAATCTTTACACCCCTTCCCATGGGTATATAGTGGGTTACCTGACTTCAGGACTTTAGATTTTAACTGGACAAGATTCTGCTAAGAAGAAACCAAGTAATTCAATTGCCTGTACAACGCTGGACGACTGAAGAATCTCCCTTGGAGTAAAGGAGTTACTCCCTGCAAAAGCAGGCACCTTAATGCATCTGACCAGTTTGCTTCTCCCGAGCTTCTGAGGACTCCGAAGACTTCAGCAACACAGGAGATGGGTTCTCTAAGGTCCCTGAGGTCGATCTACCCTCTCAGCTATTCTGAGACCAGTATCCCTCGTGGGAACCGTGCAACCCGAACCTCTGTGTACCACTTACTTTTGCAGTTGCATATCCTTAGTGACAATTCCTGAGCCTGTGCTTTGGACTCTGTGTAGTCCCTATCCCGAGCAGCATTTGCACTGAAGATCTCTGGCCTCCACTCCACGAGTGTCCTGTGGGCTGGTTCTTTGCAGACTTTCTTGAGGTCTCCTCATGATCCCTGGTCCGTTGACCTGTGGGTGCTGGTGAGGGTCACCTTGCTAATTCTTGGGCTTACCTGGTTGCTCCAGATGTGCCCTGACTCCCCATTGCTTAGAGAGTCCCCTGGACCTTGCTGGTCCACACCGTAACCTGTTTCCTCTGACCGTGTGTGTCGCATTTGCCAAGGCTTGTTGGTGCTCCAGCCGGACATCGACCCCTCAGCTCTCGACATCCTTTGTGGGATAGCTCACCTCTGGACTCTGGTCATCCTCGACATCCCCTGGTCCCCGTGGCTGCAGAGACAAACAAACTTTCTTCACTCCTGAAGCACCCGACATGGGTGGGCATTTGACTACCGAGCCCCTGGTCACCTGAAGTGACCCAGACTCTGTCCCCTCTGCTTTCAGGTTCCTCTCACCTTGAGACCAGGCTTGGATTCCACCAGACATTCTTCGCCCTCCTTGCAGAAGGACTTCTTTGCAGTTCTCCATTGAAAATGACAAAGGTTTCCGACACCACTTGACCCCTATGCACCCGGCTCCTCTGGGATAGGTAACACGGGTACTTCGGTGCTCACTGCTGGGTTGGCCTTAGAACCTCTTAAGTTCCAAAGGGTTTGCTCGAAGTCCTCTTAGAATTGTCCTTAACTTATACATTTCCAACCACAACTTTCCCATAGAGTTGTACGGAGCACGCGTCTGTGTTCCCACACTGCACCCGTCCTCCGTGGGCTCCCTGTGTCACTCCTCTGGGTGGTTCCTTGGGGTCCCAGCGATTCTACGTGCTCTAGGCACTGTGTCTATTGAAGTCGTTGTTGTTATACCATTTTTTAAGTATATGGTTCGGTCTCCCCCTGGAGCCCACTGTGTATTGTGCTATTTACAACTGTTCTATATTGTGTGCTTTGTGCCTTAGTCTCACATAGAGACTAGTAGAGAGTGTTTTATTATTAAATACATATTTTTATATAAACACTGTGTGGTTCTCCTTTCATTTAATCATTTAAGAGGTGATATTCTGGTAAAACAAGCTGCTTTACATTCCTTCAAGATTAAGCCTGAAGGCTGCTCTCCATAGCTACCACTAGGATAGGTGCCCACTTTAATTAGTGGACAGCATATACCAACCCACCTTCTCACATTGGTGTGCAGAGGTTGGGATTCAACCTTGCTATTGTTTTACCAGATAAATCTCATTGAATGATTAACTGAAAACCACTAAGTATTAGGTACATATAATACAATCAAGATTAGAATAAAGTAAGTTCTACTGAACTTGGAGTTGGGGAAGCCAAGGGTCTAGCACACCCTTTCTCCAACTCAAGAGAGTTTAGTCTCCACTAGGTTAGGTAGGTGCCTACACCACATAACACTAGTTATAGAGGAGAAGCCAGTGGCTCTCTGCCAACTAGATTCAATGGCATCTCATTTCCAGAACTGAGGGCCATGTGTGCATCTAGGAAGCTGAGGACAGGGAGAACAGCAAACACCCAAAGTCTCATTGAGATTTTGCTCTTAGATGACCATGGAAAGACCCCAGGGGCTGATGAGGTAGATAGAGTGGGTGGAGCAGGGAATGAGGAAAGGGCAGGAAGTGAAACCTTGTTTGACCTGGACTCAAACCCTGACCAGGAGAATCAAGATGATTCTAACCTGGACAACCAAGATCTTCCTTCAGGTGGGGGAGAAGGCCCCAGTGGCCCTCTCTTTACTCCACCAGGAAGAGTACAGAGTTTACCTAGAAGATCCAGAACTCCCTCTGTGGAGTCTAATCACTCAGGGACCTCTGTAGGGACTTCCATATCAAACAAGAGGGAATCCTCTTATGATAAGCAGTGCCAATTTCTAGAGCTTGAGAGAGTCAAGCTCAGGCTCAAGAAAGAGCAATTGGCCCTAGACAGGGAATCCCTAGAGCTCCAAAGAGGAACAAGAAGATTGGGACTAGAGTCCCATGGTGGCAGCAACAGTGTCCCTAGAACTAGAGAATATTCTCATGATCATAGGAACCTGAACAAGATAGTCCCTCCCTATCAGAGTAGGGATGACATCCACAAATGGATAAGTGCACTAGAGAGGGCCTGTAAGGTACAGATGGTCCTTCAAGAGCATTGGGCAGCTATCTTGTGGCTCTCCTTTGCTGACAAAGGTAGAGACAAGCTCCTCACTGTTAGAGAAGAGGATGCAGACAATTACACAGTCTTGAAGAGTGCTCTCATTGATGGGTTTGGCTTAACCACTGAACAATACAGGATTACGTTCAGAGACACCTAGAAGGCACAGACTCAGGACTGGGCTGACTTTGTAGATTGTGCTACTAAGGCTCTGGAAGGCTGTTTACTTGTCAGTAAGGTGTGTGATTTGAAAGGATTGTACAATTTAATTATGAGGGAGCAGATCCTTAATAATTGCCAAATTCAGTTGTTGCATCAGTACTTAGTTGATTCTGATCTGACCTCTCCCCAAGAATTGGGAAAGAAGGCAGACAAATGGGTCAGGACCAGGGTGAAGCAGAAAACTCAGAATCAAGGTAGTGACCAAAAGAAGCAAGATGCTAAAACCTCAGATAAGGGAGGGGCGAAGGGTAAAGACCAGACGTCTTCACAAGGGCCCCAAAAACATGCATCTGGGGGGAGTCACAATCTAACAAGGGAAAAGGCAAAAAGAAACCTTGGTGTCATATCTGTAGAAAGAAGACACATTAGACAAAAGATGCCATTTGTCCAAGGGCCAAGGAATCTACTCCAGCCACCACTGCCCCTAAGGCAACTGTTCCCCCTAGCTCAGTTCCAAGTGGTGGTGTACAGAACAAGGGTATAGTAGGGTTAACCTGGGATCTGAGATGGATTCTGGCCTAGTCAGAAATCCAAATCAGGCTGTTTCGATCTGTGATGGGGGCATGGATATTGCCTCCTTATTTGTCAGTCCCAGTAACCTGGGCAAGTACAGACAGCAGCCTTTGATCAATGGTAAGGAGGCCATGGCATACAGGGACACAGATGCAAGTGTCACAATGGTGACAAAAGATCTTGTGGATCCTGAACAGATCATACTTGGTGAGATGTACCAAGTGACCAATGCAAGCAATGTCAGGACAGACCATTCCTTGGCACTTGTGAATTTCACCTGGGGAGGGGTAACTGGCCCTAAGAAAGTTGTTGTTAGCTCAGACCTCCCTGTAGAATGCTTATTGGGCAATGATTTGGAAACTTCAGCTTGGGCTGAAGTGGAACTCAGGACACATGCAGAAATGCTGGGCATCCCTGCAGATGTGTTTGCCATGACTACATCACAGGCAAAAATGGCTTCCACTGAACAGGCCCTGGATCCTGGAAAAATGGAGCAGGTGCCTTCCAAGAGAAGGAGCAGAAGGGGTAAGGCAGTGTCTTCCCCCCTGCCTCAGAGTGAGGATCAGTCTCCTGAGGGAGATGATCTCAGTCCCTGTGAAGGAACTGTCTCAGAGGAACTTGAACCTGATCAGGTTGAGTTCTTGGGGACAGGGGGCCCTTCCAGTGCAGATCCGAGCCAGGAACAGCTGAGCTGCCCCTCTCTTGAACCCCTCAGACAGCAAGCTGCTGCTGAGGCTGCTGGGAGTGCCAGTGGGTCCCACAGTATCTACTGGGATGATGGACTTCTGTATTCAGAGGGTAGAGACCCCAAGCCTGGTGCTACCAGGAGGTTGGTTATACCTCTGAAGTTTAGAAGCTTCCTATTAACACTGACACATGATATCCCATTAGCAGGACACTTAGGCCAAAGTAAGACCTGGGACAGGCTTGTCCCTCATGTTCACTGGCCTCACAGTCAGAAGACACAAAGGAGTTTTGTCGCTCCTGTATCACTTGCCAAGCCAGTGGTAAGGTAGGTGGTACTACAAAGGCCCCCCTGATACCACTACCTGTGGTGGGGGTTCCCTTTGAGAGGGTAGGGATTTACATTGTTGGTCCCCTGGATCCTCCAACTGCATCTGGGCACAGATTCATACTAGTGGTGGTGGACCATGCTACTAGGTATCCAGAGGCAATTCCCCTTAGGTCTACCACAGCTCCTGCTGTGGCTAGAGCTCTCCTGGGAGTATTTTCCAGAGTGGGTTTCCCTAAGGAGGTAATATCAGACAGAATTGCAAACTTTATGTCTGGGTACCTGACTGCTATGTGGAAGGAGTGTGGAGTGAATTACAAATTCATTACACCCTATCACCCACAATGCAATGGGTTAGTTGAGAGATTCAACAAAACCCTCAAGGGCATGATAAAAGGTCTCCCTGAAAAGCTTAGGCGCAGATGGGACATCCTTTTGCCCTGCCTTCTCTTTGCCTACAGAGAGGTTCCTCAGAAGGGGGTTGGTTACAGCCCTTTTGAACTTCTGTTTGGACATCCAGTTAGGGGTCCCTTATGTTTGGTTAAGGAGGGATGGGAGTTACCTCTCAAACCACCTAAACAGGACATAGTGGACTATGTACTTGGTCTCCGCTCCAGGATGGCTGAATACATGAAGACGGCATCCAAAAACCTTGAGGCTAGCCAGGAATTGCAAAAGGCCTGGCATGACCAAAAGGCTGTTTTGACTGTATATCAGCCAGGACAGAAGGTATGGGTGTTGGAGCCTGTGGCCCCAGCAGCTCTCCAAGACAAGTGGAGCGGGACCCATACCATTCTTGAGCAAAAGGGAGAGGTTACCTACTTGGTGGACCTTGGAACTCCCAGGAGCCCCCCCAGGGTGCTCCATGTGAACAGGCTCAAGCCATATGTTGACAGGGCAGACATGGGTTTGCTCATGGCTACTGATGAGGGACAGGAGGAATAGAGTGATCCACTCCCTGATCTCCTCCCACAGAACCCTGATGATGGTTCAGTAGATGGTGTAGCCTTGGCAGGCAGCCTCACTGAACAGCAACAGACTGAGTGCAGGAAAGTCCTCAATCAGTACAGACATATGTTTTCACTGACTCCTATTCAGACTACCTGGTTTACACATGAGGTGGACACAAGTGACAGTCTGCCTGTTAAAAATAAGATTTACAGGCAACCTGACCATGTCAGGGACTGTATCAGGACTGAAGTCCAGAAGATGTTGGAACTGGGAGTGATTGAGCCCTCAGATAGCCCTTGGGCTACTCCAGTAGTCTTGGTACTAAAACCTCACACCCAGGGTGGTAAGAGAGAGATGAGGTTCTGTGTTGACTACAGGGGACTCAATGCAGTCACTAGGACTGATGCTCATCCAATTCCAAGGGCAGATGAACTAATTGATACTTTCGCCTCAGCCAGGTTCTTAAGTACTTTGATCTGACAGCTGGTTACTGGCAAATCAGATTAGCTAAGAAAGCAAAACCAAAAACAGCATTCTCAACCCCTAGTGGGTACTACCAATTTGTGGTGATGCCTTTTGGTTTGAAGAATGCACCTCCCACATTTCAATGGCTGGTGAATAAAGTTCTCACAGGTATGGAAGCCCATAGTGCAGCTTATCTAGATGATATTGCTGTCTTTAGCCCCACCTGGGAGGATCACCTGGTCCACCTGAGAAATGTTCTAGAGGTCCTGCAAAAGGCAGGACTCACTATCAAGGCCACCAAGTGCCAGATAGGGCAGAGTAAGGTTGTATACCTAGGCCACCTTGTAGGTGGAAGACATTTTCAACCATTGCAGAGCAAAATCCAAACCATCATGGATTGGGTTGCACCAACCACCCAGACTCAGGTCAGAGCTTTCTTGGGCCTGACTGGGTACTACAGGAGGTTTGTCAAAGGTTATGGCTCCATAGTGACCCCTTTGAATGATCTAACTTCCAAAAGAATGCCTAAGAAAGTTCAGTAGACAGTTAGCTGTCAAAAGGCATTAGATGACCTGAAGCAGGCCATGTGCACTGCTCCCATTCTGCAAAGTCCTGACTATTCCAAACAATTCATTGTTCAAACTGATGCATCTGAGTTGGGGTAGGGGCTGTGTTATCACAACTGAATGAAGAGGGTCAGGATCAGCCAGTAGCTTTTATTAGCAGAAGGCTGACCCCCAGAGAGAAACGTTGGTCAGCTATTGAGAGGGAAGCCTTTGCTGTGGTTTGGCTCTGAAGAAGTTGAGGCCATACCTGTTTGGCACTCACTTCATTGTTCAGAGAGACCATAAGCCCCTCTTATGGCTAAAACAGATGAAGGGTGAAAACCCCAAACTTTTGAGGTGGTCCATTTCCCTACAGGGGATGGACTATACAGTGGAACATAGACCTGGGAGTAACCATGCCAATGCAGATGGACTCTCCAGATATTTCCACTTAGAAAATGAAGACTCAACGGGGCAAGGTTAGTCTCATCTTCTTATGTTTGGGGGGGTTGTGTAGGAAAGTAGGATCTGCTTCTTATGGTTACCCCCACTTTTTGCTTGATGTGATGCTGTTTTTGACTAGTCTGACTGGCATCCTGCTAATCAGGACCCGAGTCTATCTGCTCTCTCCATAAACTGTATGTTATGTACTTAGGTACACTCCAGATTGGATACTGGGGTACCCTTGTAAGTCCCTAGTATATGGTACCCATGTACCCAGGGCATAGGTACCCCAGAGGTCTCGCATGGGCTGCAGCATGTATTATGTCACCCATGAGAGACCATGCAACATGGAACTACAGGCCTGCCATTGCAGCCTGTGTAAGTTGGTGCATGCACCACTTACTAAAGATATAGGTTTACTATATCTAGGAGTCACTACACTTAAAACCTATAAGTCACCCCTACAGCAGGCCATTAAAATCCTGAGGGCAGGGTGCTTGGTTCTAAGTGAGAGGGTACCCCTGCATGAGCAGGACACCCCTGCAGCCTACGGGGTCCATTCTCCCGGGTGTCAGTGAAGTAGTATCTGCTTTTTATGAATGCCCCCGCTTTTTGCTGATATAACACTGTTTTTGGCCTAGTCTGACTGGAATCCTGCTATCCAGGTATGGTTACTACCAATGCAGATGGACTCTCCAGACATTTCCACTTAGAACATGAAGACTCAACTGGTCAAGGTTAGTTTAATGTCCTTACGTTTGGGGGGGTTGTGTAGGAAAGTAGTATCCGCTTCTTTTGGTTACCACCACCTTTTGCTGATATCACACTGTTTTTGGCCCAGTCTGACTGGGATCCTGCTATCCAGGACCCCAGTCTATCTTCTTTCTCCCTTAAATTGATATGCATGTACATTAGATACACTCCAGATTGGATACTGGGGTACCCTTATCAGTCCCTAGCATATGGTACACCATGTACCCAGGGCATAGGTACCCCAGAGGCCTCCCATGGGCTGAAGCATGTATTATGCCACCCTAAGAGGCCATTCAAATTAATACGACCAGCCTGCTACTGCAGACTGTGTAAGCTGGTGCTTGCCCCACTTACTTAAGATATAGGTTCACTATATCTATCTAAATCACTACACTTAAATACCTATCAGTCACCCCTATGGCAGGCCTTAACAATCCTGAAGGCAGGGTGCTGGGTTTTACATAAGAGGGTGCCCCTGCATGAGCAGAGCCCCTCTGCAGCCTTCGGAGACCATTCTCCGGGGTTGTCTGTGATGCAGCCAGACATATATGTTTAAGTGCATTATTATAACCTCGTTGTAAATGCTAACTTTAAAACGGCTGCTTAGAAACATGTCGTGTTTGGTGTCAAACACCTTGGAATCATACCTCCACACCAGTAGCTGGTGTGGGAGGTATGATTCCACCCTTCTAGAGGGACATCCGTGGGTCACCGGTCTACCCGGTACCAGCTTTCTCGACCTGGGCAGTACAAAATGGATGCTGCCAGCCACAGACACGATTCTGCTCTCCTGCTGCTGAGCCAAGCTCAAGCAGAGGAAGGCATGACAATAGGCATCCTGTCACAGGGAGGTGTGACCACCTCCCAGACCGGATTTAGTGTATTGGGGCTGGGTGGGTGCACTCTGTGAGTGCCAGAAAGTCTGCACTGGGGGCATATTTGGTGTCCCTGTGCATAGTCCAGCTCAAACCAGTTCTGGGAGCCATTTGCTCCTGCTCTGGCGTGAAACTGGACAAAGGACATGGGTGTAGCCACCCCTCTGTCCTGCCCCTCCCATAGGAGGGTCCACAGAATCTTTCCACCCCTTCCCATGGGTATATAGTGGGTTACCTGACTACAGGCCTTTAGATTTTACCTGGACAAGATTCTGCTAAGAAGAAACCAAGTACTTCAACTGCCTGCATGACGCTGGTCGACTGAAGAATCTCCCTTGAAGTAAAGGAGTTATTCCCCTGCAAAAGCAGGCACCTTAACGCATCTGACTGGTTTGCTTCTCCCAAGCTCCTGATGACTCCGAAGATTTCAGCCACGCAAGAGGTGGGTTCCTGAAGGTCCTCGAGGTTGATCTGCCCTCTCAGCTATTCTGAGACCAGTATCCCTCATGGGGACCGTGCAACCTGAACCCCTGGTCATTGTGTACTTTTGCAGTTGCATATGCTTAGTGACTATTCCTGAGCCTGTGCTTTGGACTCTGTGTAGTCCCCACCCCGAGCAGCATTTGCACCGAAGATCTCGAGCCTCCACTCCACGAGTGTCCTATGGGCTGGTTCTTTTCAGACTTGCTTGAGGTCTCCTCATGATCCCTGTTCCGTTGGCCTGTGGGTCCTGGCGAGGGTCACCTTGCTAATTCTTGGGCTTACCTGGTTTCTCCAGACATTCCCTGACTCCCCATTGCTTGGAGAGTTCCCTGGACCTTGCTGGCCCACATCATAACCTGTTTCCTCTGATCATGTTTGTTGCATTTGCCAAGGCTTGTTGGTGCTCCAGCACAACATTGGCCCCTCAGCTCTCGACATCCTTTGTGGGACAGCTCACCTCCGGACTCTGGTCATCCTCGACGTCCCCTGGTCCCCATGGCTGCAGAGACAAACAACCCTACTTCACTCCTGAAGCACCCGACATACGTGGGCATTCGACTACCGAGCCCCTGGTCACCTGAAGTGACCCAGACACTCTCCCCTCTACATATAGGTTCCTCTCACCTCGAGTCCAGGCTTGGATTCCACCAGACATTCTTCACCCTCCTGGCAGCCGGACTTCTTTGCAGCTCTCCATTGAAAACGACGAAGGTTTCCGACACCACTTGACCCCTGTGCACCCAGCTCCTCTGGGATAGG
The DNA here is from genome assembly GCA_963921515.1 of Calotriton arnoldi. Lineage (NCBI taxonomy): Eukaryota > Metazoa > Chordata > Amphibia > Caudata > Salamandridae > Calotriton > Calotriton arnoldi. Next base: position 453,280 of record CAWUFW010000708.1, read on the forward strand.
TAACACGGGTACTTCAGTACTCAAAGGTGGGTTGGCCTTAGAACCTCCTAAGTTCCAAAGGGTTTGCTCGAAGTCCTCTTAGAAGTGTCCTTAACTTATAAATTTCCAACCGCGACTTTCCCATAGAGTTGTACGGAGCACGCGTCTGTGTTTCCACACTGCACCCGTCCTCCGTGGGCTCCCTGTGTCACTCCTCTGGTTGGTTCCTTGGGGTCCCAGCGATTCTACATGCTCTAGGCACTGTGTCTAATGAATTCGTTGTTGTTATACCATTTTTTTTGTATATGGTTCGGTCTCCCCCTGGAGCCCGCTGTGTATTGTGCTATTTACGACTGTTCCAGCGATTCAGTATTGTGTGCTTTGTGCCCTAGTCTCACCTAGAGACTAGTAGAGAGTGTTATATTAATAAATACATATTTCTATGTAAACACTGTGTGGTTCTCCTTTCATTTAATCATTTAGGAGGTGATATTCTGGTAAAACAAGCGGCTTTACATTCCTTCAAGATAAAGCCTGAAGGCTGCTCTCCATAGCTACCACTAGGATAGCTTTCAATAAAGGTTATCTTTGACCTCAGACATCATAAGGGTTGTGTGGCCTGGTACAAGGTGCCCACTTTAATCAGTGGACAGCATATACCAACTCACCTTCTCACAGAGGGGCATTATGTGACCACATGATGACCATCTCGAAAACTGCTGCAACTAACCCTATCGTATTTGGTGTCAAACATGTTGGAATCATACCCCCACACCGGTAACTGGTGTGGAAAGTATGATTCCACCCATCAGAAGCACCCTTCGTGGGGCTCCTGGTGGTCCCGGCACCAGCCTTCTAGTCCCAGACAGCACAAAATGGTTGCTGCCGACCAGAGACACATTTCTGCCCTCCTGCTGCTGAGCCAAGCTCGACAGGCAGGACAATAGGCATCCTGTCACAGGGAGGTGAGACCACCTCGCAGACAGGATTTAGTGTATTAGGGCTAGATGGGTGCGCTTGCCAGTGCCTGAAAATCTGCATGAGGGGCACATTTGGTGTACCTGTGTATAGTCCAGTTCAAACAAGTCCTGGGAGCCGTTGGATCCTGTTTTGGCGTGAAACTGGACAAAGGACATGGGAGTAACCTCCCCACTGTCCAGACCCTCCCCTGGGAGGGTCCCCTGAATCTGTCCAACCCTCTCCCATGGGTACAAAAGGGCTTACCTGGTTGTAGGACTTTAGATTCGTCGTGGACAAGATTCAGAACTGAAACCACTGCACTTCGACCGTCTGGGCACTCTGGACTTCGCTGGACTTCGTTTGGGCCGGACTGTCTCCCTCTCAGTCTGCTGCATTGTCTGTGCCTGTGCACCATACAGGATCCATGCAGGACCTGTGGAGCAGCAAAGACAACTGAAGATAATCTCCCTTGGAATGAAGGAGTCACTCCCCAGCATTCGCAGGCACCACCACACTGCTGACCGGTCTGCTGATCCCATGCTCCTACGGACTCCGAAGGGTCCAGCAAAACAAGAGGAGGGTTTCTACGTCCCTTGAGGCCCGAGCTGCCCTCTCACTGAGTTTGAGGCCAGTATCCCTCGTGGGGGCTGCAATACCCAAACCCCTGTGCACTGCTTGTATTTGCAAGTGCATGTGCTTGTTGGTGATTCCTTGACAAGTGCATTGGGCTCCGGGTAGCCTCAACCTCTGGCAACTTTTCCTACAAAGATCTTCAACCATCTCGCACCAACTGCTCTTTGGCCTTTTGTTTTGTGAAGCTGCTTGACGTTTTAAGTTAAAAGTTTAATTTACTTGCATAGTTAATTAAAGCCGTTGCAATACAAAATAGCTTCATTAAAACCAAATATACATATAAAATTTCATACTTCATATATCTTGTGTTAGACTTGGCACCTTGGCGTGGGTCTCCCTTCCATTTTTTGCTGTTGCCTCATGTGTTTTTTGCTGGTTAAAGATGCTTTGGGCACTGTGTCACTGCTGTCCAGTGCCACAGTGCAAGTGCTCCCTATGGTAAATTGATGTATGGATTAGTGACTCCATTATTGGCTGATTTGATTTACTTGTCAGACCCTAGTACAGTGCACTGAGTGTGCCAGGGCTTGTAAATCAAATGCTGCTAGTGGGCTTGCAGCACTGGTTGTGCCATCCACAGAAGCAGCCTGTAAAATGTGTCTCAGGTCTGCCATTGCAGAGCCTGTGTGCAGTCTGGTACTGCCCTGCTGACTGGGCAAGTGCACCCACTTGCCAGTCCCTAAACCTTCCCATTTCTGCATATTAGTCACCCCTATGGTAGGCCCAATGGCAGGGTGCATTGTATGTAAAAGGTAGGACATGCCCTGATGTGTGTGGCATGTCCTAATAGTGAATTACAGCCATTTTCGTTTTTCACTATTGCAAGGCTACCTGTTCCCCATAGGCCAAAATGGGCAGTTTGATTATTACATCTTATAATCCTAACTGACCCAGGGAACTAGGTAGAAATTCGAGTTTAGGTTGCCTGAACTCAGAATGATAAAATGCATCTTTTAGTGAAGTTGGTTTTAACATTCTGTGTTTGAAAATACCACTTTTAGGAAGTAGGTATTTTCTTGTCTAAGCATCCAAGCCTGCCTCTGCTAGGTTGTGTATTCCTTGTCTGGAGGTTGAGTGACAGGGGCTGGGGGATTCCAGGAGACAGGGTGAGTCAGCACAGGGCTGAATAGAGAGATCTGCATGTAGATGGGGGGAGGAGTTGCACCTGGGACCTGAATAGGGCTGTGCCTTCCCTCCACAATGCTGGCTCCACCTCCTGTGGTGCGTCTGATGTCCCTGGCCTGCACTGTGAAAGGAAAGAAGGAGTCTTGTCAACAAAGTGCTCCAGGACTGACCAGAACCGGTTTGGACTAGGCAAAGGCCTCTCTGCCTTCAGAGAACAAAGAGAATATGAGTATAAATACTGGGGCCCAGACCCCAAGACTTTAGATCACTTTTGGAAAACAAGAAGAACCTTTGCTGAGGAGAGGAACCAGAGAAACTGAGGAGGAGACTATCCCTCAGCGTGAGGGATTGGCCTGCAGTGGTTGCCTGACTGCCAAAGAAAGGAGAAAGGACTTTGTGCTACTTTCATTCAACTTGTGAAGGATCTCCAAGGGCTTGAGATAGAGCTTGCCTCCTGCTGAAGTCTCAGGGACAACAGACTTCACCCACCAGCTCCCCAAGAGTTCTTTTGAAGTGCCTGCTGTTGTGTTGGGCCTTCTGAGGGACTGCGTGTCGCAAGGAGCTGGAAGCGCGACTCACGAAGAAGAAGCGTGTCGCAGCCGCTGTCATCGCATCACTGAAGAAGGGTGTCGCCGCTGCCGCTGTCGCTTTGCAGAAGTGCCTCGCATCGCCGGAGAAGAGTGTCGCCGTCGCATCAGACGCCGTCGCATCATCGGAGAAGCGTGTCGCTGCCGCAGCCGCTGTTATCGCATCACTGAAGAACGGTGTCGCCGCTGCAGCTATCGCATCGCATCGCCGAAGCGCCTCACATCACCGGAGAAGAGGTTCGCCGTCGCATCAGACGCCGTCGCATCACCGGAGAAGCGTGTCGCAGGGCCTGTCGCGGCTCAGAAGAATCGTTGTCACCGCACGACCGTCGGGCGTGCACGCATCGTGTCGCATCAAGGAGAAGACGCCATTTTGTTTCATTGCACCGGATGTTCATTGCATCACGGCGCTGCTGGTCGCATCGCCACGGAAGCGCAGTAAGAAACCGACGCATCACCTCCCCACGCCGAGAAGAACCGACACATCCCCTATGCATCAGTAGGGACCCGACGCATCACCGTTCTTGCGTGTAAGGAACCGACGCATCACCTTCCCTGCACCACTTTCGTTGTATAGCGTTACGCATCCAAAGGTACATTGAACTCAAAGTGTCGCATTTTACATCTCAAGAGAACTAAGCTAATTCTACCATTTTTGAAGTACAGTATTGTGGATTTTTGTCGTTTATGGTCTTGTGTTAAGTCTATATAAAAATACTTATTTTTATACTACAACTTGTGTGGTGTCCATCTGTAGTGTTATCACTGGATTACTGTATGTGTTCACAAATGCTTTACACACTGCCTCTGAGATAAGCCTGTCTGCTCGTGCCAAGCTACCAAGGGGGTGAGCAGGGGTTATTTTAGGAGTGTACCCCCTTACCCTGACTAGACGCAAGGGTCCCTATTTGGTTAAAGGTACCTACCTCTGCCAACTAGAGACCCCCAAATCTAACATTGGTGGCAGCGGTGAGGATTCTGGACTTGCATTTGTGACTCATATACAGTGATTGGTGAACACTACTAGTGAGTGCAGACCAAAATGCGACCACATACTTTTGGTAGATTGTTTTTCCTGGGATTTTCTATTTTTTCCAAGAACTGCCAAGTTTAGCCACCATGAGTAAAACAGCATCCATCGCATCTGTTGATTTTGATTGGGAAGAGGAGAAACTAGAAAGCTACAACGTGAGACAGCTAAAGCACTTCTGCAGGAAAATTAAAGTTGCTATGACCGGGCTCACCAAGAAGGATGAGTTCCAAAAGGCGCTGAGGGCCTGGGTGGAAGCAAGGAGCACCCCTGAGCATGTGGAAGGGGCTGAGGATGCAGATGAGCAGCTGGATGGGCCATTGGGTCCAGGAGGGAGGAGAGCACCTTCCCCCGCAGGTAGCAGTGTTTCTGCCAAGGGTCTGTCCCCAGAAGAGCTGGAGGACAGAGAGAAAAGCAGGATGCACAAAATGGAGCTGACCAAGCTCAAGATGGGTGGGGAGTTGGAGAATAGGAAATTGGCCCTAGAGGAAAAGAGGATGCAATTGGAGCATGAGAGAAGTTTGAGAGAGTTGGAGTTAAAAGCTAGGAGCTTAGAGATTACTCCCTCTGGTGGCAGCACACCATCCATGCCTGTTGAAGCCAGGGTGTATAGACCTAAGGATGTGGTTAAAGAATTTTATAAGAATGATGACATTGGGCAGTGGTTCAAGGCCTATGAGGTAGCCATGTCCTCCCACCGGGTCCCTGAGAAGGATTGGGGAGCGGGGTTGTGGGGGCGGTTCCTTAGTGAGGGGCAGGATACACTGCTAGACTTGCCCTCTGAAGTACACAATTCTTATAGCCACATGAAAGAAGCATTGATGTCCAGGTATGGGTTAACTCCTGAACTATATAGGCAGAGGTTCAGGAGTTGCAAGAAGATAGAGGGCAGTACCTGGGTGGAATATGTCACTTTCTTCTGCAGAGCATTGGATGGTTGGGTGAAGGGTAGCAAAGTGAATGATTTTGAGGCGCTCTTTGATTTAATTGCATGGGAGCACTTGTCAAGTAATTGTTTTCCAGAGCAACGCCAGCACCTGATTGATAGCAGGCTGACTAACCCTAGGAAGCTTGCTGAGGAGGCGGACCGCTGGGTGAGCACCCGGGTCCACAAGGGTCACGTGGGAGACTCAGCCAAGAGTGGGCAGGGTCCCCAGCAGAAGAGTGGGGGGGACAAGGGTAAACAGAGGGAGTTCCCGAAAGGGCCCCAAAGTAATTCCCAAGGGAACCGAGGGAAAGGTTCCCAGCCTCCCCCTGAGAAGAAGCAAGGGGCCCCGACAGGTAGACCTGTTCCCAGGGGACCTCTGAGGTGCTTCACATGTGGTGAAGTGGGCCATAAATCTGTTGATCCCCGGTGCCCACAGTTTGGAAAGACAGCACCCACTGGTGCTCCACCCCGGCAGATGGCGAGTGTAGCCCTGGGGGAGGAGATGGGTGTCCAAGGTGGGTGGGGTCCCGCATAGATGTCCCTTGTCTCTTTAGGAGACTGTGAGGTGGTCCCCAGGACCCAACTGCCTGATAACACTAAAAAGTACAGGCAGTGGGTGACCATCAATGGCCATAGAGTGGAGGCTCTTCGAGACACAGGAGCCAGTGTGACAGCTGTCAAGTGTCACCTGGTGTCTGAAGAGCAGGTTGTCCCCAATGCATTTTACCCAGTTGTTGCCGCTGACAACACAGAGAGCCACTGCAAGGTGGCTCAGGTTCCCTTTGAGTGGGGGGTTTCTGGTACTCTTCAAGTAGCTGTGAGGCCAGCCATGCCTGTTGACTGTTTGTTGGGGAATGATTTGGAGAGCTCACCTTGGGCGAAGGTGGAGCGAAGAGCTCATTTGGAGATGTTGGGTCTGCCTGACTGGGCGTGTGTAACCACCCGGTCCATGGCAGCCAGTAAGGGTGTTCAAGAGGACCTGGAGCCTGAGAGGGAGGCCCGGGTGCCTGCCTTAAAGAGAAGAGGCAGGGGGTGCGGGAAACCGGCCCCCGAAGTTCCCACGGTCCAGGAGGAGGCAGACCTTGAGGGGGATGCCCTGGAGTCTACAGGGGAACAGGTAGCTGAACTGTGGGACCTGCCTGAGCTGACCCATTTGCAGCAGGAAGGAGGACCCTCCAGGGAAGAGTTCTGTGAGGAGCAGAACAAGTGCCCTTCTCTTGTGGGTTTGCGGCAGCAGGCTGCAAACCAGACAGCAGGTGATCAGTCTGGATCACATTGGATCTACTGGGAGAATAGTCTCCTGTATAGTGAGCCTAAGGTTGCTGAGCCTGGCTCAGCCCGTGTGCTGGTGGTACCCCAGCGCTTCAGAGCCTTCCTACTGGGGCTGGCTCATGATGTGCCGTTAGCAGGACATTTGGGGCAGGACAAGACCTTTGAGAGGCTTGTCACCCACTTTTATTGGCCCCAAAGGGCAACATTTCAGACACTCATTGCAGGACCTGTCAGACTTGCCAGGCAAGTGGAAAGAGTGGGAGGAAGCAGAAGGCTCCTCTCCAGCCATTCCCTGTGGACAGCACCCCCTTTGAACGGATGGGTATTGACATTGTGGGGCCACTGGACCCCAAGACAGCCATGGGCAACAGGTTCATCCTGGTCTTGGTGGACCATGCCACCCGGTACCCGGAAGCCATACCTCTGAGGACAGTGACGGCCCCCGTGGTGGGACGGGCACTGATGGGAATTTTCTCCGGAGTGGGATTACCTAGAGAGGTAGTGTCTGACCGAGGTACAAACTTCATTTCCAAGTTTATGAAGTCTCTGTGGCAGGAGTGTGGGGTAACCTACAAGTTTACCACTCCTTACCACCCCCAAGGAAATGGGTTGGTTGAGAGATTCAACCGAACCCTAAAAGGCATGATTATGGGTCTTGAGGAACCTATGAGGCGTAAGTGGGACGTCCTCTTACCATACCTGCTCTTTGCATACCGTGAGGTGCCACAGAAATCTCTAGGGTTCAGTCCCTTTGAGCTTCTCTATGGTCACCCAGTCAGAGGACCTCTGAGTCTGGTCAAGGAAGGCTGGGAGCAATCTCCCAGGAAACCTCCCCAGGATGTATATAGCTACATGCTGGCCTTCAGGAACCAGACTAGGTGTTTCAGGCAACTCGCTGAGGCGAATCTGGAAGCCAGCCAGGAGGAGATGAAGCGGTGGTACGACCAGAATGCCACTCTGGTGGAGCTTCAGCCTGGTCAGAAAGTGTGGGTCATGGCCCCAGTGGAGCCCTGCGTGCTCCAGGATAAGTGGACCGGACCATTTGAGGTGGTGGTGCGCAAGAGTCCTGTTACCTACTTGGTGGACTTGCGGTCTCCCAGGAACCCCTTGCGGGTCCTGCATGTCAACCGCCTGAAGCCCCACTTGGAGAGGTCCGAAGTGGGCATGCTCTTAGCGACAGATGCTGGAATGGAGGAGGAGACTGAGCCTCTTCCTGACCTCCTGTCGGCGACAGAGCGAGACGGGTCAATCAATCAATCAATCAATCATGTCACTTATAAAGCGCACTACATACCCGCGAGGGTCTCAAGGCGCTGGGGGAAGAGGGGGGTGGTGCTGCTACTGATCGAAGAGCCAGGTCTTGAGGAGTCTTCTGAAGGCCAGTAGGTCTTGGGTCTGTCGGAGGTTGGTGGGGAGGGTGTTCCAGGTCTTGGCGGCGAGGTGGGAGAAGGATCTGCCGCCGGCGGTCGTTTTCCGGATGCGGGGGACTGTGGCGAGGGCGAGGCTGGTCGAGCGGAGCTGGCGGGTGGGGTGTAGAAGCTGAGTCGTCTGTTGAGATAGGCTGGTCCGGAGTTGTGGAGTGCTTTGTGTGCGTGGGTGAGGAGCTTGAAGGTTATCCTCTTGTTGACAGGGAGCCAGTGCAGGTCTCTCAGGTGGGGTGTGATGTGGCTGCGTCGGGGGATGTCGAGGATAAGACGTGCAGAGGCGTTCTGGATGCGTTGCAGCCGTCTCAGGAGCTTAGCCGTCGTTGCTGCGTAGAGGGCGTTTCCGTAGTCCAGCCTGCTGGTGACGAGGGCCTGGGTGACTGTTTTTCTTGTTTCGGTGGGGATCCACTTGAAGATCCTGCGGAGCATTCGGAGGATGTTGAAGCAGGATGAGGAAACGGCGTTGACATGCTTAGTCATGGAGAGGGTGGGGTCGAGGATGACCCCTAGGTTGCGTACGTGGTCGGTGGGTGGCGGGGCTGTTCCCAGTGATGTTGGCCACCAGGAGTCGTCCCAGGCTGAAGGGTTGGAACCAAGGATGAGGACCTCCGTCTTGTCCGAGTTCAGCTTCAGGCGGCTGGTCCTCATCCATTCGGCGACGGCCTTCATTCCTTCGTGGAGGTGGGCTTTGGCGGTGTGAGGGTCTTTGGTGAGGGAGAGGATCAGCTGGGTGTCGTCGGCGTAGGAGATGATGTTGAGGTTAGTGCTGTCGGGCGACGTGGGCGAGGGGTGCCATGTAGATGTTGAACAGCGTTGGGCTGAGGGAGGAGCCTTGGGGTACGCCGCAGATGATCTTGGTGGCCTTGGATCGGAAGGGGGCGAGGCGGACGCTTTGTGTTCTGCCGGAAAGGAAGGATGTGGTCCAGTCCAGGGCCTTCTCTTGGATCCCGGCGTCGTGAAGGCGTGTTCGTAGTGTGTGGTGGCAGACCGTGTCGAAGGCGGCTGATAGGTCCAGGAGGATGAGGGCTGCTGTTTCTCCGTTGTCTAGCAGGGTCCTGATGTCATCGGTGGCGGCGATGAGGGCGGTTTCGGTGCTGTGGTTGCTGCGGAAGCCGGACTGGGAAGGGTCCAGGATGTTGTTCTCCTCGAGGTAGCGGGTCAGTTGTTTGTTGACGATTTTCTCGGTGACCTTCGCGGGGAACGGGAGCAGAGAGATGGGTCGGAAGTTCTTGAGGTCCTTGGGGTCTACCTTGGGTTTCTTGAGAAAGGCGGTGATCTCGGCGTGCTTCCAGCTTTCCGGGAAGGTTGCTGTCTCGAAGGAGATGTTGATTATTTTCCGGAGATGGGGCGCGATGGCTGTACTGGCTTTGTTGAAGATGTGGTGAGGGCACGGGTCTAGCGGTGAACCGGAGTGGATGGTGTTCATGATCTCGCTGGTGTCCTCGTCGTTGATGTTGGTCCAGGAGAGCAGGCGGTTGGTGGTTGTGGGGGCAGTGGTCTCGGTGGTTGCCGGGGCGGTCGTGGTGTTGAAGCTGTCGTGGATGTCGGCGATTTTGCGGTGGAAGAAGGTGGCCAGTGAGTCGCACAGGTCTCGCGACGGCTGGGTCAGTGGATGGGGTGAACCTCTGTTCCACCCTGACCCCTGAGCAACAGAATGACTGTCACCAGTTGCTGGGACAGTTTTCTGATCTGTTCTCCCTGATTCCCAGTGTCACTGATTGGTGCGTCCATGATGTGGACACTGGAGACAGTCCTCCTGTTAAGCACAAAACTTACAGGGTAACTGACAGGGTGAGAGTTTGCATCAAGGAGAAGGTCTCCAAGATGCTTGCGTTAGGGGTGATTGAGTCCTCTAACAGTCCTTGGGCCAGCCCAGTGGTCTTGGTCCCAAACGCTGCCGCACCGGGTGCCACACCAGAACTCCGGTTCTGTGTGGACTACCGAGGGCTCAATTCAGTCACGAGGACTGACGCGCACCCCATCCCCAGAGTTGATGAGCTCATCGATCGGTTAGGGGCTGCCCGGTACCTCAGCACGTTTGATCTAATGTCTGGGTACTGGCAGATCGCCTTGACTGATGGGGCAAGAGAGAGGTCAGCATTCTTCACACCAGACGGGCACTACCAGTTCCGGGTTATGCCCTTTGGGATGAAGAATGCCCCAGCCACCTTTCAGAGGTTGGTCAACCAGGTGTTTGCTGGACTGGAAGAGTTCAGTGCCGCCTACCTGGATGACATTGCAGTGTTCAGCACCAGTTGGGAAGAACATCTGCGCCACCTCTGGGAAGTGTTGATGGCGCTGCGGAGGGCAGGCCTCACGATCAAGGCAAGTAAGTGCTAGATCGGGCAGGGTTCCGTGGTGTACTTGGGACACCGGGTTGGGAGCGGCCAGGTGGCGCCCCTACAGCCCAAGATTGAAACCATCCTGGCTTGGGAGCCCCCCAAGACCCAGACAGAGGTGAGAGCCTTTTTAGGACTCACCGGGTATTACAGGAGGTTTGTCAAGGGGTATGGCAGCATCGTTGCCCCCTTGACAGAGCTGACTTCCAGGAAGCAGCCCAAGAGAGTGATTTGGACTGACACCTGTCAGAAAGCTTTTGAGGCCCTGAAAACTGCCATGTGCACGGCGCCTGTGCTCCTGGCACCCAACTTCTCCAAAGAGTTTATCGTTCAGACAGACGCTTCAGAGCATGGTGTGGGGGCTGTTTTGTCACAGATCAATGAGGAGGGCCTAGATCAACCCGTAGCCTTCATCAGTAGGAGGTTACTTCCACGGGAACAGAGGTGGAGTGCGATTGAGCGTGAGGCATTTGCTGTGGTCTGGGTACTGAAGAAGCTGAGACCATACCTGTTTGGGACTCACTTCTGGGTTCAGACAGACCACAGGCCCCTCAGATGGTTGATGCAGATGAGGGTGAGAATCCAAAGCTGTTGAGGTGGTCCATTTCCCTACAGGGGATGGATTTCACGGTGGAACACCGCCCTGGTACAGAGCACGCCAATACTGATGGTCTGTCCAGATTTTTCCGCCTTAGTGATGAGAACTCCCAGGAGGTAGGGTAGTTCTCCCCACATTTCAGCTGGAGGTGACACGTGTTAGACCTGGCACCTTGGCGTGGGTCTCCCTTCCATTTTTTGCTGTTGCCTCATGTGTTTTTTGCTGGTTATAGATGCTTTGGGCACTGTGCCACTGCTGTCCAGTGCCACAGTGCAAGTGCTCCCTATGGTAAATTGATGTATGGATTAGTGACTCCATGATTGGCTGATTTGATTTACTTGTCAGACCCTAGTACAGTGCACTGAGTGTGCCCAGGGCTTGTAAATCAAATGCTGCTAGTGGGCTTGCAGCACTGGTTATGCCACCCACAGAAGCAGCCTGTAAAATGTGTCTCAGGTCTGCCATTGCAGAGCCTGTGTGCAGTCTGATACTGCCCTGCTGACTGGGCAAGTGCACCCACTTGCCAGTCCCTAAACCTTCCCTTTTCTGCATATTAGTCACCCCTATGGTAGGCCCAAGGTAGGCATTGTATGTAAAAGGTAGGACATGCCCTGATGTGTGGCATGTCCTAATAGTGAATTACAGCCATTTTCGTTTTTCACTATTGCAAGGCTACCTGTTCCCCATAGGCCAGAATGGGCAGTTTGATTATTACATCTTATAATCCTAACTGACTCAGGGAACTAAGTAGAAATTCGAGTTTAGGATGCATGAACTCAGAATGATAAAATGCATCTTTTAGTGAAGTTGGTTTTAACATTCTGTGTTTGAAAATACCACTTTTAGGAAGTAGGTATTTGTTGTCTAACCATCCAAGCCTGCCTCTGCTTGGTTGTGTATTCCTTGTCTGGAGGTTGAGTGACAGGGGCTGGGGGATTCCAGGAGACAGGGTGAGTCAGCACAGGGCTGAATAGAGAGATCTGCATGTAGATGGGGGGGAGGAGTTGCACCTGGGACCTGAATAGGGCTGTGCCTTCCCTCTACAATGTTGGCTCCACCACCTGTGGTGCGTCTGATGTCCATGGCCTGCACAGTGAAAGGAAAGAAGGAGTCTTGTCAACAAAGTGATCCAGGACTGACCAGAACCGGTTTGGACTAGGCAAAGGCCTCTCTGCCTTCAGAGAACAAAGAGAATATGAGTATAAATACTGGGGCCCAGACCCCAAGACTTTAGATCACTTTTGGGAAACAAGGACAACCCTTGCTGAGGAGAGAAACCAGAGAAACTGAGGAGGAGACTATCCCTAAGCGTGAGGGATTGGCCTGCAGTGGTTGCCTGACTGCCAAAGAAAGGAGAAAGGACTTTGTGCTACTTTCATTCAACTTGTGAAGGATCTCCAAGGGCTTGAGATAGAGCTTGCCTCCTGCTGAAGTCTCAGGGACAACAGACTTCACCCACCAGCTCCCCAAGAGTTCTTTTGAAGTGCCTGCTGTTGTGTTGGGCCTTCTGAGGGACTGCATGTCGCAAGGAGCTGGAAGCGCGACTCACGAAGAAGAAGCGTGTCGCCGCCGCAGCCGCTGTCGTCGCATCACTGAAGAAGGGTGTCGCCGCTGTCACTTCACCTCGCAGAAGCGCCTCACATCGCCGGAGAAGAGTGTCGCCGTCGCATCAGATGCCGTCGCATCATCGGAGAAGCGTGTCACCGCCGCAGATGCTGTTGTCGCATCACTGAAGAAGGGTGTCGCCGCTGCAGCTGTCGCATCGCATCGCCGAGGCGCCTCGCATCACCGGAGAAGAGGTTCGCCGTCGCATCAGATGCCGTCGCATTACCGGAGAAGCGTGTCGCAGGGCCTGTCGCGGCTCGGAAGAGTCGTTGAGTCGCCAGACGGCCGTCGGGCATGCACGCATCGTGTCGCATCAAGGAGAAGTCGCCATTTTGTTTAATTGTACCGGATCTTCATCGCATCACGGCCCTGCTGGTCGCATCGCCACGGAAGCGCAGTAAGAAACCGACGTATCACCTCCCCACGCCGAGAAGAACCGACGCATCCCCTACGCATCAGTAGGGACCCGACGCATCACCGTTCTTGCGTGTAAGGAACCGACGCATCACCTTCCCTGCACCACTTTCGTTGTATAGCGTTACGCATCCAAAGGTACATTGAACTCAAAGTGTCGCATTTTACATCTTAAGAGAACTAAGCTAATTCTACCATTTTTGAAGTACAGTATTTTGGATTTTTGTTGTTTATGGTCTTGTGTTAAGTCTATATAAAAATACTTATTTTTATACTACAACTTGTGTGGTGTCCATCTGTAGTGTTGTCACTGGATTACTGTATGTGTTCACAAATGCTTTACACACTGCCTCTGAGATAAGCCTGTCTGCTCGTGCCAAGCTACCAAGGGGGTGACGCAAGGGTCCCTATTTGGTCAAAGGTACCTACCTCTGCCAACTAGAGAACCCCAAATCTAACATCTTGTATTTATAATTCTTTTTAAGTCTGTGTTGTAATCAACCAAGTGAATATACAAGTTTCCTAACCATATTATTTTTGATTTTGCACATATCATTTATAGGTTAAGGTACTTAATTCCAGTCCATACTTCTCTTCACTGACTATGCCAGAATTCAGTAAAAAGTACATAGAAGTGCTTTAGGCTTGAATAAAGTGCATTAGTGCCAAAAGGGAGCATCCTTTTCAAGCCTCTGTGTTAGACTTGAACCTGGTTTATAGACAACTGAAGTCGTTAGTAGCTATTGTGCTGGTATTTTCTTTTCGCGTAACCTGAGGAACTTTACTAAGCAACAGTTCAGTTGTGGTTCATTAGGAGCAAAGATACTATATTACAGTCCTTACTTCCCTTCACTAGTTATGCCCATGTTCAGTTAGAAGTGCTTTAAACTTAGATAAAGGGCATTAGTGCCAAGCAAAAAGTATATGAAAGTGTCCTCTTCAAGCCTCCTCGTAGGACTCACACTTGTTCCAGACGACTATAATGTTTAATAACTACAGTGCTGGCATTTTCTTTTTGCATAACCTCAGTAACTTTACTAAACAGTAGTTCAATTGTGGGTCATGAGGTGCAAAACATGCCAACACTGCTTGTCTCTTGGTGCGTACCCCTCGCTGATTAAATTGGCGTTTTAACAGTTGTTTCCGTTCTTGTAAAAGTTCTTTACATGAACATAGTAGATGCAGCAGATCTTCTGGCGCTGAGCCGTATAAGCGGCAGATAGAGCCCGCTTTCTCCTTTTGCCAGGGTGGAAAATGCTGTATGCAGGGTATCAAACCAAGTCTGTACTTCAGAACTTGATTTTTGTAGTTTTAGCAAAGCCCAGATTAAAGTAATTTTGAGCAGCTGGCTCTGTATTCAGAGTCATCCATCCATGAGCCCTTTTCGAGGGAAATGCCTTGTCCTCCACCCATGAGAGATGTTTGACCGTCTTCCAAACCAGTTTTTTAAACGTGGTGGTAGTTGTAGGTGTTTCCCAAAGCTGATTCGGCCCCATATTATGCAAGCTGCTTTTAAGATATTTCGCAGCAGGTGAAGCGGTATGTTGTTGTAGCTCCTTCCATAGATGTTCATTTAGAGCTCCTTGAGCCGATTTCCGCACTTTGTCCCACGTGATAATGTATGCCCCTTGTCTTGCAAAAGATTGTTTCTGTATACCAAACTCTAGCCTGATTTGCGCAGGCGAGGTATATTTGGGCAGCCCAAAAATGACCCTGTATGAAGCTGTTACTGTAGTATCAAGTATTTTAGCATCTCTTCCTCTCTGTGCCTCACTGTCATAGGTAATTGTTGGCAGTATCTTAGCACGTGCCACCTGTACCAAAGGCAGACTCAATGGTCCGTTTAATTTGATGTTTAATGCTTTTAGAGAAATTGCCAGGGCAAGGCCTTTATGCCTGATGCTGTTTTTCTGTGCCAAAAATCAGCCGCCTTTGTCTATCTTCACACCAAGATATTTATATTCCAGAGCGTCATCAATTCGAGTCTTTCCCCAGAACCAAGCTGCTGATTTTTCCCTTTTTTTACTGACCGTCATGGTTCTTGTTTTTTCCAGATTTAGTGTTAAACCATTTGCTTCAGAGAAGTCCTGTGTAACATTTACAAGATGTTGTAAGCCTACTTGCGTTTGGCTGATCAGGACTATGTCGTCCGCATATAGGAGACATGGCAGTGATAAGCCTCCTAGTTTTGGGGCGTGTGAGGTACAATTATTTAGGAGCGGGATGAGGTCAGCTAGAAATAAATTAAATAGTGTGGGTGCTAAAACATATCCTTATTTAAGCCCTTTTTCCATTGGTATACGTCTTGACAGGAGTGACCCATCGCCCAGCTTTATCTGAACCCATGTATCCGTATGCAGATTTATCAACAGGTTTAATAGGGGCTGTGGCAACCCCCAACTGTGCAATTTGGACCATAGGTTGTTGCGATATACATGGTCAAAGGCTGCCTTATAATCTATAAAACATAGGTGAAGGGGCATCTTTGCAGATTCAGCCTTATCCATAAGCATTGCCATAGTTAGTATATTTGTGGTTGCCCCAACTGATTTTGCAAATCCAGTCTGATTTAATGGGATTATGGATTTCTCGTTAGCCCATGCCTGAAGCTCCTCTAATAACATTCCAGCAAAGAATTTTGCCTCATTGTCCATTAGGGCCACTAGCCGATAGTTTTGTGGTATTGACTTTTCACCTGTCTTGTAAATTGGTGAGATAATTGATCCTCTCCTGGAGCACGGCAGAGTGTTCAACATCCTTATTTCTTTGAAGAGTGGTTCCAGTGCTTCAGCCCAAACATTTGCCTCTTGTTTATAAAGTGCTGGTGGTATTCCATTTGGGCAGGAGCCCCTTCTCTCCTTTCCTTCCCGATTTGATGTTTGATGGTACTAATTTTGCTCCTTGGTGGGTCCACTGTTGGTAGATCTCCTTCTAGTTTCCCAAGTACTGTATGGTTACTTGCAGCCCACGCATTGTCGGTTGTTCCGCCTTCTGATACATTTTGAGTTTCTTGACCCCAAGCCCTGAGTTCAGTATCTTGGTGGAAATGGGACCTAAGATAATTAACCCATACTTCCTCTGAAATGTTAGAAGAGATTCCCTTGTGGGCAGGACGGCTGAATTGATTTATAGTTCTCCAGAATCTGGCGCTGTTACCCTGTTTAATGTCGGCATGTAATTTTGACCAGAGATCGTCCTCCGCAGATCTATTTGGTCCCTTTTTTGTTTTCTCAACAGCACCTTTTGCTTCCGTAGTAGTTGTATTTTATCATTTGGCTTGCCGCGAAGTTGTCTCAGTGAACGATAGATGGAATTTTTTGTGAGCTTGATTTCTTTTTTGGCAGTTTTTGACATAGGCTTCACGCTGCTACATTTCTGTTGAATTGATGATTTAATCCTGGTTGCATATGTTGCCATAGTTGTAGTAAATTTCTCCCATTTCCCAACTTCACCTGATCCGACCCTCGATTCAAAGTGCTGTTTTGCGATTTCCAACATCCTACAATCTGCGGCTTGCATAAACTTAATTCTTTTAAGATTGATGGTAAATTCTGATCCTTGAGGAGCCAAAGACTGTTCAAACATAGGAGTGATTGTTCTAAGCTCAATTTCTTGAGGGCAGTGGTCATTATCACCTTTGTTGCCCAGCTGGAACGAAGAAATTTGATGAAACAAGTCTAGGGAGATGAAGGTTTAGTCCAGTATTGTATTTGTTCTTGTTGAGCTATGTGTTGTTGCAGGAGGATTGTCCCCAGCGGATCTTCCATTTATTGCTCTTAGGTTAAGATGTTCCAGTTCCTCCATAACTAACTGTCTGGCCTTAGTTTGTTTGCCTATTTGTGGTTTCCCTTGCAGTGGGATGTTCCAAATTGTATTTTGGAGTATCACTTCTTCACCCGAGGAGAAACCCATTAGATTGAAATTTAGATCCCCAGTCAGAATAGGGTCAGTTGTGGGCCCTTCCCCTATACATGCTTCCAAAAAATTGCAAAGTTCCTTTGCTGCCTTGGTTTTCCGTTTCGGTTGAATGTAAGCCTTAATTATCATGATGTTGGTATCCCTTGCATTTGATAATGATGATGGAGTAAGTAGGTTTACTGCCAAGGATGCTGACGATGTTGGCCCAATTTTGCGAGCTGTGAGTATGCTTGTGTTCGAGACATATATTACCAGTCCTCCTTGCATGTGACCATATTTTGCCACTTTAAGTGCACTGGTAAAAAAACGCAGTAATCCCTGCAGATGAGGGTCAGTTTGCCAAGTCTCTTGTAATGCCACGATGTCAAATGCCCTTATATAGGTGACAAAATCCAGATCTGTTAATTTGTTTGCTAGTCCATTTACATTCCATGAGCATATTCATAAAAACCCTTTTGTACTGGTCCTTCATGACGGACAGAGATATTGTCAATCTTTTTTGTTATTTATTGTTCTCGAAATCCATCTTAGATCAATTTCCCAGTTCTGTAAAGTTTTAGGGTCATGGCGGTTTCTGGGTTCTGCTAATGGAGGTTCCCTATTCATTTGACAGTGCCCCACAGCTCCTTTCAGCACCGATGTTACTAGTCTGTTTGCAATTGCCTCGTTTGCCGTTGTATTTTCTGGATTTAGCAAATCAGGGTGTCCTGGCTTGATGTATGGAGTAATGTTTATCCCCCAGTTCTTAAAAGTGTTACTTTCTAAGAGTATTTTTTGTGCAATTGTTGATGATATCCATGTTGTTTTTGTTTTTTCTCCTTCCACGGAGTCCTTGCATTTGATAAATTCTATTGAATCTAAGTCCGACGTCTTTATCTCTGTCAAGGATGGTATATGGGACAGCAGACGCAATATGTTACCTCGATTCATGATGTCGTGCCTTCCTTTGGATCTATATTCTGGTGTAAACCATAAGACACTTGTTTCCCTTCCACTTGTCCCTTGAGGGCCAGCTTTTCGATTTCTTGGGGACGGAAAGACGGCCTCATTGCATAATAGTCCTGTTACTGGCAGGTTCCCTTCTTTACTTTTCAGCTGTACGTTTTGTACTGATCCTGGCAGTTGTCCTATACTTCCTTGCCGGTTTGATCCTAGGCTAATTCGGTCTGCTTGAGGTCTTCTCGCAACTCCTGTGCCTCTGGCCTGTGGGTCCACTTGAGGGTCAACTTTGCTTTTCTTGGGCTCCCCTGGTTGCTCAAGGCTTGCTCTGACTACCCTGGCTGTGGTGAGTCTCCCGGGCCTTGCTGGTCTGAACCATGCATTTCGTTGACCTCCTGTGTGGGTTGCTGTTGCCAAGGCTTGTTGGTGGTCCCGCTGGACACCGACCCCATAGCACTCGACATCCTTCGTGTGAAAGCTTGCATCCAGCTCCTAGTAATCCTCAATGTCACCTGGTCCCCGCAGCTGCAGAGTTAAGGTCACCATCAACTATCCTGAAGCACCCGACATCGGTGGGCATTCGTCTACCGAGCCCCTGGTCACTCCCAAGTGACCCAGACTCTGTCCCCTCTGCTTTCAGGTACTCCTCAACAAGAATCCACATTTGGATTCCAACTGACACTTTTTTCCCTTCCAGCAGTGGCACTTTCTTGAAGTCCTCCATTGGATTCCACAACTGTTTACGACACCACTTCACACCTATGCACCCGGCTTCCCTGGGATAGGCAACTTGGGTACAATCAGTATCCATGGGTGGGGTGGCTCTCCAACCTTCTGTCTTCCACAGGGTTTCTTCGAAGTCCACTGGGAAGGGTCCCTAATCTTTAAAATTCCAACCGCGACTTACACATAGACTTGTACGGAGCACGAAGTCGTGTTCACACACTGCACACGTACTCCGTGGGGTCCCTGTCTACTCACCTTGGGTGGTTCCTTTGGGTCCCAGCAATTCTACGTCACCTCGACATCGTCCTGACTCGAGTCGTGGCTCTTATACCACTTTCTTAGTATATGGTTTGGTCCCCCCTTGGGGCCCACTGTGTATTAGTTCTATTTACTGTCATTTCTTTGCTAAAGTATTGTGTACTTTGTGCCTATCTCCATGTAGGAGATACTGTAACGTACTAGATAGTGCTATATAATAAATACACATTTTTATAACTACTGTGTGGTTCTCTTTTCATTTAATCGATACTATATAATTGCATTCTGGTAAAACAAGGTACTTTACACTCCTTCAAGACTAAGCCTGAAGGCTGCTCTCCACAGCTACTACTTGGATAGCTTTCTAAAGGTAGTTTGAGACCTCTTAAATCACCATAAGCGTTGTCTGGACTGGTACAAGGTGCCCACTTTAATTAGTGGACATCATATACCAGGCCAGCTTCTCACAGTGGGGATAAGGTGGATTGAAAGAGAAGTCCTCTGATGGTCCCCAAAAGCCCTTCTCTGGGGGTGAGTCCCAAGCTCCTCCTTCTGCTTGGAAGAAACCTTATTGCTTTGTTTGTTATAAGGCAGGCCACAGGAGAAAGGATTCTGATTGCCCCAAGGCCAGCAATAAGAAAAATATTCCTCCTGCTACTACAGCACCCCCCAGTGCTCCAAGTAGCAATCCCCCAAGTAGTAGTAACCCACCCAAAAGTTTAGTTGGGTTCTCATGGGGCACAGAGGTGGAAACTGGCTTAGCCAGATCCCCCCACAGGCCTCCTTAGTCTTTGATGGTGGCATGGGGTTTGCCACTTTTACTGTAGGAGCCAGTACTTTGGGCCAGTACAGACAGGAGTCTCTGATTAATGTGGCCTATAGGGACACAGGGGCGAGTGTCACCATGGTGACAGGGAACCTGGTTCCCTCCCTTCAGCTTTTACCTGAGTACAAGGAGACCAACACTGATGGTGTTAGAACAGATCATCCCATGGCCATAGTCAATCTCAGCTGGGAGGGGTCACTGGTCCTAAAAGAGTTGCAGTGTACCCAAACATGCCTGTGGATTGCCTCTTGAGCAATGATTTGGAAACTTCAGCCTGGGCTGAAGTGGAGCTGAAGGCCCATTTAGGGATGGTAGGCTTCTCTGAGAAGGTTGGTGAGCCTCTGAGGGCCCCAGTCCAACAACAGAGAAATTCAGGAGCAGTGGAGCCTGAAATAATGGCCCACTCTGCTCCACCAGAGAGCTCAAGGGAGGAAGAAAAGTCTTTCTCCCCCCAGACTTTAGGTGAGGATCAGCCTCCTCAGGGAGCTGATCCTACCTCTTGTGAAGTAACTGCCCCAGAGGAGCTCAGCCCTGTCCTGGCAGAGCCACCGAGGGCAGGGGAACCTTCCAAGGAGGTATCCAGACTGGAGCAGGTATCCTGCCCTTATCTACCCAGCCTCAGTCAGCCTAGGGCTGCAGAGGCCAGGGATGTCAGTGGACCCCTAGGGGACCACTGCCAAGAGGAATCCCCTTATCCACAGATTAAGGACCCCCAGCCTAGTAGTACTAGCCAGGTAGATAAGTCTCAGCAATCTGAGGGATCTCTCTAACCATTAGCAAATGACATCCCCCATGTGGACTTTGTTGGGCAAAGTAAAACCTGGGACAAGGCTGTTCCAAACCTTCACTGGCCCTCCACTGTTCCAACCAGAAGGGGTCAACCAAAAGCTGTAGGCAGCCAGAGGTTGACCCCTAGGGATAGGTACAAGTCAGTCATGGAGAGAAAGGCCTCAATGGTGACCAGTGCTCTGAGGAAGCTGAGGCCAACCCTGTTAGGGCCTCACTTCCCTAATCAGATACCCCACCAGGCTCTTTCTTGGCTCAAACAGGTGGCAGGTAGACACCCCAAACTTTGGAGAGGATCCAAGACCCTACAGGGGAGGAACTTCTCACAGGACCATAGGATAGGGAGTATCCATGCAAGTGCAGGACTTTCCTTACATGGCCACTTAGGAAATAAAGTCTCAACTGGGCAAA
Source organism: Calotriton arnoldi (assembly GCA_963921515.1). Taxonomy (NCBI): domain Eukaryota; kingdom Metazoa; phylum Chordata; class Amphibia; order Caudata; family Salamandridae; genus Calotriton; species Calotriton arnoldi. The sequence continues at coordinate 474,038 of CAWUFW010000708.1, forward strand.
GTTAGCCTTATCTCCTTTCGTTTGGGGGGGGGGGGCGGTGTAGGAAAGTAGGATCTGCTTCTTATGGTTACCCCCACTTTTTGCTTGATGTGATGCTGTTTTTGACTAGTCAGACTAGGATCCTGCTAATCAGGACCCCAGTCTATCTGCTTTCTCCCTCAATTGGTAAGTTCAGTACTTAGGTACATCCCAGATTGGATACTGGTGTACCCTTGTCAGTCCCTAGTATATGGTACGCATGAACCCAGGGTATAGGTACCCCAGAGGTCCCCCATGGGCTGAAGCATGTATTATGCCACCCCTGAGGGACCATTCAAAATTTAACTATGGGCCTGCCAATGCAGCCTGTGTAAGTTGGTGCTTGCACCACTTACTAATGATATAGGTTTTCTATATCTTGGGTCACTGCACTTAAAACCTGTAAGTCACCCCTACAGAAGGCCTTTACAATCCTGAGGTCAGGGTGCTTGGTTTTAAGTGCGAGGGTGCCCCTGCCTGAGCGGGACACCATTGCAGCCTACTGAGTCCATTCTCCTGGGTTGTCAGTGAAACAGCGATATAATATATAGAGGTGCAGCGCGTAATTACGCGATGACCATCTCGAAAATGGCTGCAATGAATCCTATCATGTTTGGTATCAAGCATGTTGGAATCATACGTAAACGGTGTGGAAGGTATGATTCCAAGCACTGGAAGAGCCCTCCTTTAGGCTCTCAGTGTTCCCGGTACCAGCCTTCTTGACCCGGACAGCACAAAATGGTTTCTGCCGACCAGAAACACATTTCTGCCCTCCTGCTGCTGAGCCAAGCTCGAACAGAGGAAGGTGGAACAATGGGCATCCTGTCACAGGGAAGTGTGACCACCTCCAGACATGATTTAGTGTATTAGGGCTAGGTGGGTGCATTTGCCAGCACCTGAAAGTCTGCATGAGGGGCACATTTGGTGTCAATGTGCATAGTCCAGTTCAAACCAGTCTTGGGAGCCAGTGGCTCCTGCTCTGGCGCAAAACTGGATAAAGGACATGGGAGTAACCTCCCCGCTGTCCAGACCCTCTCCTGAGAGGGTCCCCTGAATCGTCCTAACCCTTTCCCTAGGATACTTAAGAGCTTACCTGGGTGTAGGTCCCTAGATTCGTTGTGGGACAAGATTCAATTTCAAGACCACTTCAACTTCTACTTTCTGGACACGCTTGACTTTGCTGGACTTCGCAAAGGGCCTGACTTTGTCTCCCTGCTCGTCTGCTGCATCGTCTATGTCCGTGCTTCAAACAGGATCCCTCCAAGGCCTGTGGAGTTTCAATAACACTTGAAGGAATCTCCCTTGAAGTGAAGGAGTCACCTACCTCCATTCGCAGGCACCTCAACACTGCTGACCAGACTGCTGATCCCAAGCTCCTGCGGACTCCAAAGGGGTCAACAACACAGGTGGTGGGTTTCTATGTCCCTCGAGGCCTGAGCTGTCCTCTCACTGAGTTTGAGGCCAGTATCCCTCGTGGGGGCTGCAATACCTGTAGCCCTGTGCACTGTGTACTTTTGCAAGTGCAAATGCTTGTTGGCAATTCTGCAACAAGTGCATTGGTCTCCAAGTAGCCCCAACCTCTGGCAATTTCTTCTACAAAGATCTTCAGCCACATCGCATTGTGTGCTCCGTGACCTGCTGCTTTGGTAAGCTGCATGAGGTCTTCCTGCGATTCCAGTGCCTTCGGCCTGTGTGTCCTGTGGAGGGTCATTTATGTCTTTTTTGGGGCTCTTCTGATTGCTCTGGGCCTTCCCTGACTCCCCTGCTTTTGTTAAGTCTCCTGGACCTTGCTGGTCCCATCTTTGCACCTTCTTGACTTCCTGCGTGGGCTGCATTTTCCAAGGCTTGTTGGTACTCCTGCCAGACACCGACCCCACAGCACTCGATATCCTTCGTGGGACAGCTCGTATCTGGCACCTGGTTGTCCTCAGCATCGCCGGGTCCCCACTGCTTTCGAGTCAAGGTCATCAACATCTTTCCTGAAGCACCCGACATCGGAGGGCATTCGAATACCGAGCCCCTGGTCACTACTAAGTGACCCAGACTCTGTCCTCTTCTGCTTTCAGGTACTCATCAAGAATGGATTCCTACGGCCACTTTCTCCTCTTCCAGCAGCTGCACTTTCCTGAAGTCCTATATTGGGTTCGATTGCAGTTTCCGACACCACTTAACCCCTATGCACACGCCTTTGCTGGTGTAGGTAACGTGAGTACTAGGGTATCCACAGGTGGGGTGGCTCTCCAACTTGCTGTTTTCCACAGGGTTTCTTCAGGATCCACTGGGAAGGGTCCTTAATTTTTAAAAATCCAAACGCGACTTACACGTAGAGTTGTACGGAGCCCGCGGTCATGTTCCCACACTGTACGCGTCCTCCGTGGGGTCCCTAGCTACTTACCATGGGTGGCTCCTTGGGTCCCCAGCGATTCTACAGCCTCTCAACATTGTCCTGAAAGTCGTGGTCATTATACCACTTTATTAGTATATGGTTTGGCTCCCCCTGGAGCCCACTGTGTATTAGTGCTATTTACTGTGATTTCTTTGCTAATGTACTTTGTGCTTTGTGTTATCTCCGTGTGGGAGATACTCTAACGTATTAGAGAGTGTTATATCATAAATACATATTTTTATAAATACTTTGTGTGGTTTTTTTTCATTTAATCTATTCTATAAGATTGCATTCTGGTAAAACAAGCTGCTTTACACTCCTTCAAATCTAAGCCTGAAGGCTGCTCTCCACAGCTACCACTTAGAGAGCTAAGGTTGTCTAAGACCTCTCAAATCACTGTAAGGGTTGTCTGGACTGGTGCAAGGTACCCACTTATATTAGTGGACATCATATACCAGGCCAGCTTCTCACAGTGAGTCACCTGGACCTTGCTGGTCCCGACACTGCGCCTTCTTCACTTTCCCCATTGTTTTCAGTTGCCAAGGCGTGTTGGTGCTCCCAACAGACACCGACCCCTCAACTCTCCACATCCGACGTGGGACACTTCATGAACAGCTCCTGGTCTTCCACAGCGTTGCCTGGTCATTACAGCTGCAGTTCCAAGGTCACCGTCATCTCCTGCAACAGCTGAAATTGGTGTGCATTCGTCTTCCAGACCTCCTGGTCACTCCTGAGTGACATAGACTCTGCCCCCTCTGCTTGCAGGTACTCCTCACCCTCAATTCACCTTTGGATTCCACCGGACACTTCCACCTTCCCCAGCAGCGGCATCTTCCTAAAGTCGTCCATTGGGTTTGACAGCGGTTTCTGACAGCACTTCACACCTATGCACCTGGCTTCCTGGTGTAGGTAGCATGGGTACTAGAGTATCCACGGATGGGGTGGCTCTCCAACCTTCTGTCTTCCACGGGGTTTCGTCAGGGTCCACGGGGAAGGGTCCTCCTTCTTTAAAATTGCAACCGCGACTTACCCGTTGACTTATAGATAGATCGCGGTCGTGTTCCCTCACTACAAACAACCTCTGAGGAGTTCCTAGATACTCACCTTGGGTGGTTCCTTGGGTCCCCAGCACTTCTACGTCCTCTGGGTAGTGTCTTGACTCGAGTCGTGGTTCGCATAAAACTATTTTAGTGTATGGTTTGGTCCCCCCCTGGGGTCTACTGTGTATTCCGTGCCACTTACGTGTTTCTATTGCAAAGTATTGTGTGCATTGTGAATATCTCTAGGTAGGCGATATCTGTGTGTGTTAGTGTGTGTCTATAATAAATACATATTTTCATAAATACACTGTGTGGCTCTTTTTCACTTAATAGATACCTATAAGATTACGTTCTGGTAAAACAAGCTGCTTTACACTCCTTCTGGACTAAGCCTGAAGGCTGCTCTCCACGGCTACCACTTAGAGAGCTTTCTTAGGTTGTCTAAGTACACTAAATTCATCATAAGGGTTGTCTGGATTAGTTCCAGGTATCTACTTACATAATTGTACATCATATACTAAGCCAGCCTCTCACAAATGTCATCAGAGGTAATTACTGACTTTGATGCTGGAATGAGTTGATTTAAGTTAAAGTAATTTGCTTACTATCTCATGGAGGGAAGCTCATTTAACCTGTTTCCCTTCATTCTGTATGTGGGACTCTGATACTCAAGATGGACTGCTGTTGGGAATACTCCGGGTTCTTGTAACTCCATTTCACTTTTCAAAGAAGCCCCATCCTTTAAATGGTCCAGAGTACTTTCTTATTACACCTACAATTTTCCTTGCCGTCATAATTACAGATAGTAACCTAGTGCATAACTGCTGATCAGTCATCCTCCATTGTCACCTTCACCCAGGACAACTGGTCAATTGGTGCTCTGACATCATAAAGCTACAGCAATATGTCATCTGACATGAGGACCAATCAATTACCTAGTAAGCAATAGGATACATTTTCATGGTATTGAAATGGGTAGCAAGGTACACAGGATGCCCAACTGAAGACTAAGATGGTGAGATGAAAGAATTGAGGGCATTATTTGAGACTTATAAATTTATTTGAAGGTTTGGTCGATCATAATATTCTCGACTTCACTATTGCTTAACTAACAGGGATGTGCCGAAATGAAGATGTTAAAAATTTGTTAAGCATAATTTATATTATTCCCAGTAACTGTAGCACAAACCTTCCTCTCTCATAAGCTAAAAGAATTGCAGTGAGAAGGGTTGTGTGTCACTTGGTTGGCAATAAGATCTTTTTACCTATGTGCTAATAGAGGTGCTAGAGTTGCGTATAGTGTGGTAGCAAATAATGCACAGGGTGAGAGATGTATGCTAGCTTGAAAACAAAAATTGAGATTTGAATTTCTAGTGAGCTGTTGATTTTCACAATATTTTACACGCCATAGTACTGAACTATTAACACTTTATAAAAAAATGTTTGTTGGATTGCATTACTTTGAAAATATTCAAGTCTTAATAATGGTAGATGCACTAACAGTGGACTTTTCCATCTGAAGAATATACCGAATGACCAGCAGTGGTAGTGTTGCAGAAGAGAATTTCTCCGCATTGCTGAGACAAAACAAAATTCAGCAGCATTCTTCATACCTTTATCAATTCATATTGTAAGTCAAACTCACATTTATTAATTTGGCTCATCATTAAAAGAATTCCATAGCATCTGAAGGACCTCAGTACAGTGTAGTGGGATCTTCCACATAAATATAATTTCTATCGAGATGGCAGTATTATGGATGACATTATATTGCTCATCATACCGAATCAAAGACTTTGTCTGTCGCCAAGGCTGACAAACTCTGGTTTAGATACTTGGGCTAGCAATATGTCGTCAGAGGAAATTACTGACTTTGAGGCTGGAATGAGTTGCTTTAAGTCAGAGAGATTGACTTACTTTCTCATGGAGGGAAGCTCATTTAACCTTTTTTCTTGCACTCTGTATATGTGACTGTGATACCCAGGATGTTCCAAAGGAGCCCAATGCTATCAATGGTTCAGAGTACTTTCCTATTACATCTCCTATTTGCCTTGCCATCATAATTTTAGATAGTAATCTAGTGCATAATTGCTGATGTGTCATCCTCCAGTGTCACCTTCACACTAGACAATTGGTCAATTGTTGCCCTAACATCATAAAGCTACAGCATGATATCATCTGACATGAGGGCCAATCAATTGACTAGCAAGCAATAGGATACATTTATCATTGTATTGAAATGGCTAGCAGGGTAGACAGAATGCCAAGCTTAAGACTAAGATGGTGAGATGAGGGGCGTGGCCAGCAAGATGGCAGGCTAGACGTATTCGTGGGGAGCTCCTGACATGCCCTGTGTTATCCTACATTAAACCTATGCCCCTGAACACTAATGACCTTTATGAATGCTGGTGATACATCACTGATGTATAGTGTATCGAATAGGCTGGCGCATATCTGAGGGGTTTACTGCTGGGAGGAATCGATGTCCTGGCAGAGAGCAGTGTTCCACAGACATGGCGGTGGCCTGAACTAAAGGTGCCACGCAGAGACTACTCACCAGTGAATTGCACGGAGGGGCTTGTGAGGCTGGGGATCAACACTGCTTCTGCCCTGCATTACCCAGTGGACAGAGTGCTTGTCCCTCCTTGCCCTTCTGTGCGGGATTCAACCTGCGGACTGTTGGCCTGGTGCAGTGGAGGTGGGAGCTGCTGGGGCCTCCGATATCCGAGGGGCAGCTGGAGCGGGAATCGCAACCCGCGTACTTCGTCCCGACAGTGCTCAATACTGACTGGATGCTGCTTAGATGGGGAGTGCCAATAGGGGCAAAGTATCCGCCCTATGCCCCTGCACTGCTACGAGCTGGACCCCTGGTAGACGAAGTGACAGACTCTGCGCAACTTACCGCAGCCTGAAACAAGGCCCAACAACCAATATGACGGATGCCCATATGGAGAGAGGGGAGTGAGGAATTTTGGCAGAGATCCTGCCCGCCAAACTCTGGGCACTCTCTATGGCACAGTACCCAGAATAAGCTGCCTGCCGTAGAGCATCTCCCTCCATCCTACAATGCTTTTCTGGTGTGGTGGGGGGACACTCATGGGGCCCCCTGCCTCCGGGGACTTCTAAGGTCTGGAGTGAAGGCCCGGCCCAATTGCCCCGACCCCGGTATGACTGCGCTGGTGCGGGGAGCGCCTGCAAGGTAAGTGCTTATAGAGAAACATATCTACTCACCCGCGGCCTCCACAGAAGCTGTGATGCTAGGAGTTTGACTGGCAGGGGACCTTGTGGTGCTGATTGAGCAGCCCCCCCGAGACACTGAGTGGTGCTCACAAACAGTAGTTGGAGACACCTTGTGACCCACAGCAAATCCTGTCCCTGTGTTGGAGCTATGGGCCCTGGAACATGAAGATTTGTTAACTGTGGGTCTCTCAGGAAAGGGCCATGCATTCTGGAAACATTTTGAAATGAAATGAAATGAAAAAAACATTTATATAGCGCAATAGCTACCCTGAGGCATCCCAGCGCTGTGGACGAAACGCAGACAGAAGGAGGACTCAGCGGTTATTGAAAAGAAAAGTTTTTAGGAGTTTGCGAAAGGACAGGAGATTGGGTTCCGTCCGCATACGGAGGGGGAGTGCGTTCCAGAGCTTGGCGGAGTTATAGGAAAAGGATCGTCTGCCGCATCTGGCTCTCTTTATAGTGGGCAGTAGGGCGAGGGAGGAGAAGGTTGACCGGAGATGCCTGTTTGGTTGGTAGGGTGTTATCAAGGACTGACTAATTGACGGGCCTGTCTTCCAAAAAGCCTTGTGCGCAATGCACATGGCTTTAAATTGGATTCTCTCCCTGACCGGTAACCAGTGGAGACTCCTTAGTGCAGGGGCTGCGGACTGTCGGGGAGGGGTCCGGAGGAGAGTGCGGGCTGCACAGTTTGGAATTACTTGCAGCTTGACAATGGTGGATTGCGGGGCCCCCAAGTACAGAGCGTTCCCATAATCCAGGCGGGAGAGGATGAGACCTTGTACCATGATTTTTCGTGCTTGAAATGGGAGAAGGGGGAAGTATCTTGCGTAGCATCCTCAGGAGGCCAAAGCAGGTGGCCGAGAGTTTCGCCGCCTGGTGGTTAAAACTGAGGGAGTGGTCCAGCCAGATGCCCAGGCTTTTGATTTGGTCTGAGGGTACTGGAGCGGGGCCAAGACGTTTTGGCCAGAATTGCTCCGTCCTGAGAGAGAGGGAGTTCCCGAGAAGCATAATCTCCGTTTTGTCCCCGTTAAGCTTCAGGCACGAGTTTTCCATCCACTTAGCCACCTCAATGAGACAACTCTCAAGATTATTTGCAAATTTTTCGGGGTCGTTTAGTGCCACCACCAGCTGAGTGTCGTCAGCGTAGGTGATGATTTTGATGTTAAATGGGAAGACAATCTCTGCCAAGGAGCTCATGTAAATGTTAAATAATGTGGGGCTCAGGGAGGAGCCCTGAGGCACACCACAGCTTAGGGGCATTTGTTCGGAGACCACATCGCCTTCAAAGACCTGGAAGGACCGGTCACTTAAGAAGGAATGTAGCCAGGCAATAGCATTGCATGATACACCCATGTTTTTTAGTCTCAAAATCAGCGTGTTGTGGTTTACAGTGTCGAATGAGGCACTGAGATCGAGGAGGATGATGGCCGCAGAGCCTCCCTGATCCAGGATCCTCCTTGCCTCCTCCGTTACGGCAAGGAGGGCTGTTTCAGTCCCGTGTTGGGGACGGAAGCCAGTCTGAGAGGGATGCAATAAGTTATTAGATTCTAAAAACTCTCCCAGCACTGAGTTGATGTGCTTTTCCAGTATCTTGCTCATCCACGGGAGTAGGGAGATTGGGCGGTAGTTGCTCAGGTTATTCTCGTCTAGATTTGGTTTTTTTAAGAGGGCCTTTACCATTGCACATTTCCAAGCCGGGGGAACCACTCCGGCGGAGATGGAGGCATTCAGTAGGTCAAGGACCGTTGGTAGGATGTTTGCTGTTACTTGTGACAAGGCGCGGGGAGGAGCTGGGTCTAGGGGGAGCCTGATTTTACCCGGTGCATGATGGAGTCAAGGGATGTGGGATCTAAGGGAGGAAATGATTTCAATGTGGCTTGAGTTTCATAGACTGACCAGTTAGTGGTATCAGGCTGGATAGGGGTAAAGATGGAGTAAATGTTTTGTACTTTCTGATGGAAAAATTCCGCCAAATTGGTGCACCGGGATAAGGCATCATCAGAGGTAGGTTGCTTCTGGGGCAGTTTTGAGAGAGTTTTAGCGATCCGATAGATCTCCTTAGGGAGTTGGAGGCTGCCTTGATTTTTCTTCATAAAAGGCAGCTTGGGCGAGTTTGATTTCTAATTTATAGGTTTTTATTGCTTCCCTGTATTTGGTTTTGCTCGGGACTGCATAGGTTTGTCTCCATTTCCTCTCAAGCTTTTTACAGTGTTGCTTGAGCTCCCGTAATTTCGGGGAGTACCAGGGGGACATCTTTGCTCTACCTTTATGATGGATGTGCCTTATGGGAAGGATAGCGTCGAGGGAGCTTTGGATCCAGTGATTAAAATTCTCATTGGCTAGGGTAGGGTTAGGATTTTTGTAAGGTCTGGTGTTTTCAAGGGCTGAGATCCAGCGTTGCTTTGGAAGCTTGGACCAGTTGCGTTCCCGTCGAGAAGATGAAATGGAGGGAAGGGGGTATTTCGGGATTTCCCAAGTTATGGGAATCAGAAATTGATCGGACCAGGGAAGCGGAGATGGCTTACCAGATGTAAGTTCAGGGCAGTTGCTAAAGACGGGGTCAAGTATGTGGCCTTTAATATGGGTGGGGTTGGATACTAATTGCTTTAGCTGAAGTGCAGAGAGGCTCAGATTAAGTTCAATTGTGGTATGATCGGAGGTATTGTCCAAATGAATATTAAGATCTCCCAATATTGTAAAGTTGGAAGATGAACAAGCTAAATTAGCAGTAGTTGTCGGAAGGGTGTTAAGGAATTGTCCTAGGGGGCCAGGTGGGCAGTAGATTAATAACCCAGAGAAAGTGACAGTGGGGGAGAAATCTATGGAGAAGAGTAGACTCTCGCAGTCTGAGACCTGATCTGGGGAGATGCGACACTTAAGGTGATCTTTGAGGATGATTGCTAAGCCCCCCCCCCTCTACCTTCTTTGCGGTCTTTTCGTTGTATAAGGTAGCCGCCAGGGAGATTTTGTGCGAGGACAGAGAACATCCGGTTTGAGTTCTTCCAGTAGTAGTGCAATTTCGATGGCATGTTTAGGGAACGATCGGCAGTTTAGCAAGAACATTTTTATGTTGGCATGCTTTATAAGGGAGTTCTGTGTTTTAACAACCGGCCGGAGGTTAAACCCACAATGGGGGCAGTCAGTGTATTCATCTGCTACATTCCACGAGTGGCAACACTTGTCGGATGTCGGTCCTCTTAGATTACGTAGGGTAAATGGGCTATAGGATCTGGTGTGCGACGTGGGACGGGCAGGGGTTCTGGCCCCTGGCCCCGGCCGGCCGCGGACGGGCGCAGACAGGCTTGCCTTTGGCTCGCCAGCGGCGCGCCCGCTGCGCGAGGCTTGTGTCATGTGGGCTAAGTAGCTTGCCTTTGGCTCGCCAGCTCCGCCCCCTCCGGTCTCTTGCCCAGAAGGGAATGGGTAACGTTGCCGGATACTCCCTCCACTCCCTCCATTTTGGAGGCCTGAGGAAGGCGATGGTGTCCGGGCCCCCTGTAGCGGCCGCTGGTCATGGCCCAGGTGGCTTTGCTGACTGGGGTGGATCCGGCGGGTGTCGTTGAGGGCTCTAGCCCCAGACCCACAGCCTGGTGAGACCAGGGAGTGGAGCTGTGGGAGCAGTCTGACACTGCGGGCAGCCAGCAGATGGTGTGGACTGTCTCCTGGGCCTCTCTACTCGTGGAGACACAGGTGCAAAAGGCACTGGGCTACGTACATACACTTGGTGGAAGCAGCCAGCGTTAGGTCAGTGCAGCTTGCCTGGGCATTGGGAGCCCATGAATTAATGCTGCGGCCCCCTGCCTGGCTCCATTGATCTCAGCCTTCCTCTCCGCCCAGCCATTCTTAGTTGACCTACGCTTGGATCTGCGACCCCTAAGTCCTGGCTGGGTGCTCATGCCCCCCTCCCAGAGACTTAGCAACTTTGTGTACCAGGAAACGGGCAGAGGCAGTGTTTGGCTTGGAGGCGGTAGAGGTGTGTACGGGCTGCACCGCTGCAAGGGATACCTGCATTAAGGAGCTGTGTGATCGGCGAGTGGCCTGTCCTCCCGGGGGACCCCCTGGTTCTTGCAACAACAGAGGTCTGGCGCAGAGAATACCCAAGTTCCTCATAGTGCCTCAGTGCTAGTGAAGAGGTGGTGCACACTCCCACTACCTAGGATTTGGTGGCCCTGATCTGGTAGTTCACCAAAGCCAAGGAAATGGCCAAAGATAAGGGCCCCAAGCCCTTGCACCAGGGAAGATTTGACCGCTTCCCAAGAATTGTTGATGCCCTCTCTCCTCTGGAGCTGGATGTGCAGCCCATGCCAGGCAATGCAGCCATCCTTTTCGGCATTTCAGTCTTCCTGTGTGACCTTGGAGGAGAGGGTAGATGAAGTGCGGTCGGAGGTCAGGCTACTGCACCAGGACCTCAGCAATTTGGCTGAACCAGTCGCCACGGCGGAGTCGTGGATCTCGGGACTCGAAGATACCATCGTCACTCTGCAAAGGGAAGTCACAGAGGCCCAATCCTCCACTAAGGACATATTGTGGAGGCTATAAGACTCAGAAAACCGGGCCCGCTAGAACAATCTTTGATTCGTAGGATTTCCCAAGGGAATTGATGGTCCAAACAAGGCAACATTTTTTGATGAATGGCTTCGCTCCCTCAGTTCGCAAGACTAGTTCTCCTCCTGCTATGTCATCAAAAGGGCCCACCGGGCTCTGGGTAGACTTCTGCCTCCTGGAGCCTTGCCCAGAACGATCATTGCCGGATTTTTGAATTACCGGGATAGGAAAATGATCCTGGCTGAAGGTTGTAAACTTGCAGAAATGAGATACGAGAGCTCTAAAATACTCATATTCCCGGACACACTAGGAAGGTACAAAAACAGAGGAGAACTTTTGATGAAGTAAAGGCCAGATTGTGAGGTTTGCAGTTACGATACATGCTTATGTTCCCAGCCAAGCTCAAAGTACTTTTTCAAGGGAAGTCCTACTTTTTCCTTACACCTGAAGGCGTACGGCACTGGATCGTAGAACTACCTAAGCTATGGCATCTCTGAGAGACAACCAGGGACTCCAGCTCCTATGCATCAGAAGGAGCAAGGCCCAAGACCAAAAGTTGTCCCAGGAGCAAGAGGCTGCACTTCCTGCGAGAGGATGCCTATTGCCTTGTCTTCCCCTGCTCGAGCTTGGCTCAGCAGCAGGAGGGCAGAAATGTGTCACTGGTCGGCAGCAAACAAACATTTTGTGCTGTCCGGGACTAGAAGGCTGGTACCGGGAATACCTGGGACCCCACGAAGGACGCTTCTTAGGGGTGGAATCAGACCTCCAACACAAGTTGCCGGTGTGGGGGTATGATTCCAAGATGTTTGATACCAAAAACAATAGGGTTACTTCCAGTCATTTTCGAGATGGTCATCACGCGGTCGCATAATGCACCTCTACATATATGTATGGCTGCTACATTGACAACCCAGGAGAATGGACTCTGTAGCCTGCAGGGGTGTCCTGCTCATGCAGGCGCACCGTCTCACTTAGAACAAAGTTCCCTGCCCTCAGGATTATAAAGGCCTGCTATAGGGGTGACTTATAGGTTTTAAGTGCAGTGACCCTTAGATATAGTAAACCTATATCTTAAGAAAGTGGTGCATGCACCAACTTACACAGGCTGCAATGGCAGGCCTGAAGTTCCAATTTGCATGGTCTCTCATGGGTGGCATAATACATGCTACAGCCCATGGGAGACCTCTGGGGTACCTATGCCCTGGGTACATGGGTACCATATACTAGTGACTGATAAGAGTACCCCAGTATCCAATCTGGAGTGTACCTAAGTACATGTCATAACAGTTCAGGGAGAAAGGAGATAGACTGGGGTCCTGATTAGCAGGATCCCAGTCAGATTAGTCAAAAACAGCATCACATCAAGCAAAAAGTGAGGGTAACCATAAGAAGCAGCAGATCCTACTTTCCTACACATGAGATACGAGAACTCAAAAATACTCATATTCCCGGACTACACTAGGGAGGTACAAAAACAGAGGAGAACTTTTGATGAAGTAAAGGCCAGATTGCGAGGCTTGCAGCTACGATACATGCTTATGATTCCGGCCAAGCTCAAAGTTTTTTTTCAAGGGAAGTCCTACTTTTTCCTTACACCTAAAGGCGCGCAGTACTGGATCGTACAACTACCTAATCTACGACATCTCCGAGAGACAACCAGGGACTTCGGCTCCTATGCATCAGAAGGAGCAAGGCCCAAGACCAAAAGTTGACCCAGGAGCAAGAGGCTGCAGAAAAACCGCTCGACGACCCTGACCTTGCGGAGCCAAAACAACCCAGATCAGCTGTCTTCCTCCTCAGACTCTGAAGGTAAATGGCCGTGAGAGGAGCTATGGATGAGTGCCGTGGAGGATGAAACTATACATACCGCCAGTCACAAGATGGAATCATACACTTCACATCCCCTAGCCGCAGTCATCACGTCTCTTGAGGGAGACCAGGAACAAACCTCCCTGGCGATGTCCACTGTGGATCTGCCAGCAGCGTCATAAGGTCACTTAGAAGACCTGCTTGGGGCTGGAAGATGACATGCCAGCATCACATGGAGGGTTCCCCTACCCCGGGATGTTGGCTACAGGAGCAGCAATAAGACTATTCCTGCAAACCTCACAAACTATTACTGTTGTCATGAACAGTTGATTCACAAGTTTTTGTTTTGGGGTTCAATAGCCTGAGTTAATGGGTGGGGTACTACAGACCTCTCTATAGACCCCCGGCGAGAAGTTCTTTCATTAGATGCTTAATATTTTACCCAAGGGGTCTTTGGGGGGGTGAGGAGGGAGGGGTGGGCAGGAGTCTATGTGGGGTTGTTTGACTATGCTTCGTTTAGGGTTTTGTTTTATTTTCACTTATGGCTCCTTTCTCTGGGGCTACTCTTTATTATTGCTAAGACAACACAGAGGTGGGAAACTGTCTCATCACGGGGCCTGACCCGGGAACTCGCTAGGCGCTCACACCCCAAATCCTTGAGATTGTCACAGAGCCGATAATGTCTCTCACTTCTTACACTGTGAGAGCCATGCAGGCTAAAGCACTAGAGGAGTGCGATATCTCTGTCCTATCATGAAACCTAGACGGTCTGGGAGATAAGATCGAGAGAGGGCTAGTCACACAATACATAAAGAGACTTCAACCATCTGTGGTATTTTTACAAGGAATACACCTCAAGGGGACATACTCTAGGTTTTTAAATGGGGGGCATATCATATGATGGCACATGCAGGCTACATGTCTGGATTAAGGGGGTCACCGTTTTACTCCGTAAGAATCCTCCCTTCACAGTTACCAGAAGCTGGATTGACCCACTGGGCAGGTATGTCGGAGTGAGGGGTTTGTGGGGTCGCAGAGATGTAACATTAATTAGCGTATATACACGCCCTAGACTGCAGGCCCCCCACGCTAGAGTAGATATTGCATATTCTCCTGGAGGCAGACTCCTCTCTTCATCTAATAGGTGGCGATTTTAATGATGTTATAGACCCGAACCAGGACAGGTCGGGCCTACCCCAACACGCACCTGCCCGACCCCTCTTGCCAATTTTGCAACTGCCATGGGTCTGACGGACCTGTGGAGACATGCCCACCAACATGACAGGGGTAACTTTTACTTCTCTGGGGCCAATCGTGTTTTCTCCCGCCAGCGGGAGAGGTACAGGAGGTGGGGGCGGAAACTTATTTGGCCCGGGCTCTATCAGACCTGCTGTAGTGAATGGGAGGGGGTGGGAGGCAGTACACCTATTGGAAATTAAATACCTAGAATCTGAGAGACCGGGAGGTGGCAATCGGCCTCAGAGTAGAGACTGAGCTCTATTTTAAAGATAATGAGGGCACAGGCTCCTCTAAAATCACTTTGAGGGAGGCATATAAGGCAGTCCTCCGAGACAGGGCACAAATCCTGTGGCACCGAAGCAAATTCTTACTTTTGGTGCCCTGGAATCTCAGATACCCCATTGCACTCCAACAATTATCACTCCTTAGGGAAGAATACCGCACCTTGGTGCAAGGAAACGCAAGAGCGCAGTTGCATGCAACATTACACAAATTATATGACGCCAGAGAGAAAGCCCGTAGACTATTGTCCTGGCTGGCAAGAAAGAGCTCGAGACTCGATGGGTACACTGGGTGACCAGACCGAATAGGGAGGTGATAGATTCAGATATGGACATCGCCGAAACCTTTGCACACTATTATAAGGAACTATAAAAAGCCAGGCAATTACAATCCAAATCCCAGTTTATCGAGTATCTGGACTCTATGGCTGCGCCAAAACTGGGTGCAGAGGCCCATAGTGCATCAGAGGCAGAGATAATCCTGACGGATGTTCAAAATGATATAGCCCAGAGCTCTGATGGACAACATACTGGCGGACAATGGTCTGGTAGACCATTGGCACCTCTGCCACCCGGCTGATGCAGAATTCACCTTTACCTCCTTGACCCGCGGGCACGCTCTCCCACTTGGATTATTTCCTGGTTTCTCAAAGGACGGTGCAGCTTGTCTGAGAATTCCGCATTCTAGAGGCAGCACTCTCTGACCACTCTCCAGTCTTCCTATCGCTGGAGGTACAGTTGGCCAGACTGGGCTGTAAGCCCTGGCGCATGAATATACAGCGCCACCGGACCCCTAAGAGCAAATCTCAACTGCAAGCATACCTCCAGGTGTACCTCTCCAGCAACCAAGGGTCCGTGGATTCAGGCAGGATCCTCTGGGCTGCATCAAAAGCTACTATTCAGGCCAGCTGATGAGGGACGCAGCGCAGGCCAACAGACAAACAGCTGCCAGGCAGAAGGACCTAGAAAAGGACATTGTGTCTTATACCCGCCTATACACTGCACAACCTACCCGGCAGCACCGTAGATCCTTGGAACAGGACCGCATGGCACTGAATGGTTTTTTCACCTCCAAGGCAGAATACGCCCTACAGAGGATGAAAGGGAGACATGAGCAGGGGTAAAAGGCAGGGAGGCTCCTGGCGACACAGCTTCTTCAACGGCAGGCATCCATGACCATACAGTCCATTCAGTCAGCTGGAGGGGAGACTCTTACCCGTCCCCAGGATATTGTGAAAGAATTTGCTCTGTTCTTCAAGTCTCTCCATACCCTGGGGGCACCGGATGAAGGGACAAACTGGCCACCTTCCTTACAAAAGCTGCCCTCCCCCGCCTCTCGGACAGGGGCAGGGAGCTCCTTGACGGAGAGATAAGCAAGGAGGAGATTGCACACGCAATAGCTAACCTACCCTACCATAAAGCCCCGGGAGAAGACGGCTTTTCGGCAGAGTTCTATCGCTGGGCAGGGGAGGGGTAGCTGACACACTGCATGTGGCATTTCAAGAGGCAGAGCGCAAGTCCTCTCTAGGTCTCCTCTCTAATAGAGCAGTTATTGCTGTTTTACAGAGGCCTGGGAAAGATCCCTTACTCTGCGACAGCTACCGCCCCATCTCACTGCTGACCAACAATATCAAAATCCTGGCCAGTGTCCTGGCCTCCCGCCTCCATAAAGTTCTCCCTCCCTGGTTTACCGCAAGCAAGTAGTATTCGTACCCGACCGCTCCTCCAGAAACCACCTGCGCACCTTAGCCCACACGCTCTGGTCCACCAAAGGTCTTCGGACCAACGCACTGGCATGCTCTCTCGACGCAGAAAAAGAGTTTGTTTGCATCGAGTGGGACTATTTTTTTAAAGTAATGGAGCGCTTCGGACTAGGCGACCAATTCATCACCAAAGTGCGACTGCTATACGATAACCCCACTGCACAGGTAAACTGCGGGGGCTTTGTATCGGATCCATTTCCGATCCGCAGAGGGACACGTCAGGGATGCCCCCTCTCCCCGCTCCTTCACTCTTAGGGAGATTCCTTTGGGTGTCTTGGATGTCCACAGACCCAGTGTGGAACCTGTATGGAGCACAGACACTGATGGTGCAGCAGACTTGCAGGATGATGAGACTTGGAGCAGTGGCAGTCTTCCTGGTTGCAGTCCCGGTTCCCAAGTGAAGTTCGATGTAGTCAGTCGGACGAGGTCAGAATGTCCCGATGGTTGAAGATGACGCAGAGTTGGTTTATGAATTGAATCCCAAGACGAATCCAGGGACCTATCCACAGGTAAGCCCTTAAGTACCCTTAGGAAAGGGTTGGGACTATTGAGGGGTCCCTCCCAGAGGAGGGGCTGGACAGTGGAGAGGATACTCCCATGTCCTTTGTCCAGTTTTGCACCAGAGCGGCTCCCTGAACTGGTTTGAACTGGAGTATGCAAGGAGGGCGCAGACTTCAGAGTTGCATCCTTCGACGAACAGCACCGAGACCCATGGGGTCGCTTTTTCTTGTCCTTTTTCAACGACCTCGAAGTATGTAGAGTGGGTGACTTGGAACGGGACCTAGACCTTCTTCAACCCCTTTTTTGCTTCTTGGCCTGGGCCATGAATAATTTGGCCTCCCTCTCCTTCAGTGCTTTGGGGTTCATGTGCCTGCACGCAGAGCACTCATCGACATCGTGGTCCGATGAAAGACACCAAAAACAGTCCTCATGGGGGTCAGTGATAGACATCTGGTCCCCACATTCCCTGCATGGTTTGAAACCAGTTTTTCTCTGTGTAGCCATCCTCGATGCTATAAAGTCACGACAACAAAGAAACTCCCAGAAATGGATAGCCTTGGGAAAAGGCGTTATGCGCCGACGGCGTGGAAAAAAGGGAACAGACTTCAGCATGCCGACGAGGTCTTCTTATGGCTCCGATGACATCACGCGGAGTCGCGTGCGGAGCCGTTCCATTGTGACGTCCTCGTTAACGTAGGAGAGCTGAGGAGAAAAGTTTACGTGAAATGCTGTGCATTGGGGTCATTCAAAAGGTGAGGAATCCACTGGCATATACTGTATCCACCAGAAAAAGCATTGCAGAAGGTAAGTAACTTGTTCGATTGGCTTTATGCTCCCCCAGATCATTCTACCTTTAGCCTAGAACGCTCCCAATGGACCCACCAGTCCTGTCTTCACCTACTATATGGGGAAGCTCAGGCCTAGTTCCTGCCACCAGGGTGTCAGTGGAGAGCTGTATCAGAGCCACAAAAGCCATGGGATGGCACAATGATCCCAATATGGAAACACCACTGTAGGAGGGGAAATGGCTGGCTGAGATTGGTAAACTGAAAATGCTTCAGGCCATGGGAACTGATTGGGGTGACCAAAATCAGAGATTTGCTGGAAGGGGGCGACCTTATATCGTTTGATTGCAATATGCCCGACTCTCAATTTTTTAAATATGCACAGCTTAGGCATACATGGTCAGCTGAAGGGCTACCTGGAGAGAAATCCCCTAATTTGCCCTGCTTGACGGACAGCTACTTATTGGGGACCAGGAGAGGGGGGTGATCTCCTCCACGTACAAAACCCTCCTTGATAAACCTGATAAACTGAAAGGCTTAAGGAGAAAGTGGGAAAGGGATGTAGGGGAACTAGAAGACATTGATTGGGAAGCAGCCCTCATGCACCCACCTGAAGTAGCAATAAAGGCACAGCTTTGGCTGATTCAGTTTAACATACACCATAGAGCCTACTATGACAGAAGATGTCCTCATGCCATGGGGATAGTGCCTGACTCCTCCTGCCTGCGTTGTGCTGATATGGAAGGCTCCTTCTTACACACAGTCTGGAGTATCCCCAGAGTCCAAATGTATTGGAACATTATCACGAGGGAACTGTCTGCAGTGATTGACTCTCTCCTCCCTAGGGACCCTAGGTTTGTTCTGGGGATTCCGTGTGACATTGATTTGCCGCACACCCAGTTAATATTCTGCAACCTTGCTTTGGTAGGGGCTAGAAGTGATATAGCCTACCACTGGGGATCTGCAGAGAGCCCTATGCCTCAGTAATGGAGCAATGCTATGGACATGTACATAATAGCTGAAAGAGTGACTTAGCAACAGGTGCTGCCCCAGACAATTCCATAAAATATGGGGTAAATGGTTCTCCCCTTACTCTCTATGGGGTCTGTGGTGGGGGGAACATGAGAGAGTGGGGAGTGATCATCATGATACCTGTAGCATTGTGTTAGTCTATACCTTTAATTGCAGCCCAGACTGGAGATCTGTCGGCAGGGGGGTGGGGGACTTGTTGAGAGTTATAAATTGCATTGCTCACCAATGTTTACACTGTGATAGCCTTCTAGGGGTGACCTGATTATCTACCAATACTGTGTCGTCATTGAATCACTAATTACGATGAGAAATTCAATACAAATATTTTTGGGGAAAGATGGTGAGATGAAAGAAATTAGGGCATTATTTACGACTTATAAATTGGTTTGATGGTGTGGTTGATCATATTATTCTCAACTTCACTATTGCTTAACTGATGGGGATATGCTAAAAGGAAGATGTTAGAATGTGTTAGTCATAATTTTTATTATTCCCACTAACTGCAGCATAAACCTTCCTCTCAACTTATCTGATGATTAATTGCTATTGGTATACCATAACCTAAAAGAATTGCAGTGAGAAGGGTACGCTGTCACTTGGCTGGCAATAAGATCCTTTTATCTGCATCCTAATAGAGGTGCTACAGTTGCGTAGAAAGTGGTAGCAAATGATGCATAGGGTTGAGAGATGTATGCTAGCTTGAAAACATAAATTGACTTTTGAATTTCTAGTGAGCTGTATATTTTCACAATATTTCACACGCCATATAACTGAACTATTAACGCTTTATAAAAATCCTTTCTTTGTTATATTGCATTAGTTTGAAAATTGTCAGTTTCTAATTATGGTAGATGCACGAACAGTGGACTTTTCCGTCTGCAGAATATACTGAATGATCAGCAGTGGCAGTGTTGCACAAACGAAACTTGGAAGATAGGAATGACACCAATACCATAGTAATCCTCTGAAGCCTAGAGAACCTGGGATTGACATAACACTTCATTGAACCCACACACTCAACCACATATACCCTAACCCTGTCTTCACCACTTTCAATGACTTTGAAATCACTGCACTTAAGCTTCTCACCTGAACCGACCAGCCACTATGCCATTCCCAATTAACAAAATCCGCCACTACAAGTCGGGCAGATGGAACAGCATCTCGGAATCCAACTGGCTCGACACCCCACGCCAGAACCAGCCAAAACGTCCTGACAACCTCAACAGAGACATCAAACATCTCAGCAAATGGGTCACAACATGGCTCTGACTCCTTGGCACCTTGTAAACGCAACACACAAAAGAGGACACACAAGCAGGCCAGCTGGTATACTGTGGAACTCCATGCAACAAAACAACACTGCAAACAAATGGAAAGAAAATGGAGAATGAATCACAAGGAAAAGGACTAAGAGACAATAAGAACTGCCCTGAGACGCTACTACCAGCACATCAAAGAAACCAGGAAGAAAGCATAGACAACATCTTCAATAGCAGCAAATTAATCTTTGGAATGATCAAAGACTTTACCTCACCAGCTTCCATCACGAATAGCAACACCCACTTTCTTGCCAGGGGGTGTTGCTGTATGTGGTGGAAGCTGATGAGGTGAAGTCTTTGACTATCTGACAACTTCTCGGACTTCAGCAGCAAAATCAAATCCATCTATTACAACTTCAACCCCAAACCGGACCGCTGCTCTCCCACCAGAACCATAACCATGCAACAAAAAATCCTGACTGCCTGGAAAACTTTAATTGCGGAAGAAACAGCCAACATCATGTGGACCATCGACTCTGAGTCTCCAACGTACCCCTGCCCCCACCACATTTACAATATGTGCATCTCCCTCATCAGCGAAGTCCTCACCCACATCCTGAACAACTCCATCATGTCTGAGGCATTCTGAAATGGCAGACCCCATTCAACTAACAAACTACTGTTGGATCTCCCTTCTATCCTACCCAGCCAAGGTCATGTAGAAAGTCATCATCAATCAGCATGCCCTCTATCTCAACGCACACCAGCTCCTAGACACTATGTAATCCAGTTTCCATCCCAAACACAGTACCAATATCGCCCTCCTCGCAGCCACAGACAACATCAGGATGATCCTAGACTGTGGAGCTACTGCAACCCTCATACTGCTCGATCCCCTCAGCAGCCTTTAACAACATGCCCCATTCCACCCTGATCAGAAGACTACATCAAGCAGGCCTCCAAGGACCCGCCCTAAACTGGATCTGCTCCTTCTTCACAGGAGGAACCAAAAGTCAACCTTCCAACCTACACATCGGAGGCCAAGTATCTCATATGCAGCGTCCCCCTAAAGATCTTCCCTCAGTCTGACTCTTTTCAACATCTATGTGACCCCTCTGGCAGGTCTCATCAGATCACACAACATCAACATGTCATTCTACTTAGACGACGCCACCAGATAACCTCCCTATCGGACAAGACCCTCACAATGAAAACCAACTTTGTCACCTGCATTACCACGGTGGCCACTTGGACGAAATCCAAACATCTCAAACTCAACACTGACAAAACTGAAATAGTGATTTTCGGAAGAAAAGCCTCAGCCTGGGATTCCACCTGGTGGCCAATGGACCTTGGCCCCACACCCACCCCCACCACCAATACCAGAAATCTTGAAATCATCCTAGACAACAAGCTTGACATGCTGAAGACCTGGCTTTTTAAATAGTCACTCTGAGGAAGCAGCTGACATTTTCACCTACAAAGTGCCTGGATACCCTCACGGGTGACTAGAGCACTATACAAATACACATAACATACATTACTGTGCAAAAGTGAAAGAACGTTTCTATACATCCGGGGTTGTCCCCAGAAATATAACAACATTTTGGGATCAATGGTAGGAAGCTGTGCACTAACAAACCTCTCCACATTGTTCATGATTGTCTAAGATGAACGTCGTTTGGAAATGTCTTTGATATGTATTGTTTTGCTCTGAACATTCACCCTGCGAAAAAGAGTTTAAAAAAAATATTGTGGCATACCAATATCAGCACCTCATTAAACATTTCCAACTTGTGGGTGGACTTTCATCATGAGCAGTAGGCATACCATCATAGGTTTGAAGTCATGAGAAAGCTACAGGTATTGACCAGACATAACTCTTGGTATGCATCAGAGTAATCAGAGGTAAAGCAGTTTAAAGAGAAACTACTGAACGCTAAGTGTCTGTAGATATGCTATGTTTGGCTAGTCTTTTATGAAAGAAACATTACTATTGTGCAACCTTGTTTTGTACTCTGCACTTTGCAAATTATGGGGGCTCTCTAGTCTGGAAGTCTATGCCAACAAGGTGCCAATAATAAGTAGGCCTTGTATGTACAATAATAACTGGTTTTCAGTGTATTGTCAGATAACTTGTAGCATATGTTCTTTCTATTTTCTTTTTTTTAGTCTCTGCTCCATTATGTATTTAATTTGCAAACTATGAGATTGGATCAATATGTAAAGCGTATACTTGATTAATTCCAAATATACACTAGATATGTAATTTTAGACATTTATGTAAGTATCAAAACTATGTGGTTTAATTAGGAGGTTTTCCCCTCCAAATATTGTAAGGATCATGGTGACTACTAAAACTAGTTCTTCTGTTCTGATAGCCTCAGAATACATACATGGTGCAAGCTTGAAAACAATGCTATACAAAGCAGAATGCTCTGTTAAGTGTGATAAAGTTATATTATATGTTAAATAAATATTTGCCATAGTATTCCAGCTATATAGTGTTGTGTACTTTATAGGGTGTCCATAAACGGGCTTTCTAGAATCATGTCCTTATATAGGCACAATTCGCCTTGCCCTTATATAGGCATAAAATCCCAGACCTTATTTAGGCATAAACCATGCATACCAAATACAGGCATGGATTCCGACATCCGTCCACCCTAGCGTCTCAACGAGTCCATGAAAAAACAGACCCTCAGGCTGCGGGAGTTTCCCTTGCCCAGGACTATTGATTTCTTCAAGGACTCATACATTATGCATGAACCTCTATTCCTTAGGGGATTCATTCATGACGTCTTTCGCTACCCAACTCACGTCAATGCTAACATTTTCAGGTATAAATATACCTTCCCAAACCCCTGTAAATCAGAGGAGACCTCGACTTCAGAGGAGCCCGATTCCCGGCCGGACGCACTGAGAAGACACTGTCATTCCTGCATGCAGAGAGTCCAGCTTCCAGTGATCTAACTTCCCTTGCGGGGTGATGGAGTTCGAGTCCGGAAAGAGATTCCTACCTCTCTCATTCTTCAGGTATGGAGCAGACTAGAACCTAGAGGGACTCTTGGCATACTAGACTCTTGGCATACTAGGCGTAACTTACTCTTAGTATACTCTAGTCAGGAATACAGCACCTACTTCTACTTCTCCCTACACCTAGGAAAGGTTAGGCACACTGGGTAGAACTAGGATAGAAACGCATCGTATGAGTACTCGCATTTTTAGGCTGTGTCATTTTATGTAAATGCATATATGCTGAAAAGATAATGCTAACGCAGTATTATTTATTTCTACTGCTCACCTTGTACATTATTTATCTTGCATACTGTCTTGTGATCGTAACAGCACATCTAACTTACAACAGAAACAAGACTGTTCAATAAACCTTTTTATTGAAACGCCCGTCTGTTATTTCTGTGTAACTTTGAGACGTAACTGAATCATGCACGACTGAGCTGAGTGAAATAGTTATCTATTGTTTCTACGACTCTGGGACACGTCCTGATTCTGTAAGGGAAACACAGTGGTCATGTTTTGCGGCTGCCAGAAACTAATCCCTTCTTGTTGTCAAGAAGTTTCTAGTGGCCTCTGAGCTAGCTGGCACAAGTAATTACGTTTAATATACTCGATAGGGACATACCGACCTTAGTCCTATGTCAAACCTATAGGATATATTATTCCAATGCGCAGAGCCTATAAGGGAAATAGGAGCTACACTACATGGCGCCCAACGTTTGGTAAGGCAGTAATTCAACGTTAGATACTGAGTAACTCAGCTGTGCATATATTCTTTTCTCTCTCAGAGACCCCTACCCATATACTCCAAAAGACGTCTGGAGTGGGCAGGGATAGTATCCGCCACGGCTATATAGGGCAGTACCCTATATATTAGCTGTTTGGTTTGCTCAACGTTGAAGGATACAGTGTTCCACAATATTGTGCACCTTATCTTTGTTTCCTTGAGATTTGTTCTACATTTTTCATAAAACAAAATGAATGAAGACGCCGGAAACGGTGTAGCTGCGGCTGATCCAGCCCAACCAGCATTTTTTAACAACACCGGTTTAAATGAAACCGAGGAGGGTGTCATTGACATCGCTCCAAACTTAAGAAGAGCCATTACTCTAAAACTTATAAAACATGGCCTACCACCGAGAGGGGGTAGAGCAGTTTTCGTGATTGAGGCACATGAATCCTTTCAGACAGAGGTATTCTATTCATGGGTAATATTTCCTGAATCCAATCCAGTAACTAAAATGTTTCACTTCTACAAGGAAGATGAAACACCAGAGGAATACATTCCTTTCGAGGATATAGAAATTCCATTAACATACCAGGAGCATCAGCTCTGGTTTAAAGGCGCCCTAAAACATCACAGAAATATAACCAGGCTCGGTCCACTAGGTAGACCAGGAGCAACATGGCCGATTCTAGCCGGCTACACACCTCATCCTGAACTTGACATAATGTCAGATGAGGACTTACTTGTTCAACTACAAGAACTAATAAAAATCTACAGACAATTGGTTCAATATGTCATGCGGACTTTCACAGTCCAACCACCATTAACACTTCCAAATCAAACCCCTCACCAGGGGAACACTCTAAAAATTACACCACAGACTCTATACGCAGTCATGGGTAAAATGCCCACTAAGCGGGAGCAAATTCCATTTTGGATAGCTCAAAAAATTACTCAAATCGAAGCAGTATTTCCAAATACTAGCCCGCATGAGAAACACAGAATCCTAACCATTAGTTTACCAATGGGGATCACACCACAACTGGAAGACTGCACCACTTGGGGCTCAGTCTTTGCTGCCATCTACACTAAAACACACAGCATTCCGTCAATTGCGGTAATACCTGATGTCCTAAAACAAATTCAAAACGAATACGGGGCAAAGCCTGCTTTAAATTTAGGTATGAAATTACTGAAAAATTTCGACCAGGTCTCAACAATAATATTATCAAATATAAAAGGGGAGGCAGCAGCAGTGGCGATCCGACAAAAATTAAGGGAATTTGATGTTACAGAACATCAAACAGAGCTACCCAGAATTATAGAGCAATCTTATGCAGAATTAGGCAGAGATAGTTTGGGTGGGAGACCAGTTAAACCAAAACTATCTGAAAGTCCTGAGAAGGACTCAATTAAACAAACTCCTACATCTTCTAAAAAGAAGTGGGAGTCTACTAAACAAAATTCAAATGAGAAAAGATCTCAATCCCGAGGTAGGTCTCCTCATAAGGAGCCCTCTGAAAGGAGGTACAACCTCAGGAATAGGGATAATTTGAGAAAACCTGATAGGTATCAAGATAATGATACACGTTCCTCTCGTCCCTTTCAGGTCTCATCACAGACTTCGGAAAGAAGAGGACGAACAGAACATAGAGAAGAACGCGTGAAATCGAAAGACGACAAGCACGCAACAAAAATTAAAGCTAAACCTCAATTCTCCAAAAAGAAAGTAGCAGGTCTAAAAGTAAGACATGCCGAGAATTCTGAGATCGCAACTCAAGAACGGACTCAGACAATGCTGGACAGTGCAGCAGAAGTCACAATAGCTCGCCAGAACCTGATGGAACTTCTGGAGATAGTGGACTTGAATGAGTACATTACAGTAGAAACTGTAGACACCAGGGTTAGTACTCCACAAAGGTTATATGAAATAACACTCCGGATGGAGGGAGACAAACCTAGACAGGTTAAAGCACTTTTTTGGGAAAAACTATCAAAGGGTTATGACATACTTCTAGCAGAAAAGGACTGGCCACCACAATTTGTCAGGGAGTGCCCACACGGCGAGGACATGATTATGCCTGCCTTCTCCAATCACATACCAATTCACTTAAAATATACATATGCCAGAAAATGGGCAGTGGCCCAGGCTCCAGCATTATATAAAAATCATGTAGGATGGGATGAGGACTCACCTCACCATAAAATAAATCTGAAACATGAACCTACTGCTCAGAGGCAGTATCCTATTAAGCAAGAAGCTAAAAAACAGGTCAGGGAGATTTTAAATCAACTTGAATACCAAGGGGTGATTGAAACATGCACCTCCTCCATGAACAATCCTTTGTTTCCTGTCTCCAAACCAGACAATACATATCGTCTAGTTTTGGACTACAGACATTTAAACACTTGTTCTAAAACTTTTGCAGTGCAAAATGCACACAGCACAGCATTAATGAATAACATTGTGCGTAAAAAATACAAAACAACATTAGACATCTCAAACGGTTTCTTTTGTCAAAATATAGCACCTGAAAGTAGGTACTTAACGGCATTCTCCATAATGGGGACCCAGCGTCACTTTTGTCGACTCCCACAAGGGTTCAAGAACAGCCCAGGTTTATTCTCAGCGAGAGTAACGGAGTTACTACAAATTTATGACAACGAGGCATTGTCCTATGTCGATGACATCTATCTGACGGATGATGACTTGGAAAGACACTTGAACAGGGTGAGCACCATTATATTGGGATTCGCCTCTGAGGGCTACAAGTTCAACTTTAAAAAGTCCCGAATTGCCCATCTCAATGTCCTATTTTTAGGATATGAGCTTTCAAGTGAAGGCAAGAGCTTGGCAGCTAACTTTCTAGAGAAATGTGCGCTGCTCCAACCTCCAAAAACGCTAAAAAACTTACAATCAATACTGGGATTCCTAAATTTTGGAAGAACATACATTCTAAACTACGCAGAAAGGGTTAAACCTCTCTACGCATTAATCAAACCTGATTTCACAATTAAAAACTGGACACAGGAACACACAGAAATTTTGCGTTCACTCCAAGCTAACATGTTAGCAACAAATCACTTACAAACACGCGTAAGTCAAAGAAATTTGGTGATTCGAATAATTTCGGGTCAATGTGGATTCACTTACTTAACCTTTAATGAGGGTGAAAAAGTACCAATTGCATACAAATCACATTTGTATACACAAGCGGAAATGCGCTTCAGTTCAACTGAAAAAATTCTGACAGCAGTTCAAACAGCTGTAGCAAAAGAAAGAGCCTTAGCCCAAGGGAAACGCATAATTGTCGTTACCCCAGTACCGGCTTTAGAAGCGGTCACAAAAGCGAGCATTCCGAATGCTAAAGCTTTACATCCGAGATGGATACAGTGGGTTAATTCTCTTGCTGCATCTGATGTTGAATATGTTTTTGATCCAGATTTAAAAACACAGGCATTTCTCCAATATGAACAAGAATGTCCTCTGCCCACTGAGATTCTGCCTCTCGATCAGTATGAATTCGTAATTTACACTGACGGATCCGCACAGCCCGCAACAGGGAGTAAGCAAGCTTACAGTGCAGCGTGTGCTATCGTTAAAGGTCGCATGCGAAATGGCATCTTCAGACCTATGGTCACAAAAACTCAGTCACTAGGTGATTGTACAGCTCAGCGAGCTGAACTACAGGCATTCAAACTGGCACTTGAGAGTACGGATCGAGAATTCCTCACACTGATAGTGTGCGATTCCTATTACTGTGTTCAGTCGTATAATGACTATATACGAACCTGGCTTGAAAATGGTTTTAAAGATGCGAAAGGTGACACAATTAAGCACAAACTGCTTTGGGAACAAGTAGTTCAGTTGAAAAACGAACTACCAAAGGCTCACGTGATTCACACACTGAGTCATCAGCGTGATGGCGTTCACGTTGCAGGGAATTCATTGGCTGACGAAGCCGCGAAGGGGGCTGTTCAGACGGCTTCCGTAGCTGCGATCACTCGTTCGAAAACAAAAATAGACGGTGAGATAATGTTAGCTGTCAATGCTTCAAGCAAAGGCAGCAGTGCAGCATTACCAAAAAAGTTTCCACTCAAGTACTCTTATGTAATTGATGCGAATAACGTTCCTTTTGCTCGAATCCCTGGAGTGGGGGATAGGGTAATTCCAAACATGGAACGAAGAGCAGCCTTGATTTATGAAACACATTTGGGGGAGGGTCTGTCACATCAAGGGATCTCTAAAACAATTCTGAAAATAAAAGAGATGTACTGGTGGCCTGGAATGAATACACACATTCACATATTCATCAACAACTGCTTAGACTGTAAATTACAGCGAGAGAGCCACCAGACACCATGGAGCGAATGCGGCAGCCCAGTGCAGACACCACTGTTAGACAGCATTAGGCTATCTAATCGCCTGCGTCCTACTGGACAAAGGCATTCCCGCAAATACTGAATCTAGGTTCCTATGGTTATGGCCTCAGCGCTCGGCTGACGCTCGAACTGTTATAAAAGATTTGCGAGTCTTTATCGGCACATACGCAATAGGCACGCTACATTCTGACCAGGGTCCTGCGTTTAGCTCTAGGGCTTACAAGGAGGCCATGGCCAGTCTGGGCGTTGCATTGCTGTACTCCTCTCCATTCCATCCTGAGGGAAATTCTGTTGTGGAAAGGAAAAACCGGGACATAAAGCAGTCTATAACAGCGAGGGTATTAGGCTCGGGTGATGGGTGGGTCAAACACCTCATTAGCGTTCAGCGCGCTCTCAATAATTTGCCAAGAAGTTCTCTAGGGGGGGTCACTCCATATGAGGTCCTATTTGGGACAAGAATGTGGGTTCCAGACTTAGAACACGTAGGCACAGTGGTGGACATGAAACCATTTGATATCAAAGATCGTTTGGCTGTTTTACAGGATCTTAACAAATTAAGAACGAAACAAAGCAACGTATCCCTGCAGCCAACCACCACTGGG
Source organism: Calotriton arnoldi (assembly GCA_963921515.1). Lineage (NCBI taxonomy): Eukaryota > Metazoa > Chordata > Amphibia > Caudata > Salamandridae > Calotriton > Calotriton arnoldi. Next base: position 502,666 of record CAWUFW010000708.1, read on the forward strand.
GAAAAATCGGCGGTCCCAGCAAGGCCTGTCTGGATTCCAAAAGTTGGGGATCTAGTCAGAGAAAAAATAGCGGACAAGAAGGAATTTGGACCTTCTTACAGACAACCGGTACCTGTTCTAGCTGTTCAAGGAACAAGGACAGTACTTCTGCCGCCCCTTGCTGGAAGAAAGGAGAAAAGATTTGTGTCAATCGACCTGATCAAACCACAGTATGTGGCCAATACTAAGCAGTAGGCCTCGTGGACTCCGACCTAGTAGCAGACGCACTCCTCTCGCTACTATTCAAGAGGTTCAGACTGAAAGACTGATCACGATCGAGAATTCAGCTGTAACAAATGAAGGACTAAGCAACCAGGCTATGGAACTCATCCCTCTTGACAACCAAGTAACAGTTCGTCCAAATACACCTGTCTACACCAACGTGACACGTGAAGAACTGGTTCCTGTGATTTCAACGAATCCTGATGCAATTCCAACAATTGACAGAACTGCTTCTGGCTATTTCATTGACTTTGATACGTTCTCAGAAGATCCAAGTGAACCTGAAACGATGCCAGCATCATCAAAACTCAAGCAGCAAGTACAAGACTTTATTCACTTTCTGAAAAAGACTTATCTGGTTTCTCCATGGATTGAACTCTGGATTACATCTGGACTTTTTGTTTTCCTGCTCTGGCTAGCTTTGGTAACAACTGCAAGCGTGCTTATAAGTGGCAGATACATCCATGTGAACAGTGAAGGAAAAGACGTGAATGTACTTTTGAAACCACATAAATCTTCCCATCGTGAAGCAAGAGACTTGTCATCAGTGAACATCACAGCTGTTCCTATACAGGATGGTATAGTGTGGGACAAAACAGATTATGAAATCTTCGGTCCAAGTGAACAATTGAACATTCCACATTTATTTAAAATTTCACTGAGTGATTTAATTACGTCCAGTACCTATTCAGATGATTGGGACTTTGAGACTGTGACCGATATAATGTTTGATCTAGAAAAATCTGCTGCATTTTCTAAAAATGAATTTTTAGAGGGTTCATCTGATTATGAAGAACTGTATTGTTATAACCACTATGGTCATCATTATTTGCACAAAACTGCATATCCAAGAAATGTGTTTATGTTTAACCAATGGGAACATTGTCCTACACCACCACAAGGTAGTTCAAAAACTTTTGCTAGTAAATTTCCATATTTTTCAGGTTATAATACATCTGATCCAGAAACGTTTTACTATAAAAATGTAAACAAAACAGGACTGAAAATTATGTTAACAAATACAAAACAGATTTACTCTGAAGCATTTATTGCCCAACTGTCTACACAGGGTTTCGACTTATGGAAAGACACTATTGAGACAAAAACTGTCTGGGATAGTAAAGATTGGCAAGTACAGGGTATAGAAGCTTTATTTAGAGCCTGTATCATCCCTGAACAAATAATGTTTTTGAATGACACTGTCCAACAAACATCTTGTCTTGGATTAGCCAAGATCAAAGAGATGAAAACACCTTCTGTGCCAACACCTGCCAGTGATAATAATACAAAGGCAGTGGTGACAGTTGACAATATACTACAACTCAACAGAACTAATCCAAATTGGAAAAAATGGTTGATCTGGCCCACAGACACAAACAACTGTCAGGAAAGGTTCTTGAACAAAACTCAGGGCTTTACTATTCATAGGCCAGACCCAAGATATGTCCAAAGACAACATCCGGGGGTAGTAACAACATACAGTGTAGGTAAATTATGCCTTGATTGGCTGCATAAATCTACACTACAGGATGTGAAGCAACACTTAACCTTACTTGCACATGACGCAGATCTTAGGGAATTCTTGCTTGGACCAAGAAAACCGCGTCAAAAACGTTTCATATATGCCGGCATCTATGCTGCTTATAACGAAGCATGGAAAGTGTCACAGATGGAGGCTGCAGAACGAATACGTGAACTTGATCGTATTAATTTAGAGAAAACACTCTCTGTAGTCGACAAAGGGTTAACAACTTTGTCCTCCAAAATTTATTCATTGGATGGCATTGTATCCTCTGCTATCGACATTCTAGAACAAGATTTGGCTATGTTACAACAAGGTCAGTCTCAATTACGTTCTATAGTGTTATTGACATGGACGCTGCAATCTTTGCGAGCGGGCTATGTGCCTTGGCGTTTTATCAACACGTCGTCTCTGTTTGCAGAATACAATCTCACTGATAAACAGATTGAATTGGCACAAAGAGGAGCGAGGTATACAGTGCTAAGCATTGAAAAAATGGAAAAACTACCGTTTACAGTGGCAGAAAAACCAGCTACAGAATGGGTCATTCATGGCAAAATAACATTACCTGTGACAACTTTTCAGTTTCAGTATTGCCTCAGACAGATGCAAGCAGGCAAATATGAAAGGTTGGGTAAGGAATACATTAAGATATCTTGGAATTTACCGTATACACATAGATGTTGGAGTGGGGATCGTGAAGTGTTTCTTAGCGGTACTAACTGTAAACATGCACTGACCGGTTCACTCATATGTCAGGACATTATTTTACACGGAGCTTGTAATGGTTCTGTGGCAAACTTGTCTTGCCATCAGCACGGTTCACCAGCTGCTGTGATTAATCCAACGTTTGGAAAACTTTCGAATGGGAGTTACCTCATGTTGAATGATCAGAGCTGCTGTCGAATGTTGCCAGGCATCCCGTATCTAGTAACGGTCAACTCCAGGGTCACTTGCTGTATGCAAGTATTGTTTCCCCCAATAGACACAGTCAGGGAGTCGCCTTTATGGCCTTCACTGAACGTCTCTTTTATAAGATTTGATACTTTAAGCAGAATGAAAGCCATGCTTTTACAGCAAACAGTGCCTTTGACCTCGGCCAAAGAAACCTATGATCTACAAGTTGCAAGGACTTCGGCTGAGATACAGACTTTAATACGTACAAACTGCCCTATACATTTCGTAGAAATGATATCACGTATCTTTAACATGTCAGATACAACAGGAATTGTACATGTATTTAAGAGCATTTGCACCTGTCTCTTAGCACCGTTCCAGGCAATACTTGGAATCATTCCGAACTTTGCACATTCGGTGTTTGGTGGCATACCATTAATTCTAGCACTTGTTGCGGGAATTTTATTCATCTGTCTGCTATTGCGCTATGGCCAGCCGATTCGCCGAAATCACTCCGAGCGAAATGGAGAAAGCTCTCCTTGAAAGAAAGTGCCGTGAGCGAATAGTACAGCTATTGGGCATGACTCGTCTACGGGACCTTAATACCACGTGGTTCCTGTCATTCCGACCAATCTGGCATGATTGCATCTTACCTGTTCTACGATGCCTGCTATGCGGTGAAGAATGCGTGTTGGACGCTTGTCTAACATATCCATCAGCTGCGCCAAAGGATGTCGATACTTTGCTGGACCCGATAACGGCCCATGCTCTGTGTTGTCCCCAGAGGCTTCCAATACTGATGTCAGCATTCATTGAGATCTCACAGTCGCCTCCTGCTGCTGCTGAGGTACGAGAAACAACTCCAGGCACACAGGTAACAACGGACGCGAACATTGCTGCGGCGACCTATGCTGAGAGCGATGCTTCCCATCTTTGTGCGATCAATCTCTTGCACAAGGTGTTCCAACTTACACCAACGACAGTGGATGATGTTTTGTCTATTGAAATAGATGATCTCATGTTTACACCAGAACCGTAAACTGACTCAGATTCGGCATACTCTGTTCCAGTGCAACAGCAATAATTTGGCCTTCATTTTTCAAAAACCTTGGAACTTTACCAAATTTGAACTTTTGTCCCATTTTTTCGAACGGAAATGGCACTCCAATCTGCTTAAAGTAGAACTAGCCTTATAATACAGACTTGGCAGTACTTCCAGGGACACTTGGTCATCTTGTGTGTCTAAATCAGTTCATTTAAATTTCATGATAGGAGATGACTTTGATTTTGAACAACCTTATCGATCATTTTCGTCATATGTAAATATTGCTTTTATATTTCGTTCCAAATGCATTTATTTCATACTTTATGCTGGAAATATGAAGCATTGCTTAATGATGTACAGCAACCTTTGCATTTTTAATATGTCTTTTAAAGCTTTTTTAGGATATGTTTTAATATGCGGTACTCCATTTTAATGTTTAGCATTTTAAATGTTTAGCATTTTAGTATTGTTGTATACACAAAAGAGGAGTGGGTGTTGTGTACTTTATAGGGTGTCCATAAACGGGCTTTCTAGAATCATGTCCTTATATAGGCACAATTCGCCTTGCCCTTATATAGGCATAAAATCCCAGACCTTATTTAGGCATAAACCATGCATACCAAATACAGGCATGGATTCCGACATCCGTCCACCCTAGCGTCTCAACGAGTCCATGAAAAAACAGACCCTCAGGCTGCGGGAGTTTCCCTTGCCCAGGACTATTGATTTCTTCAAGGACTCATACATTATGCATGAACCTCTATTCCTTAGGGGATTCATTCATGACGTCTTTCGCTACCCAACTCACGTCAATGCTAACATTTTCAGGTATAAATATACCTTCCCAAACCCCTGTAAATCAGAGGAGACCTCGACTTCAGAGGAGCCCGATTCCCGGCCGGACGCACTGAGAAGACACTGTCATTCCTGCACGCAGAGAGTCCAGCTTCCAGTGATCTAACTTCCCTTGCGGGGTGTTGGAGTTCGAGTCCGGAAAGAGATTCCTACCTCTCTCATTCTTCAGGTATGGAGCAGACTAGAACCTAGAGGGACTCTTGGCATACTAGACTCTTGGCATACTAGGCGTAACTTACTCTTAGTATACTCTAGTCAGGAATACAGCACCTACTTCTACTTCTCCCTACACCTAGGAAAGGTTAGGCACACTGGGTAGAACTAGGATAGAAACGCATCGTATGAGTACTCGCATTTTTAGGCTGTGTCATTTTATGTAAATGCATATATGCTGAAAAGATAATGCTAACGCAGTATTATTTATTTCTACTGCTCACCTTGTACATTATTTATCTCGCATACTGTCTTGTGATCGTAACAGCACATCTAACTTACAACAGAAACAAGACTGTTCAATAAACCTTTTTATTGAAACGCCCGTCTGTTATTTCTGTGTAACTTTGAGACGTAACTGAATCATGTACGACTGAGCTGAGTGAAATAGTTATCTATTGTTTCTACGACTCTGGGACACGTCCTGATTATGTAAGGGAAACACAGTGGTCATGTTTTGCGGCTGCCAGAAACTAATCCCTTCTTGTTGTCAAGAAGTTTCTAGTGGCCTCTGAGCTAGCTGGCACAAGTAATTACGTTTAATATACTCGATAGGGACATACCGACCTTAGTCCTATGTCAAACCTATAGGATATATTATTCCAATGCGCAGAGCCTATAAGGGAAATAGGAGCTACACTACAATAGTAAATATAGTTCTAGTATTGATGGTACTAGATGCATCTCATTTGTGTGGACCTATGTTAAATTATATAGACCACATGCTTACACTATCTAAATTATAGAGTCTAGTTTGGATTCTCCAGCCTTATCTAAAAAGTACATTTATATAGCGGGAGTTTGTTGCATTGAGACAATTCAATTGTCACGTTTCTTCTATGATGTAAAACTAAGCATAGGAAATAATTCAGACAATCAAATAATGCTAGTGACACATTTCATGCTACCACTAGCACTGTCAATAGAAACCTATCCAAATGGACTATTAATAGTTCTCAAGTTGTAATAATGGTTTTATCTTGCGTACTGCAAGCACTACTATTTTTCCCAGCACTGTTATTTTTTATGTTGTTATAATATCCTTTATTAGCATTTTCAGCAAAGCATAAGGCAAAGCATGTTTCAGTACATTATTGCGCAGTCTGAGGTCTTAAAGTAATCACTATTGACCCATATCTTCTCATCATGTGCTAAATTATGGCATTGTTAATCCAGAATATCTTCTCGTTTTTGTTCCTCAGAATGCCCTCCTTATATGCCTTTCATTGTTTTGGGAGCTGCAATTCAGTCTGCTTGCAGGATAATCCCCAGATCCCCCACATTTTATGGTGGTTCTGCAGGCATGCCTTGGGCACTATATGCAAGAATGTGAAATGTCATGCAATAAACAAGGCAACATGCATGTGTGTATCTGCTTGTATCTACATCCAATCGGATGTTAAGGCAGGCTATTTTAGGTGTGCGTTTTAGGTCTTCCCAGTGCAAGCAATAATAAATGGACTATCCCTCGCCAGTCACTCTATATCATTAGAAAGAGCCATGTAATGTGCATGAAGTCTCTGGCTGAGACTCCACATCTCAAGCTTGAAAGGGAAGTATCTGTTGGAATCTCCATATATTTTTTTTACATAAAAAGTTCACTCAGTGAAGATACTTGAATTGGAAGATATGTTGCTTCCCTGTGGTCCAATAGGGCGTCACACCACTCTTCCTCTTCAAATGACCAAAATATGACTTCCTCTTCTCACTTAAATTACAGAAGGAGTCAGGGGTATTAATCAAAGGAAGGACTCTTGGACATTAGAGGCAAACAGCCCCAACTCCCAAGGTTGAGGCTCAGTAACTGCTACTTGCCCATGGCCTTCTGAATGGGAATTAACAACCTATAAACAATGCATTGTGGAAATCAGGAGTATAGCTTAAATGTCTAAAGATGTAAATGAATAGACAGTATATTTAAGTTTGATATATTTGTAATTTACAAATGTGTGTGTCAAATTTTTAACTTCATGTATGAAATACATCTTTAGGCTGTCTTCCCCCATTTTTTCACAATGAGCATTTGGTATCTTTGACCTTTGAAATCATTGAGGGTTGTTTGTTACATATGTTCTGCTTAAAAAGGGCAATTTTTTTTATATCTAAAATTGACATATACATATATTGTGTTAAATAAACTTTATATTGGCTGAAATGGTAAGCATAGTTGTTCTTGTGTAAAATAGTCAAGAAACACATTTGCCACTTGCACATCAAATGTAACAAATACCTTCAACAATGCATTTTATCAAGAGTGAGTCAGACATTCCTCACAGGAATAAGTTTACTTTTTATGAGTCAGATTGCTTGTGCTATGTGAAAGCTATATCAGAGTTCCTATTCAAGCTGCATAACGTAATCAATCCCATTTTCTACACTGCATCCAGTTTATCATAACTAATTTATAAAAAGATTCTGTTACACATGATATTAACAATGTTTGCCAATACAGCTGTTGAGTGCAGATACATTTCATGATGGATTAGAAATATCAATGGCCATTAAATATATACACTCCAAGAGCATTATCCATCAAGACAAAAAGCCGACAAACATTTTAGTGAGTTTTGTTGAATACCAGTTTAGATGAAATATTTATCGCTCTTCTAACACTGTCTATAAGAATAGTCACGTAGGTTTAGAAATCTTTCAGCAATGACCATAGGTATTTTTCTTTTTTCATGTCTTTTTTGTAGAGTTGTATTTGCCATAAATAGGTTTAACTTTATTTTTGATGTGTACAATGAGCTCATAATTAGGCATGTGAGTAAGTAGCTCAGCATAAAACATTGGCATGTTACAGAATGTCAGGACCTTGGCATATGATAAAGTACCATCTGCATCTGAAACACATGCCAGTTCAGGGTGGACCTTTCTGTTCCCTTTGGTAAAGTGAAATTTGGTTGCTTTTTGTTACTTGCACCCCTTGCCATCACATGTGCCTCACACCTTTACATGCTTGCCTGGCCACTCCTGTACCACATAACATAATGGCTGGGTCTGAACTGGGGTGGCAAAGTGAGCTAAAGAATGATGATGGATTCAACCCAGATCTGTGACTGGAGGTGAGTTTCTGAAAACTTTCAGCGCTCCGTCCATCATCTCTCTGTGTTTGCTTTGTTCGCCCTAAGTTGACAGGGTATGCCCAGATGTGGGTCCCTTGATCACTTTGCCACTGGATTCAAGCTAGCCTGGCTGATGAGGGGTGTTACCCCGAAACCGGTCCCAGGATGCTTATTTCCGGTCCAGGGAAGACCTGGCTTGGCAGTTCAGGCTGGACTGTCCCCATAAAGAACACGGACAAGACTAATTTACATATGGCTGGGTCTGAACTGGGGTGGCAAAGTGAGCTAAAGAACGATGATGGATTCAACCCAGATCTGTGACTGGGGGTGAGTTTCTGAAAAGTTTTAGCAGTCCTTCCATCATCTCTTTGTGTTTGCTTTGTTTGCCCTAAGTTGGCAGGGAATGCCCCGACATGGATCCCTTGCTTACTTTGCCACTGGATTCAAACTAGCCTGGCTGATGAGGGGTGTTACCCTGAAACCGGTCCCAGAATGCTTGTTTCCAGTACAGGGAAAACCTGGCTTGGCAGTTTGGGCTGGCCTGTTCCCATAAGGAACAGGGTCAAGACTGATTTGCATATGGCTGGGTCTGGACTGGGGTGACAAAGTGAGCTAAAGAACGATGATGGATTCAACCCAGATCTGTGACTGGGGGTGAGTTTCTGAAAAGTTTTAGTGCTCCGTCCATTATCTCCTTGTGTTTGATCAGTAGGATTAACATATAGTTCAAATTCTAATCAACCAGACGTATGCAGTATTTAGATTTTTAAGTTGGGTACTGTAGTGCCAGAGGCACTTCTATGCATTGGGACCACATGATGACCTTTGACTACCATTGTTTTAATTGATTGTATGTGTTTTAGTTCACTCTAGCTTGAATGTACGACATGTTTTCTGCACTTACATTGATTTGTGATTTCTTTCGTGTCTCCTTAAAGCTGCAGAGTGGGAGTGTTTCACAGAGTAGAACAGCCTTGCTAGGAACACAACGTGTGGGATGTGCGTTTGAAAGCATGAGAGAGAGAAAGGTGTGGAATGTACTTCTCTGTCTTGGAGTGTAGTGTTATATGCAGTGGTGCCCAAATGTGTATTATGTTGTACATTGGAAAATGAAGTGTGTGATGCTATAGGCAGTGGTGCGCAAATCTTCATTATGCTGTAAATTGGGATGTTTTATGAAGTTTTTACTATTGGCTTTGACATCCCATCATGCCATCTTGAATTCTGACTCTGTCTAGTTTGAGCTTTGCAGACACAAGCAGGCCCCCAGGTTACTCATGGTATTTAGGTTATTCACATTCAAGAATGTTTTCTGTACTTTTTGAGATGTTTTCTACTTTCTCAAGCTTCACTAAGATAAGGGGCTGGAACATGTGGGAGCACAGAAGAATACGTGAGATCTTCTTTGCCTTTGGAATGCTTGTAGGAGTTTGCCCAAATCCAGTAAGTTTCCTTGGCCCAGAGGAGGTCTTCTCGGAAACTTCTAGTGCATTGAGATGATAAAACTAGGGATTCTTGACGTGGAAAGCTGGATTATGTTTTGACCTGAAGGGACGGACGCGTCTTATTCAGTGTGGCAGTTCCCAGCTTGCTGAGTCTCTTGACCCCGGCTGTGAATTTCCCAGTCTGGTGCGGGCTAAGATTAAGTTATTGCAGCCAGTGATGTATTTTCTCTGATTATTGGCATTGTGTTGTGTGAGTGTGTCTGTGTGCACATTCAAGTCTCCAGGGGTCGATCATCTGATGTATTCTGTGTATATATCTTTATATCTTTTCATGATTTTCTTTGATTCCTTGTGTCTGATTACTTGTATTACACAGTGCCTATTTCTTGCAGTAGACGTCCAGTTTATTACCATTATTATCTGCTTGTATTTTATCCCATGCATTTAACAGATGCATTTGCTTACTTGTAAACGTGTTATTCTTGCTTGCACATATATATACATATATTGTGGATTGTGCCTAATTTTGGTATCTTGTTCTCACCAGATGCCGTAATGGATATGCAGCCTGCGGGCCGACATGGATCGGGACGCCACTGTGTGCTGGAGCGTCGATTACTTAATGGGCGTTCCCAGGGGACTAAGCTTGTTACTGGCAGATGGTGCAGGGATGTATCGTGAGGCCGCAAGATGGGACACTGTGACTTTAACCATCTAGGTGGGGTTTTGAACTGTGCTCCAATGGGAGCGGATATTCCAGCACTTAAACCCCTGGTGATATGACCCATTAGTGAGACAGGCATTGGGAAATCCGTAAGGCTGAAACGCGTCTGCCGCAGCGTTTCACGGATTAACTGGCTGAGCTGTACAAATGAATTCAGGCTTATTAAATTCACAGGTGATTCATCCGAGTTGTGTCAGCTCCATTCTTGATTCAGAGTGGACGTTTGGACTTGATGTTTAGCCAGTATTGCGGGCACTGACAACTGACACGCCCTCCCGGTCAGGAGCACTGCGTTGGCCGGCAACTTTGGACATTGTATGAAATGCAAACACGGAGCCCCCCCAGCAGTTTAAGGAATACTATCCAGCATCTCTGCATTGGGTAGAGAGGTCACAGTATTTGACTGCGTGAAGGGGTCTTACCTGTGGATTGTGCCTAATTTTGGTATCTTGTTCTCACCAGATGTCGTAATGGATATGCAGCCTGCTAGCCGACATGGATCGGGACGCCACTGTGTGTTGGAGCGTCAATTACTTAAAGGGCGTTCCCAGCGGACTAAGCTTGTTGTTACTGACAGATGGTGGAGAGGTATATCGTGAGGCCGCAAGATGGGACACTGTGACTTTAACCATCTAGGTGGGATTTTGAACTGTGCTCCAATGGGAGAGGATATGCCAGCATTTAAACCCCTGGTGATATGACCCATTAGTGAGACAGGCTTTGAGAAAAGCTGTAAGGCTTAAACGCGTCTGCCGCAGCGTTTCACAGATTAACTGGCTGAGCTGTACAAATGATTCATCCGAGTTGTGTCAGCTCCATTCTTGATTCAGAGTGGACATTTGGAATGAATATATATATATATATATATATATATATATATATATATATATATATATATATATATATATATATATATATATGCATATTGTTTCATTTGACATCTGGGAAAGCACTTTCTGTTGTAAATTGTTGCACAAATAAAACCCCATGCTTTATTCTGAAAACTGTCTTTTGATGTGCCTCATTTTATGAGAGTGAAACCCCTTTTCAGGTGTTTTCTTGCTTTGCCGTGTGTGTGCCTCTGTGTGGTAGTGCTGCATTTCTTTTATTTGGTAGTGTGAAGCAGGACAGGTACTTCCCTCAATGCTCACATTAGATGCAAACATAAGATTGAGACCTCATAGGTACAAACAACCTATACATTCTTTCAATGTGTCCCTTTCCAAATTAAAAGATGGCACTAATATATTATGTAGCCAATAATGTACATTTTCAAAAATGGAGCTTTATTGCTATAAGTACGTTTTTTGCTTAAAGCAGCCACCTAAATATTTGCTATACAAGGGGGAGGATGGGAAAGTCACTCCTATGCTCATCCCTTTCCAATGGACATACAGCTGGTCCTGAATAATCAAGATATTTTTAATGAGGACCAATCAAAGGGCTCTAATAATGAATTCTATGAAGAGTCAATTAAGCAAGCAAACATTTTCTCAGTCAAGAAGTCTTCAGCTGCTGTTATAGCCTAGCGCTGAGTGATATTAATATGCAATACTGAAGTATTGGCTATGACCGCCACGTCTGTATTGTTACCCGTCTACTTTCTCTATTATATTATCACCGATGTATGACAGAATCTGCTTCACTAATGGTGTCAATAAATGCTTAAAATATTTAGACAGTGGTTGTGTTATACAATTAATACTAGTAACTATTGGTCTTGGGGCTTCCTATATCTTTAAATATTTTCAGCAAACCATAGATGGCCAAGATCATTGGATCCATAACACTTTGAAAATCAAGGGGTGATTTAGATCTTGGCGGGCGGGTTACTCCATCACAATGGTGACGGATATCCCGTCCGTCAAAAATAAATTCCATTATATCTTATGAGATTTATATTTCGGAGGACGGGATATCCGTCACCATTGTGACAGAGAAACCCGCCCGCCAAGATCTAATTCAGGACCTAAATTCTTGTTGTCATAGCTCTCCAAGGTCTAAAGCTATTTTCATTAACTATTGGACCAACATTTCAATTCTTGAAGTTTGTTCCCACTAGACTATCCATAATACTCCTCATTTTGTAGCATTCCTTAAATATGGTAACGTCTTTTTTCTTTTCCTTAGAAAGACTGAAATCTACTCATGTTTCCATATCCTCTTTGAGAGACATAGTTGTATTTCTACTTGTTGCTTATGGATGCACTGAGGAAGTTCGGTAGCGGTACAATACCTCACTTGTATTGTTCTTCACAAATTAGTTTGGAATCACTTCGCTTCTAGATGATGTGTATAAAAGGAAATGAAAGAAAACAACCAAGTCATCATTGGAGATGGCAGAGAAAGTAGTGAATTCGGGGTGATGAAGACAATCCCAAAAGATGTCTAGAGTCACTCAAATGTTGTTGGAATTTGTTGAACTTTTCCTTACAGTAATGAAAGCAGGGCACTTTAGCTGTCTGAGAATGGCACAGAGACTTTTTAAAATTGTCAGATCTCCTTGCCTCTGCATTCTCCATCAGTGTGGGAGGGATGGGCGGAAAAAGAATCGAGGAGGCTTAATGTGCTTCTCAAACTTGGTGCACTTTGTTTGGGGAGGGGGTGGACAGTTTGAGTTTGTCGATAAGAGTCTTGGTTTTCTTCCTCTAGGTTACTCCTTCCCTTCTTCTAGGGTGGTCTTCTTCCAGGAGGATTTCCCTAGGAGGCTCGGGAAAGAGAAGAAGGTTGTGGTAAGTATCTCGGTTTTAAGATAGCTGGGTTAGGATAGTATCCTTCACCACACCCGGAGTGATGGAAAGGGAAAACACCCAAGCTTTAGGCTTGTATAATAGAGAGGTGAGGTCTCTGATAGTTGGGTTGATAACTCTACTGTCTTGGGGTTTATTATGTTTCTCCCCTTTTAACCTCTCCCCTCCTTCCCAATGGAAGTGAGTCGGAAGCGCACACGAGAAGGAAGAAGAGAAAAAATGCTCATTATTACGCACATATATCCCTTTTTTTCATCTGTCTCAGGTGGTGCGCTATCCTCTTTCTTATGCTTTAATGGCTAAACATGTCAAAGTAAACCACGCACCTGTACTTGATTTCCATGGGGACAGATGAGCTAATCCCAGACTTCACTGCGGACGAATGAATTCACCCGCAGTAAAGGGGGGGAAAGGGGAATGGGGATGACAAGAGAGACTGCCACTGAAGTGTTCTTCTACCGGTGCCCAACTAGGAATGGTCTCGAACACCTGCAATTACAAGAAATAAGGTTACTTCTTCCTCACTAGCCCCTAGTTGCCCAACCTAAACTACACCTCCCACCACTAAGTTTACCTTTAAATATACAGTGGCTAGCTTCTCTCCTTAATGAGCTTATGGATAAGAACTGCTTATTGATGACTTGAATATTACGCTCTGCCTCAAGCGGTTAATGCTTTCTGATGAAGTCTTTATTGCAAGTAACTATTGTCTCTTTTCTCTTTCTTCAGGAGAAGAGATGAAGATTCGGGTGGTACGTATAAATATATATATATATTTGTATCTACTTGTTGAATATGTTTGTAGAGATGAGTGAAAGCTCCCTGCGCTGCTTGCTTATCCTGGCAGGTACAATATTCCTCTTCATATGATTCAATGATGAGTCAAAAAGGAGAATACAGGCTAACTCCTTATCTGGAAACTGACTGCTGGCTGAAAGCTAACAATAAATATTTAACTGTGCCCCAGTTCAAATCACTAGAGCTGACTCTTGGGTCAAAACACTACTGAAGAGAAACTGAAGACTTTACTTTAAGACCCAAAAAGAATTGTTCTGTAGTTGTTAGTTTTTGACACGAACATAATATAAAACTGACTCAGAACTCTTGTCATTAAATGTCCACTCCAAGAACTTGTCACAAAGGAAAATCCTCACAGAAAAATTCTGCACTTACTTGAATGTTCCACTGAAGCCACAAACAGAAAACTAGAGAACTTCTTACTTCAGTGTTTGTTCAGAAATACCCAAAAATGCGGGCACACGATAAATCCAGACGAAGTCTAACAAGTCTGGTAGAAACGCTGGAATATTGCCAAAGTCTTCTGAATGATATCAGGCGAAGCGGCGCTAACGAACGCTACTTCCCTGAGGTAAACTCCCTTTCTCTCATGCGCGACGAGAGAATGCTCCTCACTAGATCGAATGCTACAGTTGAAGTGCGCAGCGCTCCTAGAGCGCGAGCGCGAAGTACACTACACTGACTTCTTGGGGCAAACACTAGAGCGCTGACCTTGTACTGCATAGATGGCAGCCGCCATCTTGGAAAATTGCCGTAATCGAGGAGAAGCAATCTTCGGAAAAGAAGGTAAGGACCTCCCTGTGGCAAAGCGGTGTTTTAAGCTACGTAAGTAACAGAAAACCCTTATCTTATTTGAGCCAGAGAGGGGTTGCCTGAGCCTACGTTGAGAAAACTTTTGACCAGTCCTGACAGTACCCCCCACCAAAACCCCCTCTCCACCCACTCTTGGCTTCTTTGGGAAGGTCTTGTGGAATTCTCAGATCAATCTTGGGGCATCAAGGGATCTGCCTCAGGCTATACCGGTTGTTAAAGGCCCTCTCCCTCGTTATAGGCCCTCGCCTGCGGCTCGGGCCTATAACTCGGGATCAGGGCCTTTAACAGCCGGTATAGCCCTCGGCAGCGGGCTATAAGGCTATATTAGAACATTGGAATGTTGGAAGCTCCATTGAAAAAAATGGAGTGGCTCCGGGCTTATAATGGCTGGTATAAGCCAGGAGCTCCAACATTCCAATGCTTCTTTGTGGCTGTGAACAAAGGCTTCAGGGAGCCTGATCCCCTCGCGCTCCCTGAAGCCTTTGTTTAATTTGTTAGAACATTCTAATGGGATGCACTGAGCACTGATGCCTTTGGGGATAAGCTTGCTTTAAGTATCCCAGCTTTAGGGACTGAAGTCCAAACTGCAGAGGGGCACGTCTCTCTTTGAATTAAGGAGGCAGTGGACTGCATAATACCCCTTAAACCTGGTAAAAGTACTCGCCTCACTCCTTCCGCGAAATGGTTCTCTCAGGAACTGGCTCTCCTAAAAACTGATTGTAAGCGCCTTGAATGCCGATGGAGGGGGAACTATCTAAATGATAATAGGATGGTATACTTAGATGCTCTTAAGCTGTATCACCAACAAATTAGGAGAGTACGGAGGGAGTTTTATACTGAGCATATTGAAGCAGCAAAAAGTTCCACTAAGAATATTTTTAACATAGTGAAATAACTGCCCTCTTTAGATTGTGCGACAGCCACTATGCCTGCCTCTACTGCTCACTGCAATAAGGTTGCCGATTTTTTTATGGGTAAGATTGATAAAATTTACGCCTCCTTCCCTGAAAGTAGCAGGAATTACACCTCTGCTCCTGTCACAGATGTTCTGAGAAGTGAGGACAGTTTTGTTTTTGCACCCGCCGGGAGTAAGCGATGCTCTTAAACTCATGGAAGCAGTTAAAACTGGATCGCCCTTGGATCCGATCCCCCCAAAATTCCTGCTGCTAGGGAAAGAAGTAATTGCTCCGGTTCTCACCAAGCTTCTGAACCTGTCTTTTAGTTCGGGTCAGGTTCCTAGCAACTGGAAGCATGCTATGTTGGTACCACTGTTAAAAAAATCTTCTTTAGATCCTGCTCTCCCAGAAAACCTGAGACCTATTTCTCTCCTACCCTATGCTGCTAAAATCGCTGAAAAACATTTAAACAGTCAATTGTCCATATTTCTGGAAGAGAAACAGGTGCTCCATGAAACTCAGTTGGGGTTTAGACCACGACATAGTACAGAGTCAGCCCTTCTTCTTGCTTCCGAGGCCCTGAAAACTGTTGCCGATGAGGGTAGAACTGCTGCTTTGATCCTTCTAGACCCGAGTGCTGCTTTTGATATGGTCTCCCACGGCCTTCTCATGGAACGGCTGCGGGAGGCCGGGGTCGGTGGAGGGACATGGGAGTGGATTAAACATTTTCTGGAGAATAGATCCTTCCAGGTCCTACAGCATCCCTTTAAATCCAGAGTTTGTCCTCTGACCCAAGGGGTGCCGCAGGGTTCGGCGCTTAGCCCTACGCTATTTAATATCTACATGCGCCCCTTGGCAGATATCGTGCTGAGACATGGGGTAAAACTGGTGTCATATGCCGATGACACACAGTTGATCGTTACCCTGGAGCAAAAAGAGGCAGGAACGGCATCTGACTTCAAGGTATGTCTGGGGGAACTTGCCAATTGGATGAGGCTCAGCTGTCTGCAGCTGAATGCGGGAAAAACGGAGGTTATGGTAGTGGGTAAAAAGCCCTTTTTATGGTCACATCTATGGTGGCCGGCGGAGCTGGGACTGACTCCGACCCCCAAGGCTAAGGTCAAGAATTTGGGAGTATGGTTCAATGACACCCTCTCTTACTCAGAGCAGATATCAGCTGTGGCTGCGGCCTGCTTTGGCATCCTTAAAATGTTGCGTAAAATCCTGGATCTACTCCCATTAGATGCCAGACGCACCATTGTACAGGCCCTTGTTACATCCCATCTAGATTACAGCAACATCCTGTACCTAGGGGTGACCCAAAAAAATCTGAACATCCTGCAGAAGGTCAGAATGCTGCAGCTCGGCTAATCCTGAATATTCCTAGGCGGGCTTCAATGGGGGAGGCCTTGAGGAAATTACACTAGCTCCCCATACAGGCCAGAGTTACTTTTAAGGCCTTGTGTTTTAGCCACAGGATCTTCAATAAGAAAGGTCCTAGCTTCCTGCACCCCCTTCTCACCGCATATAGACCTGCACGTTGCCTAAGATCCTTGGGTATGGCAAAGTTGACTGTGCCTAAGGTTCGTAAGGTACGGGCTGGTGGGAGCTCTTTTGGCTTCCTTGCGGCTAAGGCCTGGAATGACCTCCCGGTTGAGTTAAGGACGTACCCGTCTGAGTCTCTGTTCCAGAAAAAACTTAAGACGTGGCTCTTCCAGCACCCCCTGGGTGGCCGGAAGTAGGCCCTGGCAGCGGTTCCTTGGGGATCTTTGGCCATAGGGCGGGTGGGCGTTTCTGGCCAGTTTTTCAGGCATTACTGGTGTTCTAGCGCGGGGACACTTTGTTTGGAGTAACCAGGCGCTCTATAAGCTGTATAATAATAGTAATAATTCTGCCCTCTAGTGGCAGAATGTTCTAATAGCCTTATAGCCCTTCGTAGCAGGGCTATACCGGCTATTAAAGTCCCGCTGTCTTGTTAAAGTCCCTCGCCTTCGGCTCGGGCGTTTAACGATGCAGCGGGCCTTTAATATCCGGTATAGCCCGCTACGGCGGGCTATAAGGCTGTAATATAACTTTAACACACTTACTTTAACAGAGCATTCTGCTTTGTATAACACTGTATTCAAGCTTGCACCATGTATGTATTCTGAGGCTATCAGAACAGAAGAACTAGTTTTAGTAGTTGCCATGAGCCTTACAATATTTGGATGGGAAAGCCTCCTAATTAAAATACATATAGTTTTGATATTTACATAAAAGTCAAAAATTACATATCTAGTGTATATTTGGAATGAATCAAGTGTACGCTAGAAACATTGATCCAATATCATGGTATGCAAATTAAATACATAATGGAGCAGAGACTAAAAATATGAAAATAGAAAGAACATATGCTACAAGTTATCTGACAATACACTGAAAAACTGTTATTATTGTACATGCAATGCCTATTATTGGCACCTTGTTGCCATAGACCTCCAAACTAGGGAGCCATCATAATTTTCAAAGTGCAGAGTACAAAACAAGGTTGCATAATAGTAATGTTTCTTTCATAAAAGACTAGCCAAACATAGCATATCTACAGACACTTAGAAGTTCAGTAGTTTCTCTTCAAATGCTATAGTTGCTGCTTTACCTCTGATTACACTGATGGATATCAAGAGTTATGTCTGACAGATTAGACAAGCAACAAAGCTCCCTTATTACAGCAAATACGCCCCACTGTGGGATTCCCCAGGGTCACCAGAGTTCCTCAAGGATATCACCAAATCTTAGAGATGTCACAATTATGGAATGGGGTCAAATTTTCCAAGAAGGACAGCTGTGTTCGTGAACTCAATTCCAACAGTTGACAGAATTCTCAGTGTCCAGGTTCAAGTATATGCAAATACAGAGCTGGGCCCAATCTTCGAAGGAAGTTCAAGGAGGATCGTATGGACTGGAAGAACATTTAATCACGAGCCGCCAGCAGAAGAAGGTGATTGCCACTTGGTTTGAAATGATCATGGACACTCAAGATGAAGGTGACAATGTACCAACAAATCTCTGGGGTAAAGAAACTGAGCTGGCGAATGCGGCAAATGTGGCACGAGTTGAGGCTGGCTATTCGAGAGGGCACTCTCCCACTTGTGGCTTAAGCACCCGATAGTTATAAATCAGCTCTTGCCAAGGCCAAGCGGGACTGGGTCAACAAGAGTTGGCAGGACTTATTGGTCGCAGCCAGGTGTAACAATAATTGCTCAATCTGGCATATTTTAGCACATGTGATTCTAGATGGCGTTACTACTCCTGATTGTTTTATCCAGCCCGAGAAGTGGGTTGACTACTTCACCATGCCTTATGACAAAAGAGAAGTTACTTTCCTAAGGATGTTATAGACAGCCAAACCCTTTGCAAATTATCTGAGACAGAAGGCGATGAAAACAGTGGAGGATCTCTTTTTAGCATGAATGATACTCTTAAGGCTATTGCTAGATTAAATTCAGCAAAAGCACCTGGGCCAGATAGAATACCAGATGACCTGTTTAAGTCGGAGCCGCTTGTATGGGCCCATTTTACAAATCTTTTGTTCAATGCCGCAGCTGACGGGGGAGAAATGCCAGAAACCTGGAGAGGGGCGGATATAATTACCATCTATAAGAAAGGAGATGCCGTGGTCCCATCAAACTATAGACCTATTAGTCTATTAGACAACTTGCAAAAACATTTTGCTAGTCAAGTCCTGGATACATTGTTATCTTGGATTGAGGACAATGAGATCTTGTCCCCCTATCAAGCAGGGTTCCGCACAAAAACCAGTACAAGTGACCAGGTGTTTAGGTTTAATCTACTCACCTGGAAATACGTAGTATTAAACGAGCAGAAATTGTAGGTAGCTTTTGTCGATCTTTGAGGTGCTTTTGATCTTGTGCCACGGGAACTGCTATGGAAAATTTTATTAGGGATGGGTGCTCCTGCTAATCTTGTTAATTTGCTTGTTAGGCTACGCGAGGGTAACTATGCGCAGGTTAGGTGAAGGAGACAGGTAGAATTAACTACAAAGATTCCTATCCGGCGTGGGGCACACTAAGGATGCGTGCTAGCAACTACACTGTTCTTCCTGTATGTAAATGAAGCAGTAAATGACTTGAGGGACTGTGCCAATGACTCTCCGGTGCTGAATGGCAAGAAAACACCAATTCTGCTGTTCGCAGAGGATTCTCTACTTATTTCCAGGACTCCCATGTGCCTCCAGAAACTAGAAGACAAATTGTTGGCCTTTTGTGAAGTTAGGGGCCTGTAACTAAACTTGGAGAAAACAAAGTTCAAGATATTCGGTGAGTGTAAGGGCAGAAAAAGCGCTGTGAAGATAGCTGGGAAACCCCTTGAGAAGGTGGTCACTTTTAACTATCCCGGGGTTAGATTGACAGACACTTTGGAGAGGGTTACCCAGCTTGAGATAAGTTCTCTGAACCTGTGCCATAAATCTAAACCCATAATTAGACTTCACAAACAGACCCAGACTCTGTCAATAACCCCCGCCCTAGAGGTTTTCCGGATGAAAGTCCAAAATGTGGCACTTTATGGAGCAGAGCTATGGTGTCATGCTGACACGTGCAAGCTGGTGGTGAGTGAGAACATATTTGGCAGATCCCTTGTCTCTGTTCCAGCTAGTACCCCACTGACCCCATTGTATCTTGATCTAAGGAGAGTTGGCGACGTGGCCGCATTAAAACCCTTGTTGTTTTGGCTGCGTCTGTGGTCCACCCCGGAACTAAGGGAATATAGTGATTCACTGAGAGAAGTCCTAAATATGAGTGGTACCAAACGGATTGCATGGTTACTTCATGTTGCTACTTGGTGTAGATCCTTGGGGTTGATTAACCTAAAGGGCAGGCCGGAGGGCATTAGCAAAAAAGACATATCTTATGTGAAAGTCAAGTACTGGGTTCTTGTGGCTGAACGGTATGCTACAAGTACGACTGCAGGGCGTTTAACCAGCAAGTTTTTATGTTTTAAGTTCCACCCAAAGTTCGAGCCCTTTCTTGATTTGATGACACCACCATTGGCGAAAAGTCTCAATGTGAGATTCCGTCTAGGCTGCCTTCCCCTTAGGGCTTTTCACACCTGGGCCTCTGAATCAGACTGAATCACTTGCTCTGATTGTGGCAAAGCTCAGGAGAATGTTGAACATATTCTGTTCTTTTGCACCGAATACCATTTCCTTCGAAGAAGGTGGATCCGACCTGTCTGTTGCAATCTGGGAATCAGACATTATTGGCTTCCTTTAAGGATCCTAAGGACTGATACATCAAATCCTATTGCCTTTGCTGTAAGCAGCTTTTTATTGAATTTTTGGTTTAGGCAACAGAAGTTTATAACCTAGAATGTTTGGGTGGTTTTTACTACCAGAGATGAAATCATGCACAGGGCATCTTGGACTCTGTTTTTCGGAATTGTACTATGATTGTTTGATCACAAGAGGCACTTAGCACTGTGATTAAATGATAGTATGTCATCAACTGTGGTTTTAATTGCTCTTACAGAAGTATTTTTTAAAAATGACGTTTTAAGACGTGCAAATCGGGTAAAGACTGTTTTAGTTATTTATTGTCACTCATCGATTGTGTATACTCAGATGGTCTGATAAGCTGAAGAAGCATATGATGGTGATGAAACAGCCATGAGCCCTAAAAGATTATGATATCCCCAGATTGGTATGGATTAGGCACACAACATGGCGGACCCCTTTAGTCTATTTTGTAGGATTTTTGGAGGTTTTATTGTTGTTTTGTTGTGTATCCCTCCATCAGAGGATATCGTGCAAGATCAATTGGTTATTTATTGAATATGGGACTGTCCATGTATTTTGGCTGGTATAACAATGTATCGAAAGTACTTATCACTTTTGCACTTTTATGGTCACGTGACCAAAAGAAAGTATTATCTACATAAATCTCCAATACATTTGGATTCTGGGGCAACTCAAGGCTGTGTGTAAGAGGGAGTCTTCCTTATCAGCACAACGCAGGCTGGAGGATTCAGGCACTATCCCCATGTTGTGAAGACGTCTTCTGTCATAGTAGGCTCTTTGCAGCATTTTAAACTGAATCAGCCAAAGCCCTGCCTTTATTGCTACTTCACGGGGGTGCATCAGGGCTGCTTCCCAATCAATGTCTTTCAGTTCCCCTACATCCCTTTCCCACTTTCCCCTTAAGTCTTTCAATTTATCAGGTTTATCAAAGAGGGTTTGGTACGTGGAGGAGATCGCCCCGCTCTGCAGGTCCTCTATAAGTAGCTGTCCCTCATGCAGGGCAAATTAGGGGATTCCCTCTCCAGGTAGCCCTTCAGCTGACCATGCATGCCTAAGCTGTGCATATTTTAAAAATTGAGAGTCTTGCATACTGTATTCACGCTTCAATGAGTTAAACGACATACGGTTGCCCCCTTCCAGCAAATTTCCGATTTTGGTCACCCCACTCAGTTGCCATGGCCTGAAGCCTTTCAGTTTACCAATCTCAGCCAACCATTTCCCCTCCCACAGTGGTCTTTCCTTAGTTGGCTTACTGTGCCATCCCACAGCTTTTGTGGCTCTGATCTAGCTCTCCACTGCCACCCTGGTGGTAGGATTTAGGCCTGAGGTTCCCCCACCCCCATATAGACAGTGGAGACAGGATTGGTGGGTCCATTGGGAGCGTTCTAGGCTAAAGGTAGAATGACCTGGGGGCCCATAAAGCCAATTGAACAAGGTACTTACCTTCTGCAACGCTTTTTCTGGTAGATACAGTATCTGCCTCTGGATTCCTCACCTTTTGATTTACCCCAATGTGCAGCATTCCACAGAAACTTTTCTCCTCAGCTCTCCCATGTCCACGAGGACATCACAATGGAACAGCTCCGCAGGCGACTCCGCGCGACGTCATCGGAGTCATAAGACGATCTCGTCGGCGTGCTGACGTCAGTTCCACCTATTTTTTCTGTTCCTTCAAGGCGAACGGGGGAACCGACAACATTTTCACAAGTATACACACTATGAAAACACAGCCACAACTGGAAATTCATCATTAAAGATATTTCCTAGTGCCAAGCATCACATGATTCCAATAATAAATCACATGAGATATACATTGATTATTTTTTGGGTATAAGCAGACAGGCAGTGGGGAAGCTGGTGGGTCAGTGAGCAATCCACAGGCAGATACTGTATACACCACAAAAAGCGTTACCAAAGGTAAGTAACTTGTTCTTCTGACAGATACATCTGCCAGTGGATTCCTCACCTTTTGAATTAAATCCTCAAGAAGTCCCACTCCCGGCGGAGGGTGCCTGCCTGCATATACCAAACAAATCCTGCAGCACAGAATGTGCAAAATGGCTGTCCCTTCTCAAATCCAAATCCGAGCAATAGTGCTTCGCAAAAGTGTGGAGGAAGGCCCAAGTTGCTGCCTTGTAGTTGTCTACCACAGGGACACCTCTAGCTAAAGCCAAAAGAGAAGATTTAGCTCTGGTAGAATAAGCTTGAATACCTTCAGGAGGCTCCTTCTTGGCCAAGGCATAGCAGATCTTGATAAAGAGAATAATGCAACTGGACAGCGTTCTTTTGTGGACAGCCTTGCCCTTCATCTTGCCCACATATCTGATGAAGAGTTGATCGTCCAACCTGAAGTCCTTGGTTCTGTCCAGGTAGAAGCTGACCGCCCTCTTGGGGTCCAGGTGATGAAGTCTCTCCTCCTCCTTTGAAAGATGAGGGGGAGGGCAGAAAGTGTATAAGGTAATTGACTGCCCTAAGTGGAAAGGAGTGACCACCTTAGGCAGGAAAGCAGCTCTAGTCCTAAGAACCATCTTATCCGCATGGAATGATGTAGAAGGAGGCTTAGAGCTAAGAGCCTGCAACTCACTCACCCTCCTAACGGAAGTGATTGCGACCAAAAATATTGTTTTAAACACTAAGAACCTTAAGGGACAACTATGTAGTGGTTCAAAGGGAGAACCCATTAAGAAAGTGAGAACCAAATTTAAATCCTACTGAGATATTATAAAAGGAGTGGGAAGAAACCTATTTGTGAGGCCATTAATAAAACTCATAACTATGGGAGATTTAAACAACGAGGGTTGATCTGGTAAACAGAGAAAAGCCAGCAAGGCAGACAAATAGCCCTTAACCGTAGCCCTGTTGTGCTAGGGAAAGAGAAAAACTCAGAATATCAGACAAATGGGCTTGCAAAGAATCAATCGATTTCTCTCAACACCATTAAACAAAATTGGCCCACCTACCAGAATAGACAGATTTGGTGGAGTGTCTCCTGGCAGATAAAATAACATCCACCACATCTGGTGGGAGAGGGAAAAAGCTCAGGTTGCTCCGTTCAATCTCCAGGCTTGACGGTACAGGCTCTGGAGGTGGGGGTGTAGAACCTGCCCCTGCGAGAGGAGGTCTGCCCTGCGAGGGAGACGGAGCAGAGTGTGCAATAAGAGGTAAAGGAGGTCTGCGTACCACACCCTTCGTGGCCAATCCGGTGCGATCAATGTGACTTGGGCCCGGTCTTGGCGAATCTTCCACAGTACTCGAGGAATCAAGGGTATGGAAGGAAACATGTTAAGAAGCTGTGAGCCCCAATCTAACTGAAACACATTCCCCAAGGCTCCCCGCGTTAGATACTGGAGACTATAGAACGACGGGCAGTACGCGTTCTCATGAGTGGCAACCAGGTCCATTGAGGAAATTCTCACATCCTGAAAATGTGAAGGACAACCTCTGGATGGAGAAGCCACTCATGATCGGCCGAATACTGCCGAATGAGACTGTCTGCACGTACATTTAGTTCTCCGGCCTGATGATTCGCGATTATGCAACTATGATGGTCCTGAGCCCAGGATCAGAGTCACATAGCCTCTCCTCATTAAGATACAACCCTACTCCTCCCTGTTTGTTGATGTACCACATGCGTTGTCCGTCAGGACCTGAACCGACTGACCGCGAAGCGAGGGAAGAAAGGCCTTGTGAGACAAACATATCGCCCGCAATTCGATAAGATTTATGTGAAACAATCTTTCCTCTGGAGACCAAAGGCCTTTGACCTCCAGATCCCCAGATGAGCTCCCCACCCTAGAATTATCACTGTGGCCACAAGAGAGGGAGGTTGAAGCGGCTTCCCCTGAGACATTCCACCATAACAGCAAAGCTGCAGTGTCTCTGGAGATCCTGACCACCTCTTTCAGATCTCCATTGTGTTGAAACCACTGCCTGCGGAGGCACCACTGGAGGGCCCTCATATGCCAGCGTGCATGGTTGACCAACAGTATGCAGGAAGCGAACAGACCGAGCAGGCGCAAGACCTTCAGGACTGGAACAGACGCTCCATTCAGAAAAAGTGGGATCATAGCCTGGATCTCTTGAATCCTCTGTAGATGCTGGAAGGCACAACTTCCAGTAGTGTCCAGTACTACCCATATGAACAAGGTGTGCTGAGAGGGCACCAGGTGAGATTTGGAACATTTATAGAAAACCCCAAGTTGAACAACAGTTGTGTTGTTACTTGTAAATGATGCAGCATCATTTCTGGTGACTTCGCTTTGAGTAGCCAGTCGTCCAGATAGGGGAAAACAGGTACACCCAATCTTCTGAGATGTTCTGCCACCACTGCTATCGCCTTTGTGATGACTTGAGGTGCAGAAGGAAGGCCAAAAGGAAGGACCGCAAACTGGTAATGTTGAGACCCCACCGTAAAACAAAGATACCTCTGATCCGACTTCAGGATGTGAATGTGAAAATACGCATCCTGCAAATCAATCAACACCATCCAGTCTTCCTTCTGCAGCGCAAGAAGAACCTGAGCCAGGATCAACATTTTGAATTTCTCCTGTTTAAGGTAAAAATTCAAAACCCCAAGGTCTAGGATCGGCCTCAAGTGACCGTCCTTTTTGGGAACCAGGAAGTACCTCGAGTAGCATCCTTGTCCCCTTTCCTGCTCTGGAACCACCTCGATCGCACCTTTTTGGAATAATGACAGAAAGTAATGCTAGAGAAGCAGAAGGTGCTCTTCCGAGCCCAAACCCTGGCGGGGAGGGAAAGGAGGGGGAACCTCCCGAAAGGGTAGGGCATACCCATTCTCCACAATGTTCAACACCGAGAGATCTGTAGTAGCAGACCTCCAATGTTGTGGAAAATGGGACACCCGTCCTCCCATGGGACAAGCATGCTCTAGGATGGTGGAGCTAGCGCTGCTTCCCTGCCGCACCTGTTGGAGGGGCAGAAGAGGAGGAGGAGACTTGCTGTTTTGCTGCACCCCGCAGACGGCATCTGTCCTTTCCCCTGTAAGATCTGAACAGGGAATTTGCCTGCTGTTGCTGCAGCTGCTGTCTGTTACGAAAGGACAAATTCTTCACAAA
The DNA here is from genome assembly GCA_963921515.1 of Calotriton arnoldi. Lineage (NCBI taxonomy): Eukaryota > Metazoa > Chordata > Amphibia > Caudata > Salamandridae > Calotriton > Calotriton arnoldi. The sequence goes on from CAWUFW010000708.1 coordinate 528,318, forward strand.
GCCCCAAAACTTGCAATATCGGTCAAAGCCCCTGGGCTGGGATTGAAGTCCCAAAGACCTTGCGGTGGCTCTACTGTCTTAAAAGCAGTGCAGCGCCGAGTACGCTTTGGCCCCAAACAGGCGCAATCCATCTAATCGCAGATCCAACAAAGAGGCTTGGACATCAGGAGAGAACCCTTAACCCCACAACCAAGCATGCCTCATGGTAGCCACAGATAATCCCATCACCCTGGCAACCAAATCGGCAGAGTCCAGACCAGACTGATTGACCTGGCAGGCCGCAGCTTGGGCATCCGTCAGCACCTCCACGAAATGTCCTTGAACTTCCTCAGTCAGTTTTTGGACCACCTCTCTGGCAGAGTCCATAAGGGCGTGGATGTAGCTACCCAAAAGGCATGTGGCATTTGTTGACTTGAGGGCCATACTGCCTGACGAGAACACCTTCTTTTCAGATTGGCGTCAGAAGAAGCCAACTCCCTGGAGCCATCAGCATAAAAGGCATAAGAGGTGCCTGAGGGAAATGAAGTGGCAAACCTCCCAGGGAAAATGCAAGCAGACCCATGGGGCCAACAGGTGCACCAGTAGGGTTTGATGCTCTGGCGAACAAGCCAAACATCGCATTTAAAAAATGGGACTGATTTGTACCCGGAGTCGGGAAGGCAGGATACACCGGATCCGGCACTGCAGGCTCTGAAGCCACTCGAGGAGGCAGCACATTCGGTTCTGGCTGCGGTGCCGTAGACCCTGGAACCGGAGCTGGAGTGGTCGGCTTCAGCAACTGTGGAGGCGTTGTTTCTCTCGGAGCCAGTGGAGTAACAGCTCTCGGACCTGGGGATACTGACTACGGAGTCGTATCATTAACAAACAACGCTGAGACCCATGGGGTAATGTGTTCTTGTGCTTCTTCGACGACCTCGAAGTATGCGGAGTCAGTGACTTAGAATGGGACCTCGACCTTCTAATACCCATTTTTTGCTTCTTGGCCTTGGCCATTAATAATATGGCCTCATTCTTCTTCAGCACTTTGGGATTCATGCGCCTGCACGAAGAGCACTTCTCGAAGTCGTGGTCTAATGAAAGACACCATAAACAGTCCTCATGGGGGTCAGTGATAGACATCTGGCCCCCACATTCCCTGCATGGCTTAAAACCAGATTTTCTCTGAGTAGCCATCCTAGATGCTACAAAGTCATGACAATTCGCAGCAAAGAAACTCCCAGAAATGTACAGCCTTGGGAAAAATCGTTACGCATCGACGGTGAAGAAAAAAGTGAACTGACGTCAGCACGCTGATGAGGTCTTCTTATGGCTACGATGATGTGACACAGAGTTGTGTGCAGAGCAGTTCCATTGTGACATCCTCATAGATGTGGAAGAGAGGAAGAGAAAAGGTTCCGTGGAATGCTGCTCATTGTGGTAATTCAAAAGGTGAGGATTCCACAGGCAGGTGTATCCATCAGAAATTAATGTTAGTGAGATAAGAGGCCCAGTAATACAGTGGCGTAGCTAGGGGGGGGCGGTGGGGGCGGTCCGCCCCAGGCGGCACTATTTTGCGGGCGGCAGCCGGCGGCTGCGCGTCACTGGTGGCCCGTGGCGGCGGCCTTTATTTTTTGGGGTCAGATACACTAGTGATGTACACCCACCACCCCCCAAACCTACAAGTGCGGCTGTGACTCGCTAAGCAGCACTGCCTGCACACGTGCAGTTATAAAAGTGCAAGCGCACCTGCTTGCAAATGCTGCAGACAGTGCACGCCCCACCCAGCATAGTGGTGGTGTGAGGTGCGCAGCGTACCGTGTATATGGGTCCCAGGGCCGTCAATCTTGTAGCGCGCCAAAGCGCTACCAATGACGGCCCTGGAAATCATTTTTGGCCAGCCCCTGCGCTGTGCTGCTAAAATGCAGCAGTGACGCTGCGCACGCCACCACCACGGGGATCGAGTGTAGTCTCGGGAGTGCTGGGCGATTTGCAGCAGAACCCCTACGGTAGGGGCCCTGGCCTGCCACCACTGTGGAGTCTATACAGGAGGAGAGGTAAGACTCTAAACGTCGCACCCATGCCTGGGGCCGATCTGGCCCCTCAGCCTCGGAACATACCATCACTGGAGGGACCTTAGATGGCGGCCAGAGTTCCAACAATGCGGGCGCCCTCGGGTCGAAGTTCCTGGAGACCACCTGGGTTCAATGCCTGCCTGGTGCCCCTGGGGCAGGGGGTTGAGGTCCCATGAGAGAGCAGAGTCCACTGCATACTGTATTAAAATGACAAATGTAAAATCTGGCCTGTCATCTTACATGGTAGGGGTCCACATAGATTGCCTGCATTACGTTGGGGTTCAATTTTGGGCAACAAAGGCTTTGAGGGTGGAAGTATGGGGTGAGGAAAGTTGGGGCGTCACGGGGAGTTGTTTGTTGTCATGCGTTTTTATGTACTACACCACGTCCACAGGCTCCTTTTTCAGTTTTTGTGCTGCTCCACACCCGCAGTCCGTACCCAAAGCAGCCATTGACGGCGCTCCCATTGCCCTGGTTGGATTGGATTAATGATCGCTTGCTACCCCCGTATGCCTCCCCTTTAGCTGATGTCCCTGAATGCGAATGGCTTGCTGGACCGCAATAAGCACTCCGCTGTTTTGTGCTATGCCAAGTGTTTCCAGCGAGCCGTTCGTATGCTGCAGAAGACTCACCTATTGGGCACTCATTGCCCCTTCCTCCGGAGGTTCGACTATGATGGAATATACCACTGGGTTTGTTCGGCCACTGTCTGATGTGTCAGCGGGCAAAACCCCAGACCTGATGGATTTTCGGAAGTATACTATCGGAAGTTCTGCACTGATTGGGCACCCTTCCTGCTCACGTTATATGCCGAAGTCACTGTGTAAGGGGCTTTGCCAGAGTCAAGAGCTAAACGGGTGATAATATGATACATGTGGGAAATATTTGTGCCCGAAATTTGACAGTGAGGGCAGTGGTAATATTTGGAGGCCGAGGTGATTGCTGGTGACTGGGGAGGGGAAGTAAGACCTGAGGAGCGAGTAACTGTGAGAGCGATGAGAACGTAAGAGAAAGATGAGTGACGAGAGTCAGTGTGGAAGTTAAAAAACGGGAACATTTTAGTTGAAATTGGGAAGGTCTTGCATGTGGAGATGAGAATTAAGGTTAAAAATACAACTCGCCTGGTGGTATCTCTTCCTCGTAATGAGTCTGTTGGTCTGCAACGGGAGATCTGTCACATCCTAAACCAGTGCCCTGGGCCCCTCGGAGTAGATACACAATGCCTGCAATATTGTATGTCCTGGGTCTATCCCCCAGGCATGTGCTTTGCTGCTAGACAAGTTCGGAATGGGATAAGCAGCCTCAGCCTTTTGAAGACCTTAACAGAGTGTGTAAGGGAAATGAAATCTCTCGAAGTGAAAAGCGCGCCGGGGCTCACATATAAAGGAATGTACTTAGTGTGCCGCGCGCGCAGCACAGCCTGTTTTCTATTGCACAGCTAGGGCAGTGGGACTTCATGATGCAGCCCTTAGCTTTGCTTCTTTGTAATAGGTATATTCTGTGCTAAATGGAGTTTACCAAGTTGGTGATAACAAAGGTTTTTATCCAGAGAATTACGGGAATCCCTGCTCCATGACGTTGAGATAAGACTAGGGAGACTTTTAGCCATTTGAAAGTCCTTATTTTCATTTCTTTAGTATCCTGCTGAACTTCCATCTATTGTACCCTAACCCTCTCTCACTTCTATACAGTTTCTCCTCTCAAAAATTCATTGTCTTTCTTTGACCTTCACCTAGCTCTTACCTAGTGTTATGTCCATCTTTTCCATTTTTCCTTTTCACATAATCCCAAGCCTATTTTGACTCTGGTTTTTATCTTACATTCACCACTCTTTCCCTCACATCTATCTTTTTGAGTTTCCTTTCACCTTAAAATCTTCCCCTTTGCACCAGTTTCCCATTCCGGTGTGTCCTATACCTTACACACAACACAACCACGTCACCCCGGCACTGATGCCCCGCCTTTATATTCTGAAGCAGTAAAAGAACCAGTTCCAGGTTTTGTGTTCCATACATGCAGCCTTCCATTGTAAAGGCACTTCCTACTTATAAGAAATGGTTCAACACTACCCATGAGAAATCTGTGATCTAGAAATGCTGCCTGTTCCTACTAAAATAATTCCAGGTATTGGAAGCATGGATTAAAGCTCTGATAGTTATGGTCCCCCTCCTGTGAAATTAGCTAACCTTTGAATTTTTATACCTCTGTCATATCCATCAGCAGTAGGAACTTAACTTAAGGGTGGCGCTCAGCTTAAGGTATCTCTCGTCCCGTTGTTGGATATGGGTGACAGTTGGAAGGACCTCTAGTTTTGCTTTCACCTGCAGTGGAGTAGAGAGTGGCGTCATAACTTAAACCCTGCCAATCCACCGCTGCTGCTCGCCATCCTTTTTCCCCTGCACCCCCATCCCCCGGCTACCTGCCATGGGCGGCAATCTGAGGGGTAGCCCCGGGCGTCAGAAGCTCTAGCTACGCCTCTGCAGTAATATCCCCAAATATCGGGAAGGGCGATGCTGCCATTGTATGGATTACGCTGAAGTGTGGTCAGGGCAATCCTGGGGTGCTTACCATCCCACAAAAATGTACGGAGGTCTCCTTCTATTCCCCTGAAAATGTCAGGGAGAATCGGATAATACATGTGGTGAAGGGTGTATAGTAGCTTGGGTAGCACTATCATTTTGACCATTGTAGCTCTCCCCAATAGTGTAAGGGAGAGCCCCCTCCATCTGCCCATATCCTCTCCACAGGTGCGAATAACCCTTCCCAGGTTGCGCTAGTGGCAGGTCTCCTTATGAGTCAGGAATACACCCAAAGACTTGAATCCCACAGTGGTGCATATCAATTGTTGAGGGAGGGGAGAGCTAAGTCAGCACCCAGTGGGAAGTACAGTACAGACTTGCTCTAGTTCACTCGATATCCAGAGTTCCACCCAAATCCATCCAGGACTTTGAATAACAGGGAAAGGGATGACATAGCTCGAGCCAAGTAAAGGAAAACATCGTCAGCATAGAGGGATATTTTTTCCCCCCAATTTTGGGCTTCCCTCCCCAATATACAAAGCCCATTGATCCCAGGGTGGTCACAGATTCTACATGCAAGTGATTCTATTATGAGGGCAAAGAGCAAGGGAGAGAAGGGACATCCCTGTCGCATCCCTCAATCTTTTGCAAATTCAGTGGACATCACCACGTTCACTTGCACAGACACCCTGGGTGCTTCGTATAATATGTGGATCAAAGAGTGGTATGCAGTTCCTAAGGACAGGGGGATGAGAGAAAGGAGAAAGAAGAGGGGGGGAGGGAACCAAGTAGGAGAAGGATCAGAGGGGGGAGAGCTCCAATAAGGAGCTGTGTTCTTCTTGTGTCCCCTTTTCTCCACCCTCCAGGATTGCTAGAAGGATGAACTACCCAGCATTTCATGCTTGCCCCCCCTTCTGGATTGACTTGAATTCATTCAATAGGGTTGGTACAATTTAGGATACCCCGATGGCCGTCACCTACACTCAAGAGTAGATTAGGTTTCTCTTCCCCGGTCCTGAAGAAACGCTGCACATCCACTAGGAGTTTTTAGGCGTGAAACATGTCGACCTTTTAACCACCCACACTCGTCACTACACACATTGAGCTGCAGCAGGTTGAATTCCCCTTGCCAGCCTAGACTCTTGTAGTCTCGTCTTTTAACCATAGCATAGTGTCCAGTTAATAAAGGTTCCCTGGAGCACTTATAGCTATTTTTAATACACGTACTGTACCCACTCTACTCACCACTCTAGGCCCCTCCACCTCCACACATAGGGCCTCCTGGTGTTCTATTCTGAAGACCTCTGGCAAAGAGCCCCCCTGCGGGGCCCGTTGGGCAATGTAGCGCCGGCCCAACAAGGAGCTGCCCTATGATGAAGCATGACACCTCTCGGGGTGTGTGAGGGCCCTTGCTCCTTACTGGAGCTCTCTCCCCTCTGATCCTTCTCCTCCCTGGTTCCCTCCCCTCTCTCCTTCTCCCCCCCCCTTCTTTCTCCTTTCTCTAATCCCCCTGTCCTTTGGAACTGCATACCACTCTTTGATCCACATGTTATTGGGCATGTATGCTGGACCTGTCTCTTAAAAGCCCTCGTTCCTCCATTTTGTTTTTTTGCATGGTATAATAGCCTTACCCATTTCCTGAACTTAGGGCTAAAACCAAATTTGACTAGAGTGAGTTCCAGAAAAGGCCAGTGCATGGCATCAAAATCCTTCACTGCATCCAGTGCTAGTATGACATGTGGCTCAGAACGCCTCCTCACTTTGTTGATCTAATTGTGGGCCCGTCTCAGATTGTGACGAGTCGATCTACCGGGCATATAGCCCGATTGGTCTGTATGTTAGATTGGACCTTTTAACGTTTATGTAATATCTTGTATAAGTTAGCATTCGCTACGCCATTTGCTTTTCTGTTGTCCCTTTTGTATGCGGACTGAAACTAATCTCCACTGATTCCGAGAAATGCCTCCTTCTAAGTTTAGTTTCTTCAGTAATGAGCAGTCAGCGTTGGTGCATAACTTTCTCGCTAAATAGATGCCCTCTCCCACTTGTCTGGTAGTCTTATCGCAGTACCAGGTGCAGTGGCCTTGGACTGTGCTGAGTTACGAGAACAGAAACTGTCTTTCCTTGCATTTTACTGTCCTGTTATGTGAGCCTGGAAAATTCCACTGTGGGCGTGTTTTTAACCAATCATGACATGTACATAATGTATCTCTTTGCTTGTAGACCTTCAGTTCGCTCTGTAGCACTCCTAGCGACTGGGCAGATGGGGCTCCAATCGAAGTGTGGTTTTAGTGACCTGGGTGGCCCTAAACAGGTCACTTCCTTCATGAATGGACAAGCGGTGTTATAGTGTTTATTAATCTGGTAGCAAAGTTCGTCTGGAATATTTTGACTTCTACATTCAATAGAGAGATTGGACGGTACTAGCCACACAAGTCTCTAGGTCTGCCATCTTTATAAATAACAATTATAGTTGCCTTTTGAGGGTAGGGAGGGAAGGCACCGGCCCGGTCGGCCTCTAGGAACATATCTAGGAGCCGGAATCCCAGTAAATCCAACTTGGAAGGTATTTCATTGGGCCCCTGGGATTTGTTAGTGTTGAGACGGGCTATATCATTTTGAACATCTGTCTGGGTTATCTCTGCCTCTAATGCAATGCGGGCCTATGCACCCAGTTTCGGGGCAGCAATAGAGTCCAGATACTCGATTAACTGGGATTAGGATTGCAATTGCCTACCTTTGTATAGTTCCTTATAATAGTGTGCAAAGGTTTAGGCGATGTCCATGTCTGAATCCACCACCTCCCTATTTGGTCTGGTCACCCAGTGTACCCATAGAGCCTCGAGCTCTTTCACTGCCAGCCAGGCCAACAGTCTACTGGCTTTCTCTCCGGCGTCATATAATTTGTGTAATGTTGCATGCAACTCCGTCATATTGGCTGTGGGGCCTTGTGTCAGGCTGCGGTAAGCAGTGCCATGTCCATCACTTCGTCTACCAGATGTCCAGCCCATAGCAGTGCAGAGGCATAGGGCAGGAAATTCGCCCCCACTGGCACTCCCCATCTAAGCAGCATCCGGTCAGTATCGAGCACGCGGGTTGCAATCCCCGCTCCAGCTGCCCCTTGGGTATCGGAGGCCCCAACAGCTCCCGCCTCCGCTGCACCAGGCCGACACTCCACAGGTCGAATCCCTCACAGCAGGGCAAGGAGGGACAACCACTCCGGCCGCAGGGTAATGCAGGGCAGAAGCCGTGTCAATCCCCAGCCTCACGAGCCCCACCGTGCAATTCACGTGTGAGTACTCTCTCCTAAGCACCTTTGGTTCAGGCCACCGCCATGTCTGTGGAACACTGCTCTCTACTGGAACATCAATTCCTCCACAGCAGTTAGCCCCTCAGATATGCACCAGCCTGCCTAGTCGATAGACTATTATACACCAGCATTCATAAAGGTCAGTAGCGTTCAGGGACACAGGTTTAATGTAGGATAACACAGGGCATGTCAGGAGCTCCCCACGAACAGGTCTAGCCTGCCATCTTGCTGGCCACGCCCCTCATCTCACCATCTCAGCCTTCAGCTGGGCATCCTGTGTACCCTGCTACCCATTTCAATACCATGATAAATGTATCCTATTGCTTGCTAGGAAATTGATTAACCCTCATGTCAGATGACATCCTGCTGTAGCTTTATGATGTCAGGGCACCAATTGACCAATATCCTGGGTGAAGGTGACACTGGAGGATGACACATCAGCAATTACGCACTAGGTTACTATCTGTAATTATGCAGCAAGGCAAATAGGAGGTGTAATAGGAAAGTGCTCTGAACCATTGATAGCACTGGACTCCCACAGAGCCCAAACAGGTTAAATGAGCTTCCCTCCATGAGAAAGTAAGTCAGTCGCTCTAACTTAAAGCAACTGATTCCAGCCTCAAAGTCAGTAATTTCCTCTGATGACTTATTGCTAGCGCAAGTATCTAAACCAGGGTTTGTCAGCCTTGGAGACAGTCAAAGTCTTTGATAAGCTATCATGAGCAATATAATGTCATCCATATTACTTCCATCTTGACAGAAAATATATTTATGAAGAAGACCCAACTACAAGGTACTGAGGTCCTTCAGATGCTAAGGAATTATTTTAATGTTGAGCAAAATGAATAATTGTGAGTTTAACTTACCATATAAATTGAAAAAGAAAAGAAGATTGCTGCTGATTTTCTTTTTTTTGTCTCAGCAATGCAGAGAAATTCTCTTCTGCAACACTGCCACTGCTGTCATTCAGTATATTCTGCAGATGGAAAAGTCCACTGTTAGTGCATCTACCATAATTAGAATTTTTTTTTTTTTTAAACTAATTCAATATAACAAAAAAATAATTTTTATAAAGCGGTAATAGTTCAGTACTAAGGCGTGTGAAATATTGTGAAAATCTACAGCTCACTAGAAATTCAAATCTCAATTTGTGTTTTCAAGATAGCATACATTAATCAAGACTATGCATCATTTGATACCACACTCTAAGCAACTCTAGCACCTCTATTAGGACGTAGATAAAAAGATTCTATTATCAGCCAAGTGACGGAGTACCCTTCTCACTGCACTTTTAGGCTATGGTACACCAATAGCAATTAAGTCATCTGATAAGTTGAAGGAGGAAGGTTTATGCTACAGTTAGTGGGATTATTATAAATTATGAATAACAGATTTTTAAATTCTTCATTTTAGCACATCACTATTAGTTAAGCAATAGTGTCGTAGAGAATATTATGATCAACCACACCTTCAAACAAATATGTAAGTCTCAAAAAATGCCTTCATTTCTTTCATCTCCCCTTCTTAGCCTTCAGCAGGGCATCCTGTCTACCCTGCTACTTATTTCAATACCATGATAAATGTATCCTATTGCTTGCTAGGTAATGGATTGGCACTCATGTCAGATGACATCCTGCTGTAGCTTTATGATATCAGGGCACCAATTGACAATTGTCCTGGGTGAAGGTGACACTGGAGGATGACACATCAGCAATTATGCACTAGGTTACTATCTGTAATTATGACGGCAAGGCAAAAAGGAGGTGTAATAGGAAAGTACTCTGAACCATTGATAGCATTGGGATCCTTTGGAAAGTGAAATGGAGTTACAGGAACCCAGAGTATCCTCAACAACAATCCATCCTGAGTATCAGAGTTACACATACAGAGTGCAGGTAAACCGGTTAGATGAGCTTCCCTCCATGAGAAAGTAAGTCAATCGCTCCAACTTAAAGCAACTTATTCCAGCCTCAAAGTCAGCAATTTCCTCTGACGACATATTGCTAGCACAAGTATCTAAACCAGGGTTTGTCAGCCTTGGAGACAGTCAAAGTCTATGATTAGCTATCATGAACAATATAATGTCATACATATTACTACCATCTCGATAGAAATTATATTTATGCTGAAGACCCCATTACAAGGTACTGAGGTCCTTCAGATGCTATGGATTTCTTTTAATGACAAGCAAAATTGATAAATGTGAGTTTGACTTAGCATATCAATTGATAAAGGAATGAAGAATGCTAAGGATTTTTTTTTGTCTTAACAATGCAGAGAAATTCTCTCCTGCAAAACTGCCACTGCTGGTTAATAAGTATATTCTGCAGATGGAAAAGTCCTCTGTTCAAATTCAAATTTCAATTTGTGTTTTCAAGCTAGCATACATTTCTCAATCCTATGCATCATTTCCTACCACACTCTACGCTACTCTAGCACCTCTATAAGGACGTAAATAAAAAGATCTTATTGCCAGCCAAGTGATAGAGTACAATTCTCACTGCAATTCTTTTAAGTTATGGTACACCAATAGCAATTAGGTCATCTGATAAGTTAAATGAGGAGGGTTTATGCTACTGTTAGTGGAATTAAAATAAATTATGAATAACAGATTTTTAACATCTTCGTTTTAGCACAATCCTTATTTCTTTCAGCTCACTATCTTAGGGGCCGATTACGATGTTGTCCGGAAGGGCATCCGAAAGCCTTTCGGAGTCGGACTCGTACTTCTGTTTGCGCAACCGACGCATTACGATGCCCGAAATCCATTACTTACCGACTGACTCGGTTTCTCAGAATCCGGATATATACGAGAAGCCTTCGGAAACGCCGAATGGAGCCACCTCTGAGTCCTAGTCCGACCGCCCAAGTATGATGCGTACTTCCGACGTGCCGAATCGGTCGGACCAACCAACACGTCAGAGCAATCGAAAGGGGAGTATTTCTGCTCCGAATCGCGTCACAACACGATTCCAGTGACAGAGACTGTGCAGCTATGCATCCCATCGTGCATGTCATCTCTCTGCTTTACATCTATGATGAATATTACAACCCAACCAACGTGGTTGTCGTAAATGGTAAGTTAGACACCTACCCCTACAGAATAACACAACTACCCCGCAAAGGAGAATAAAAGAGAAAGCAGGGGCGCAACTACTGTCAATTTTCAGGGGGGGGAATACTTCCAGCAATGTAGAGGCGATTTTCGGTGGGGGGGCTAATAATTCCAGCAATGTAGCCCCAAATGGGGGGTAGGGGGCTAATACTCCCAGCAATGTAAAGGCAATTGGGGGGTGGGTGGCTAATACTCCCAGCAATGTCTAGCCAAATGGGAGCATGGGGGGCTAACACTCCCATCAATGTAGAGCCAAATGGGGGGTGGCAAATACTCCCAGCAATGTAGAGCCAATGTGGGGGGTGGGGGGCTAACACTCCCCGCAATGTAGAGCCAATTTGGGAGGTTGGGGGGGCTAATCCTTCCAACAATGTTGAGCCAAATTTGGGGGGTGGGGGCTAACACTGCCCGGAAATGTAAGGTCAATTGGGGGTGTGGGGGGCTAATACTTCCAGCAATGTTGAGCCAAATTGGGGGGTTGGGGGGCTAACACTCCCAGAAATGTTGAAGCAAATTTGGGGGGTAATACTCCCAGCAATGTTGAGCCAAATTTGGGGTGTGGGGGACTAACACTCCCAGCAATGTAGAGGCCATTTGGGGGGTGGGGTCTAACACTCCCAGCAATGTAGAGCCAATTGGGGGGGGGGGGGGGTTGGGGGAGCTAACACTCCCAGCAATGTTGAGCCAGATTTGGGGGGTTGGGGGGCTAATACTCCCAGCAATGTAGAGCCAAATGGGGGGCTAATACTCCCAGCAATTTTGTGCCACATTTTGGGGGCTGGGGGGCTAATACTCCCAGCAAAGTAGAGCCAATTGGGGAGGTTAGGGGTAACACTCCCAGCAAAGTTGAGCCAAATGTGGGGGGTGGGAGGCTAACACTCCCAGCAATGTAAAGCCAATTGGGGGTGTGGGTGGCTAATACTCCCAGCAATGTAGAGCCAATTGGGAGAGGGGGTTTGGGGGGCTAACACTCCCAGCAATGCTGAGCCAAATTTGGGGGGTGGGTGGGCTAACACTCCCAGCAATGTAAAGTCAATTGGGGGTTAATACTCCCAGCAATGTAGAGCCAATTTGCGGGTTGGGGGGCTAACACTCCCAGCAATGTGTCCTTGAATAATGTAACTGAGGCTTATGCAAAGTGCCTCAATACCTCCAGGTGGAGTACAAGCTGCAGAAAACTGGAAAAAAAGCCTAAGGTTACTTGGCAGGAAATGCATTTGCACACTGTGGCAGCAAAAGTAATTGGCAACTTTAAGGAATGGGCAGAGTGGAGATGCTGGTGCTCTAGGGACTGTTGAAAAATGAACAAAGCCTCATCATCTAGTAAATGGTCCCTTAAAAACCTGTGAAGTACTCGGGTGCTGATGCGCAAAGATAACAGACCAGCCACCCACAGCAGCTCAAGAACTGTCTGTGTGTGTGGGAAAGCTGTCTCAGCCTGGGCTGACGCACACAATGGGGGGGTTGAAGCCCATGGGCATTGAGTTCTATCAGAAAGTGTTCTGTATATGCTTGGATTGGCAATGCGGGCAATTGGGCATTGGTCGATGGGCCGGTGCACCAGGGTCACTTGTGGCTCACAGTTTTGGGGCCTCAGTAAACCACACCAAGAGACCGACTTACTTCACCAGTCCCCACCAGGCCACTGCAATGTGGTGCCAGTATGTTGTCCACTCCCCAGCTGTGCTGTAAATTGAGGCTGGGAGACAGCCTTTGGGGCATACTCACCTTGGTGTCCTGCCTTGCATGCCTTGCCAGAAGTTGTGTTATTTCCCCCACCCGCCCATCACTTTCAGGTCATGGCAGGTGCAGGAAGGTTGCGTTGTATGTAGGGGCCTTGCAGGGAGGCAGGTTTCATTTGGCCATTCTAACCTACCCTCCACCCCCTTGATCAGCAGCAGTGTGCTTTTTGAAACCTCCCTTGCCAGGTAAAAGCACAGAGGCTACAATGAAAGGGATGATCATGGACTGTGTGCCAATTACTTTCAGAATGCCCCAGCATCATTGTGATCCCAATCCTACCATGGTTCCATAGCATATTGTGTCTGTCAAATGAAGGAATGTCATCATCAGGTAGGTACAGTCAGACCACTAAATACTAGGAGAAACATACATTTGACGCTGGAACAGGAATGCCGATAGGAACATATATGCATGTATCACAAAGTGAATGCATGAGTCCACCACAACACACAATGAAACATTGCAAGGCAACAGAACTCCAATGTACTCACAAAACTATGTCTACAGACACATATTCATTGGCACCATGCCCGCACCTACATGCATCTGTTACACAGGCTAAATCCTAATATCTGAAACGCATACAAACACCACTACATCTCATTTCATAGGGAGTCACATTGCAGGAAGTGACATCATTTATCCATATTACCTTGCCATTTCCCAAACACCCTAGAAGAAATACATGGTTTACTCTGGATAGCTGTCAAAGAAAATACAACATGTGTATATCACGCAGGAAAGTGAAGTCAAAATCAGTAGCTGATCTACCAAGTAGCAAGACAATACATCCACCCAATCCGATGGATAACCTAGGCCTAGCTTATTTACTATCTCACACTTCACTTTACCGGATGCACAAATTGTTGACAGATCCATACATGTCTACAAACAACAAATTGACTACTACAGTCCAACCTGGACCTCTACTCCGCCATCAGACCAATCAAACAGCACCACATACTGTGTCATGATGAGTACAGCAGTATCAGAATAGGTCATCATAAGGAGACACAAGCAGAATGGGATGTTGGATGTGTCAGGTTGAACAACGTGAAGGACCCAGCACAGATCCAGAGCAGGACTCAGACAGATGAATCCCTTACATATAATCACTAACATGCACACAGGTCAGATAGCACACACAACACACTCAAATACATAAGGACACAATTATCTTGGGGCACACTATGCTTTGCCAGGCCAGGTTGATACCCCCCTGGTGGACCCGTGCCATTCAACCACCCCACCACTGTTCACTCAGGCCAGCCAGCAGGGCATGGGATAGGATACCTACCTGTACAGTCAGGACAGGGTAGCAAAATGTCCCACTTGGAGTCACAATACTCAAAACATAGATAAAGTGATACCGGTTCACACGGAGCAGCCCTTAAATCTGCAGGTACATAAAGGATGGTTCATCATTCAAAACCTTGGATGAAGGAAGACACATATCTCCAAACTAAGACAAATTATCACATACAAAAGACAGAAACAGGGAAATGCATTTACTGGCATGTGGTACAATGAATGTCCCTGCACACAAGTCACAAGACATCTCCACATCAAAACCAAAACCTCACTATCAGCTCATTATCATGTCCTGGACACAATTTAGGACATATAGTAAATCATCTGTATTAATCGGGAAATGCAGATCTGGTCAGATGGGCAGAACAAACATTCAGCAAGGAATCAAGCATACCACAACAGGAGCATATGGAACTAAATCAAACAACATGATAAACATAACAAGAAAGAACAGCACAGAGGGATCATGTGCATTTAGAAGGTCAGCAACACATATACCTCACAGGCCACACATGGGGGGTGAGACTGGGGCCTCTAACACAATATCAATTTACACCAGTTGACATATGTGAACTCCAAAAGACACCCCTACACGTGGACAAAGGAGGAAACGTCATGCAGCCAATCTGCCTCACATGACAGAGCAGATGCCTCATCTAGCCATGTCCGGAACACCTCTCATAGGGCCAGTGACATGTGTCTATGACCCTCACCCTACAAAGTCCTACACCCATCCAGTGGCTCTTCATGTAACACATTGACCCACAGCTTAGCTAATGCAATCCTCTGTAGGCACACAACTCACTACCTGCTCTGCGCAGTAGCCTCAGCCTTACACCATTAGCAATTTGCTGCACACAAGTGTTGCTGTCTTGGGACTGCAGTGGCCTAACAATGCATGGAAATGGCCTGGCATCAGATTAGCATTTACCAATCCATCCTTCATTGGATAATGTATAACACATCTTTACCAGGAATATCCCTCTCTCCATCCACTCCAATGCAACATCAACAAATAAGATCCCCAGTCTCCAAACTCCACCCACGACATGCAGGACGTGGGTTACGGGCCGATGTGCCGATTCACTGTCTGTCACTCTCTACATGTGTCCCATCTCAGCCATGAGTGTGCCATGTGCCAAGAAAGGGACCCCAGCAATGTCAGGATCTTCCTGCAAATGGACAAAGGTAATGTGCTCCCGGACCCTGATTAGGTCCCACACTGAGCTCAATCCTGTGTCTCTCCATGCGGTCAGTCCTTCCCAACAATTCTTCTATGGAAATGAGCTGAGACGTGCAGAATAAGAGATGGGGAGTACGGGATCAATGTCCCTCAGTAGCCACAGGCCCAATACCCCAAATACACACTTTTACCAGGTTGTCAGCTGCACAGGAAAGATGTGCTTCAGGGAGCAACATTGATCCCGCAATGTTATGCTATGGTATAAGGAACTTGTAAAGCGCAAACTTTCACTCCAAGGAGCTTCATGGCACTGTGCGGATCCCTAGCGAACACGATGACTGAAACTGGGAAATTGAATTAGATAAGTGATCTGCATAGAGCATCAGGCGCCGTAAATATCCAAGTTTTTAGAGCTTTCCTAAAAAGGGTTTCTGATTGGATGAAACGTAGGTGGTTGGGGAGTCGGTTTCAGGCCTTGGTTCCAAGGTAAAGAGAAACAGAAACTTCTCCAAAACAATTTCATATAGTAAATAGCAATATGTCCATGATATATATACCATCCTACAACAGACCAGTGGTTTTTTTAAAAATGTATTTATCAAAAGTACAAAAATATATTCAATAATTTTTTCCCTTTTTTTATATATGAATATTCTTTATACATAAAAACAAACAAGCTAATACATACATTCACATATTTCTGTGTATTTACTCAAAAAGCACCCACACCAATACTGTAGTTAAACAAATACATGCAAAACAACTAATATGACACAGTGCAAATAACAAAACTAACAAAAGATTCTAAGACTAGGACAGTACAGAAACAAGTGAACAATTAACACACAGGTCAAAATACATATACACAAAAAAGTAAACAACAATTGTTCATTATGTCTGTGTATGTGAATTAATCAATATTACACATAAAGAATGCTTTCATGGACAGAGATGCGCCAACGCGCATTTCGGAAGTAACTGGGAGATGAGCGAGTCCTTCATCAGGGCGCTGTTATATACACATATTTCAGTGGCAGAAAGCCATCTACACAGGATATATTATCACATGTTATCTCACTGTGTAGGGTGCTCAACAGAAGTTCACAATCAATGGTCTGGGTGACAGAAAACATTAAAGATAAGTATAATCAAATAATGTTAAAAAGCAGGGGCGCAGTGAAGCCAAAGGAAAGCAAATCATGCCATCTCACCGAGCGAGGTGTGTCTAAGATTAAGACAAAGTGTAGCCAATAGACTCATACAAATGTTGACAGTGACATCTTATGCTGGCTCGCACCCAACCTAATGTCCCCAATATATCACTTTTAGAATGAGGGGGAATGTACCCCAACATGTGTGCACTCAAACCAAGCACCCACTGTCAAGGTGCAGTCCTGCTGGACCTAACATATTCCACATAAAGAGCAATTGTGCACCAACACAATAATACTTTAACAATAGGTTGTAACAGCTATATCCAAAAGTCAGTTGCTGAGTGGATGTGACGAGCGGTCCGATCCTCTTTCTATCTCGAGATTGAACGGGGATCGGACCACTCGTGATGTTGGCGCTTAATATGGTGCTGAATTATTGTACATATCAGATATGAATACTTCTGGCTGATTTTCCATTTGACGTTCTATTTGTTGCTGGTCTGCCCACATTCTTGGGCTTTTATCTTCCGGAAGGTTATAGACCATACCGTACACTCAGCATTGACGTCTCGTATGGTGCTGAGCAGTGTTATTATAGTGTTTGATTGATTCATCAACCCTTTTTGAATTGTGTATCCACAACTGGCTCAAGGACACAGTATCTTCTTAGGATGTATGACATCCACCCAGCAACTGACCTTTGGATATAGCTGTTAAAACCTATTAAATTATTATCGAAGTGATTGAGTTGTCCAGATTCCAGTCATCTTTTCTGGCCACAGATATATTGGCCCATCGACTTGTACGTTATCGCTTGTGCCCTGAAGAAGTCCATTTCTTTGGACTAAACGCGTTGGCTGGTCTACCTTATATGTTGTTTGATACCCCTGATCAATAAAAGACGACTTGAAGAGCAAATTCAGGATTCAGATTGTATAATTGTTAAAGTATTATTGTGTAGGTGTACCAATTGCTCTTTAAATGTAGCCCATAGAGATAGAGACCCAGTGCAAAAAGGGGGAAAAGACACCCAAAATATCATGAAGTTAAAGTGTAAAAACCAAAAATTTATGGCAAACCTACTGGAAGGCACAATTCATGGAGATGAAAACGCACGCTGGTATGGAATCATCAACATCTCAATGGATGACTATAGAGTTACTCGACCAATGCAATATCTAAAGGGGAAACGTAGAGATGTAAATGATACAAAATGCCAGGAAAAACCTATGATCTAGTAATCCCTAACATATGTCATACCTCGGGATGCTAGAAGATACTGCTGGCGAAAATATGTACCATCAATCCTAATCAGAGAGTCCTTATAAGTATAGAACCCAGTGGCTAACATCAAATATGGGTGAATCAAAAAAAAAAAAAAAAGAATGGAAGATATTTCCCTACTTCCTTCTCCAAACCTATGTATGTCAGTCAGGGACCCTCTCTGTTTCTCAGTAAGTTTATCCCAAGAACTGCAATACATTTACTTCCTTTTGAGACACATCTAAAAGCAGGGGGTTTTAATAGATTTGCTTTAGATGATCTGAGTGTACGGTGAGGCACATAGCGTGCAAACCTGGGCCGAAGGTAATGGGGGCCTGAGGAATGAAAAATTCTAAAGGTAATTATCAAGATCTTAAATAGGAGTCTTTTGTGGATGGGTAGTCAATGCAGTGCTTCAAGTGCAGAAGAAGCTGATGAGCTCCTTGTCCATTATAGTACTAGTCAGGCTGCTGCATGTTGTACCATCTGTAGTTTGTGTAGGACCGACCTATTAGTTCCTGCATAAAGGCTGTTGCAGTAATCCAATCTGGAGGTGATTAGGGCCACTGAGACTGTCTGTCTAGCTGTGCAGGGAAGCAGGTCAAAGAACTTTTTAAGTGACTTTATCAGGTGGAAGCAGGTCCCCGCCACTGCTAGGGATTGCTGGCGAAAGGAAAGTGCTGAGTCAAATTTGACCCCCAGGCTCCTAGCTGCCGTTACTGTATTGGGGGAGGAGGGATGTCAGAGGGCCACCATAGACTAGGGGAGTAGGTGTTCACTTTCCCTAGTGGCATCATTTCCGTTTTTTCCGAGTTACATTTTAAGTGGCTTGCTTTCATCCAATGAAAGACTGCTGTGAGACATTGACGGAAATTTTCCTCAGCTGGTGTGGTATTTCTATCTAACACCAGAATTAGCTGCGTATCATCCGTGTATGAGATAGTCTCAATGTTAAAGGACGATATCAGACTAATCCGGGGAGCCATATAGGCATTGAAGAGCACTGGACTGAGAATGGACCCTTGTGGAACCTCGGAGGGCAGGGGTTTTTCTGCTGACTGATATTGCCCAAGAGTATTGACTTGTCTTCAGTTTTGTAGAAATGATTTTAGCCAGGGCGAAATGAGAGATACCATAAGATGCGAGACGGTCCGAGAGAATGACATGTGAGACCGTGTCGAAAGCGGCATTCCTTCCCTGGTCTAAAGCGGCTTTAAGGGATTCAGCAGTGTACAGAAGGGCTGATTCCGTAGAGTGCTGAGGCCTGCAACCTGATTGATTAGGGTGTAGATGTTTGCTCCTTCCAAATAGGTCATAAGTTGAGAGTTAACTAGTTTTTCAGTAATCTTGCTAAGACATGGGAGCAAGGAGATGGGTCGAAGATTAGTAAGGGTGGTGGGATCAGCAAGTTGTTTCTTTTGGAGCGGTTTGACGGCTGTAATTTTCCATTTGGTGGGGACTTCGGCTAGAGAAAGAGAGGCGTTTATTATGTTATTAATGACTGGATTGACAGTATCTATGATGGCATGTAAAATTAAAGGGGGACATGGGTCAAAAGGAGAACCTGATTTAACTGCAAGAATAGCCTGACGGGATTGATCTAGGCTAATGGCATGAAAAGCTTGAAGAGATGGTCTGTTGTTTCCTAGATCAGCAGTTGTTGTAACAGGGAAGGTGAGAGCTGCTGGGAAATTTTGTTGCAATGACTGGACCTTCTGTTCAAAATAGTCGGCTATACGATCACAAAGAGACTGTGATGAAGGAATCTCTTGTTTAAGGAATATGGGGTTGGTGAAAGAGTTGACTATCTTGAAGATGGTTTTTTGATTTGCGTTGGCCAGTTTAAGCATCTCGGTGAAATAGGATTTCTTGGCAGCTTTGATTTGTTGGTGGTAGTTTCTAAGAGCTGCTTTGAACCTGGTTAGTTCTTCCTGTTTGTATTTTTGTCGCCATCTATGTTCCAAATTCCTGCAGTGGCTATGTAGTACTTTCAGGTTTTGGATGTACCATGGGTCGAGTGTTTCTTAAACGATCGGTGATTGTTTGAGGCAGGAAGGGGAAAGGGATCCCTCAGAGTGGACATCCACTGTATGAAACATTGATTAACGACTGATGGGTCCCCCAACAGTCTAGGCCTGCAGACAGAAGCTTCTAAACTGAGGTCTGGGAAGACTGCCATATCATTCCACCAAGGTCTGGTGTTCTGAGTAGTGGGGATGTGGCCCCTTGGGTTTTTCGTGTGCTGGTGTCTGATTTCTAAAGGTATGAGCTTGTGATCCAACCAGGTTAAGGTAACTGGGGCCTTGACTATACTACAATATCATGTGCACTGCATCCTTAGAACATGCTCACTTTGTACAACTGCCTACCAAACAAACTTAACACTGGTCATTGCAGTGGTCTTGCCACATAACATTCCTTTTAAAATGCACAGCCTTGCCAGCCTTTGCTTTTGCTGATGCAGCCTACACTGACCCACACTTATCATGACACTATTTAAGATCAATGTGGGAAGGTGGGTTGGTATATGCTGTCCACTAATTAAAGTGGGCACCTTGTACCGGGCCACACGACCCTAATGATGTCTGAGGTCAAAGATAACCTTTATTGAAAGTTATCCTAGTGGTAGCTATGGAGAGCAGCCTTCAGGCTTAATCTTGAAGAAATGTAAAGCAGCTTGTTTTACCAGAATATCACCTCCTAAATGATTAAATGAAAGGAGAACCACACAGTGTTTATATAAAAATAGGTATTATTAATATAATACTCTCTACTAGTCTCTATGCGAGACTAGGGCACAAAGCACACAATACTTGATCGATAGAACAATCGTAAATAGCACAATACACAGCGGGCTCCAGGGGGAGACCGAACCATATACAAAAGAAATGTTATAACAACAACGACTTCAATAGACACAGTGCCTAGAGCACGTAGAATCGCTGGGACCCGAAGGAACCACCCAGAGGAGTGACACAGGGAGCCCACGGAGGACGGGTGCAGTGTGGTAACACAGACGCGTGCTCCGTACAACTCTATGGGAAAGTCGCGGTTGGAAATTTACAAGTTAAGGACACTAAAAATTTACAAGTTAAGGACACTACTAAGAGGACTTCGAGCAAACCCTTTGGAACTTAGGAGGTTCTAAGGCCAACCCACCAGTGAGTACCGAAGTACCCGTGTTACCTATCCCAGAGGAGCCGGGTGCATAGGGGTCAAATGGTGTTGGAAACCTTCGTCGTTTTCAATGGAGAGCTGCAAAGAAGTCCTGCTGCCAGGAGGGTGAAGAATGTCCAGTGGAATCCAAGCCTGGATTCGAGGTGAGAGGAACCTGAAAGCAGAGGGAACAGAGTCTGGATCACTTCAGGTGACCAGGGGCTCGGTAGTCGAATGCCCACCGATGTCGGGTGCTTCAGGAGTGAAGAAGGGTTGTTTGTCTCTGCAGCCACGGGAACCAGGAGATGTCGAGGACAACCAGAGTCTGAAGGTGAGCTGTCCCATGAAGGATGTCGAGAACTGAGGGGTCGATGTCCGGCTGGAGCACCAACAAGCCTAGGCAAATGCAACACACGCGGTCAAAAGAAACAGGTTACGGTGTGGACCAGCAAGGTCCAAGGGACTCTCCAAGCAATGGGGAGTCAGTGCACATCTGGAGCAATCAGGTAAGCCCAAGAATTAGCAAGGTGAGCCTCGCCAAGACCCACAGGCCAATGGGCCAGGGATCGCGAGGAGACCTCAAGCAAGTTTGCAAAGAACCAGCCCACAGGACACTCGTGGAGTGGAGACTGGAAATCTTTGGTGCACATACTGCTCGGGGTCTGGACTACATGGAGTACAAAGCACGAGCTCAGGAATTGTCACTAAGCATATGCAAGTGCAAAAGTACGCGGTGCACAGGGGTTCAGGTTGCACAGTCCCCACGAGGGATACTGGTCTCAGAATTGCTGAGAGGACAGACCGATCTCGAGGACCTTCAGAAACCTACCTCCTGTGTTGCTGAAACCTTCGGAGTCATCAGGAGCTTGGGAGAAGCAAACCAGTCAGATGTGTTAAGGTGCCTGCTTTTGCAGGGGAGTAACTCCTTTACTCCAAGGGAGATTCTTCAGTCGTCCAGCGTCATGCAGGCAGTCGAAGTACTTGGTTTCTTCTTGGCAGAATCTTTTCCAGGTAAAATCTAAAGTCCTGTAGTCAGGTAACCCACTATATACCCATGGGAAGGGGTGGAAAGATTCTGTGGACACTCCTAGGGGAGGGGCAGGACAGAGGGGTGGCTACACCCATGTCCTTTGTCCAGTTTCATGCCAGAGCAGGAGCAAATGGCTCCCAGAACTGGTTTGAGCTGGACTATGCACAGGGACACCAAATGTTCCCCCAGTGCAGTCACTCTAAGACCTCACCCACCCAGCCCCAATATACTAAATCCTGTCTGGGAGGTGGTCACACCTCCCTGTGACAGGATGCCTATTGTCATGCCTCCTCTGCTCGAGCTTGGCTCAGCAGCAGGAGAGCAGAATCGTGTCTGTGGTTGGCATTATCCATTTTGTGCTGCCCAGGTCGAGAAAGCTGGTACCGGGTAGACCGGTGACCCACGGATGTCCCTCTAGAAGGGTGGAATCATACCTCCCAAACCAGTTACTGGTGTGGAGATATGATTCCAAGGTGTTTGACACCAAACAGGACATGTTTCTAAGCAGCCATTTTAAAGTTAGCATTTACCGAGAGGTTATAATGCACTTAAACATATATGTCTGGCTGCATCACAGACAACCCCGGAGAACGGTCTCCGAAGGCTGCAGAGCGGCTCTGCTCATGCAGGCAGCACCCTGCCTTCAGGATTGATAAGGCCTGCCATAGGGGTGACTGATAGGTATTTTAAGTGCAGTGATTTAGATAGATATAGTGAACCTATATCTTAAGTAAGTGGTGCAAGCACCAGCTTACACAGTCTGCAGTAGCAGGCTGGTCGTGTTAATTTGAGTGGCCTCTTAGGGTGGCATAATACATGCTTCAGCCCATGGGAGGCCTCTGGGGTACCTATGCCCTGGGTACATGGTGTACCATATACTAGGGACTGATAAGGGTACCCCAGTATCCAATCTGGAGAGTACCTAAAGTACATGCATATCAATTTATAGGAGAAAGCAGATAGACTGGGGTCCTGGATAGCAGGATCCCAGTCAGACTAGGCCAAAAACAGTGTGACATCAGCAAAAAGTGGGGGTAACCATAAGAAGAAGATTCTACTTTCCTACACAACCCCCCCACACACAAGGACATTAAACTAACCTTGACCAGTTGAGTCTTCATGTTCTAAGTGAAAATATCTGGAGAGTCCATCTGCATTGGCATGGTTACTCCCAGGTCTATGTCCCACTGTATATTCCATCCCCTGTAGGGAAATGGACCACCTCAAAAGTTTGGGGTTTTCACCCTCCATCTGTTTTAGCCATAAGAGGGGCTTATGGTCGGTCTGAACAATGAAGTGAGTGCCAAACAGGTATGGCCTCAACTTCTTCAGAGCCCAAACCACAGCAAAGGCTTCCCTCTCAATAGCTGACCAACGTTTCTCTCTGGGGGTCAGCCTTCTGCTAATAAAAGCTACTGGCTGATCCTGACCCTCTTCATACCCCCAACTCAGATGCATCAGTTTTAACAATGAATTGTTTGGAATAGTCAGGACTTTGAAGAATGGGACAGTGCACATGGCCTGCTTCAGGTCATCTAATGCCTTTTGACAGCTAACTGTCTACTGAACTTTCTTAGGCATTCTTTTGGAAGTTAGATCATTCAAAGGGGTCACTATGGAGCCATAACCTTTGACAAACCTCCTGTAGTACCCAGTCAGGCCCAAGAAAGCTCTGACCTGAGTCTGGGTGGTTGGTGCAACCCAATCCATGATGGTTTGGATTTTGCTCTGCAATGGTTGAAAATGTCTTCCACCTACAAGGTGGCCTAGGTATACAACCTTACTCTGCCCTATCTGGCACTTGGTGGCCTTGATAGTGAGGCCTGCCTTTTGCAGGGCCTCTAGAACATTTCTCAGCTGGACCAGGTGATCCTCCCAGGTGGAGCTAAAGACAGCAATATCATCTAGATAAGCTGCACTATAGGCTTCCAGACCTGTGAGAACTTTATTAACAAGCCTTTGAAATGTGGCAGGTGCATTCTTCAAGCCAAAAGGCATCACCACAAATTGGTAGTGCCCACTAGGGGTTGAGAATGCTGTTTTTGGTTTTGCTTCCTCAGATAATCTGATTTGCCGGTAACCAGCTGTCAGGTCAAATGTACTTAAGAACTTGGCTGAGGCCAAAGTGTCAATTAGTTCATCTGCCCTTGGAATTGGATGAGCATCAGTCCTAGTGACTGCATTGAGTCCCCTGTAGTCAACACAGAACCTCATCTCTCTCTTACCACCCTGGGTGTGAGGTTTTGGTACCAAGACTACTGGACTAGACCAAGGGCTATCTGAGGGCTCAATCACTCCCAGTTCCAACATCTTCTGGACTTCAGTCCTGATACAGTCCCTGACATAATCAGGTTGCCTGTAAATCTTATTTTTAACAGGCAGACTGCCACCTGTGTCCACCTCATGTGTACACCAGGTAGTATGACTTGGAGTCAGTGAAAACATATGTTTGTACTGATTGAGGACTTTCCTGCAATCAGTCTGTTGCTGTTCAGTGAGGCTGCCTGCCAAGGCTACACCATCTACTGAACCATCATCAGGGTTCTGTGAGAGGAGATCAGGGAGTGGATCACTCTTTTCCTCCTGTCCCTCATCAGTAGCCATGAGCAAGTCCATGTCTGCCCTGTCAACATATGGCTTGACCCTGTTTACATGGAGCACCCTGTGGGGGCTCCTGGGAGTTCCAAGGTCTACCAAGTAGGTAACCTCTCCCTTCTGCTCAAGAATGGTATGGGGCCCACTCCACTTGTCTTGGAGAGCTGCTGGGGCCACAGGCTCCAACACCCATACCTTCTGTCCTGGCTGATGTACAGTCAAAACATCCTTTTGCAATTCCTGGCTTGCCTCAAGGTTTTTGGATGCCTTCTTCATGTATTCAGCCATCTGGAGCGGAGACCAAGTACATAGTCCACTATGTCCTGTTTAGGTGGTTTGAGAGGTAACTCCCATCCCTCCTTAACCAAACATAAGAGAGCCCTAACTGGATGTCCAAACAGAAGTTCAAAAGGGCTGTAACCAACCCCTTCTGAGGAACCTCTCTGTAGGCAAAGAGAAGGGAGGGCAAAAGCATGTCCCATCTGCGCCTAAGCTTTTCAGGGAGACTTTTGATCATGCCCTTGAGGGTTTTGTTGAATCTCTCAACTAACCCATTGCACTGTGGGTGATAGGGTGTGGTGAATTTGTAATTCACTCCACACTCCTTCCACATAGCAGTCAGGTAACCAGACATGAAGTTTGCAATTCTGTCTAATTCTACCTCCTTAGGGAAACCCACTAAGGAAAATACTCCCAGGAGCTCTAGCCACACCAGGAGCTGTGGTAGTCCTAAGGGGAATTTAGTCTGGATACCTAGTGGCATGGTCCACTCCACTAGTATGAATCTGTGCCCAGATGCAGCTGGAGGATCCAGGGGACCAACAATGTCAATCCCCACCCTCTCAAAGGGAACCCCCACCACAGGTAGTGGTATCAGGGGGGCCTTTGTAGTACCACCTGCCTTACCGCTGGCTTGGCAAGTGATAGAGGAGTGACAAAACTCCTTTGTGTCTTCTGACATGTGAGGCCAGTGAAAGTGAGGGACAAGCCTGTCCCAGGTCTTACTTTGGCCTAAGTGTCCTGCTAATGGGATATCATGTGCCAGTGTTAATAGGAAGCTTCTAAACTTCAGAGGTATAACCAATCTCCTGGTAGCACCAGGCTTGGGGTCTCTACCCTCTGAATACAGAAGTCAATCATCCCAGTAGATCATGTGAGACCCACTGGCACTCCCAGCAGCCTCAGCAGCAGCTTGCTGTCTGAGGGGTTCAAGAGAGGGGCAGCTCAGCTGTTCCTGGCTCAGATCTGCCCTGGAAGGGCCCCCTGTCCCCAAGAACTCAACCTGATCAGGTTCAAGTTCCTCTGAGACAGTTCCTTCACAGGGACTGAGATCATCTCCCTCAGGAGACTGATACTCACTCTGAGGCAGGGGGGAAGACACTGCCTTACCCCTTCTGCTCCTTCTCTTGGAAGGCACCTGGTCCGTTGTTCCAGGATCCAGGGCGTGTTCAGTGGAAGACATTTTTGCCAGTGACCTAGTCATGGCAAACATCTGCAGGGATGCCCAGCATTTCTGCATGTGTCCTGAGTTCCACTTCAGCCCAAGCTGAAGTTTCCAAATCATTGCCCAATAAGCATTCTACAGGGAGGTCTGAGCTAACCACAACTTTCTTAGGGCCAGTTACCCCTCCCCAGGTGAAATTCACAACTGCCAAGGAATGGTCTGTCCTGACATTGCTTGCATTGGTAACTTGGTACATCTCACCAAGTATGATCTGTTCAGGGTCCACAAGATCTTTTGTCACCATTGTGACACTGGCACCTGTGTCCCTGTATGCCATGACCTCCTTACCATTGATCAAAGGCTGTTGTCTGTACTTGCCCAGGTTACTGGGACTGACAAATAAGGAGGCAATATCCATGCCCCCATCACAGATCAAAACAGGCTTAGTTGGAATCCTGACTAAGCCAGAATCCATCTTAGATCCCAAGGTTAACCCTACTATACCCTTGTTCTGTACACCACCACTTGGAACTGAGCTAGGGGGAACAGTTGCCTTAGGGGCAGTGGTGGCTGGAGTAGATTCCTTGGCCCTTGGACAATTGGCATCCTTTGTCCAATGTGTCTTCTCTCTACAGATATGACACCAATGTTTCTTTTTGCCTTTTCCCTTGTTAGACTGTGACTCCCCCCCCTCATGCAGGTTTTTGGGGCCCTTGTGAAGACTTCGGTCTTTACCCTTCTCCCCACCCTTATCTGAGGTTTTAGCATATTGCTTCTTTTGGTCACTACCTTGATTCTGAGTTTTCTGCTTCACCTTGGTTCTGACCCATTTGTCTGCCTTCTTTCCCAATTCTTGAGGAAAGGTCAGATCAGAATCAACCAAGGACTGATGCAACAACTGATTTTGGCAATTATTAAGGATCTGCTCCCTCATAATTAAATTGTACAATCCTTTAAAATCACACACCTTACTGCCAAGTAACCAGCCTTCCAGAGCCTTAGTAGCACAATCTACAAAGTCAACCCAGTCCTGAGTCTGTGCCTTCTGGGTGTCTCTGAACTTAATCCTATACTGTTCAGTGGTTAAGCCAAACCCATCAATGAGAGCACTCTTCAAGACTGAGTAATTGTCTGCATCCTCTTCTCTAACAGTGAGGAGCTTGTCTCTACCCTTGTCAGCAAAGGAGAGCCACAAGATAGCTGCCCACTGCTTTTGAGGGACCCTCTGAACCTTACAGGCCCTCTCTAGTGCAGTTATCCATTTGTGGATGGCATCCCCACTCTGGTAGGGAGGGACTATCTCGTTCAGGTTCCTATGATCATGAGAATATTCTCTAGTTCTAGGGACACTGTTGCTGCCACCATGGGACTCTAGTTCCAATCTTTTTGTTGCTCTTTGGAGCTCTAGGAATTCCCTGTCTAGGGCCAATTGCTCTTTCTTGAGCGTGAGCTTGACTCTCTCAAGCTCCAGAAATTAGCACTGCTTATCATAAGCGGATTCCCTCTTGCTTGATATGGAAGTCCCTACAGAGGTCCCTGAGTGATTAGACTCCACAGAGGGAGTTCTGGATCTCCTAGGTAAACTCTATACTCTTCCTGGTGGAGTAAAGAGAGGGCCCCTGGGGCCTTCTCCCCCACCTGGAGGAAGATCTGTGTTGTCCAGGTTAGAATCATCTTGATTCTCCTGGTCAGGGTTTGAGTCCAGGTCAAAGAAGGTTTCACTCCCTGACCTTTCCTCATTCCCTGCCCCACCCACTCTATCTACCTCATCAGACCCTGGGGTCTTTCTAAGGTCATCTAAGAGCCAAATCTTAATGAGACTTTGGGT
The DNA here is from genome assembly GCA_963921515.1 of Calotriton arnoldi. NCBI lineage: Eukaryota > Metazoa > Chordata > Amphibia > Caudata > Salamandridae > Calotriton > Calotriton arnoldi. The sequence goes on from CAWUFW010000708.1 coordinate 556,020, forward strand.
GTTTGCTGTTCTCCCTGTCCTCAGCTTCCTAGATGCACACATGACTCAATTCTGGAAATGAGATGCCATTGTATCTAGTTGGCAGAGAGCCACTGGCTTCTCCTCTAGAAGACATACTAGTGTTATGTGGTGTAGGCACCTACCTAACCTAGTGGAGACTAAACTCTCTTGAGTTGGAGAAAGGGTGTGCTAGACCCTTGGCTTGCCCAACTCCAAGTTCAGTAGAACTTACTTTATTCTAATCTTGATTGTATTATATGTACCTAATACTTAGTGGTTTTCAGTTAATCATTCAATGAGATTTATCTGGTAAAACAATAGCAAGCTTGAATCCCAACTGCTGCACACCAATGTAAGGGTCGTGTGGCCTGGTACAAGGTGCCCACTTAAATTAGTGGACAGCATATACCAACCCACCTTCTCACAATCAACACTCGCAGCATGGTGTCAAACTCGCTGGAGTTGGCACCAGGCACAGCCACTGCTAGGTGATGGCAAAAACACAAGATGCAGGGGAGCATTATCTCGTCAGTAAGTGAAACACAGCTGTGCCCTGTAGAAGATGGCTCATAAAAAACATCTGTGACGTAATGAGGATATGGTCCTTGTTAGAAACGGGGGTCTCTAGTTGGCAGAGGTAGGTACCTTTGACCAAGTAGGGGCCCTTGCTTCTAGTCAGGGTAAGGGGGTTACACTCCTAAAATAACCCCTGCTCACCCCCTTGGTAGCTTGGCACGAGCAGGCAGGCTTATCTTAGAGGCAGTGTGTAAAGCATTTGGGAACACCTACAGTAATACAGTAAAAACACTACAAATGGACACCACGCCAGTTTAGAAAAATAAGTAATCTTTATCTAGACTTAACACAAGACCAAACGACAAAAATCCACAATACAGTATTCAAAAATATGACTTTCAAACGGTAGAAATAGCTTAGTTCAATGTAGATGGTAAATGCAACACTTTACTCTCAAAGTACCTTGGATGCGTAATGCAATATAAACAAAAGGGTCGCAGGGAAGGTGATGCGTTGGTTCCTTGCTGTAGTGCAGGGGAGGTGATGCGTATGTTTCTTACTGCGTTCCGGTTACGCTGCGACAAGATGGCGCCTCGCCGCGATGCGACAATCCGGTGCGATGCGCCAAAATGGCGTCTTTGATGCGATACGACAACTTGGATGCGATGCGTGCACGCCCGATGGCCGTGCGGCGAAATCGGTGGTTTCTTGAGCCGCGACAGGCCCTCCGACGTGCTTCTCCGGTGATGCGACGGCAACCTCTGCGGTGGCGACACGCTTCTCCGGTGATGCGATACGCTTCTTCGGCGATGTGACGGCAGACAGCTGCGGCGGCGACACGCTTCTTCCGCGTTGCATCGCGCTTCCAGCTCCCAGCGACACGTAGTCTCTAGAGGTCCTTAAACAACAGCAGGCACCTCTCTGCAGGTAACATTCCCAACAAGGAAATTCAGGGGGAGCTGGTGGTGAAGTCTTTGTGTCCCTGAGACTTCAGAACAGGAGGCAAGCTCAGCTTCAAGCCCTTGGAGATCTTGCTCAAGATGATTAAAGTACCCACAAAGTTCCTTTTCTCCTTTCCTTGGCAATAAGTAACCACTGCAGGCCAACCCCAAACAGTAACTAGCGCAGGGGCAGTCTCCTCCTTCAGCTACCTTGGTTTCTCTCCTTGGCAAAGGTTTGTCTTGATTCCCAAAAGTGATCTAGAGTTCTGGACCCCAATATTTATACTCCAAAATCTTTTGTTCTCTGAAGGCAGAGAGTGTCTGTACCCAGCCCAAACCAGTTCTGTCCTCCCTGGTGCAGCTTCCTGGCTGGAGGTGGAGACAGCATTGTTGAAAGCAGACCTGGCCCAGGTAGCTGAAAAGAAATCTCCTCCCCCTACTCTCTATTCTATGTAGGCTCAGGCAAGTGAAAGGAAATCTCCTCCCCCTACTCTCTATTCAATCCAGGTCCTATTCAGCCCAGCCCTGACTCATCAGACTGCTGGAGCCAAAGCCCTCTCCAGCCCCCTGTCACTCACAAACCAGACATGTAATACACAAACCTAGCAGAGGCATACTGGATGGTTAGGCAAGAAAATACCTACTTTCTAAAAGTGGTATTTTCAAACACAGAATGTAAAAATCACCCACACTAAAAGATGTATTTTAAGATTCTGACTTCAGGCATATTAAACTTGATTTTCCTATCTTGTTCCTAGGGTCAGTTAGGATTATAAGATGTTATAATCAAACTGCCCATTCTAGCCTATGGGAACAGATAGCCTTGCAATAGTGAAAAATGAAATTGGCTGTAATTCACTATCAGAACATGCCACACACATCAGGGCATGTCCTACCTTTCACATACAATGCACCCTGCCCATAGGTGTACCTTGGGCCTACCTTAGGGGTGACTAACATGTAGGGAAGGTTTAGGAACTGTCAAGTGGGTGCACTCTCCAAGTCAACATGGCAGTCCCAGACTGCACACAGGCTCTGCAATGGCAGGCCTGAGCCATGTTTTACAAGCTGCTTCTGTGGGTGGCACAATCAGTGCTGCAAGCCCACCAGCATCATTTGATTTACAGGCCCTGGGCACTCATGGTGCACTGTACTAGGGTCTGACAAGTAAATCAAATAAGCCAATCATGGAGTCACTAATCTATTACAACAATTTACAATAGGGAGCACTTGCACTTTGGCACTGAACAGCAGTGGCAAAGTGCCCAAAGCATCTAGACCAGCAAAAACATCGCAAACACATAGGAGGCAACAGCGAAAAAATGGAACGGAGACCCACGCCAATGGTGCCAGGTCTAACAGTCCTGCTAAGATTCACACAATGAAATACTTTGCATCATCACAGTTACAGATACATAAGTACCCAAAAACAACAAGGTCACACATCACTCTGCTTATCCGCCCTCAGCTCTTGTTGATAATAATCCTCACACAGGTCAAAAACTCAATACTTGGCCCAGTTAACACACAAACTCCACACGCCCTGCATGTCTCACACAAATATCTAGAATTACCCTGCAGATACACTGAATATAGAGCAGCATGTCATCTGCATCAATGGATACTATATGTACCTCATCGCACAGGGGAACTCACCATCATTAACACCACCGAAAAAGTTTCTGTTCTACCTGCTACATTGTGAGGACAAAGAGAAGTAGAGATAGGGGATAGCCCTGATGAGTTGCCCTGCACAATCTAAAATAGGGTGAAACTTGACTTAGGCAGTTGGCTTGGCATCCAAAACACATCTGTGTCGTTGTAGCCACACTGCCATGTCCACGTTTGACAGAGTGGACAACAAGTACATCAGTGGGATTTCATTCTTTTACTAATTCTAGCACCAAGCAGGCTATGTAGGGACACCTCACATGGACCAGCTACAGCACACTATTTTACATAAGAATGTTAAGCATCGTGGATCTATCAGGAATAGAATCCTTTTGAACACCATGCACCAGATGTCGTTGGTGTACCAGCAGGTGAGGCAACACTACTATACTAATGATTAAAAGTTCCTGGCAAGCAGGGTCAAAAGAGTGTGTGGCCATAGGCTCAGCTAGGTTACTGTTGTGTTTCAACAAGCTACACTGCATGAATAGCCACATAGCTTGTGGCTGACTCCAATCACTCAAAGTGGCCCAAGAGAAATACAGTCAACTGTGTTCATGTACAAGCTCATAGGCATCATCAAGACTGGCAGGGAGGCTGCCCAACGCATGCGTGGTCAATGTGGCAGTGCGCAGAATCACTCTGAGTAGCTCTTGTACCAGCCAACGGGGTGTTGATCACTGCACTTGCGGCCATATAGCGTTCAGGTAGATTCAATCCGGTCATGGATCAGGAAACGTCTACCTTGTGTTCAGAATAAGGGGGAATGTATGGGCCACAACAATACACTGAGAACGTTTCATGGATGGTTGCTGTGACTAGTGTGCATCTGGGGCAGTTGATCCACAATCAGCAACATCTGCTGGGTTGTTGTTAAGCAACAGAGGAGGTAGGACAGGAGTTGACTTCACTCATTCCACTCTGTGTGAATCTCAGCATGTCATGTTGCCAAGTAAAATCAATGTAGTTGCTCAATCGGATGGTTGATCTGTGTTTGAACATCTGTCAGCATGGCTAACATCACAACCTGCAACTGAACTGCAGTTAAATGAGGACATTGTGATGCCTCGGTGTACAGTAAAGCCCTGAGGATATTGGCCCAGACAACACACAAGTCCCCAGACCCAGCCACATAGTACTGATTTATGTGCCTCCCACTCCAACAACCTAGAAGTGGTTGCGTCCCAGTCGTCATTGAAATATTTGTAGATGAAATCCATCAGAAATTTGAAAAAAACATGGGCCAACAACAATGTAGGATACAGTCACCATGTGTGGACTGGGGGCGCTGCACTCGACACCCAATCTGTATGTGTATAGGGTCATCTTCTGAGAATGTTATTCATAGCAATTCAGCATCTAGCTCCTCAGGCTGTAGTGTGTGCTGCTAAATAATTCCATTTTGAATGTGCAGATGGTGTACTGCAGAGTAGTAGGAGTACTCATGAGTCTCAGGACGTAGTATTCACCAACGGTGTCGAAGGGACCAGTGCACAGCCCATTGTGTAAAATAAGCTGCCAGCACTGGTGGGGATGCCGGGGGGGTGGCTTAATCTGTGGCTCTCCAACACAATTGACATAGCCATCCTCAAGCCTGTGGATATGGGTACATCTTGTGATGATGAGGGCTATGTGCAGAATGAAGTCTGATTTGTCCACATTTGGCACTGAAACACTTCTCCAAATCTATGAAAACATCAAGGAGACCTTCAACTAAGACATATTGCCCTCAGGCTCTGTGGCAGTCTTTAATGGGCAAAATGGGAGCCCATATGGACTCACACAAGGGCTACCCTTGCCAAACCAGATTAGAGGTTAAAAAATATTGACAATGCAACACTTATAGATGTAATGTTCCAGTGTCATGTGTGTTTTCTTACAGTGCAATGTGTTTTCATCAGCACAACCAGAGATTTTATCACAATGAGTCCATCTCCCTTGGTGTCCCCATACCTCTGACATTCAAAGTCAGAATGCCATTATTACCCATGTGTGTGTAGTCTACTGGGAAGTGTAAAATTGGGTTTTTACAGGAAAAGTTGTTTGCGAAACGAAGTAGGCAGTCTATGTTTGATTCTCTTCAAACATGGCAAAAGGAGGCTAAACAGAGACGATTAAAGATGGAAAAGGAGGTGCGGAAGGGGAGAATGCAAACATTGACTCAGAAAGCTGTAGCACATGATAGAGACAAACAAGAGATAGGGATTGAATGTGAAGACAGGAGATTTCGATTATAGATTGATAAATCTTATGTAGCCCAAGAAGAAAATGATACTTTTGTGGAAGAATTGTAAGATACTCGACCCCCAACTCCATGTGCCCCGCAGAGGATATATCCCTCTCTTTCCTCACAGTCCCAGCCACCCGTTTCTTCTGTCTCTGCTTCTGTTACTGCAGATTGGCCTGCTTTGGCTATGGCACCTCCTGTCCTTTCTTTGTCCTCGCCGTCTGTGGCAACTATGACTGTTAGTAATCCTGCCACACCTATTGTTTCAGCGCCCCTCTCGCCAGCTCTTACACCTGCGACACAGCCAGCAGCGACGTTAGTGCCAGCTATTTCAGTTGCTACTCCCACTGTGTTCTTCCATCCCCCGACATTGCTGAGTAGTGGTACACCAGTACGTGGTTTTGAGGATAGAGACTGTACAAAATTTAAAGAGAGCATGGGTCCGTATGTGCGATCTGAAATGGGAGATGCAGAGAAAAAGGTAGTGGCTAACCAGGCTGCGCAGTGGGCCCAAAACCCCTTTTATAGTGTGGAAGATGTGTGGAGTATGATGAAAGATGATGAGCCCTTTGTCCAACAGCATGCCCTCAAGCATATGTCTGCTACTCTGATTAGTCCTTGGGAGCAGAGTTTCAACGATGCAGCACCACAGATTTCATATGATATTAAAGATCATGTATATGTTACTAATATGGAGCCTGATCAAGTTTTTGGTAGTATTACGACATTGGTTGCTTATCGGAGTAGACTACTTGAGAAGAGCCCCACCCCAATATCTCAGTTTCCGATGCGGGAGGTTCATCCCATATATAACCCCGAAATACCAGAGTTAATGGAGCACGGTGTCACTAGACCGGGTATGGTGGCCCGTTTCCAAGAACAATTGGAAAAGGAGTGAAGTTTTTTACCTGATCATAGGAAGAATCCAACTGCATATTACAAAGAATTGACTGAAGCCGCCTCCTCCACTGTGATGACCCTGGCTGATATTAAAATGTTTTTTGTCTTCTTGTTCCGGTTGATATTTGGAGACAGGTGCATACTCAAGACCATGTTGCAGATTTGGGGGGTACATAGGACCAAATTAAAGTATGGGATCAGGAACAGAAGTCAGGTGATAAGCCTAGAGCAGAGATACTTGCTTTGCCCGACCGTATTATTACGTATATGCATTCTCTTATTCCTCCGAGGAAGGTTGATTGGGACAAGTTAACGGCTTGTCACCAGAAGAAAGATGTGTGTGTGTCTGATTTTTTCACCCGGTTTGAAGATGTGTTTCTGGATTATAGTGGGCAGGATTTGTCTATTGAAGGAGGTGTTTGGTTGTTTGTTAATAGATTTGTTTCTAATCTGCTTCCTGAGATTGTGACTCGATTGCAGGCTTCCAAAAGCACCTGGTCCACCTCTTCCCCTTCTGTTATTTTGAATATGGCACAGTACTATGAGCATAGGGAAAATGAAGATAAGGAGAGGACAGAGAAGAAGCACAAGGATTTGAAGACAAAGGTGTTGTTGCAGCAGTCTTCTAGAGGGACTGGTAGAGGACGTGGTGGTTTGGCCCGACAGCTTCCACGCACTAGCAGGCAGCCGAATACTACGCCTTTAGGGCCGAATCAGTGTGCGTATTGTAAGGAGGAGGGACACTGGCGTAGCGAGTGTCCTGTGTTGTTACAGAAGGTGGCGGTCCCCAGAGGACAAGGTTCTTGTGGACGGGGTCGTGGAGCTGGAGGAGCGGACAGGGTTCAGAATGCTGCAGCCTCTCAGGGTCGTTCTGATCATAATTACTTTGACGACCCTCGGGCGGACAGTATTATCATGACGACTATGGCACAGGTGAGGTGACAGGAATGTCTTACAGCTAGGACAGCCAGGGACAGAGTGAGGGACCAGTTCTGATACCTGTAGATCAACGGGGTCCGTATATTACTGCGGATTTGCTTGTCTAAGGAGTTTTTGGTGGAAACAGGTGCAACAAACAGTTCTATTTCTTGTTCCTTGGTCCCTGGGGCGGCTCTGTCTGGCCATAATAATGTTTCAGTAGGTTTTTCTGGTATAAAGGTCGTAAGCCCCATTTCAAAACCTCTTGTATTGATTATTGGTCCTTTCACCGTGGATTCGCCATTCTTGTTTACCTCTAATTGTGGAGAAAATTTTATGGGTTTGGACGTGGTGAATAAATTACATGCTACGATTTATTGCTCACCGGCAGGTGTTTCCATGACAATGGGTCCGGATGTAGTACGTGCTAAACAGTGTCTGTCCAAAGATACGCCCTTTCCTGCTGAGTTTAAAGATGTGCCGCCCACTCTGTGAGCGACAGGTGACACAGATGTGGGACTGTTAAAGATATTGCCAGTTTCGATCCAAGTTAAAGACAATGCTATTTTACCTCACATCCCTCAATATAAAATACTGCAGGCAGGTGAGCAAGCTTTATTGCAAATTGTATAGGATTTGATTGAGAAAGGAGTGGTTGAGGAGACGACTGCTAATGTTTGTAATAGCCCTATTCTTCCCATTCTAAAACGGACACCTTCGGGTTCCTCCGATGATCATGCAGAAGTTTATCGTTTTGTGATTGATTTGCACGAAGTTAATAAGATAGTTGTTCCTCAGTTTCCTGTGGTCCCTGACATTACTACTCTTTTGACAATGATTCCTTCTACTGCCAAATTCTTTCTGTTATTGATTTGAAAAAGCGTTCGTCAGTATTCCTATTCATCCTGATAGCAGATATCTGTTTGGGTTCACCCTAGCTGGTAGAAGTTTTAGGTTCTGTTGTGCTCCTCAAGGCTATACAGAGAGTCCAAATATCTATAGTCAGGCATTGAAAGGTCAGTTGGATTCTTTGTCGCTCCCCACAGGTAATGTATTGCTATAGTATGTCGATGACTTGCTCATCACTTCAGATACAGAACAAGGTTGCAGACACAGTACAGTTAAATTGTTGTTGCATTTAGCTCAGCATGGCCATAAAGTATCCCTTTCAAAGTTTCAGTATTGTCAACAGGAGGTCACCTACTTAGGTCACCTACTGTTGAAGGAGGGTAGGAGATTGACCCTGGAGCGTATTAGTGCCATTGTTCAAATGCCAGTTCCACAAACCCAGAAAGAAGTACGTGCTTTTATAGGTATCAATTCCTACTGTCGTCAGTGGATACCTAACTATTACCTACTAATTAAGCCCCAGCTTGCGCTAACCACGAAAGAAGTGCATGTACCTTTACCTTGGACGTCTGAATGTCAGCAGTCTTTTGAGCAACTAAAAACTGCGCTTTGTTTGACTCCAGTGCTTGGTACCCCTAAGTACGCTAAATCCTTTGTATTATATGTTCATGAGATGGCTGGTTGCGCGCTTTCTGTTTTAACACAAACATTTGGAGAAAAGCAACAGCTGTGTGCTTATTTCTCTGCTGTGCTTGATCCTGTCGCACGAGCCCTCCCGAGCTGTCTAAGAGCGGTCCCGGCCGTGGCTGTCTCGATAAAACAATCGGCTGGACTCGTACATGATACTGACCTCACAGTCATGGTACCCCATGCTGTGGATAACCTTTTGAATAAGACAAAGACACAGCACCTCACCAGTGCACATCTGACAGATTATGAATTGATGCTGTTCGCCAAACGTATTACGATCAAAAGATGTGCCACTCTGAACCCAGCCACGTTACTACCCCTACCTTCTGAGAATGATAAACATGATTGTATCTTCCGGACGGAAGAAAAGACGAAAGAACGGGTAGACTTGACTGATGTTCCCTTATCTGACCCTCAAAGGGAACTATATGTTGATGGCTCTTGCTTTAAATTACCAGATGGCACTACAACTGCTGCATATGCTATTACTACGCTACGTACAGTAGTTGAGACATCATGACTCCCCTATCAGTCGGCCCAAACTGCAGAGCTCGTTGCCCTAATACGAGCTTGCAAACTGAGTGAGGGACTGGTTATCAATATTTATACTGACAGTCAGTACGCCTTTGGAGTCGCGCACAACTTCAGGCGACTCTGGGCGGAGAGAGGGTTTCTTACCTCGCATGGTGCCAAGATACAACATGGGCACCTTATATTCAGGCTTTTGTCTGCTTTGACAGTCCCTAAAAAATTGGCCATAGTGAAGTGTAGCGCCCACCGGAAAGTCACTGACGATGTAGGTAAGGGGAACACTTTTACAGATCAGACAGCTAGGGAAACAGCTAGGACTAGAATGAAAAGAATGTTTGTAGCAGGTCTCACTAGGTGGGTGCCCGAGGTCACCATGTTTGAGGATACACTTGAGAATGTGAAGGAGATACAAAGTGAGGCCACAGTAGAGGAATTAGCAATGTGGCAAGAAAGTACAGCACAGTTGAATGACGAGGGATGTTGGATTGATAAGTCAGGAAAACAGAGATGGATGTTGCCAGATGCATATGTTCTCCCTGTGGTCACAATGGCCCATGGCCCAGCCCATATCAGTGCTAAAGGTATTTGAAAGTTGTTAGATCCTGTATGGCAGAATGACGACATTTCAAAAACAGCTGCACATTTAGTGAAGTACTGCATGGTGTGCATGATGCATAATCCTGGGAAGTGTACTCCTACACCACCGGGTAATTTTGCACTACCCACTTTCCCTTTTGAGGTCCTTCAGATGGATTATATTGAGTTAGATAGGGTTAATAACTTGAAGTACGTGTTGGTGGTTGTTTTGCATTCAGCAAATGGGTTGAGGCTTACCCCTCTAAAGACAATACAGCCGTTACGACTGCAAAGGTACTCCTGAAGGAGTTCTTTCCTCGTTTAGGCTTGCCCCGTTTGATCTGGAGTGATAACGGAAGTCATTTCAATGCCAAGGTCGTTTACTTAATTTGTGATGGTTTGCACATAAAGCAGAAGTTTCATGCTGCAAATCACCCACAGTAAGCAGGTTTAGTTGAGAAGTACAATGGTACTCTCAAACTGAAGTTGGCAAAGATTCAGGAAAGTACAGGTTTACTGTGGCCAGATGCTTTACCATTACCTCTTTTGTCAACAAGAACAACAGCACATTCTAGGACAGGATTGTCACCGTACGAGGACATATTTGGACGCCTGGCAAATGTCTGGGGCGTCCCGCGACCCAGTCGGTTCTCAGATATTGAGTTTCCATTATTGACTACCTTTGCCAGTTAACTGAAAAATTGCGTTCTATTCACCAACAGGTCCGGGAAGCTCTACCAGTCACACCAGAGGGGCCCAGATATGGCAATCAGCCTGGTGACTTCATCCTGATTCACAATTATCAGAGGAAGAAGAGTTTAGAGCCGCGTTGGAAGGGGCCAGAACAGGTCCTTCTAGCTACACATACTGCAGTCAAGGTCGCTGGCCGAAAAAATTGGATCCATGGCACTCATTGCAAAAGAGTGCCTCTGCCTCTGCCTTATGACCAGTAGGTCAAAGACGGAGTAGGGGGCTCTGAGTGTGAGAAGGTGCCTCAGTTTGCCCCCTTCAATGATGCTAAACTAACCTGGACACAAACGTATGCGGAGAATGATGAAGTGCTGAATGCAGCAGTTCCACCAGAGATACGAGCAATTCAGGAGCCCCTTTTTGTTGATCACTCTGTGCCTGGAGTCACCAGGTACAATCTGCGTCCTCGGCTGAGGAATAGTGCACCAAAGGAGAAGTTAGATTAGCCAGGGATGGACTGTGTATGTTAGGGTGTACTTTGCTATAGTATCAACGGAGTTAGTTTAGGGGGATGTGAGATTGGTCCACTGTTTTGACATTGGACAGGATAGATCGAATGTGCTCCCTTGGAGGGGGGTACATTATGCTGATCGACGTGGGATTCATCGTGAGCTTAGGACTGAGCAAGCAGCACCGCCGGGGCTCAAAAGCACCAACGTTTAATGAACAATAGGAGCCTGTACCAGTGAGGCTCTAACGGACACTGGGAATACTTACCTTTACCATCAGTTTTGTTGCATTCCTTTCCTTGCTACATAATGAATCCTTTTGGTCGGCCTAGTGATGAGGAGGAACAACCATTTGCACCACCGCGTTTAGCGCAGGGTTGGTCAACAAAGAGTAAAATAGTTTGCATATTAATTGTTGTGATTGCATTAATGACAATATTTGGAATATCCTGGTTTTTAGAGGAGAAATTTCCTGCACATTCCTTGGTTGGTACAACTCCCGCTCCCTCTGAACATATTTTTGTTACTCTAGCCCCTCACAAAGAAGCGCATAGAAAGTCCTACGCAGACAATGTATTTATACAAATGTTGCATCAGGCTCATAATGTGTCCAATACCACCAATTGTTGGGTTTGTGGGTTACTTCCTTCAGTCACTCATAAGAGCGACAACTTGTTGTCAATGCCATTGTCGTATACTGGCAGCTGCAAGGGTTGGTACGAATTGTTTTGACTGGTGTACTTCCAATTTCATCTTTCTACCTTGGATATAACATCCACGGATGCTCACACTGCGAATGAGTATTTACACTTTTATCAAGGGTTCACCCCCATAGGACCAGCAGGACAAGGGGATTCTAGGGACACTGTCCTCAAAGTCATGTCTGAAAATGTACCATAGAGTAAAAGGTAATGCCTGGTTTCGCATGAAAATGGCTGATTTCCAACGGTTTAACACATCTGAGTATTTTCAATCTTTTCAAGGTCGCAATATTACCAAGGATAAGCCGATACCTGTGTCAGTGGTTAATACGACAGCTAGTTTTTGTGTCCAGGGGACTGGGCAGATAAAGGTGGGGGACAGTGAATGCAATTTTACCTACAGATTGAATACAACTAATAGCCCACCTTTGATCCTACCCCATAATGTCTATTTTGTTTGTGGGCCACAAGCTCACCTCTGGCTCCCAAGAGGATGGTCTGGCACATGTTATCTCTCCTTCCTTCTTCCCCCCTGTATATTTTGCCCTGTCTAGCTATCACAACACTCACCAACTACAACGTAGAAATCCATTCCTGTCCCAAGTCAAGAGGGTTGTTGATATGAAAGATATAGATCAGACTGACACCACCGCAAAGCAATTTGGGGATGCTGTAAAGGGCCTATTACCTTATTGGGGCCCCATGGCTAATAGCCTTCAAATTCGTCAGCTAACAAGAGTTGTTGAAGGTGTTATCAATACGACTGCTGGGATAATGACAAATATCACTGCTGAGCTCCAGGTCACGAGATTAGTCACTTTGCAAAACAGGATGGTACTAGACGTTATACTTGCAGATAGGAGAGGGGCCTGTCGGGTCATTGGCAGCAGCTGTTGTGTTTACATACCTGATAAGGCTCCCGATGTTTATTCAGCTATACAAAAATTACACAGACTCTCTGCTGAAATACACCAAGAAGGAGGTACTTGGACACTGTCGGGTGGTTTTGGAACACAATAACTTCCTGGGGTTGGAAGATTCTCATTTTCTTGGCCGTAGTTGCCGGTATCTTCTTCACATGTTGCCTCTGTATACGTCTCCCAGCTTGTTGCTCCTATTGTGTCAATATCCTCACTCCCAAACAGAAAATGTCAATTCATGATACTAATGCCGCAATTATATTACAAAAAGATATTGACGATATGATGCAGATAGATGAGGGTATCTTTGAGTACTGAATATATGAGCAACTACTCATAGTGATGTTTCCTTGCAAATGTTATACTTCCCTTGATAACAACATAACATGGTTAACTCATGCTAAAAGGGGGGTCTGTTAGAATAAAAATGTTTTTGCTGTGTTGATTATGTATTGTTCTACGTAAGTTAGCATTCGCTGCACCATTTTATGTTTGGCCACCATTTTGAGCCATGATCGAAACTAATCTCTCTCTCTCTCCGTGAAAAGCAGCTTTGGTAATTTTAGTTTCTCCAAGGTGGGCATTGCTTTGCTAATGAATACACTGTTCTTATTAGTGCATACCTTTCCCACTAGATAGAGGCCTTCTACCACTAGTCTAGCGGTAGGGACACGGACAGATTGACCTTGAGCAGGAGATAGTGTGTGCCCGGCCTCAGAATCGAAACCTATCCTTCTGTACTTCTTTGTTTAACTGCATCTGCTTGGAAAATTCCATTGTGGGCATACCTTCATTGGTTCTGAATTGTACATAATGTATCGCCATGTTTGCTGATGTCAGTCCCTCTGCAGCAATCCTAAGAGACTGGGCAGACTGGGCTCCGCTCGAGTGTATCTGAATAAATATACTTGGTTTGTATTCTCTACTGTCTGACCGACTGAGAGGTGGTCGTGTGTGACCCTAATCGGGTCACTTCCTTCAGAAGCGTGGGAATGCATGTAGGAAGGTAGGATCTGACTGCATGGTTACCACCACTTTTTGCCTGGTGTTTTGCTGGTTTTTGACTAGTCTGACTGGGATCCTGCTAATCAGGACCCAAGTCTATCTGCTTTCTCCCTTACATTGTTACACATGTACTTTGGTACACTCCAGATTGGGTACTGAGGTACCCTTATAAGTACCTAGTATATGGTACCCATGTACCCAGGGCATAGGTACCCCAGAGGCCTCCCATGGGCTGAAGCATGTATTATGCCACCCATGAGCGGCCATGCAAAATAGAACTGCAGGTCTGCTACTGCAACCTGTGTAAGCTGGTGCTTGCACCACTTACTTTAGATATAGGTTCACTATATCTATTGGTCACTACACTTAAAACTTTTAAGTCACCCCTATAGCAGGCCTTATCAATCCTGAAGGCAGGGTGCTGGGTTTTATGTGAGAGGGTGCCCCTGCATGAGCAGAGCCTCTCTGCAGCCTTCTGAGACCATTTTCCCAGGTTGTCTGTGACTCAGCCGGACATATAGGTAGAGGTGCATTATAACCTCGCGGTAAATGCTATCTCGAAAACAGCTGCATAGAAACATATTGTGTTTGGTATCAAACACCTTGGAGTCATAACTCCACACTGGTAACCGGGTGTGGGAGGTATGATTCCACCCTTCAGAAGCGAGCTTCGTGGGGTCACTGGTCTATCCGGTGCCAGCCTTCTCGACCTGGTTAGCACAAAATGGATGCTGCCAACCAGAGACACATTTCTGCCCTCCTGCTGCTGAGCTAAGCTCGAGCAGATGAAGGCAGCACAATAGGCATCCTGTCACAGGGAGGTGTGACCACCTCCCAGACAGGGTTTAGTGTATTGGGGCTGGGTGGGTGGGTGCACTCAGAGTGCCTGAAAGTCTGCACCTGGGGCACATTTGGTGTCCCTGTGCATAGTCTAGCTCAAACCAGTTCTAGGAGCATTTGGCTCCTGCTCTGGCACGAAACTGGACAAAGGACATGGGTGTAACCACCCCTCTGTCCTGCCCCTCCCCTAGGAGGGTCTCCTGAATCTGTCCAACCCTCTCCCGTGGGTATAAAAGGGCTTACCTGGCTGTAAGACTTAAGATTTTACATGGACAAGATTCTAGAAGAAGAAACCACTCTCCTTCGACGGTCTGGACACTCTGGACTTCGACTGGGTCCGACTTCATCTCCCTCTCCGTCCAAAGCTTTATCTGTGCCCTTTCTCCATACAGACTCCGTGCAGGACCTGTGGTGCACTAAGGACAACTGAAGAATCTCCCTTGGAGTGAAGGAGTCACTCCCCTGCAAATGCAGGCACCGTAACGCAACTGACCGGTCTGCTAATCCTGAGCTCCTGCGGACTCCAAAGATCTCAGAAACACAGGAGGTGGGTTTTCAAAAGTCCCTGAGGTCAATCTGCCCTCTCAGCAAGTTTGAGGCCAGTATACCTCATGGGGGACTGCATAACCTGAACCCCTGTGCACTGCATCCATTTGCAGTCGCATATGCTTGTTGGCGATTCCCGAGCTTGTGCATTGGACTCCGTGTAGTCCTGACCCTGAGCAGTATTTGCACCAAAGAACTCTGGCCTCCTCACACCGAGTGCTCCGTGGGTTGGTACTTTGCAATCTTGCTCGAGGTCCCATCGTGATCCTGGTCCTTCGGCCTGTGGGTCCTCCTGAGGGTCATCTTGATTTCTGTAGGGATTTCCTGGTTGCTCCAGACGTGCCCTGACTCCCCATTGCTTGGTGAGTCCCCCGGACCTTGCTGGTCCACACTGTAACCTGCTTGACCTATCTGCGTGGGTTGCTTTTGCCAAGGCTTGTTGGTGCTCCAGCCAGACACCGACCCCTCGGTCGTGTTAGCACACTGCACTTGTCTTCCGTGGGGTCCCTATCTACTCACCTTGGGTGGTTCCTTGGGGTCCCAGCGATTCTACGTGCTCTAGACTGTGTCTTCACTCAAGTCGTGATTGTTATACCACTTTTTTAGTATATGGTTTGGTCTTCCCCTGGAGCACTCTGTGTATTGTGCTACTTACAACTGTTCTATTGATCTCCTATTGTGTGCTTTGTGTTCTATCCTCGTGTAGAGGATACCAGAGAGTGTTATATTAATAAATCCATATTTTTATCTAACTACTGTGTGGATCTCCTTTCATTTAGTCAATATAGGACGTGATATTTTGGTAAAACAAGCTGCTTTACATTCCTTCAAGATTAAGCCTGAAGGCTGCTCTCCACAGCTACCACTAGGATAGCTTTCTAAAGGTCATCTTTGACCTCATACATCATAATGATCGTTTGGACTGGTGCAAGGTGCCCACTTTAATTAGTGGACAGCATATACCAGGCCAATTTCTAACAATGCGTTTCTGGAGTAGTCTGACCCCAGGTGGCACAACAACACACATCCTTGACTTTTCACTTGGGGGGGCATAGCCCTCTAAGCAATGGACTGCTATTCAATTTTTAAGCAGCATGATAGTTCAATATAAGCAATCAACACCTACATCCCAGGCCAGTATCCACGGGGAAGAATGATCAATCAGTAACAACATCTACCTACAAAGGGTAATTTGCCACTGATACACACACAACTCAAAAAAGGCAAGACTAGGTGGCAGCAAATATCCTGTGAGGACAATAGGTTTGCGTATGCCAGTGCACTCAAAGCGGCCATTCCCACAATCAATCATGAACATTCAGTGGCAGACAGGAAGCTGCAGCAAACACATACTACAGCCTCATAGTTCAACTTTTTAGCCTACTTACATGCACATAATCTACACATATGTACATGTCAACATTTCCTCTTGGCCTGGATAATCTCTACTTGTGCAGGTATGACCCCTCTCATATCTACCTCAAAGTACATGTGTATCTCACAGAACTATCACACATACACAAGCACATCATAATTCCCCTGTGCTGGAGCTATCAGGAAAAGCATCTCTGACCCACAAGCTCCAGCATTGTCCAAGAACTCTTCCAAGCAGAATCTCACAATCGCATACTAGCGCTGCCCTTCCTATATCCACACCTACATTCACAGCACCACGCTTCATCACTATGTACACAACAGCACTCACATACATGACATGTATACAATCTAATGCACTCATCACCTCCTCAGTAGAAGTTAAATGTAACATGTCAAATGGACAAATCTCATCACCAGTTTCACCCTAAGTAATGTCTAGGGCTGCATTCAAATCACAATGTGCAGCATCACACCCAACTCTGACATGCACACTTAACACATTACCACATCTCACAACAAGACGCTCACATTTCTCAATGAATATGTCCTAAGTCATTCACATCTCACCATTCACCTACCCTACTCTGCTTAAGTTCTACAGATAGTCATTTAAAAAACAAATGCATCCACAGATTCAAACACAACATACATCTACTGGACAACACCTCACATTTTACCATTTGGCACAATAAATTACACAACTGGTGTATACCCTTGATATACACTTATCTACCTTGTTACAATGGAGAAATTTAAGCTTGCCTCACTGTGGCCTTGTCACATCCACATCTCAGTTCCATGCTCCAGACCTCCATTGTCTTCAGCACATGAACAACTATCCTTACTCAATGGCACTGCCCTGTCACAGTCATCTCTCACCATAGTGCCACAGACTACAGCTCTCACCTCCTGGCAGACTCTAACCTTGATTAGCTGGTTCTACCTCTATCACATCTACCTATTCCTAGCATACCTTGCACAGGATTTAACCAGTCTTATGAGGTTGCGCACTCCGATTCACACCCCTGCATTTCAAAACACTACCTTTGGAACAATGAGGATACTTCACGTCTCCTACACAAGAACTAACTGCCTCTGAACTGAACTCCTGCCTTACACTCTATGAAAAAATCTACATTTGTGCTGCACCCATTACGTATGACTTTCCACTCCATTTCCTAAATGGAAACACAAGTCTCTCTCACCCCTACCCTTGTTTAAGGTAGCTTAGCCCATGCAACATTAAGCTTGCAAAACATCTGCAGCTAGGCCTCACCATAAAAAACTACACCTCCTTTCCTGTGTGGCAAGTAAGAACATGGGTGTGACACTGGCTCCTGTAGCATCTGCACAGCAGATGGACCCACAACACTTCTGTGCACTCACAGTCCACTCAGCTTCCCACATGTAGCACAGGGTAACACAATAGACATGACAGCACTACCAGTTCAGCTCTGTGTGATCTGGAACAGCATCAAGCATAACTCAAAAGGACTCAATTGTCATTCATGCTCAAATGACAACCTACACACAAATCCCATGCTCAACTACAAATGATGTGTGTTTGAAACTTCAACATCCAAGCTTGGACAGACAAAACAACTATCAGTTGAAGATTGTGCAAATTACATATTCACAAATTTTCACAATTGGCACTCCCCCCTGTTGAGCAGTGGCCAAATTGATACAATTACAATATGCATGTCAGACTTCAGTTGTGGGTGCGCAACATAGGATTTCCTAAAGTCCATCCTGTTAGGGACAGGTTCCAGTCACATCCATAGCACTTACAAGTGATGTGGCCACATGCAGTAATGATGATAATGCATTGTGTACGATGTGTGTGGAGTGACCACAAGTCAAATGTGGCATGAAAGTCAAGGCAGTTCACAAAATACAACATTCCAGTCCATGAATGAAAGGTGTGTTTGTGCCAAACACATTGACATCTCAGCACATTCCTAAGTGTCCCAGGTGAGGGGTGTTTTGTGTTGATTATACATCACACTGATGCACTATGGATGCGAACCCAAGGGAGGGGCCTGTCCACCTGTAGCTCATAACAGTGACTACACAATAAAGGCAGTGCTCTGTTGCTGGGCTCTGTAGCCAGTAGCATTTGTGAGGCCCTGGGCAGTTGACCACGGCCAGCGTCAGCCCGGACTGGCTCACAGCATACACCTTGAACTAAATCCACTCTCCACCACTCCTGATACCAAAAACTAAGGTTCAGACTGCTTGCATGAACTGAGCCAAGAAGGAGATTGTTGCGGTGCAGTGTCATGCTGAATAGGTATACCTTCAGCTGTGTCACATGAGGGGGCTCAAAGCGGCTTTGGATTACCAATCACAGACCAACTGTTGTTTAAGTAGAATATACTAACAGGACTTGACATAGCCTATCATTACCAACAGGTTCATTTGATGTGCCAAAATATTTACCCTTTGAAATGAGTTGAGTTTGCCTAAATGTCTGGAACATGAATGACACACAAAGACCAGGCAGCACACAGCAAATTCCTGAACAAGTTGATGAAATATCTTGGATACAACAAGCATAATCCACTCCAGTTAGTCTCGTGACAACTCCTAATCCATATGTAGCTAGTTTACATGTGGGTCACATGACTGACAATAGTATCACAGCATTTGGCACATACAAACTGTCTCCCATCTTAGGGACAATGTTAGGTGTGTCATATTCCATCTCTGAATCAAATGTCTGAAACAACAACATTGAGAACTTATGCACATATGTGAAATGCACTGGCAAGTTGCTCAGTTGGGTTGAAAAGCTAGACACATACTCATGACACATATCCCTATGACAACACACAAACCAACCCTTGACAAACCAGGATACACAGTAGGTTTCATTGAATCAACAACATAAAGCTTATTACAGTGCAAGAAACCCGTTAAACTACCAAAACACAAGGCTGAATTGCCATTCTTTTTGTCTTGGTTACTGTTAGCTTGTCACACTTCCTCTCAGGCCATGGAAACACACTCAAGTTCAGTTATTGCACACTCATTGTAACGCTTTGACAACATATTGCAAGTAACATCAGCCTGGGATACACAATACATCCCCATGCAGCTTCTTAACATAGTCTGGTGCATCATTTCCTGGTTCTATCAGCAAAAGCACTGCCATGTGTATACCCATACAAATTCAAATTGAATATCACATGAGCATGATGTTGCCTATGTCCACTTTACAGAATTGGGAAATGCCCAGACTCTCACACCATAACTGTGGCATGATGCCCAAATGAGCTGTACATTACAACACCAGCTACTGTACAACTTTTCAATCACATCATGCCATCACTTAAATTCCAATTGTGTGACACACATTCAAGTACCATAGATGCTGTGTACACATTCAACTAACACATACAACAACTGTGTCCCTGTAAAGACAGTAAAACACTGGACACATACACCATCCACATGTAGTACCCAAACAAAAGCAGGATGGAATAACTGACATCTACATTTAAAGGCACTGGACAATGAAGACACCTTGCCTAACATGAATATCTGTAGAAAGTGGAGTCCTTGAAGGCAACAGGGTTGGAACACCGTCAGAGTAATGCTTTCCTCACGCATACCATGGGGACAGGAAAGGTATCAGATGAGTACACAGCCTTGAAGGGTATTGGCCTACAGTGGCATGCCTCTTGTGGCAAGGTTGTTGTAGTGACGGAGCCACCCGGCCCGCACTATACACTGTAACCATTCACATGCACCCAGAGGGCGGGCACGCCCAATGGTATAAATAAAAGGGCGCATGACCGCTCGGGGTCTTGGCCCACACTGTGAGACTGTGTATGTGTGGTGTTATTCGCATATCGCAACGTATGGCCTACCTTGTCCACGACACGAGGCCCGTGGGTATCCAGAAACACCACATTGGCGACGAAGCGGATCCCACCCACGCCTCTGCCGCACCCGTTGAGCCCGTCACCTGCCTCCCGATGGCAAAGTGCGGCGTGTCCAAGCCGCTGCGCACACACGGTGCGGGGCTGCAGGCCCGACACGGCCGCAAAGACATCTGGAGCTGCGGGTGCCTATCCCGCGAGTGCTGCAGTGCTGACATCCGGAGCTGCGGGACCCCACCCTGCGTGTGCCAAGAAGAAGAGAAGCTCCCGAGGCAGTGCTGCTCAGGTCAGTGGAGCGCAAGGGACGAGCGCACAGCCTGAGTCACGGTCGCGTGACTCCTCAAGGTGTGGCCTGCTCGAGCGTGTCACCCGGGGTCAGGCAGCGAGGAACTGGAAGGATGAACTGCTCATGGCTAAGCCCCCCCCTGCCGTGTAGCCTATTCTTCTCACACGACGAGACTGAGCCTCTCTGGGTGTGCCTGATGACCTACATCCAGGCAGAAAGACATACCATGCCCTCGAGCACCAGAGTCCTAAAGCACAGGGCACAGTGCATCAAGCCTAGGCGAAGGCAAACAAATAGCTGGCAGCTGTGGGTGGAGAAGGAGGCGTTATCTACAGACCGGTGTCCCAGAGTCAGGTGCACCAGCTTCACACAGCACCAGAGGCGACACAGCAGTATAAGCAAGCATTGGTTTCATCAAGCACTGGCAAAGGCAACATTTGAGTCGGCCTGCGCAGAACACTAGTGTGCATACACACACCAAGAGGGATGAGCGCCCAGAATCAGGATGGGGCTGGTGCCCCGGTGCCCCCACAGCAGTCCCCACAACAACTCCTGCAGCAAGCCCCGCCACAAGCGACACAGCAACCAGGCCACGCCAAAGTGTCTCCCCTGCCCCCCTTTAGTGAGTTGGCTGATCCCGCTACGGCCGCATCGAGGTGGAAGTCGTGTGTCGGCCTGTTAGACCACTACTTCGTGGGAATGAGAGAAACAGATGGGAAGGTAAAGAGATCGCTGCTCATGTGCTATGGCGGGGGCGAGCTGTATGACCTGTTCGAAACCTCACCGAACACTGGGGCTGACGACGACTATGACGCGGCAGTAGCGGCCTTGAACAGGCACTTCGACCCTCAAATCAACCCTGATTTTGAGAGATTTAAGCTCCGTCAAGCGAGGCAAGGGGAGACACAATCGATTGATGTTTTCTACGCCCGATTAAGGAAACTGGCGAGTTCGTGCACGACCAGAGAGACGAAATCAGGGCACAGGTCATACAGGGTTGTCGGTCGGTAACACTGCGCCGCCTGATACTCAGGCAACCAGGCATATCGTTGGACGAGATCCTGGTGCTCGCAAGATCGCATGAGCTGTCGAACGCTCAAGCTGACGAAATGGAGGCGGCCCTCAACCGCCACCCAAGCCTCTCTGGACCACCTCGACCACCAGCGATAAAGGAAGAGAGAGTTGACGTCATCCAGAGACGCCCAGCAGCGCCTCGAGGGAACGGAAGGCCACAGCAAAAGGGCATCTGTGGGAACTGCGGCCTGGACCACCCGCGAACAGGCCCATGCTTTGCAAAAGGGAAGACCTGCTCCCGGTGCGGAAAAACTAAACCACTT
The DNA here is from genome assembly GCA_963921515.1 of Calotriton arnoldi. Classification (NCBI taxonomy): domain Eukaryota; kingdom Metazoa; phylum Chordata; class Amphibia; order Caudata; family Salamandridae; genus Calotriton; species Calotriton arnoldi. The sequence goes on from CAWUFW010000708.1 coordinate 577,937, forward strand.
TGGCAAGGTGTGCAGGAGTGGACGATCGAGAGCCAACACCTCAGGAAAGCGAGGAATGTCGACAACAGTCCGACAACTGACACTGGAGGACCCCTTGGAGCAAGCAGACTCCACCCCGCCAGGATATGGCATGGGAGTAGAGGATGACGCCGGGTTCGTGGTGTCGTTTGTGAGCAGGGAAGGCTTGCGCCGTCGACCTCCGCCCATGTGCTCCATCACAGTAGCGGGATCCACCGTCAAGGTGCTCATAGACACCGGTGCTTCGGTGAATGTCATGGACAGTGACCAGTATGAACGACTTTTCCCGCGACCACAACTATCACCCTCTAGAGCCAAGATCTACACGTATGGAAGGACCGAGCCACTCCCCTGCGAGGAGTCATGGAAGTTGAAGTGGCCAGCAAGGAACATCGCATCCATACGCGTTTCCAAGTCACGGAAGGGAAAAGGGGCACACTCCTCAGCTGCCATACGGCAGACGAATTGGAGTTAGTCTTCTTTGCAAACTAGATACACGACCTACATGCCCACGACATTCTCAAGGAGTTCCCAGCGCTGTTTGAGGGACTTGGTTGCCTCAAAGGGAAGCTGTTCAAACTGCACATCAATCACACAGTCAAGCCGACTGCACTGAGGCACAGGAGGGTGCCGTTCCATCTACGTCCCCAGGTAGAAGAAGAACTACGGAAGTTGGAACAACTAGGGGTAATCGAAAAGGTGTCTGGCCCCACACGGTATCACCACTGGTCGTCACCCCCAAACCAAAACAACCCGGGACGATTCGACTATGTGTGGATATGGACCTTCCCAACCAGGCGGTGAAACAAGAGCGACACCTCACGCCCACTATGGACAACATAGTGGCGGACCTCAACGGGGCTAGATGGTTTACAAAACTCGACCTCAACGCTGGCTACCACCAGCTTGAACTTCACCCAGACAGCAGGAACATCACTTGTGGGACTGCGGAGGTACAAAAGGTTGAGGTTCGGGGTGTCGTCGGCAGCCGAAGTGTTCCAGAACACAATTCGAGAGACACTATCAGGGCTCGAGGGAGTTATCAACCTGAGCGATGACATCTTGGTGTTCTCGAAGATGCTGGAGGATCATCACGTGCATCTGAGGAACACTCTACAACGGCTCATAAGACAGTGGCTTGACCCTCCACCGTGCCAAGTGCTTGTTCTATCAGGACTCAGTGGAGTTCTTTGGTTACATCTTCTCTCGAGATGGCCTCCAAGTTGACCCAAAGAAGGCAGCAGCCATACGCTCAGCTCCAAGGCCCACGTCGCCCACAGAGGTCCGCAACTTCCTGGGCATGGCCACGTATTGTGGCCATTTCATCCTGAACTTGGCGTCACATTCAGAACCTTTCAGGATCCTCACGAAATCCAGAATACCATGGACATGGACCGCGAAGGAAGACGCCACATTCCACGCTATCAAAGAAGGCCTCATGGATAAGACCGTTATGGCGTATTTCCAACCTAACAGACGCACCGAGGTGGTGGTGGTGGATGCCATCCCCGTAGGATTAGGAGCTGTTCTTCTCCAAGAAACGGTGGCCAAGGAGTGGGTACCGGTAGCCTATGCCAGCAGAGCCCTGACAGAGACCGAGAAGAGCTATGCCCAGATAGAAAGAGAAGCGCTGGCAATTAAGTGGGCATGTCATCACTTCCACTTATATCTCTACAGGCAGGAGTTTCATGTGGTGACTGACCACAAGCCTTTAATCCCTCTCTTCGCCGGTACCACCTGTTTGGCACCTCCCCGAATCAAGAGATGGGCCGTCCAACTGCAGGCTTACCGGTTCAGTGTAGCTTTCCGCCCCGGCATCAACAACCCTGCTGACTTCCTGTCGCGGCACCCGGCCAAGACCATGCCGTCGGCCAATCCAGCGACGGAGACCACACAGAAGAATTTGTCCGGATGGTGTCACAAGAGGCTTGCCCACAAGCACTGACACTTGAAGAGGTCGGGAGCCCCACTGCAAACAATGAAGGCCTGACAAAGGTGAAGGGAACACTTGTCGACCGAAGCTGGCAGCATTTTCTGGACGGGCCTGGACATTTACAGGAGAGGAGAGAATGTCACGCCAACACCTGTGGAGAACCCGCAGTGAGCTGAGCGAAGGGTCACATGGAGTGGTCCTACGCGGCACCACCATAGTAATTCCTCAGAGCCTTCAGAAGAGAGTAGACGAGCTGGCCCATGTAGGACACCAGGGGATAGCTAAAATGAAGGCCCGCCTCAGGAACAAGGTGTGGTTTCCCGGCATGGATGCCATGGTGGAAGACACCATCCGTGCCTGTCACTCCTGTAACATCACCAGCAGTGACCCAGCTCTGCATCCTATCATCACAGAGGACCCCTGCCATGAGCCATGGACCCATGTCAGTATTGATTTGGATCATTCCCAGACGGGAGGAATACACTTGTCCTCATAGACTCTCACTTCAAGTTCCCCATAGTGGAGGTGGTGTCGTCTACTGCATTTCCTCAGATGAGGACCGCCCTGGATCGCATCTTCGCGATGATGGGTCTCCCCGAAGAAATCAAATCGGATAATGGGCCGCCCTTCCAAGGGAGAGAGTTCCAAGAATACATGGCGTCCCACGCCATCCGACACTGCAAGATTACACCGCAGTGGCCGCAGGCGAATGGAGAAGTAGAACGCTTCATGCGGACTCTGAACAGAGCTCTAAGAATGAGAGCAGAAAAGGGTGAAGACGCAGAGCAGTGCCTACAACAGTTCCTAAGAGCATATCGACAGACACCACATTGCACAATGCAATGTGCCCCGTCGCACCTACTGTTCAGGAAGGCCCCAAGAGACAGTATTCCAGTGGACCCGTCGTGGGGTCCAAGAGACATAGATCAAGCAACTGTGCAAGACAGACGATGAGCCACCATCGAGAGGACGAGCCAAGCGTGCAAAGCACTGGTGACTGACATCCGAGTGGGAGACAGTGTCATTGTGAAAGATCGATATCCCGGCTGGAAGTATCGTACCCCATATGAACCGGAAGTGTGGGTGGTCACGGCGGTGCAAGGAACAATGGTGTCTGCGTGCCATGGACATCGAACAATAGCAAGAAACATCTCTTGGTTCAAGAAAGTAAATGCCCAATCATATGGAGAATACGGAAGGGATGACAGGAGTGAAGAAGGAGAAGAAGGAATGACCTCCACCCCAAACACTCCGGAAGGAAACAGAAACAACATGCCGAGGCACCAAGAGGAAAGAACCACGGCGGTGGAAGAACCGATAGTCGCCCATCCGAGTACATCATCGTCAGTGGATGACACTGCAGGGACAGGGACTAGTAACAACTCCCGGAGCCAGAGGTATGGTCTCCGGCCGAACCCTGCTCCCAGCCAGAGGCTTCGAGACTTTGTATGCCATCTGCCTAAAGAAAGAAGTGTGAGAAGCCTGCAACAGTATATCTAAAGGAAAGGAGGGATGTAGTGACGGAGCCGCCCGTACTATACACTGTGACCATTCACATGCACCCGGAGGGCGGGCACGCCCAATGGTATAAATAAAAGGGCGCATGACCGCTCGGGGTCTTGGCCCACACTGTGAGACTGTGTGGCGTTATTCGCATATCACAACGTAGGGCCTACCTTGTCCATGGCATGAGGCCCGTGGGTATCCAGAAACACATTAGTTGTCATTGCCACTAGTCTACCTGAACTATAGTAGACACAGACATGGGTCCAACACTATCAAGTCACATGAAAGATTGTCATCATTACTTTGTGTACATGAGTGTGTCCAAAATCACTACCATTTAGTCAAAGTCCATATGTCTCAAGGTGTATAAATGAGATAGCAGTCTTCCAGCACATTTCAAACATATGCAGAATGCCTATCCTAAACTGTTGCACTTTGAGACACTTGCACTATGTTGACATCTGAAAGCATGACCTATGTGCAATAGTGATTATTAAATGAAAAGGTTTGTGACTTCATGTCACACGGTTTGCCAAAAGTGATGTGGACAAGGTCACCCAGCAAATGTAAACACCACAATTTTGACTACATACTGTCAAAGTGCTCATACTCCATGAGCCATATGCAATCCATGACATACTAACATCATTGTATACTTACACTACTGATTGTACATGATTTACAGTTAACTAAAAATACATTTGGAGGACACAGAAATCTGAACAAAAAAATTTAAACATGCTTTATTATGCATGAAAATAAAGATAAATTATCACCAAAAGGCCAAATGGCCAGTCCAAATATTTACATGGCTTTATGGGCACAAACATCTTGCCCAGCTAGTCTTGCCTGCACAAATACTGCTAGGGGTCACCTCCCCTGGGAGGGGCATCTAGGGGGCATGCCAGGCACCAAAGGGACAAAACTAGGGATGACTGGGTTGGGTTTTGGGAGGGACAGGATCACGGGGGGTGGGTGGGTCCACTGCAGTGGATGGGTCAGATTTAGGGAGCGGTGGGTCCACTGCAGTGGTAGGCTCAGGGTGAGAGGGGACAGCTGTAGTGGGAGGGGTAGATGGAGGGGAAAGGGCTGGGCTTAACTATTTTTGGTATTGTGTAATCTATGACTTTGTGAACAGGAATAAGGGGTTCTTCAGACTGTTTAGGAACAGTTCTTTTGGGGCCGGAGGTACTGGGATTGGCTGGGGAAGTATGGGTACTAGGAGGGCTTTTTGATTTTGGGGAGACCGGGGGAATTTTCGGGTGGGGGTGATTTGGTGTTTTTTTTCTTCTGGGGGAGGCACAGATGTAGATGGCAGGTCAAGGTGGTGGGTTTCCTCTTCTTGGGAGGGACCTGAAAAGTTTAGGGAGGACAGACGTTTAGGGGAGTGAGCTTGAGTACCGGGGCTGAGGGGGGGGAACAGGAGAGGCAAGGATAGGGGGTGTGGAGGCAAAGGGTTCTGAGGTCTGTGGAGTGTCTGTGGATGCATGTGTGTTGTCTGGTGGTGTGTCTGTGGGGGTGGGTGTGCTGTCTGTCGTTCGAGTGTGCATGCATATGGGTTTGTCCTTGTGTATGTGAGTTTGTGTGCTGCGTGTGGCTGTGCAGGGCGATGCATGGGTACGTTTGCGTGTGCTTGGGTCAGGGAGGGTAGGTGGACTGTGGATGGGGAAGAGGTAGGAGGGGGGAGGGACAGCTGGAGCTGGGACACTGCTGCCGTCAGTGTGGAGGCCAGAGCCTGATTGGATCTCTGTGGGGCAGACATGTCAGAGTGAATGCCCTCCAGGAATGATACTATTTGTGTTAAATGATTGGTATGCACCTGGAGGACATTCAGCACTGCTGTCTGCCCCACAGAGATCTGCCTCAGGATGTCGATGGCCTCCACACTGAGGGCAGCAGGGTAGACAGGGGCAGGGGGTGAGGTGCCTGGCGCAAAGGAGACGCCTCTCCTTCTAGGGGAGCGGCCTCAGACGCTGGTCCTGGGAGCAGCTATGAGGGTGGAGACGTTAGTGGTGGTAGTGGACTCAGATGTAGAGGAGTCAGTCCCTGGGTCATCCAACACCACAAGGGAGTCCTCACTGGAGCTTGACTTGTCTGGAGATCCAACAGATGTTGCATCAGACGTGCCCTCAGTGAGGCTCCCCTCACCATCCATGCCACTGGGTCCCTCCTCCTCAGACTCAGCACTGGACCCAGTCTGGCGAGCCGCTTCCCCTTTGTCCATGGCACTGCCTCCTCCGCAGGCCGGTGCTGATGCTGTTAACAAGAATGAAAAAGAATCACATAAGTCATCCGTATGTACTTGACACATAGGTATCATCACAAATCTTCACAGATCAACCAAATACATAATTTGAACTTGTGCCATTACTTTTTAATATAGTTCCGTAAATGGTACTTGTCAGTATGCCAGTTAACCATTGTTCCCTCACACATGATGTTATCTGCAACATTGGGTGTATCAGTATCAAATTCCACAACCACAATGCCAACTACTTCACTATGTAGTAGGTGATGTATCGTCTTTTACTCCCGACGGTCTTGTGTCATGACATAGCCGTCTCATCTCATGCAAGGGAGTTTAGACCTCACAATGGAAAAAGGATTCACACAATTGAAGTGAGACATGGTATCCATTCTGCAATCCCTAGTCATCAAATTGGTAAGCATTGGCTCTGATGTTACAAGTCATATGACTTCGTTGTCATACATCAAGCTGGCGTAGTCATTGTATAAGTCATATCACACAGATTACAGTGATTGTACTCATTTGTCCTGTAACTTAGGTTCTTTACTGTCAGGTCACACATCTGACCCTTATTCTGGAGACACCAAGGTAGTAGGCATAGCTAGGGTGAGAGGCACGTGGCCCACAGTCTTGTGTTATCTATGCACAGTGTTATGAGAGCGTCCTTTGAATAGAAACCTGCATCTGTCACCATAACAACTGACAGCCAATGGCTTTGCACGAATCGGTTATGATGCGGCTACCGCCTCCTTTGAATATACACCTGCGTCTGTCACCATAACAACTAGCAGCCTATGGCTCTGTCCAAATCGGTTAGGATGCGGCTACCGCGTCCTGTGAATATACAACCACGTCTGTCACCATAACAACTTGCAGCCTATGGCTCTGTCCGAATCGGTATAGATGTGGGTGCCGCGTCCTTTGAATGTACACCCACGTCTGTCACCATAACAACTTGCAGCCTATGGCTCTGTCTGAATTTCCTTTGATTAATCGGTCGGCAGGGCAGACACTTCTGTAATTGATGTATTTTTGTGCATTACCTGTGTGGAGGCAGATTTTGCATGATGAAATGGACCTCTAAATGAATAGCTCACACTCCCATGAGGAGCTAACCTTGAGGGGCACATGACACACTGATTGTGAGGCTAACACTAACATGAATGGTAACTACTCCATTTAGCCTCTTAGGCTTGGTCACAGTGCCAATGGTTTTTGGGGATATACAAGTGCATTCTTTACATATTCACTGCATTTGCATACTGTGTGACCCAGTGTGCAATCCGTGTGATTTCTGACTGTAAATCTTTTTTTTCAAAGTCATGGATAATGCATTTACCTTTGAATGAGTAGACTGTGATATTAAGCAGCCACATCAGCTTGTGTTTATGTGATTTACTAGTGTTACTTTGTGTCCCAGATTTAAGTGGATGATGGCATTATATGCAACTGCTACATAGTTAATGGTTTGTATATGTGATTGTATGTGTATTGCAGACAAGATGACAGTGTCCACCCTGTGACAGTAGTGTGCATAATTTACATTGTGAGACGCTGTGTGTATTTGGTGTCCCACATATTTGGCATTACATGATCCTATTGTGGGTACATTTTAACCATGTAATTGTTCTCACAAACCTATATCTCGGCTTATTTGGTGGGGAGTTTTTGAGTATGTGATGCTTGATTACATGAACGGTGACAGACACTAGTGAATTTTACACTACGGCACTCTGATTGCTGTGTCACCATACCTTGGAAACATATCTAGCAATGGTCATAATGCTGTGATATGTATCTAAGTTCAACCTTGTGAGAAGATGGCATGGTATATGATGTCCACTAATGGAAATGGGCACCTAGCACCTGTCCAGACAACCCTTATGGTGATTTAAGAGGTCTTAGACAACCTTAGAAAGCTCTCTAAGTGGTAGCTGTGGAGAGCAGCCTTCAGGCTTAGTCTCCGAGTGTAAAGCAGCTTGTTTTACCAGAATACAATCTTATAGTATAGATTAAATGAAAAAGAACCACACAAAGTATTTATAAAAATATGTATTGATTATATAATGCTCTCTAGTACGTTACAGTATCTCCCACATGGAGATAAACACAATGCACAAAATACTTTAGAAAAGAAACACAGTAAATAGCACTAATACACAGTGGGCCCAAGACATATACTAAGAAAGTGGTATAAGAACCAAGACTCGAGTCTAGACAAGGTGGAGAGGACATAGAAATGCTGGGGAGCCACCGACCCACCCAAGGTAAGTAGATAAGGACCCCACGGAGAACTTGTGCAGTGTGGGAACACAACTGTGGGCTCCGTACAACTCTATGTGTAAGTCGTGGTTGGATTTTTAAACTTTAAGAACTCTTCCCACTCGACCCAGAAGAAACCCAGTGAAAGACAGAAGGTTGGAGAGCTACCCCACCCGTGGATACCCTAGTACCCACGTTACCTGCAACAGGGTAGCCGGGTGCATACTTGTGAAGTGGTGTCGGAAACCACCATCAAACCCAATGGAAGACTTCAGGAAAGTGCCACTGTGGAGGAAGGTGAAAGTGTCCGGTGGAATCCAAGGAGGGATTCTTGTTGAGAGGTACCTGTAAGCAGAGGGGACAGAGTCTATGTCATTCAGGAGTGACCAGGAGACTTGGAAGACGAATGCCCTCCGATGTCGGGTGTTGCAGGATGGATGACGAGAACCTTGACTCTGCAGCTGTGAGGACCAGGCGATGCTGAGGAAGGCCAGGACCCATGCACAAACTGTCCCACGAAGGACGTAGAGTGCTGAGGGGTCGGTGTCTGGCGGGAGCACCAACAAGCCTTTACAAAGGCAACCCACGGCAGAAGTCAAGAAGGAGCAACGTTGGGACCAGCAAGGTCCAGGGGACTCACCACAAGCAGGGGAGTCAGTGCAGGCCCTGAGCAATCAGGGGAGCCCAAAAGTAAGAAGTGTGACCCTCAAATGGACCCACAGGCCGGAGGCACTGAAGTTGCAAGAGGATCTCAAGCAGTTCACCAAAAGGATGCAGGCCACAATGCACACGATGCGGTGTGGCTGAAGTTTCAGGTCACTGGAGATGTTCGAGGTTGGGGCTACTTGGAGGCCAAAGATATTCTTGGAAGGAAGCCAACAAGACTTGGCAACTGCAAATGGACGCTGTGCACAGGGTTCGGTTATTGTAGCCCTCACGAGGGATAATGGCCTCAAACTTGGTGAGAGGGCAGGTCAGGCCTCGTGGACTATGGAAAAAAAACGCCCTGTGTTGCAGAGCCTTCGGAGTCCGGAGGAGCTCAGAATCAGCAGACAGGTCAACTTAGTTGTGGTCCCTGCGAATGCAGGGGTGTGACTCCTTCACTCCAAGCGAGATTCCTTCAGCGGTCTTGGATGCTTCACAGGCCTTGGAAGGTTCGTGTATGATGCACAGGCACAGACGATGCAGCAGACTGTAGAGAGACAAAGTCGAGCCAAAAAGAAGTCCAGAGTGCCCAGACGGTAGAAGAAGAAGTGGTGTCTGATCTGAATGGTGCCCCACGACGAATCTAGGGACCTACACCCTAGGGAAAGGGTTGGGACGATTTAGGGGACCCTCCCAGGGGAGGGTCTGGACAGGGGGGAGGTTACTCCCTTGTCCTTTGTCCAGTTTCACACCAGAGCGGGAGCCAATGGCCCCCAGGACTGGTTTGAACTGGACTATGCACAACGACACTGAATGTGTCCCTCATGCAGACTTTGTGGTGCTGGCAAGCGCTCCCACCCAGCCCCAATACACTAAATCCTGTCTGGGAGGTGGTCACGCCTCACTGTGACAAGATGCCTATTGCTCCACCTTCCTGTGCTCAAGCTTGGCTCAGCAGCAGGAGGGCAGAAATATGTCTCTGGTCGGCAGCAACCATTTTGTGCTGTCCGGGACAAGAAGGCTGGCACCAAGAACACTGATCCCCTAACGGAGGGCTCTTCCAGTGCTTGGAATCATACCTCCACACCATTTACGGTGTGGGAGTATGATTCACCATTTATGGTGTGGGGGGTATGATTCCAACATGTTTGATACCAAACATGATAGGATTTGTTGCAGCCAATTTTGAGATAATCATTGGGTAATAACGAGGTGCACCTATATAGTATATGGCTGCTTCACTGACAACTTGGGAGAATGGACTCCGTAGGCTGCAGGGGTGTCCTGCTCATGCAGGGGCACCCTCTCACTTAGAACCAAGCACCCTGCCTTCAGGATTACAAAGGCCTGCAATAGGGGTGACTTATAGGTTTTAAGTGCAGTGACCCAAGAAATAGGAAACCTATATCTTTAGTAAGTTGTGCAAGCACCAACTTACACAGGCTGTAATAGCAGGCCTGTAGTTCCATTTTGCATGGTCTCCCATGGGTGGCATAATACATGCTTCAGCCCATGGGAGGCCTCTAGGGTACCTATGCCCTGGGTACATGCGTACCATATACTAGGGACTGACAAGGGTACCCCAGTATCCAATCTGGGTTGTACCTAGGTACTGAACAAAACAATTTAGGGAGAAAGCAGATAGACTGGGGTCCTGATTAGCAGGATACCAGTCAGACTAGTCAAAAACAGCATCACATCAAGCAGAAAATGGGGGTAACCATAAAAGCAGAACCTACTGCACTACAAGGTGTACTAGAAAAGTACTCTGAACCATCAATAGCATTGGGCTCCTTTGGAAAGTGAAATGTTACAAGAACCCAGAGTATCCTCAACAACAATACATCTTGATTATCAGATCCCACCTACAGAGTACAGGTAAACAGGTTCAATGAGCTTCCCTCCATGAGAAAGTAAGTCAATCGCTCTAACTTAAAGCAGTTCATTCCAGCCTCGAAGTCAGTAATTTCCACTGATGACATATTGCTAGCACAAGTATCTAAACCAGGGTTTGTCATTCTTGGAGGCAGTCAAAGTCTTTGATTAGCTACCTATCACAAGCTCTATGATGTCATCCACATTACTACCATATCAACAGAAATTATATTTATGCGGAGACCCCACTACAAGGTACTGAGGACGTTCAGATGCTATGGACTTCTTTTAATGATGAGCAAAATGAATAAATGTGAGTTTGACTTACCATATGAATTGATAAAGGAATGAAGAATGCTGATGATTTTTTTTGTCTCAGCAATGCGGAGAAATTCTCTTCTGCAACACTACCACTGCTGGTCATTTGGTATATTTTGCAGATGGAAAAGTCAACTGTTAGTGCATTTACCATAATTATAAATTGAATATTTTCAAACTAATGCAATACAACCAAACAATGATTTTTATAAAGTGTTAATAGTTCAGTACTAAGGCCTGTGAAGTATTGTGAAAATCTACAGCTCACTAGAAATTCAAATCTCAATTTGTGTTTTCAAGCTAGCATACATCTCTCAATCCTATGCACCATCTGCTACCACACTCTACGCGACTCTAGCACCTCTATTAGGACTTAGAGAAAAAGATCTTATTGACGGCCAAGTGTGAGAGTACCTTCTAACTGCAATTTTGTAGCTTATGATACACCAATAGTAATTAAGTCATCTGATAATTTGGGGGAGGAAGATTTATTCTACAATTAGTGAGATTAATATAAATAATGAATAACAGATTTTTAATATGTTCCTTTTAGCACATCCCTGTTAGTTAAGCAATAGTTAAGTCGTGAATATTATGATCAACCACACATTCAAACAAATTTATAAGTCTCAAATAATGCCCTCATGTCTTTCATCTCACCATCTTAGTCTTCAGCTGGGCATCTTGACTACCCTGCTACACATTTCAACACCATAATAAATGTATCCTATTGCTTGTTAGGCAATTGAATGGCCCTCATGTCAAATGACATCCTGCTGTAGCTTTATGATTTCAGGGCACCAATTACCAGCTGTCCTGAGTGAAGGTGACAGTGGAGGATGACACATCGGCAATTATTCACTAGGTTACTATTTATAAATATGACGGCAATGCAAATAGGAGGTGTAATAGGAAAGTACTTAGAACCATTGATAGCATTGGGCTCCTTTGGAAAGTTAAATGGTGTTACAAGAACCCAGGCTATCCTCAACAACAATACATCTTGAGTATCAGTCACACATACAGAGTGCAGGTAAACAGGTTAAATGAACTTCCCTCCATGAGAAAGTAAGTCAATCGCCCTAACATAAAGCAACTCATTTCAGCCTCAAAGTCAGTAATTTCCTCTGATGACATATTGATAACACAAATATCTAAACCAATGTTTGTCATCCTTGGAGACAGTCAAAATCTTTGATTAGCTATCATGAGCAGTATAATTTCATCCATATTACTACCATCTTGACAGAAATTATTTTTATGCGGAAAATCCCACTACAAGGTACTGAGGGCCTTCAGATACCATGGACTACTTTTAATGCTGAGCAAAATGAATAAACGCAAGTTTGACTTACCATATAAATTGATAAAGGAATGAAGATGATTTTTTTTTGTCTCAGCAATGCGGAGAAATTCTCTTCTTTAATTACTCAATGACCATCTCGAAACTGGCTGCAACGAATCCTATCATGTTTGATCTTAAATATGTTGGAATCATACCCCCACACTGTAAACGGTGTGGGAGGTATGATTCCAAGCACTGGAAAAGCCCTCCGTTAGGCTCTCAGTGTTCCCGGTACCAGCCTTCTTGACCAGGACATCACAAAATGGTTGCTGCCAAACCGAGACACATTTCTGCCCTCCTGCTGCTCAGCCAAGCTTGAGCAGAGGAAGGTGGAACAATAGGCATCCTGTCACAGGGAGGTATGACCACCTCCCAGACACGATTTAGTGTATTGGGGCTGGGTGGGTGCACTTGCCAGCACCTGAAAGTCTGCATGAGGGGCACATTTGGTGTCCCTGTGCAGAGTCCAGTTCAAACCAGTCCTGGGAGCCTTTGGCTCCTGCTCTTGCGCAAAACTGGACAAAGGACATGGGAGTAAACTCCCCAAGTCCAGACCCACCCCTGGGAGGATCCCCTGAATCGTCCCAACCCTTTCCTTAGGTTGCTTAAGGGCTTCCCTGAGTGTAGGTCCATAGATTCGTCGTGGGATAAGAATCAGAACAGATACCACTGCACTTCTACCGTCTGGGCAAGCTGGACTTCATTTGGCTTGACTTCGTCTCCCTTCCAGTCTGCTGCATTGTCTGTTCCTGTGCATCAATCAGGAACCTTCCAAGGCCTGTGAAGCATCAAAGACTACCGAAGCAATCTTGCCAGGAATGAAGGAGTCACTCCCCTGCATTCTCACGCACTAAAACACTGCTGACCGGTCTGCTGATCTCAAGCTCCTATGGACTCTGAAGGGTTGAACAACACAGGAGGTGGGTTTCAATGTCCCTTGAGGCCTGGGCTGTCCTCTTACCGAGTTTGAGCCCAATATCCCTTGTGGGGCTGCAATACCCAAACCCCTGCACCGCGTACTTTTGCAAGTGCAAATGCTTGTTGGCAATTCTGCAACAAGTGCATTGGGCTCCAAGTAGCCCCAACCTCTGGCAACTTCTTCTGCAAAGATCTTCAACCACCTTGCACTGTACGCTCCGTGGCCTGTTTTGTAAAGCTGCACGAGGTCCTCTTGCGACTCCAGTGTCTTCAACCTGTGGGTCCTGTGGAAGGCCAACTACATCTTCTTTGGGCTCCCCTGATTGCTCTGGGCTTGCCCTGACTCCCCTGCTTGTGGTGAGTCTCCTGGGCCTTGCTGGTCCTCTTTTTGCAACATCTTGACTTCCTGCGTTGGTTGCTTTTGCCAAGGCTTGTTGGTGCTCCCGCTGGACACTGACCCCTCAGTACTCGACATCCTTCGTGGGACAGTTCGTATTTGGCTCCTGGTCATCCTCAGCATCGCCTGGTCCCCACAGCTGCAGAGTCAAGATCACCAATATCACTCCTGAAGCACTCGACATCAGTAGGCATTTGTCTACTGAGCCCCTGGTCACTCCCAAGTGACACAGACTCTGTCCCCTCTGCTTTCAGGTACTCTTCATCAAGAATCCACGTTTGGATTCGCCCGGACACTTTCTCCTCTTCCAGCAGCGGCACTTTCCTGAAGTCCTCCATTGGGTTCGACTGCGGTTTCCGACACCACTTCACACCTATGCACCCGGCTTCCCTTGTGTAGTTAACGTGGGTACTTGGGTATCCACGGGTGTGGTGGCTCTCCAACCTTCTGTCTTCCACGGGGTTTCTTCAGGGTCCACTGGAAGGGTCCTTAATCTTTAAAAAGTCCAACCGCGACTTACACTTAGAATTGTACAGAGCCCGCTGTCGTGTTCTCACCTGCACGTGAACTCCGTGGGGTCTCCGTCTACTTACCTTGGGTGGTTTCCTGGTCCCCAGCCTCTCGACATTGTCCTGACTCGAGTCGTGGTTCTTACACCACTTTCTTAGTATATGGTTTGGTCCCCCCCTGGGGCCCACTGTGTATCACTGCTATTTACTGTGATTTCTTTGCTATAGTATTGTGTGTTTTGTGTATATCTCTGTGTAGGAGATAATGTAACGTACTAGAGAGTATTACATAATAAATACATATTTTTATAAATATCTTGTGTGGTTCCTTTTCATTTAATCTATACTATAAGATTGTATTCTGGTGAAACAAGCTGCTTTACACTCCTTCAAGATTAAGCCTGAAGGCTGCTCTCCACAGCTACCACTTAGAGAATTTTTCGTGGTTGTCTAAGACCTCTTAAATCACCATAAGGGTCGTCTGAACTTGTGCAAGGTGCCCACTTACATTAGTGGACAAATAAGTCCATCAGACTTGCAATGTTTTCACATTTTTTTGCCACAATGTCCAATTGAACTTTAATACATTTTTTCTGGTCACTGTTAAGAATCCTTTGTAGATTTTCGAGAGAATCTGGCAGAGACTTGCTGAGTTGCATCTCAGACTCAACAAACCTGGCAACATCCATCAAAGTGCTTGCAGTGGTACTGGACAGCAGCAAACCAAGAATAGCAGCGGGTAATGGAAGGAAGGGTCAGGTGCCATCCGTGGTTTTATCCCATGGTTCTCCGCAAGGTGTTGCAGGTACCTTCTTTTTCAGCTACAAGCCATGTAGGAAGATTAGCGATAAGTACAGCAGGAAAGAATTTAGCCCCACAAAAGGCTTCTGGAACGACTACCCAACAAGGTTCATGATGTGTGCCAAGCAGGTGATATGTATGGAGTTGGTAGAAAGATATCTCAACACAGTGTTGTATGCCTTGAGCATGTATACCACAATGTCTATATTAAATGAAATAACATTCTGAAAGGCTATGTTGTAATCTGTGAGCAACCTTACAACTGCTTGTGCCACAGTCCCATTGTTGCACTGTGAGAGGAACTCTATTTCTACTAGGTAGGTGTGGATTTGACGGCCACCTTGAGAAGAGACCCCGGCAAATATTCAACACATCCTTCGACATCAGGTGTTTTGTCAAATATAACCCTGATCTTCTGATTGTTTTTCAGATCCTCCTAAGCTCCTACATATTTCTCTGGGAGATTACGTTCTTGAAGCTGATGACTTCCAGGTATCGCTACACCATTCCATACGCGCTTGTGGAGAATCTTGCGCAACACAGGGTGGTCAGTTTTGCTCAGTGAAATGTTCAGTGCTGTGCAGGCCTTGACCCACTCACTTATTTCCTGGTTTAAGGCATTGGCAGCTGTACACTTTGGGAAAAACGAGTTCCCAGTCATTTGACGGGCATGTTTTGGTGAAGAGTGTGGGTCTGAAGTATCTGCGCAGTGCTTAAAGTGTCTTTGGGATCGCACATGCATATCCACTGTGTGTTTTCGGACATGATCCACTTGCATATTGCACACACAGCAAAACATCACTCCACTGCCGGCATGCATCACGTTACTATACTCTCTGGCCCAATCTGCTGCCGTTATCTAGGTTGCCATATGTGATCAATGCTTCACAGGCTGTATAAACTTCTCCATCCTACTTTTGGTGTGGTGGCTCTTTGTAACCTAGGAAGCTGAAAGATCTTACAGAGAAATGGCGCACTTAGCTTACTAGGCAAGTACGAGACGTCTTTGGGGTATGTGGTGCAGTCACTTGACTCATCTGCAAATATATTTGGTGTTTTTCATGTAATCCAAAGGAAAAAAGGCAACACAATTATTGAATAGAAAGTTAAGAAAATTTAGGTAAGCAGTGATTTAAAAAAATGCACTAAACTCTGAACCACTTACAAATAAAGGAAACAAAGGAAAAACAGTTGAAACGAAATCACAATGGAAGACGGCAGCCCTTGTATGGAGTTGAGGAAACGGTATTAAAACAGCACGGTCAGTAGCAAAGAAAGGAAAATTTGAAACCTTTTGAAACAAAGTTGCATACATGGCATTTAAATACATGCAGGAAGACAGACGTCCTTTGTAGCGAGATAGCACACTTGTTTGGTCCCTCTAGGCAAGTTTGAGCAGTGTGTGGAGGGCGGTGGGGGCGGGTGGTGGGCTGGAGCAACATTAAAAACGTATGATAAAAATTATTTCAAAAAGCAACCAAGTCTGCTCTAAAGTACCTGCAACTAAAAAAAGAAAATCGTAACTGAAAGGGAATCACTTTTGAAAACTTAGTTTTTTCAAATAAGGATACAGGTTACATGGATGCTGAGAAAGGTCAAAAATGGGCAGGATGAGCCATCTGCAAAGGGAGGGAAACCTAAAACATTTTGAAACTGTAGGAGGGTCCCGTTTTACCATCTAACAGACACCCACACCCCATTCTGCAATACCCTTCAAACCTGGCATCCCTAGATAAGCCCCACCACTGAGGCCTAGATAAAGGGTCTTTAAGTTGTCCACGGTCCTTCACTTTCTTACAAATCCACACATAGGCCCAAGTTCACCTTCTCACAGACCTACATACAAGACCAACCATACCTTTGTAAGAGATATGTATAGGCCCAATAACTTAAGAACTGGTCTCATAGACTTCACTAACCTGACAGCGGAGGCTTGCGCCATCCTCCGCGACAAACTCTCCCCCCTCCCCCTTGTAAATTTCCACAGTTAAGAGAATTAGATTAGCCCACACACGTAGGACATTTTTGGTACATCTGGCGGTTTCACAAGTACATGTGCAATATTTTTTAGTTAAGAAACTTTCCGCGCTTGCTTAATCGAACCTGTGAAAGACGGGCTGCGTAACAAAGAATTAATGTATTAAAATGTTAACTCTGAGCTTTCTTATGGTAAAAATTATCCTTTGTTTACTTTTTGCGGTCAGGAGCACTGACCACCTGTCAAAAGCCCCTAATTTCACCATGATACCACTTCTCAGTCCCATGGGTGGAATTTTCCATAGTTACAAGAGGGCGGTCAAGGGCTGCGTCAGGACATACGTCAGAAAGGGTAAAACTTCTGCATTCAAGCATATATAACAGCTGCACCCAGGGTGTGGCATCGAATTCTCTTCAAACCAGCACCCAGGTGCTGTGTGAGGGTTCCCGACTGATCAATCGTTCTCCTGACTGGGCCCAGAGCTCCTATTGCCAAGGTGATAATGCTCCTACTTAATAATTCTGCCTAGTGACTTTGTCAGTCTATCTGACTTAATAATTTTGCCTATTGGCTTTGTCAGATTTTGCCTATTGACTTTGTCAGTCTATCTGACTTAATAATTTTGCCTATTGGCTTTGTCAGATTTCGCCTATTGACTTTGTCAGTCTATCTGACTTAATAATTTTGCCTATTGGCTTTGTCAGATTTTGCCTATTGACTTTGTCAGTCTATCTGACTTAATAATTTTGCCTATTGGCTTTGTCAGATTTCGCCTATTGACTTTGTCAGTCTATCTGACTTAATAATTTTGCCTATTGCCTTTGTCAAATTCTGCCCATTGACTTTGTCAGACTATCTGACTCAATAATTCTGCCTTTTGGCTTTGTCAGATTATTTACTTCAGGTCATCTGTACCCAAGCAATTGCATTTATTTCAGTTTAAATGTGTAGACTTGAATATTGTTATTTTATCTCAACAAGAAGCTTGTCCTCTGAATGCTATCATGTGTATCACTCTTGAATTCAGGGCTGCCCCTTGATCGGCTGCTCATGGATTAATTGATAGATATACATTTCTGTTTGAATTGAACCAATTGATCTTTAACATTGTTGATGCAGTTATTTCTGATCTTACCCATATGTTGATGGGCACACTTTAATTGAAGTATTTTCTTTTATGCTTTTGAATTGTTTAATAAACTATGATATTTTAACAAATGGTTCTTTCTTGCCAAGTGACACAGAAGAGTGTGAAAGAGACTCTGAGAGGAGAGAGGTAAACAGAAGAGTGTGGCCAACCACAAACGTTCCCTCTAACAAAGTGGCGACCACGAGCGAGGGTCTCGGTCGGCGAGTCATCCAACATGTGGTCTTGAGACACACGCACGGGTTTCCCCTCCAGGCTGCACCTCGGACGCTCCGCTGCCCCCGCCCGCCTGGGTAAGTCAGGGATGGTTTTGTTTTTCTTCCTTGAATTTACCTCAGGTTGTGGCTTGTGGGGTGGTCCGTCCCGGCTGTCGTGTCCTCTGGGGTTTCCCCTGTGGCTGCTCTCTTGTTCCCCTGTGGCTGGCTGTCTTGCCACGGCGTCCTCTGTGGCTGGTCACATTTTGTGGGGCATCTTTTTGGTCCTTCCCTCTCTACTGTCCTATTTCGCGTTTTGCTTTGTTCTGCGTGGGGTCTCTTCACCTTTCTTGTTATTCTGTTGCCATATGTGTCGTGTATTTGCCTTTTTTCATGTATATTGTTATTTGAGGTATTTGCCGCATGATTTGTGTGTTTATTTTTTATTGTGTTTCTTTTTAATTATATATGGCTTGAGGTTTGAGTCCTGCGCCGAGTCTCTCCTATGTGACTGGCCGAATTCTGGCATGTATTTGCTGCGTGATACATGCATTTGAGATATTTACCGCATAGTTTGTATGTTTGTTTTTTCTTTCGGTTTTGCCATTAGTGGTTGCTATTTGAGGTTTGAGTCCTGCGCCGAGTCTCTCCTGTGTGACTGGCCGAATTCTGGCATGTATTTGCTGCGTGATACATGCATTTGAGATATTTACCGCATAGTTTGTATGTTTGTTTTTCTTTCGGTTTTGCCATTAGTGGTTGCTATTTGAGGTTTGAGTCCTGCGCCGAGTCTCTCCTGTGTGACTGGCCGAATTCTGGCATGTATTTGCTGCGTGATACATGCATTTGAGATATTTACCGCATAATTTGTATGTTTGTTTTTTCTTTCGGTTTTGCCATTAGTGGTTGCTATTTGAGGTTTGAGTCCTGCGCCGAGTCTCTCCTGTGTGACTGGCCGAATTCTGGCATGTATTTGCTGCGTGATACATGCATTTGAGATATTTACCGCATAATTTGTTTGTTTGGTTTTTCTTTCGGTTTTGCCAGTTGTGGTTGCTATTTGAGGTTTGAGTCCTGCGCCGAGTCTCTCCTATGTGACTGGCCGAATTCTGGCATGTATTTGCTGCGTGATACATGCATTTGAGATATTTACCGCATAATTTGTATGTTTGGTTTTTCTTTCGGTTTTGCCATTTGTGGTTGCTATTTGATGTTTGGGTCCTGTGCCAGCTCTCTTATGTGCCTGGCCGCATTTTGGCGTGTGTTTGCTGCTTAATGCCTGCATTTGAAGTCTTTACCGCATAATTTGTGTGTTTTTTTTTTTTTTTTTCGATTTTGCCATCAGTGGTTGATATTTGGGGTTTGCGTCGTGTGCTTGTTTTATTTGGAGCGTTTCTCCGTGGCTGGCTGCCCACATTCTGGTATGCGGTGGTCACGCATTTGTGGTTCTGAGGTTCTTTGGTTTCAGTGACTGTTGTCCTGCCCTCTGGTCCTCTAGGGTCCCGCGTGCCTCTTGGGGTGTGCTCTGCCCACCATTGTAGGTGGTGTTCATGGGTGTATTCACACATTCATTCTTCACCCTCTCTGATTGGTCCCGTTCTGACTCTTTCCTGCACTGCTTGGGTACTCTTCTCTTTCTGTCTTTTAAGTTTTTTTCGGTCTCTGGTAGGCGCTTTTCTCCTTTGTTAGTTGCGCCACTCCGGATTGAGGAGTTTCCTGTTTCAGATCGTTTGTCACTTTCTGTCGTGCCTTCAGCCTTCTTCGGCTCTCTGCCAACGCGGATAGAGGAAGTCTCTGTCGAACGGTCGCTGCTGCCCTGCAGCTCCCCCTAGCCCCGCCTTTTCTCTTTGTTTCCTCGCACTCTGTTCTTCCTCACTTTGATGGTTTTCGTTTTTCTTCTGAAATGCATTTCGTTTATTTAATATTTGTTTATTTTTTGTTCGTTGTGTCTGTTTTTTGTGTCTCATCTTTTTGATGATAGTTCTGTCTGTTGTTCCACGCTAGGCCCCCCCCAGTTGTTGCCGTTCTGCCACCTTTGTCATCCCTAGCCAAGGTGGCAGACTGCCAGTTACTTTGGTGCTCAGTTGCCCACACACACCTTCTTCGGTCCGGTTTAGCGGCGACTGCGCTAAGTAGCTGTTGTCTGGATTGCTTTGCCTTTTAATTTTAGCTGTGATCCCGCTAAGTAGTTGCATTATTTTTCGGCCCTCATTGCACGCACTTTGCGCCTTTTTTCTGTCTCTCACACATTTTGTCTGCCTCTTGCCTTGCGTCCAGTGGCAGCCAAAAGGAGGGGTGGTGGTGTATCCCCACTCCTCTTGTATTGTCCCCTTTTGATTACCCCCGTTATGTCCCTTGACCCCCCACAGATCATAAGTCTTCTCATTCATTCAGTCCGTGGTACGGCCACCGCTGTCTATCACACCTCCCTGGACCGCTTTACCCCTCTTACACGCCATCAAAGTGACATTCTTGCAGCCGCATGGAATACTTTAGGAATCACCTTTACCCCCAGTACTGAGCTACGCCTTGCCCTTCTGTCTCTCGTAGACTATCCGCCCTCATTCAACGTCTCCGCCCAGTCACTGCCTCCACCAGATACCACCCGCCCGGATCTGCTGTGGCCTGGTCATTCCTCTAATTCCTCGTCATCCTCCCCACCCTCATTAAGTTCTTCTGTTTATTTTGTTAATTCTCCCCCGTCATTTACACAGACGACGAGTCTAACTCCGCACATTCTACAGCACTTTCTGAAGAAGCAACACTCCCTCGTCTTTCCGCTCCTGCATCTCCCACAGCATCAGCATCCAGTAGTGCTCACCCTCAACCAGTGTCTTCAGCTGATGAGTCCCCACTCCTTGTGGCACTCCTGCAGGACTACTCAGTAGACCTACAGGACCCTGCACCTGACGTTCCCACTGCTCATCCCCCGACCTGTCCATCTCCGCACTTCCACTCATTATAGGGAATGAATGACCCATCCCCTGATACTACAGCCTCTCCCATCATCGTGTATTTAGTGAACAACAACGTGGTAGGTCTCTCCACTGGTCACCCATCGTCTTTTTGTTACGTCACACCTTTAGCAAACACTGTCCTTCTCACTATATTTCAAGCCCTAGGGATCGATTATACTCAAGCACAGCAAATAACGCTTTCGCTTGCACCAGCTTTTCCGCATCCTATCGTCACCAAGGTCAAAGAACAAAAACATTGCAAGCACTGACACTTTAGGAAACACTCTAGTCTCTTCAATTATTATTAGTCCCCATGAACAGAATCCTGAGTACCTCTGTTCATAAAACACCACATTATATTTGCATACGTATTCGTTTAATAGCACCAGGCTTAGAGATACCTACTACCTTAACCTCATCCTACCCCCGCAACCCACTGCAGAGCAAGATCATTGCATCTCTCTCTGACGACCAACTCCAATTTCCTGATTTTTCCCCCAACGGGATATACACCGGACCAGACGAACAGGACTTGAGGAAAGCACTGTGTCACTTTATTATTAGCGCCATAGGAGAGGAGCTAGTAGAAGATGTCCCTACCCCTACCCTTGACACTCACTCTCCTACAGCTGAATACTCACCTGACATCTAAGTGCATCCCTTTCCAACAAAAATTGACCTTCACCCTCAAACACATTGTATTTTTAAAACAACATTCATGAATGGCATTTTGAGCTCTACTGTGTATAAAACTTCTACCCACTTTCACATCTTCTTCATTATACGTCCCCATGGGTCGCTACTGACTGCCATATTATCTAGCACATGGCCAAGGCACCCACTCCAGAGTTATATTGCTGAAGCCTGCTTCGACGGCCAGCTTCGCTTCCCCTTTATACTCCAGCACAAGAGCGGGACCTACAGGACGGGGTATATGATATTGTCATTCAGGCAGTACAGCAAGAACTCATCAGAGACATTGTCCCTAGCACCTGAGAAAACGCGCTCCTGTAATTTAGGCCTTGCCTAAAGCGCCTAGGATTACGCATATCCACATGGCGACTCCACTCCAACATGTTTCAAGAACATTCGGAGGCCAGGAACACCATATCTTAAAGCACTGCAGTGAGCTTCATAAGCATACGGCAAAAATGACTCATCCTTGGCCGTCAGAGGGAAGCTTTGACCCTATAATATTGGAGCATGCCACCACCTTTCTAGATACAAAGTACTCCGGTACTAAACTACAGAAGAGAAAGGCTACTCTAGACCTTTGGCGCATTTTTAAAGATAAGGTTAGAACACACTCTGACCCCACATCACCGGTTGTACCCAATGCTCCGCCCCCACCACCTTATCACTTTAGCGGTATGTATACCGAGCTCACTAACAAGGAGCAACTGGAACTACCAGTCACCACTAATAATTCCCCGGCTGCAGGTTTTCAGCCATTACTCACCGAGGCATCTTCCTCACCGCACCTCGGCCCAGAATTACACGTCACACAGGTTGAGGAATTTCAGGCTTCCCACACGTCACCTAGTCACCCGTACCACCACATGACCAGATCACTGACCCCACCCATGCCCCCGGGCATGTATACCCTCACCTCACGGAACTGAGCAGCATGCACTTGCCTCTCCCTAACGACACAGTAAGGGACACAGCAGTATCTGGTATCCCAGGTCTTATAGATGCACAACTGTCACTAAAATTTACACCAACAGTCAATACTGCACACCCCCGCCCAGGTGGAGACGATGAGGAAGGCTCTGACTCTGTCTCTCAGATATCATCTCGTCACTCGCATGACTCCGTCTTTCAAGCCCTGCCCTGTCCCTCGCGCTCACCTGTTATTGTCACCTATGATCTCAGCACTAAACAATCCTCTAAATCAAACCCCTTCCGTGACACGGACACTAAACAACAACATGACCCCAACCCATTCCACGACACCGATACACACCTGGGTTCAAATTCGCACCCCCAATTGCAAAATAACATGCCCTTCATGGCTGCTGCCCCCATGCTGAGGTACCAGGATCTGGCCTTATGACAGAGCAGCGACAGTCCATTGAGTTCCCCGACCCGCCACCACTGGACATACCAGACAGACAGTGTGTTCCTCTCACTGGTCTTCCATCCGCGTATGGCAATTATAGACAAAATGCAGACTTGAGCAAAAGCACCAGCCTGGAAAGTATTTCATCACAGCACCTTGAAGAAGAACAGTCACACATGCATCAATCACCTAGTCACGCAGATCAGGTGAACTCCATAAGACGCTTGTCATTTAAATTAGAGAACATGAACAAAAGCGTTGTGGACATGCTCCATAAGGTCAACACCCCAACATCACCCTCACCCACGCTGCACCGCCTCGTGAAACACCACCCAAAGACAAATATCAGTAGGAATGGGGAAGGGAGCAGACAATATCGCTTTAATGAGCACCCCTCCCACCGTGACGCTGCCGTCTCTGGAATGACACAAACATTCACTAACATACACCAAGACCTCCAATTCCCAACAGCATTAGGGCGGGAAAAGACACCTCCACGGGTGCTAGAAGGCCACAATCCAATGTTTGGTGACATCCCAATATATTGTGAACACCCGCAGGAACATGACCCAGTGGTAAGAAGAAAGGAAAGGACCACCGAGGCACAGAGACTTAAAGTCTTGGGGACACATGGACGCCCCGACGACATACTATATGACGTCTCGGGCTCTGCTTCCTTACGCACCATTAGGATGAAAAATAGACGTAACATGATGTATCTCAGTAGACCCCTTCCACCAAAAGCTAGTAATGAACTCACTCCCAATGAGATAGTGACATTGGGGGAAGGTTCAGATTATGCAGTTAACCCTTTTACAGACGATTTGGCAGGTTGGTCAGAGCCCTTGGCGCCACAAATGCGCCCTTGGCCAAGGGAAGGCTCTTTTGAACCTCAGGACATGGCAACAGCAGTTGAATGCATCCTCAAAGGATTAGGAGATCAGGATTGGGACTATGACTACATGAGGGAGAGCCTCAAAGTCTGGCAGAGATATGCTCGCCAGTATGATTCTACAGGACCCACAGCGCAACGCCCTGGGGTAACACGCCAGATGCCACTGATCTATAAAAACATCATTGATCCCCCCATCTATATCCCCTGGTCTACATTAGACAAAGAAAATGTCAAAAAGGCGCTCCCACCCCTCACAGAGGGTGCGGGAAAATGGATTGCAGCTTTTGAAAATTGCACCACGGGCAACAACATAGCAATAGGAGATGTAAAAAGCTTGCTGATCTCCCTCATTGGAGAAGATGCAGAAGATCTTTTCATACGTATTCATAAAAATCTTACCAAGACAAACACCAAACATGATGGTGTTTCCTTCAACGAGATTAGAACAGTAGCATGGGCTGAGTTGCGCAGGAAATTCCCTGATGTTCCTGACATTGGGGCTCTGTTGTCACAGACTATGCAACCAAATGAAGACCCTGCAAACTATCTTTCTAGAATGAAAGAAAAATGGTACCAGGAGTTAGGGCAACGATGGGACGCAAATGGAGGATATGGGAGACTATTTTACCACACAGTAAAGAAAGGTTTGCCAACTGAAGTACAGGAGAAATTAGATGGCATTGTAGCAATGGAATGCAAGCCATGGGCAGAGATACAAGATCACATTGTACATTACTGTAAAAAGAGACAGGAACAGGAGAAGAATAGACAGCTAGCAATAGAGAATGCCGCTGCCAAACTAGTACAGCAGAAACTCAATAAGAAAAAAGACAATGTTGACACAGTCATGCTCGCGGCACCCGTCACTCAAATGACAGCAGTAACATCCTTCCCTCAGGCTGCCATGAATGCTCTTGCAGGCAATGCCCAACTTGCACCTCAGCAGGTACAAGCACCACCTGCAGTACAGTACATACAAGCTCAACCCCAACAAGCCATACAGTATGTCCAGCAGCCACAACAGGCAATGACACAATACATGCCAGCACCACCTGAGTACAGCACCAACATACAGCCCTATTACAATAACAGACCGAATATGAACTGGAACACGGGTGGACAAGGAAGGGGGCGAGGGATGGGACAGCAAAGGTTTCCACAACAGCCAGGACAAGGGGCACCACCAATAATCTGTTACTATTGCCAGAAACAAGGCCATATCCAGAGAGACTGTAACAGTAAAAAGCGCGATATGGGTCAGCAATATATGCGTCCTGGCTACCAAGCACAGGCACCATTCCAACAACAACAGCGCACACAGCAACCCCCCAGCAGCCCCAAGTACTATACTCATATGTGCAACCAACACAGCAACAGCAAGTGCAGCTCCAAGCGCCCCCAATGCTTCAGGTTCAGCCAGCGGTCCAACAAATGCAGATTCCAATGCAACAATCACAGCCACAGCAACAGGCTACTTACCAGATGATCCCCCAAACACAAAACAATGTACCTCTAGGAGGAACAATTGTTGCCTCCAGCAACCCCTTTACTCAGGGCACCATCCAGCAATATCAGCATGGAGGATACACTGGCTAGGACAGCCCACAGACAACTCTTGTGTGCCCAATTTTGTCATGCACAAGCAATACTGAAGAGGACCCTATTGCAAGTGTTATGATAAATAACAAAATATACAGTTTTCTTGTTGACACAGGTGCCACATACTCCTGCATTACAGGTGGCCCTCTGCCCATTTCAAACAAAACAGCGGACACACAGGGATTTTCTGGGGCAATAGCAAGGGTCCCCTTCACCAAGCCAGTTTCAATGGAGATAGGAGGCCATACAGTGGAGCAGCCTCTGCTCTATTCACCCAGCTCCCCAGTCAATCTTTTAGGACGCGACCTCATGGCCAAACTAAACATGACCATCCACTTTGATGACAATGGAACAATGATTTGCTCCATTCCAGGTACTCCACTAACTAGGATGATGGCAGTCACTGCACAGTCTTCCTTAAATAGCCAAGTCAGAGCACGCCCAGTGAATGAGCAGGCCTTCTCTGCAGCTGTTCACACAATTGTCGCCACCACTCCCGAATTACAAGGTCGCACAGTTCAGCTACCAAAAGAATTTCTCTTTAGACCCCAAGTTCCAGACTCCCCGGCGTTAGATAAAAACTTGATTTTTGACATCTGCGCCCTTGAAATAACACCCACCTATGGTGCTTTCCTGGCATGCGATGACAATGCTCACACATGGGCTTGTGTCATCTTCCTTGAACAGGAAGGATTGGTCAGACACATTTCAGATGCTCAGCTATTTGGATCCCCTGAGGAATATTCTAAAACCGAGATTATCTATGATAACAATGTGCCCGTCTCAGTGATAGTGGAAATTAGAACACCAACGATCACCCCTGACTATGATTCTGTGCGAGAAGCTGATTTGGCTCAGGTACCACCACATCTTTGGACAACAAACCCAAATGATGTGGGCCTTATTAGATCTGCCAGGCCATTTAAGATAACACTCAAACAAGGTGCTATCCTGCCCAGAATAAAACAGTACCCCTTGTCTAAAGCAGCAGAGGAGGGCATAGCCCCCACTATACAGGCCTTACTAGAACAGGGAGTAATTTATCCTTGTATCTCTCCGTGTAACACAGCCCTTTTCCCTGTGAGGAAGGGGAAAACAAATCAATGGCGTTTGATACACGATCTTCGCGCAATTAACAGCATAGTTATACCAGAATTCCCTATTGTCCCAGACCCCTCTGTCATTCTCACCAATGTCCCCCCGGATGCACAGTACTTTTCTGTCATCGACCTGAAAAATGCCTTTTTCAGCATTCCTTTGCACCCAGATAGTCAATACCTCCTGGCGTTCTCATTCAGAAATGTGCAATTTTCATACACAAGGTTAGCTCAAGGGTACTGTGAGTCCCCTAGTGTTTTTAACAGGGTCGTCAAAGAAGACTTGTCCAATTTCCAATGTGACAGCACCTTACTGCAATATGTCGATGACATACTGCTTTGCAGCCCCACCGAACAACAATGTAGGAAAGACACCATCCTCTTGCTCACCACGCTGGCACAAAGAGGATATAAAGTTGACAAACAAAAAGTACAGTATTGTCAGGAAGAGGTACACTACCTAGGACAGCTACTGTCTGCATCAGGCAGGCGAGTGACTCCAGGTCGAGTTGAGGCAATAAAAGGCACTCCTGAACCCCAGACAGTTAAAGACATGCAAAAATTCCTCGGCTTGGTTAATTATGTCCGCCAATGGGTTTTTGATTTCGCAACAATAACTGCCCCATTGCTGAAAGCTGTGAAAATGGGCAAAGACAGACATAATAAAATTGAATGGACACCTGAAATGAGAACAGCCTACACCCAGCTCAAAGATGAGATAACAAATGCACCAGTGTTAGGATCACCTGATTACACAAAAGAATTCTACCTCTTCACTCACTGTGATGGGTTAGTCATGACAGCAGTACTCACTCAAAAATACCCCATGGGCCATAAGCCAATTGCTTATTTCAGCGGAATGCTGGACTCTGTCATGAAAGGCCATTACCCTTGCGAACAGGCCCTTGCTGCCGCAGCATTTGCTGTTGAAAAAGTACCCCCATTGTGATGGGTTCCCCACTAACAATGTACACTGAACATGCTGTTTTTGCAATAATACAGAAAGCTAAAACAACACTGACAACGCAAAGAGTGTCAGGCTACGAAGTCATACTGTCATTACCTTCTCTGAAAATTGTCAAATGTCACACCGTAAACCCCGCCACATTTTTTGCCCATCCAATTGTCACCTCAGATGATGACAACCATGATTGTGCCACTTATTCACCAGATGAGTCAGGAGCAGCAAAAGAAGATCCCTTACCGAATAGTACTGTATACTTTGTTGATGGTTCCTCTACCATTGATCAAGAAACAGGCATAAGATACACAGGAGCAGCAGTAGTTAAAGCACAGCAAAATGACTCCTCTGATTCCTTAGACATCGTGCAGCAGCTTACACTCCCATCACATTATTCTGCCCAGGCAGCAGAACTGGTAGCACTCATAGCTGCCCTAAACATTGGAGCTGAGGACCGCGTTACAATTTATTCAGATTCTGCATATGTCACTACAACAACTCACTCCAGCATCCTCCGCTGGAGAAGGCGCGGCTTCCTTAAATCAGATGGTACACCTGTCATTCACAAAATGTTACTTGAAGAACTTATTGAGGCCCTTACACTACCAGCTGAAGTAGCCGTAGTAAAATGCACAGCGCACACTAATGGCCAAGATTTTGTCTCCAGAGGTAACGCTCTGGCTGATTGGGCAGCTAAAGCTGCAGCCAGAGGCCCCTCAGTAGCAGGCCCATCAATCCAAACAGCACCGGAAGTCCAACTTGCACCTATCTTTTTGTCCCAAACAGTACCTCCGACAGAGCACGACACCAGCAGTGAACACAGTTCAGACACACCATCCCAATTACCAACACCATTTGATATTGACAAAACGCGACAATACGATCATACTGCACAACTACACCTCAGAGAAATGCAAGAAAGTGCACCAGATCAAGAGAAAGAGTTATGGAAGAAGAGGGGAGTACAGCAGGACTCCGCCGACTTCGTATACAGACAAACAGTAACAGGGAAACCTGTGATGCCACAGGCTTTGTTACAAGTGGCATTAGATCAACTCCACCTTCCCACACATGTCACCCGAGACAATATGTCTGTCACCTTGCAAACAGACTGGTTCATCCCCAATGCCTATGAACAGATACAATTGTATGTTAATAAATGTCTCATTTGCCAACAATACTCCCCAGCCCCTACGCTCAAAACTGTTGTCTCTACAATTCCTAGACCATCAGGCCCCTTCAAAGAGTTACACATTGACTATGTCGATATGATCGATCGCTGCCAAAACTATCGCTATCTCATTGTGGTAGTATGTCCATTCTCACGCTGGATCGAAAGTGGACCTTGCGTCCACTGCGATGCCAAAGCAGCTGCCACATTTCTATTACGTGATGTCATTCCTCGCTGGGGCATCCCAGACTCCATCCGGACCGATAACGGCAGTCATTTTTCAAATGCCATCTTTTCCTTCCTGACCACAATGCTAGGCATCAAACACAAGCTGACCTCAGCTTACCACCCACAAAGCAACGGCATTTGTGAGCGCCTTAACGGCTTGCTCAAAAACAAAATAAGTAAAATAAGTGCCACAATAGGAAAGAAATGGCTTTATTGCCTGCCCATAGCACTGTTTGCATTAAGAAACTCCCCAAGTTCGGATCATCACCTCACACCCCACCAGCTTGTCACTGGACGATCCATAAATGTAACAGTTCCATCCACACGCCCCAAATCAGATAGTGAGTCATCATCTGAGATAGTTAAGGCAGAACTTTACCACTATCTGTGCCAACTAACCAGCGCAGCGCAGTTCCTTTCTATCCAGATATCCAAGAGAAAGGGGAAGGGCCCCACCGATCCTGAGCTCCCACCAATCTGTCCCGGGACGCAGATCTTCATCCGGAAAAACGTCAGACGCTGGAAGGACCCTAAATTCGAGGGCCCATTCCAGGTGGTCGACTCGTCACCAACTGCAGTACGAATAGCTGAAAGAAAAGCATGGATCCATCGCAGTCACGTCCGCTTGGACCCCGCACCACCTCCGCCAATCGTCTAGAGGAGGGACAGGACATACCCTTGGTACAGCTCCACGAGGACAGCGGGTTTCCATCCTCCTTTGATGACGAAGATAATAACCGCCATGAGCATAATATCGAGGACCTGAGTGGGAATGCAAAGTTATGTATTTCACTTGTCTTAACATTTTGCCTTTTTTCCACTATAACGTTGGCCGCACTTAACTGGTACTTGTTTTATGTTGCAACTTTTAAGCCACATTTGTCTGCTAAAATTATTGTACCATTCTCAAAACAACCAGTTGTGCCAGAAAATACAACTGCACACAAACACTTCCCGCCCCACACTGAAGATTCATCACTTCCACAGCATACCACTGATAGTGCACACACTAGTACACACCCCACACGCATAGCTACTTTCACAGACCCAAGTATTACTACTACTCCGTGGGATAGGCTCCTAGAGATTACAGTAGGTCCCCCAGTGAACCGCAGTCCCAACTCCCGCAACATTCGCAGATTTAGAAGAGGTAGACCAAGGTTCTGGAGGAGTCATAGACCAACAAAAGATAATGACAAACAAGATTTGGCCACCGCTCTCCAGGACACTATGGTCCACGTTGCACGCCAACATCCCAGACCTGATTTCCACTCCATACGTCCTGACACACCTAATAACGAAAATGAAGCCCATAGTGCCCTGCTAGATAACATGTGGTACCGGCACATGTTTCAAATAGGGAAAAAGGTAACAAAAGAAGCATGCTTTGTGTGCTCACACATCCCGCATGCAGTTGGCGCAGACAAAATGGTGTTCCCACAAGAAATACCACCCCCAACGGCCAAATGCCTCCTCCATTTGTTTCTTTGCCGTATCTACGGCCAAATACAGCTTTTCTCAGCAGAGATAGACACTGTGTTTGTAAACACCACCGCGTGGGATTCTAACTATCTAACACACATGGTTGTCACTAATGCATTGCAATTCGAGACAGAAAATGAGAATTTGTATAGATGGGAATCACCTAGATGGGAGACACCGCTCACAACTCATGAGCATGAATTCAAAGCATCAGGGTTTTTTATGTTCACATCCCCCCGGCACTATGTAAGGAGACAATAAACAAACAACTCCATAACAAACCCCCGATACACGAAAATAACAGTTCACACGTTGCCAACTGTCCATGTCAATATAGGTCTGTGCTGCTCTTGCAGGCCCATGTGTATTTTGATAACAAATGGCATGGCCCAGACGCCCTGGTATGTAAGGCAGCTTCCTTGGGAGAACCCTTTGCAAAAACAGAATATCAACAGAATATTGATTGGGATGTTGAGACTCAGTGTGAGGAGGTGTGGGCAGAGGAAACTAGACGGTACACCTTTGGGAAGGGAACAGCTTACAAATGGAAGAGAGCATATAAACTAAAACATCCTCTTCTTTGCTTCCTAGGTAACGGTACTCGCCCTGTGGGCAGCAACACAAACTGTAACACAACAATTTTTAATTTGGACCTCCAAGACGGCACCGCCAGCCTCATGGACATCTTTTGGGCATGCGGAGAACGTATCTACCCCCAGTTGCCTCCTCGATGGAAGGGCCTATGCACCATGGTTACCATGCACGAGCTGCATCTCGTTGTCCCGGCATCCAACATCTCTCAAGTGTTTGAGCACCCCATGACAAATGACGTCACCCTGCTTCACCGGCACCGAAGGAAGGCTCAATACTTAGCTAACGATGCCTTCGCCGAAATTCCTGAAGAATTTCGCCTGTTCAATGGTGCCCAGGAATTCTTTGGAGGCCTGTGGCCCATTTGGCAAACATCAGCTAATGCCCGGTGGCTACAGGTCACCCGATACGAACTAATGACTCTGATAAATAACACCCGAGATGGGTTCAACGCCATACAGGAAGAGTTAAGGCCTTTAAGGCTTATGGTTCTAGAGCATAGATATGTTCTAGATCAACTCACAGCTATGCAGGGTGGTGTATGCAGTGCCCTTGGAAAGAGCTGCTGCACTTTCATACCGGCTAATGATGCCACAAACGGGTCGCTCGCTAAGGCCATTGAGGACTTGGGCAACCTGGGAAAAAAGATGCGTGACGAAAGCGGTGCCGCTGCAGATCCTATCACGGACTGGTTCAACTTGAACTGGATGCCTTCATGGCTATCTGCTATCTTGAAAATTGTGCTACCTATTTGTTGTGTTGTCCTGGTAATGTGTTGCGGTGCACAGCTAGTAATTAAATGTGTCAACAGATGCAGCACCAAAGCAGTAGGAATGAATTACGTTCACACTGGAATTAATAACAATGCACAGTATCAGGACATGGACCGTGCTCCCGGGGATGGGAATGGGCAGATCCATGTGCAACTCTTAGAACAACCTGCCCCTCATGCCTCTTCAAACACACCTACAGCTCCACCGGTACCACCACCTAGATACGCCTTAAGGGAGGAGCATGACATTAACGGGTATGATGAGTTAGCTCCCGAGGATGGGGGAGAATACGTTACTATAACACCCGAATTGTCACCACAGACAGCATGCATGTATATTAGTGACCCACTCGGTATGCACCAAGCCCCTGAGGGTCCAGCAAAGTACTGTGTCACAGAAGTGTTCAATAATGAACAAGAGAAGGGATGTGTAGGAGGGTCCCGTTTTACCATCTAACAGACACCCACACCCCATTCTGCAATACCCTTCAAACCTGGCATCCCTAGATAAGCCCCACCACTGAGGCCTAGATAAAGGGTCTTTAAGTTGTCCACGGTCCTTCACTTTCTTACAAATCCACACATAGGCCCAAGTTCACCTTCTCACAGACCTACATACAAGACCAACCATACCTTTGTAAGAGATATGTATAGGCCCAATAACTTAAGAACTGGTCTCATAGACTTCACTAACCTGACAGCGGAGGCTTGCGCCATCCTCCGCGACAAACTCTCCCCCTCCCCCTTGTAAATTTCCACAGTTAAGAGAATTAGATTAGCCCACACACGTAGGACATTTTTGGTACATCTGGCGGTTTCACAAGTACATGTGCAATATTTTTTAGTTAAGAAACTTTCCGCGCTTGCTTAATCGAACCTGTGAAAGACGGGCTGCGTAACAAAGAATTAATGTATTAAAATGTTAACTCTGAGCTTTCTTATGGTAAAAATTATCCTTTGTTTACTTTTTGCGGTCAGGAGCACTGACCACCTGTCAAAAGCCCCTAATTTCACCATGATACCACTTCTCAGTCCCATGGGTGGAATTTTCCATAGTTACAAGAGGGCGGTCAAGGGCTGCGTCAGGACATACGTCAGAAAGGGTAAAACTTCTGCATTCAAGCATATATAACAGCTGCACCCAGGGTGTGGCATCGAATTCTCTTCAAACCAGCACCCAGGTGCTGTGTGAGGGTTCCCGACTGATCAATCGTTCTCCTGACTGGGCCCAGAGCTCCTATTGCCAAGGTGATAATGCTCCTACTTAATAATTCTGCCTAGTGACTTTGTCAGTCTATCTGACTTAATAATTTTGCCTATTGGCTTTGTCAGATTTTGCCTATTGACTTTGTCAGTCTATCTGACTTAATAATTTTGCCTATTGGCTTTGTCAGATTTCGCCTATTGACTTTGTCAGTCTATCTGACTTAATAATTTTGCCTATTGGCTTTGTCAGATTTTGCCTATTGACTTTGTCAGTCTATCTGACTTAATAATTTTGCCTATTGGCTTTGTCAGATTTTGCCTATTGACTTTGTCAGTCTATCTGACTTAATAATTTTGCCTATTGGCTTTGTCAGATTTCGCCTATTGACTTTGTCAGTCTATCTGACTTAATAATTTTGCCTATTGCCTTTGTCAAATTCTGCCCATTGACTTTGTCAGACTATCTGACTCAATAATTCTGCCTTTTGGCTTTGTCAGATTATTTACTTCAGGTCATCTGTACCCAAGCAATTGCATTTATTTCAGTTTAAATGTGTAGACTTGAATATTGTTATTTTATCTCAACAAGAAGCTTGTCCTCTGAATGCTATCATGTGTATCACTCTTGAATTCAGGGCTGCCCCTTGATCGGCTGCTCATGGATTAATTGATAGATATACATTTCTGTTTGAATTGAACCAATTGATCTTTAACATTGTTGATGCAGTTATTTCTGATCTTACCCATATGTTGATGGGCACACTTTAATTGAAGTATTTTCTTTTATGCTTTTGAATTGTTTAATAAACTATGATATTTTAACAAATGGTTCTTTCTTGCCAAGTGACACAGAAGAGTGTGAAAGAGACTCTGAGAGGAGAGAGGTAAACAGAAGAGTGTGGCCAACCACAAACGTTCCCTCTAACAAAACTAATTTGTAGAAGCATAGTTTAAATATAGTAGCACATAAGCCTGGCCTTTGCAAATGGAGGAAGGGGGTAGAGAATACGATCAGGCAACAGTGCTTAAAAAGAAGATGAATTGCTGTACATTAATCCAATGAGATTAGGGAAAAGGCAGAGTAAAGGTGTGTACGGAAAATCCAAAAGTTGCTCCAGACAACAATAGCAAACAACAAAAACAAACACTGCAACCCAGGCGCTATGCAATGCTGGTGGTTTCAAGGAATGAAAAACATGAAACAGTCCAGAACACACCCTCCAGTTCAGATTTAAAACAGAACAATCCACTGAGGAAAAAAAAGCAAAACCATGTCAATTCCAGGTATTGGAGTAAAAAAAAGAGAGACGCACTTTAAACAGGAATGTAGTGGGCGCATCAGAACTCAAGATGTAGGAAGGATGGAACATGAATGAATGGGTTCAAAATCGCCGCCCTCTCCCACCCCAAAATAAAAATTGTATATGGAATGCCTTTTGGCCAAATGCTATAAATCATTTTTCCTCAAAACACCAGAGTATTAATTTGCAAAAAAGGACAAGATTACACAGAACTCCACCAGAAAACGGTCACAGGTGGTCGCTTGTACTCTAATCTCTGCAATGAATACCAACCATCAGGCAACATACCATCTGCACCATCTACAGAAGCCGATTTGTTGGAGACCCGAGAAGGTGGGATCCTCTGGAGAGGCCCTCGAACCCGCCATGTTCCAGGAGGAGCCTGGCTGCACCAGGTGCATGAGAAAGTACGGGGGTGGGGATAAGAAAGGGAGAAACAGGAAGGCATTAGGGAAAAATAAAGGGCATTCATGCATAAAAATATATATTTTTTCAACCAGCATAATACTAGAAAAGCCAACTTAATATAGGACAGATAGCCCAGTGTATTTAGTTATTTCTTTTTTTCTTTTTCTATTTCGTTCCTCCCTATTGTGCTACTTTAAAACCAGGAAAATAGATTTACAATACAGAGACAAATGTTGGGAGAGCCAAGTGTAATAAGACACTACAGAAGTAATAACAGACCCTTCTAGAATAAGATTGACTCATGGCACCGTGTTAGTTGGCAGGTCTGTGTGCTCCTCTCTGAAAACAATTTCTGCTTTTCTCCTTGTGTTGTAGTGTTCATTTTATCCAGATATGTCTGCGTGTGTTTGTGTGCCTGTCTATAAATATATATGTGTCTGTATCCATTTGTGTGCATTTGTGAGAGTGTGGATTTGTAGATGGCACGTGTGTACCTATTTGTTAATATGTCCGAATCCATGTGTGGTGGGCAGCTTTTCTGTACATGCATTGTGTGTGTGTTTGCATGTGCTTGTGCGTATCCATGTGTGTCGGGCATGTTTGTGTATGTGTGTGCTTTATTTTTGTGTTTTCCTGTTAATACGTCTGTAGGCATGTATTCATGCATGAATTCTGTTGTGGTGAAAAGCAAACACTTCCTTCTAGATGCATGTGTTTATATATATTCACATAGTCTTTAAATGTTAATGGCGCACTATGTTCCCGCACTTATTTTAAATGAATATTTTATATAATAATTTATTTTTGATTCTTTTATTATAATGGTATTTTGAAGTTTATGTTAAAGGTCACCTGCTAACCCAAGCAGCGAACATACAGCCCTATCAGGCTGGTCATGTCCTGGTAGCAATGTTACCCCAGCATAGTCATCACAAGCTCCACTATGTGCAGTGTACTTCCAGGGAGTGCACTTTAGATGCTTGTTTTCTGCTTCGCAGCTCCGCAGCCTGCCATCTCTAGCGGATCACCAAACTTCCAAGTGCCGCCCCTCCCTAGCCACAGCAACCATCTGAGTAGACTACTGCACCGCACTGGTGGCAGACTTGAGGAACAGAGTTAATATTTAAAGGAAAAAGCTGCCGGGACAGGAGTGTCTCTCATTTCAGTGTTAAGGAAAGGTAGATTTCAATAAGTTTACATTTCAAATGTCTTCCAGTCTGTGCTCCAGACACAACCTTTGTGTAGTGATGACCCTCACAGCAGGACTGTCTCCAGCCTGGAGCACCCACAACAGAGGCACAAAGAGGTGAGGGCTCTGCAATTTAGTGTCATTAAGGTAGAGAAATGCTTGGCCTCACCTAAATGGTCCCATTCAACCAACCTGCAGCTCCACCTCTACTCACCCATAGCATCAACAACAAGTATATGCAATGCAATCGGTCTCGCCTTTGGGACCTTATACGTATTCAGCTATGCAGCACAGTAGCCTGGGTGCTGAAATATCTACTGTTCTTTAACATGGAGGGAAAGTAAGCACCAAACTGCGTGACACGCCAGGTATGGGAACACATGGAGAGATATATTGCCTTTCAGCGGGAAATGGTATAGTCCAAAGCTCTGCTTTTAATATAAAAGCAGGGCCTTCGGTGGTCATATCACTGAAAATACAAGATTTGGGAAAAAAAATTGTCTACGGGTGCTCGTGGAAGACAATTTATATGGACTGGAATCTAGGGAATGCTAGAGTGATTCTGGCATTTTACTGACCTCTGTTGGTCGTTTTCTATCAAGAAAGTTCAATAGAGGCAGTTGAACACGGAGAAAGCAATTCTGGTATTTTACGGACTTCTACTGGTCAGTTTTCTATCAAGACAGTTAAATAGAGGCAGTTGAACAGAAAAAAGACCCTAAGCGGAAGCAGACAAGTCCTAGGGCTGATCTCCAGAGATCACAAAGTACATAGACCTATAAGTATATACTAAAGTAGATAGAAGAGGTCTCAAATGCTCGACCTAAAAATGAGTGGGATATTAGACTACTTGGTAGAGGGTAGCAAAAACGTGAAAGAGTAAGGCCTAAGCTGATACTCTTTGCAATGGTAAACTTGGAAATATGATTATGAATGTGGGGTGAGAGGTGTGTTGTGTGAAACATACTGAAATAAATCGATGTTGCCACTTGATGACTGAACAGGGACAGTGCATAACTAACAGACTGAGGAGACTTTACTGTTTCCTGTTTGCCAATTCACTTACAAGCTGTATGTGAAAAGCCTAGCTCAAGCTCCAACTTGGAAATGAGATTTCATATAGTGCAACAAATATTGAAGATGTCTGCATACACAACATAGATCATTGGCAATCCTATACACAAGGTCTAATCCAGAAGCCCTATATTGTTTATATGCCCAATATTTTCTCTTTTATATTTGTATTAATATTCCAGCTATAATGTTCTGGTACATGCATTGGAAAAATTAAAAATAAACTTTAAAATAGAATTATAGATAGGTAACAGTGAATTATGGGGATTATTTTACCGGGGGGTTCTGAGTGACTTCAAATAGACCACAGAGCAAAGCTTGAGTAGACTATGATGTCACTCAGAACCCAGAGGTGGTAAACATTCCAGTTATTCACTTTTATCCATTTATAATTTTATGTTATGTATGGCCCCCAAAATCATATGCCCCTGCTTTCACCTGCTACACAGGGGCAGTGGTGTAATGGGGGAGCCTTACATAACATGGACTCTGTTATGAATCTCTATCCCAAAAGTTTAAAAAATACCTTCATTCCCATCCTAGACCAAGCCCCACCACCGTCACTGCCTTCCTTTCCCCTCCTGCAGCTGTGCTTTCTGCTTCCATTGAAAGCAGACAAGCAGAGCTGCGCTGACAAGCTCTCAGACACTTTATAACATAGCAACAGTGGGTTATGAGTTGTGTTATCAACTGTTGGTATGCCATAACAATGGGCTATGAGATTCAGAAACTGAAATAAATGATTGAGGTTCTCTATGATTCTTCTTATGGTTACCCCCACTTTTTTGCTTGATGTTGCACTGTTTTTGACTAGTCTGACTGGGATCCTGCTAATCAGGACCCCAGTCTATCTGCTTTCTCCTTTAAATTGTTACACATGTACTTTGGTACACTACGACTGGATACTGGGGTACCCTTATAAGTCCCTAGTATATGGTACCCATGTACCCAGGGCATAGGTAACCCATTGGCCTCCCATGGGCTGAAGCATGTATTAAGCCACCCATGAGAGGCCATGCAAAATGGAACTACAGGTCTGCTAATGCAACCTGTGTAAGATGGTGCTTGCACCACTTACTTTAGATATAGGTCACTACACCTAAAACTTATAAGTCACCCCTATAGCAGGCCTTATCAATCCTGAAGGCAGGAGCTGGGTCTTTAGTGAGAGGATGCCCCTGCATGAGCAGAGCCTCTCTGCAGCCTTCGGAGACCATTCTCCCGGGTTGTCTGTGACTCAGCCGGACATATAGGTAGAGGTGCATTTTAACCTTGCGGTAAATGCTATCTCGAAAATGGCTGCATAGAAACATATCGTGTTTGGTATCAAACACCTTGGAATCATACCTCCACACCGGTAACCAGTGTGGGAGGTATGATTCCACCCTTCTGAAGCGAGCTTCATGGGGTCACTGGTCTATCCAGTGCCAGCCTTCTCGACCTGGTCAGCACAAAATGGATGCTGCCGACCAGAGACACATTACTGCCCTCCTGCTGCTGAGCCAAGCTCGAGCATAGGAAGGCAGCACAATAGGCATCCTGTCAGATTTAGTGTATTGGGGATGGGTGGGGGCACTCTGAGAGTGCCTGAAAGTCTGTACTGGGAGCACATTTGGTGTCCCTGTGCATAGTCCAGCTCAAACCAGTTCTAGGAGCCATTGGCTCCTGCTCTGGCGCGAAACTGGACAAAGGACATGGGTGTAACCAACCCTCTGTCCTGACTCTCCCCTAGGAGGGTCCTCCGAATCTATCCAACCCCCTCCAGTGGGTACAAAAGGGCTTACCTGGCTGTAAGACTTTAGATTTTACGTGGACAAGATTCTACAAGAAGAAACCACTGACCTTCGACCGTCTGGACACTCTGGACTTCGCTGGACTTCGACTGGGCCCGACTTCGTCTCCCTCTCCGTCCAAAGCTTTGTCTGTGAAAAGATGCAGCAAGGGAAAGAATCCCCAAGGAATCCAGCTGAGGGGGGAAACATAACAAATATATTATCTAGAAAGAAGGAAAAGTCGGGAAGATAAAATCGGAATATAAAAGCATTAGACTCCAGTGCCAAGATGTGGCTATACTTCGAACCCACCGAAATAGAGAAGGGGAGGAAAAAACAAAGAAAGATCATACCTCTAAATCGTTCCCAACTCTTATTCTCCTTTGCAAAATGCCCTAGCCTGAAAGAAATTGGGACAAAAGATCTGAGGCAGGTAGGTTTTAGCCTTAATAACAAAGGCAATGAATGTACCAAGGTTCAAGTTTACTCAGGGCTGGTTAAGGTGGCAATTTTAAAAGCCGAAAAGGAGATATTAAAAGAAGGGATAAGGATAATATCAGAAGAAGAATTGGTAGGGATAAACCAGCGAGGCTGCGCCTTTTTGAAAAATCATGCAGGCTTAGGGAAAAGGCAAGTGAGATTGATAGCAGGGGCATGCGGGGAAAGAGCAAACATCAACATAGCGGTTGAGAACCCGGAGCCCAGTAAAAACTGGGGCAACTGGAATCCAGGAAATGGCCAGTTAAGTACATCCTCGTGGGATCTGGAAGGCTCAGGTTGTCTCAGCGATATCGATTAGGGCACCGGGTTGTCGCATAGCCTGAAAATGGTTTCTTGGAACATTAATGGGCTTGGAGGGCAAACAAAAGTGCAAAGTTTAAATTACGTAGCACAGCATGTTGATATCATTGGTTTGCAGGAAACATGGCTATGCGACAACACCCCGGTGGTTGAAGGTTTCGTTCAAATTCATGATCCTGCCAGTAAAAAGAAAAGATTCGGCGATCATCCGGGGGGGATCATGACACGTACCTCAACTAGGATTGCGAGAAAGGTGAAGCAAATAAATACAACATGTAAATGGTTGCTGGTTTGTAAGGTTTCCCAACTGGTTACTGAAAAGAAGAATGCTCACCTGATTCTCGTAAACGTCTATATACAATGGGGTTCTCAAGAGGAGTATGAAATTGAAATGGGGCTTTTAAAAGAAGATATGAATACCTTAAGTGAAATGTATGAAAATGATCTGATGGACATAATGGGAGATTTTAACCACAAATTAAATTTTGAAAAGATGGACCCATGGTTTGATGAAATACTGAGCTCTTATGATATAAGGTTAGCTGATTTCCCCACGTGCTCACCAACTAAACAGGATGAAGCGCTTGGAAAAATTTTAGGATCTAAGGGATTATTCTGCCTGAACAGCAGGATGGATCCCGACCGCCCAGCCACACAGACCTTTAGACTAGGCAACCAATCTTGCCCTATAGACTACGTATTCATTCATGCCTGGAACTATGATATAGTAAAAAGGTTTCGGGTAATCAGGTGCAAAGACAGCGATCATCATGCCCTGTTTTGTGAATTATTATGGGGGCTAGTAAGCCACCGCGAAAGAGTCCGTCCTCAAAAATTGGTATACCCTAAATGCCTGACTACAAAATTAACAGATGAGTACTTGGAGAAATTAGCAAGTTTCCAACAAAATCTAAATATGGAATATGACATAGATCAGAAGGTAGCATGGTTCGTGGGCAAAATAGAACAGGCTGTACTATGCCTTAGAGTTCACTTAAAAAGTAAGAAACAAGACAATGCAAACACACAATTCAGACAAGGAAGACAACCCAGGTGGTTTGATCTAGCGTGTAAGAACAAAAAAAGGATAATACGGAGAATAGAGAGACGCCTGAGGATAAGATACGACCAGGAAAGCTTAGTTAACCTGACTAAATTAAGGAAAGAATATAAAACCTTATTAAGGAAGCAGAAGAGGATCTTTAAAGAAAAATGTTGGGAAAACCTGCTGGAAACAATAGAAGCTAAAAATGTCAAAGGTCTTTGGAGGCTAATACAGGACGCTTCCGGTAGGATTCCGGGAACCATGAGCTGCATAGTGGATGAGGCAGCTTGGGTGAATTATTTAGGAGAACTATATGAGGCAAACAAAGTACCCGTAATAAGTAAGGAAAAAGCTCATTGGGGAGGGTCCATAGAAGATTTAAAAACAGCATTTACTGCAGATAAAGTAAAGGAAACTATCAAGAAGCTAAATTTAACTTGTGCTGCAGGGCCCGACAATTTACCTGCCATCATAATTAAAACACAAATAAACTGGTGGGCAGAATTTCTATCCCTTATGTTTGCTGCTATATCAGATTCAGGCCATATCCCAAAATCTTGGAGAGGGGCGGTTATTAGACCACTTCACAAAAAGGAGATAGGAAGGATCCTAAGAACTACAGACTGATCAACCTGTTGGATATAGGAGAGAAGGTGTTCGCCAAAATAATCCTGGGCAGATTGAAGGAGTGGGTGGAGCAGTGGTCGATTGTGCTAGTAGAACAGGGAGGATTTAAGGAGGGACATTCTACTATTGACCACTGCTTCGCCCTATGGGCAGTGGCGTGGAAGTCCATGGAGCAGCAAGGGAAGCTGTATTGCTGCTTCGTGGACTTCCGTGCGGCCTTTGATTTGGTAGATAGGGAATGCTTATTGGAGACCATGAGAAACTATGAGGTCCCTGAAAATCTCCTGCTCGTAATTCAGGAGTTGCACAGCCAGAACTGGGCCCAGGTAGTTAAAGACACGATGGGGGGCCTGACACCCGAAATAGCAATTAACAATGGCCTCAGACAGGGCTGCCTTTTGGCCCCGCTTCTCTTTGCCATTTTGCGAGCAGATCTGCCATCCACCCTGGGGACTGTCAGAAGTGCCTGCCCTAAAGTGAATGGGAAGCATTTATCCTGTTTGCTGTATGCCGATGATCTAGTAATTCTAGATCAGACCGAGATGGGTCTACAAAGAAGCTAAATGCTTTTAGCACATATTGTGCGGCAAAACGACTTACAGTAAACATGGATAAAACGAAAATCTTGTGTTTTGGGAAGAGAAACATGAAGTTTAATTGGTATTTGGGACAAACCAAATTAGACATTGTTAATGAATACAAATACCTTGGAATATGGTTTGTCAATTGTTTAAAGTGGAGTACGCATTTGGAGGCACAGAAAGTAAAAGCCCAAATATCGGTATGTGGGCTGAAAAAATGTAATCGTAGTTATGGTGATATGTCCCATAGACCCCTGTTGACGGACTATAATGAAATGATCCCCCGCAATTTCAGTATGGAGCAGAAATTCTCTGTCTAGGCGGCAAAAGTTCTTGGGATAATGAAGTAGGGAAATGTTTAAAATCATTATTGTCCCTCCCTAGCTCCTCAATGATCCAGGCTATTAGATTGGAGCTAGGGTTGACCGCATGGAATGTCCAGGTGCAAATAGATCTACTTAGATTTTGGAAACGCTTGGGAACGGGGGAAGATACGAAAGTGTCCCAATGGTGTATGAAGGAGATTCAGTGTAGTGAATTAAAATGGGCCAAAGCAACAAGGAAGATACTTTATACCTTTTGTGATCACTTGAAGGTGAAAATTGATCCACAGACTTTGCACATTGACGAATCAAAGAGTGTACTTAGATTGTTAGAGAAAGAATTGTCTAGATTATTAGATATGGAGTACCTGAGTAAGAAAGATTCAGTGGAGTTTATGAGAAACAGTTGGGAGAAAGAAATCTGGTACCCTTATCTAGACACTTTACCTAACCAATGGCTTAGAATGGAAGTATTAAGACTGAGAATTGGTATCAATCCTGCTATGCTAATTGGCAAAATAAAAACAGAATTGATGCGACCTGATGGTAAATGTACGTGTAAGATGGGTATGAAATGTAATAGTTTACACATTTTAATGGACTGTCAAAAATTGTTAGATCAGCGAAACAGCTTTTATGCCCAATCTTTTTTTAAATATGATATTAGGTCGCGTACCCAAGCATGTGAGCTTCTAACTGATATGGAAAATCTTGATATTGCAATAGCCATTGGAAAGTATATGCAGGCTGTAAATAGGTTTTTTATGGAATAGAAAATTGCCTGGCTGCAAGTATGGGGAAGCAATGAGGTATAGAGATCTTAAGGAAATTTTTATTGTTTTAAAATAATTTTATAGGATTTTAGCACTATTCGGACTATGTATGTAATATGCGTGTATACACAGATCACGAAAGGAGTTACTTGACAAATTGGAGTGGAATTTAAGGTAATTTGGATTTTAGAATGGCGCAGGATGATGAATTTGTAATTGTTTGAGAATATTTATATAAAATGTTATGTTTTATGTGGTTTAAAGGCCAACTGTCTAAATAAACTTTATTTTTGACTTG
Organism: Calotriton arnoldi; assembly: GCA_963921515.1. Lineage (NCBI taxonomy): Eukaryota > Metazoa > Chordata > Amphibia > Caudata > Salamandridae > Calotriton > Calotriton arnoldi. The sequence continues at coordinate 621,244 of CAWUFW010000708.1, forward strand.
AAAATGGAACTACAGGTCTGCTAATGCAATCTGTGTAAGATGGTGCTTGCACCACTTACTTTAGATATAGGTCACTACACTTAAAACTTATAAGTCACCCCTATAGCAGGCCTTATCAATCCTGAAGGCAGGGTGCTGGGTCTTTAGTGAGAGGGTGCCCCTGCATGAGCAGAGCCTCTCTGCAGCCTTCAGAGGCCATTCTCCCGGGTTGTCTGTGACTCAGCCGGACATATATGTAGAGGTGCATTATAACCTCGCGGTAAATGCTATCTCGAAAATGGCTGCATAGAAACATATTGTGTTTGGTATCAAACACCTTGGAATCATACCTCCACACCGCTAACTAGTGTGGGAGGTATGATTCCACCCTTCGGAAGCGAGCTTCATGGGGTCACTTGTCTATCCGGTGCCAGCCTTCTCGACCAGGTCAGCAGAAAATGGATGCTGCCGACCAGAGACACATTTCTGCCCTCCTGCTGCTGAGCCAAGCTCGAGCAGAGGAAGGCAGCACAATAGGCATTCTGTCAGATTTAGTGTATTGGGGCTGGGTGGGTGCACTCTGAGAGTGCCTGAAAGTCTGCACTGGGAGCACATTTGGTGTCCCTGTGCATAGTCCAGCTCAAACCAGTTCTGGGAGCCATTGGCTCCTACTCTGGCGCGAAACTGGACAAAGGACATGGGTGTAACCACCCCTCTGTCCTGACTCTCCCCTAGGAGGGTCCCTCGGATCTGTCCAACCTCATCCAGTGGGTACAAAAGGGCTTACCTTGCTGTAAGACTTTAGATTTTACATGGACAAGATTCCTCAAGAAGAAACCACTGACCTTCGACCGTCTGGACACTCTAGACTTCGCTGGACTTCGACTGGGCCCGACTTCGTCCAACGTTTTGTCTGTGCCCTTGCTCCATACAGGCTCCGTGCAGGACATGTGGTGCACCAAAGACAACTGAAGATTCTCCCTTGGAGTGAAGGAGTCACTCCCCTGCATTCGCAGGCACCTTAACACAACTGACCAGTCTGCTGCTCCCAAGCTCCTGCGGAAGAGTTCAGCAACACAGGAGGTGGGTTTCTGAAGGTCCCTGAGGTTGATCTGCCCTCTCAGCAAGTTTGAGGCCCTTATCCCTTGTCGCGACTGCATAACCTGAACCCCTGTGCACCACGTCCATTTGCAGTTGCATATACTTGTTGGTGATTCCCAAGCTTGTGCATTGGACTCCGTGTAATCCTAACCCTGAGCAGTATTTGCACCAAAGAACTCTGGCCTCCTCGCACCGAGTGCTCCGTGGGCTGGTACTTTGCAATCTTGCTCTAAGTCCCCTCGCGACTCCTGGTCATTAGGCCTGTGGGTCCTCCTGAGGGTCCTCTTGATTTCTGTTGGGCTTTCCTGGTTGCTCCAGATGTGCCCCAACTCTCCATTGCTTGGTGAGTCCCCTGAACCTTTCTGGTCCCCCCGTAACCTACTTGACCTTCCTGCGTGGGTTGCTTATGCCAAGGCTTGTTGGTGCTCAAACCGGACACCGACCCCATAGCACTTGACATCCTTCGTGGGACAGCTCACCTCTGGCTCCTGGTCATCCTCAACGTCTCCTGGTCCTCGTGGCTGCAGAGTCAAGCATCCCTTCTGCGCACCTGAAGCACCCAACATCGGTGGGCATTCGTCTACCGAGCCCCTGGTCCCTCTGAAGTGACCCAGACTCTGTCCACTCTTCTTTCAGGTTCCTTCCTTCCAGAATCCAGGCTTGGATTCCACCAGACCCTTTTCACCTTCACGGCAGCAGTACCATAACATTCTTTTAGAATGAATTGCATCGGCCATTTTTCGCTTTACCAGAATTCTGACCACAAAACATGTGGATGTATTATCAAAGCGATTTATTATAATTTCATCAGACATATTAACAAACTAAACATTGACAAAACAACATAATATTTCTACATTTCATTGTCCTTAGATGGTACATGGACCATCTTGTCCTTAGTACAGCTGCTATAAAGATGTAACACTTCAAATTATTCATCTGAATTTACACCCAGAGGAAGTCTTATTTCTCAGGTATTGTATTGATATTCATCCCTGAGGGAACTCTATATACAATATTTACATCTATTGAGCACGCCTTAGCTATAGGCTAGTATCGGACACAAACTATCTTTGGTCAAAATGCGGCTTTGTAGACGAGGCCTACCTTGGAAAATATGCATGAGTAAAATAGGAGGGCAAAAAGAGGAAACATGCATACTGAATAATAGCAAATTTAGTTACATAGGAAGGTGTATGCGGGTTCAACCGAGTGCATACTTATGGCTGTGCTAACCAGGGTTGACACACGCATGTATATACTTTGTGCAGAATCATGCTCCATTGATTTTCATTGTGCTACCGCTAAAGGTCTTAGTATTGCTATATGGCTCTAGCCCAGTGGAAGAAAGGCCACACATCACCTTTTATCTGAAAACTAGTGTTACGTCAAGGAAAAAGTATTGGCAAAGTCCACAGATACTAAAACTTCATACAAGAGAACGGAAAGAATAAAATTCAGACTCGCAAAATCTGGTCAGCACGTCTGGCGAGGAGCAACATAACAGTCCTAGGTCCCCATGGATGCTTTTTTGAGTCAAAACAAGACATTCTGGGTTAACTCTGGTAGTTGCGGTCTCTGAAAATCACCTGCCACTTCTCAGAGCCAATATTCATATTGAACCAGTTGCGGATGCTGCGCAGGTGCTTGCTGCTTGGTAATTGAAATAGGACCGGTAAACCGACAAACCTTCATCCCAATGAGGCATATAATGCTAATAAGAACTTCCCTACCTCTGTTAACATGTACAGTAACCGATTTGCAACTCCCCCGGCGAACAGCCTCAGTGGACAACCCCAGCCAGCATTGACAGCAGTTTCCTCGACAACGGCGTCTACCACCTGACGTAAATAGAGGAGGGAGAGCCCGTTGCACACTTGAACGAACGGCCCTGCCAAAAAAAACCACATCATTATAAAGACAAAAACGTTATTAGGTGTAAAACACTGCAACAGTTTTTCGGTTTGCCCATTACATTGTCTTTTGGGTATTTTCTCCCTTTCTGAAACTGAATGGTGCGATCCTATGTCCTAGCCCTAAACAGCAAACTTGAGAGTACAGAAACGTGGCCATCTTGGAATGAAAGTGACCACTAGACTGTTGTTGACCATAGAGTTCCTATGGTCAACAACATGGGTTCTAAATCCCTTCAAAATCTCTACAATATCCACTAAATCACTCCCACCCCTCGCTCCATGCTCCATTCTCTTCCATGTCTTATCACACTGTCTGCCGTAATCTTGGGGGCCACCCTTCAACACTTGGGCATTCTTCTGGCCAAAGTCACCTGCATACTTTCGGGGCCATGCATTTCTCCACGCAATCATCCTTACCTTTATTGAGCTACAATTCGGATCCAAAAGCAGTATATGGAGCACTATCTCTCGAGCAGACATCAGTCTTTAAAGCTTGAGGATAGTGCAGACCTGATAAAACAAGCATTTGCAATGCAATAGGACTCGCATTTACACGAGACCTATTGCATTGCAAATGGGAGTGCGGACGGGCGGGGGCAGGAGGGCGAGAAGGCACGAACAACGGGAATGCAGCAGATGGGGGCGGGAAGGCATGGGAAGAAAATAGTGCTCACAATCTAAATAACACATACCATGCAACACTCGAAGTAAAGGGGCCAGTAGCCATGGAAGGATACAAATGACGACATGGCCATAATAAGGAGGGACTAACAACCTATAAACCAATCAGAAGGCAGCATTTAGAAAGGACAAAGATACAAGCCAATGAAAAAGATGGGCGGGGAGTGGGCAGAGCTTCCACTCCATACTGCATCACTGCATGCCTCGCAGAGCAAGCAGCGCATGCGCGCTGCCGCTATAGGCTCGACCTAAAAAGGGCACTGGTTCAGGAAGTCTAATCAGCAGCTGTTTGCTAACAAAGTGTTCATTGAATTTGTAAAGGAAGCCCTTTCACCACCCCTCACTCACACGTCACCAGTGTTTGCATCCTCTGCCCTCCAGCCACTGGAATGCAGGTAATACACTTCAACTGTCTGAGAAGTGGTCCTCATCTTCCATCTGGTGCCAATGCATACCAGAGACATTTAAATGTATCCCACTCTGCTGTATAATTAATACTCCGAGTCAAACCGGAGGATGAACCCCGGAATCTCTTTTTCAATGTGTGCATTATTTCCCATGTATTTACTCGACATATGCGTCCAGCCATTATTTTTCTCTTTCAGCCCTTGAGCTAAACAACTGGCCTGGCTGGATCGGTGGTCTAGCAGTATAGCACAATCTTCACAAGTAAATAATGTTTCTATATTTTGCATCTTCAAACTGCATGCGGTCTCAAAACTATTCACTATATTAATTAAATCTTGCATTAAAAAAACTGTCCTTTAATTAAAACTTTGGTTTATTGCCCCTTATTTTTTATTCTGTCTTTCAAATGTCCCTCTCCTTACCTTCCATCCTCTGCATACCTACTCTGTCTGAGCACAACCTCCTCTGACACATGCACCATTGACTTTTCTTTATTTCAGCACATTTCCAACAACTCATTTACAAGATCACAATCTCTCCTCCCTCTGCGGAAAGTTATACCTATGCAACCTAACAATATCTAATCTCCACTACTCCTGTATGATCCCCACCAACCATGTGTCTGAGTTCACCCCTCCGACTAATGATTGGGACCAACCGCTAATACTTTAGTCCACCATATAAAACTGAAATGACTACATGGAATGGTTCACTTTGAGTGCACAAGACTAATCCCAATAAATAACAAACAGTAACCAATAACACTGAACTAACCATCAACCTTAGGTCCCGGAGCAGCGTGCTACCCGGCGTAAATCGCTTTGATGCCTCGTCAGAGGTAGTAAACGCTATATAAATGCCAATACAATATACCAGGCCAGCTTCCCACAGGCTACCACAGTGTAATCATTGGTGAACAGTGCAATTTATAATGCTCAACAAGTCCCCCACACCCTTGCCGACAGCTCTCCAGTCTGGGACGCAATTAAAGGTAAAAATAAAGGTATTCTGTGATAGACTAACACAATGCTACAGGTATCATGACGATCACTCCTCAATCAACTCTCTCTCATGCTCCCCCCGCCACAGACCCATAGAGAATAATGGGAAAACCATTTACCCAATATTTTATGTAATGTTCTAGGGAAGCCCCTGTTGATATAAGTCACTCTCTCAGCTACTATGTACAGGTCCATAGCATTTCTCCATTCCTGAGGTGTAGAGCTCACTGTCAATCCCCAGAGGCGGGCTATATCACTATTAGCCACTACCAAAGCAAGGTTGAAGAATATTAACTGGGTTTGCGGCAATTCAATGTCACATGGAATCCCCAGAACAATAAACCTAGGGTCCATAGGGAGGAGAGAGTCAATCACTGCAGACAGTTCCCTCATGATAATTCTCAAACAGAGGCCATAGCTCTAGTGATGTCAGAATTTGGTAATTGGGGAGGGATATGATGATCCCGGTTCAGATAGATATCGATCACAACCACCTGCTTTTATCAATGGAAGGTAGTCCCTTCAACAGGGGTTCTACTGGTAGTCAACCAATTTACCAGGAACCTTTATTAAGTAACAATCTTCTAAGAGTTTCCTGGCCTATGATGTTAGAGGATAGCAAATGGCAAGCAAAGATATACGTATTATTCTGCCAATATTGATATAGTTACCTCCCCATCTGAGCTGATACTAAAAACCCATGGAAATTTCTTTGAGGCACTGAGAGCTGTATTCTTATCAAAACCCCCTGAGAGGAAATCCACAGAAGGGAAGTTAAATGCCTGGTTTAGTAATTTCTTGTTCTTATTTTTTTTCTTCATTAATAGGCTTTCTTTTTTTGTCCTCATTCACCTCCGACCTCACTGAACAAACGAGCCATCCGTACCAAAGCCTGATGATGGAAAGATGGAGGCTATTGGCTTAGGACAAGGGCTACGCCCTGCCTACAGGTACCGTGACAGGCTCAGATGTCACTAACCCCGAATAACGGGGGAGAGGTCACTCTTCCACTCGGCCCGGTGAGCCTGGCGACTATTATCGTTGGCCTGTCGGGAGAACTGGAGATGCCCAACATAGTCAGAAGAGTGCCGATGAGGCATAATCATAGGACCCACAAATTATTTTGAAGATACTTAAATAATTATTTAACTCCCTAACCCTCTCACCCGACTAAGCCCCAGACCATTTTAACAAAAAATCCCAGAAAGCTGTCTTTTTCCTGGCCAGAGTTCTAGACAGATCCATCTTGGATGTCTCAAAGAGCGAGGTCAACCAGTCAGAATACAAGGGGGGTGTAGGATCTATCCATCTTTTACATACTTGTCTCCTAGCTAATAATATAGCACAAAATAGGAAGGATCTAGCAGAACCTGTGATTTCCTTAGATAAACCAAAAATTATCAAGGCAAGATTTATTTGGATTGGGAGGCCTAGAATATCTACCACAGAATATGAATTAACTGTGCTCTCTCTTTTTCAGGCTTACATTTCAGAAATACTGAGTGAGCTCACATTTTACCATTATTTGTTTTGGGTACTGTATATTGTGCATCCCCTTTTTAAATTTTTTGTATATAACACACATTTATTGATAGCAATATAGTGAGTACTGAAGGGATCATTCCAGTCCTGATGAAGAAGCCTTCTTGCTTCGAAACATGTTGACACAACCAGGAGTATCCGCACATTATATGCAGGACATCTCCGAACCACCTTTTTAATAGCACCAGCCTCTATGACCTATTAAAATTTCTTAAGTCCATGAGGCCAGGTCCTTTTTAACTCACTTTTTCGCATTCACCCCCGACCCTTCCTCTCACTATCTCTACACCACACATAGCACTACAAATATCAGTGCTCCCGCGTAGTCGCTGGTCGTAGCACGCCACGTCCCGTGGCGGGAAGACCCCCATGATGAAGCATGACACCAAGGGCACTTTTTGTGTGTGAGGGGTATCTAAGCAAACATTGTGTGTTTTCTACCAAGATTTGAAACACATCTCCTTGTTACAACCTCTTCTGAGGTGGATCTCTCTTTTTGTTATATATGTTTATCTGAGGAGGACGTATCCACCTCCAGCACCCACGAGGTGCACCTCTTCACTCCCTACTTTTGTTTTTTGTAGCATCTGAAGCTCCTGCCAGACCGAATTTTCTACAGCTGACTGGAGACCCCCTCGACATTTTAATCAACCTCAGCGGAGATAGGTAGGCACTGTGTGCGGTGACCAGGTGGTTCCTCTTAAACCAGGCTGGTTTTACAATGGCGAATAAGGTCTTAAACGAGGTTTGCCACAAATACTCCCACTGTTCATTTGGTATAAGATCCCCCCCCACAGTTCTTTCGCCAGTTTGAATTCTCCGTCTACAGCCTCCTCGATGGCCCAGTACCAGAAAGAAACCTCCTTCCTCCCAACTGGTTTTACCACTAACTGATGTTCCAAGATGTTACCGCTACCTATGGGAGTTTTCAGAGTTTGGGCCCAGCTCTGCAGCTGAATGTACTTAAACCTTGAAAGACACACTCCAACCCTTTCGCTGAGTGATGCCCATGAAATAAGTGTACCCTCCTGGGCCAAGTCCCCCTACACCTTTAAACCTGCTGCTCTAAGAGGTAATGCCAACCTATCCTTTAGGCACTCTGGTGTGCCAGGTGAGTCCCAAAGAGGGGCTAGAAAAGTAATTTAGACCGGCAAGGCGCTTGAGACTGGCCCACGATCTAGCCATTGCCTGGAGAACTTTAAGCTTGACTTTTTTGAAAAATTTTGGTTCTCCAAATTTAAACAGGAAACCCTCCCCGGATAGGCTAACACCCTTTAGCATTGCAGAGAACATAGCCCCCACCCCTGTGCTTACTGAGGCTTTTAAGAGCATCATAGAATGCGACAGCTGGAAAGCCCATGCGTAGAATTGCAAATCAGGCAAAGCAAGTCCACCCTTCTCTCTCCTATGCCTCAGCTTCTTCCAGACGATTCTAGTAGACCTATATGCCCAGACAAAAGAGTTGATGGCCTGCTGGAACTTGTCAATGTCAGGTTTGTCAAAGTGCAGGGGGATAGAATTAAAAAGGAAGGTTATCTTAGGGAGTACCGCCATCTTAACCAAATTGACCCTCCCAAGAATGGTTAAAGGGAGATGGGCCCAATATTTCATCAGTTTCTGGCACTCCCTTGAGACAGCCTCCAAATTAACCTCGGTAATCTTGGAAATGTCCTGGACTATTCTGACTCCCACATAGCGCATCCTACTCTTGGTCTGATGCTGGGGCCTCTCAAGATTCCATGTCATGACCTCGGTTTTCCCGGCGTTGACCTCGTAACCCGATACCTGCCTGAAGTCCTGTACCAATCTGATTACAACTGGGAAGGTCGTGGCAAGGTCCGCAGAAAGAATCAAAATATCATCTGCATACAAGGCCACCTTCCTCTCCCAAGCCCCATGCTTAAAAGGCAAAATGCTAGACTCCTCTCTCAGCCGCTGAGCAAAAGGCTCGATGTATAGGTCAGAGAGGAGAAAGAGGGCAGCCCTGCCTAGTCCCCCTGGTGATATTGAAAGGTCTGGTCAGGTTGCCATTAACCAAAAGTCTGGCTGATGGCTCTTGATAAATCAACTGGATTGCTCAACAAAACTTCCTGCCCAGATTAAATTTCTCCATGACTGCCGACAGGTACACCCAGTTGACCCTGTCGAAAGCCTTAGTGGCATCGAGTGTCATAGCTGCGAGAGGAAGTGAGTATGTAGAGGCGATGTCTATTGCACCCATGAAATCATAGGTGAGGTCAGATACGTTCCTACCTTTAACAAACTCCTTCTGATCAGAATGTAGAATGTCACCTGCCACAAGGCCCAGCCTCGCCGCCAGGATCCCGGCAAAGATTTTATAATTTGCGTTCAACAGCGAGATGGGCCTATAAGACTCACACCTCGCTGGATCCTTACTGGGTTTCAGAATCAGGATGATTGTGGCTTCACCCCAAGACCCTGGAAGCTCAAAGCCATCAGATAAGATCTCATTAAATAGTTGTGTTAAGGCCGGAACTATCACCTCGCCCAGCGATCTATAGAGCTCTGTTGGGAACCCATCGGGCCCTGCAGCTTTCCCTCTCTTACAGGCAACAATAGCTTTTTTTACCTCTTCCTGCGTGATATCCTGCTCTAGATCTTCCTGCTGCATGGAGCTCAGGGGGGTGAGAGTGGTCCTGACAAACCACTCCCTAGCCTCCGTCTTAACTACAGCTCGATCTTCTTGATATAAATCCTGGAAGAAATCAAAAAAAGCATCTCCTATCTCTTCATCCGAAGACAGAGTAGTTACCCCATCATCACCATCGATTTGCTTAATCTGGTTGCGAAGCCTATCGGACTTGGCCTTCCATGCCAGTAGCTTACCTGCCCCTTCCCCATACTCGAAAAGGGCCAGCTTGCTTGCCTCCCATCTTCTCATAACCCTAAATTGGAGAATAGTGTCCAACTGCTCCCTTAACTTGCTGAGTTTGGCCAGATCCTCTTGCTGTCCCTCCAAACCGACCCCTCTGTTCAGATCTAACTCTACTGCCTTCATTTCCGCCTCCTTGAGTGCCACCTCCCCTCTGTATTTTTTATTCCTGAAGCTCACCCTACTCATGATTAGGCCCCTCAAGAAAGCCTTTAATGAGTCCCAAACCACAGCAGTCGTAGCAGAGCCTAGATTCACCTTCAGAAAATATTCAGTTTCATTAGATAGGTAGGACATCTCTTCTGCCTCGATCGAAAGTCCAAGCTCTGAGATGCTGGGCCTGCACCAAGTCGAGATCTATCAATATCCCTGAATGATCAGACAAATGCAGAGTCAAGTATCCGATGTCCTTAACCTTGCCCCTCAAACATTGGCTGACCAAAAAATTGTCAATTCTCGACTTGTGTCGATATTTACTATTGCAGTATGAGACTCCTAACTGATGGCCCAATCTTTCTCTCCAAATATCAGAGAGGCCGGCTTGCGCCATCATAGAATGCAGGTACGTCCGGGACTTAGGAGGAACCATGGCTCTGCTACTTGCCGACTTGTCGAGCTTAGGGTTAAGGACAATATTAAAGTCCTCGGCCATAATAACCGGGTCTGGGTAGTCTAGGAGTTGCGAGAAAATAGTTTTAAGAGAGAAAGGGTCATCTTGGTTTGGGCCATAATAGCCGACCAAGGTGAGGAGAAAGCCCGTGATGGTCACCTTCAGGATTACCCATCTGCCACCTGGGTCAGCCAAAAAGTGTAAGACACGGGCATTAGCTTGTTTTTTAAAAAGTATAGCAACGCCCCTGATGTTGGTGGTCTGATTTGAACAAACAAGAGAGTCCTCCCATTTTTTCTTTTTGAATATCTCGGTGATCTCTTCCTTGAGGAGATGAGTTTCCTGGAAGATAATGACCTGCGCGGGGGAGTCTTTTAAATATTGCAAAAAATGTTCCCTTCTGGACCTCACGCGCAAGCCATTAACATTCCAGGACAGGAACTGAATTGTTTTCATATAGGTTTAGACCCGAGATCTCTAAAACGGTCGGGACACGGAAGGAGCCAGCACCAGACCAATCGCATCCTAGCCACGGCCATCTGAATGGGCATTAAGGTGAGTGAGGACATTTTGTGTTTTATACCCCTGTGCTACCCCTCACAACCCCCCCTCCCCCTCTTCCGAAACCTCCCCTTGGAGAACCCCCCCCATTTACCTGGACAGATGTAGTCCAGATGCTGCCTCCCGGAGCAGCCCACCCCGTCCCTTTAAGTGTAGGCAAAAAAGAAAATGTGAGCCAAGCTAAGAGAGAAAAAAACAAAAGAATGAGCAACTTAATGGTTATTGCTATCATGTCATAGCATATCTTAAGCAGAAAAAAAAGCAGCAAGAATTTAGGAATCCACTGCTTTGAGCTGCCCTAAACGGCCGATATACAAATCAAGTGAGAGAATGCCAGGCCTTGGGGCTATATTCGCCCATTAAGGCAACCATTAGGGCGCCCCTTTCCCCATGGTTTCAAGCAACTCGTCCGCCTCCTGGACTGATCTTATATTATGCATTTTATTCTTGTGCATAATTTTCAGAGTTGCTGGGAATTTAAGCTGGGCGACGGCACCAAGTTTTTTAAAGTCATCGAGCTTCCTGCCCAATTCCCATTGTCTATCAAGAGTAACTCTGGCAAGGTCTGAATAGATTTCGAAAGAGAAGTCCTTGGCCTTCAACGATTTCAACTTTAAGGCCATGTTTAGAAGCTTCTCCTTCAGAGAATAAGTATGAAAATTGATAAGAATTTTCCTCGGCTTTATTCTGTTCGGATTTCTGCGAACAGGGTCCCTATGGATTCTCTGAATATCGCTACTCAGAACCTCCTCCGATTCTTCAAGCTGCAAGGATTCTTCCAGCAATGAGACCATATAAGACTTGAGGTCAGTCCTTTCACCTCCCTCAGGAACATCCAGGATACACAAATTGTTCCTTCGAGAGTTGTTCTCCAACAACTCCAACCTGTCACGAAGGGCCACTTCCTCCCTCTTGAGGGACTGGATATCAGCTTTGGCGGCCCCAAGATGGTCTTTTAGCTCTCCGACAGTGTTCTCTAAAGTCTCAGTTCTTGTATTGAAGAGATCCACTTTTCTCTCCAACGACTTGCAGGAGTTCCTAATCTCTCCCTGATTAGCAGCGGAGATCGAGAACCCCTTCTTAATGTCCTCCGATAGTGTACAGAAAAGAACCTCCAAAGAAGCCACTGAGGGTCCCCTTGCTTCATGGTCCTTGGAGCCTTTATTTATCCCTTCGTCGTGGCCAGCTACTGGTGCAATGGCCATCTGCCCAGCGGACTCTACCGTTTTATCTGGACCCCCCGTTATACCACTCCCAGTGAGAAAAGTTGGGGTTACGTCCGGGGACAGAGAGCCGCCCGCAGCCTCCATGCTATCGGGAGCTGATATCAAGGCTAGTTGCCCTGCTGACCTCCTTCTAACAGCCTCTCCCTGCTTAACAATATCGAGTACCGCTGGTTGTACTTTAAAGTATGACCTCAAGGAAGGGGTGATCCTAACTTTGGAGTCAGGGGGATTACTTTTGGCCCTTCCTGCCTTAATGCTTCTGCCTTTGACCTCGTATGACTGAAAGGCAGAGCTGCTGGTGACCGCATCTATGTTGGGGGGACTCCTGGTTCCCTGGCTCTTACCACTGCTCCCCCTACCAGCCTCCTCAGGGGGCAGTTTGCTGTTTTTGCCTCCGATTTTAGCTTCACTGGCCCCAGGGTCACCCCCCACGCTTTTTGCCTTTTTTAATCCCCTTAACAACAGGAACAGTAGTAGGTCTCACCTGGGGTAATGGGCTAGCATGCCCCTCCTGAACCCCCTGTACCGGTTTCTCCAGTTGTAATTGTTGTAGCTGCAACGATGGCTCCAAGGTGGCGTTGCTAGTTTGAGCCAGCTCCTCCTGTGTTTCCTCTTCGAGAACGTTCCTCTCTGGGACGCCGAGGTGTTGACAGGTGCTGGCACTACCACCGCTGACCTGAAGGAGCCCGCGAGCCGCTGCCCCTCGTGAAATCCAGGGCGGCTTCCAGCCACCAAGTCGGGCGGAGAGAGCCGAGGGCCACCGTTTCCCCCAGGCACATCCCCAATCCAAGCATGAAAAGCACCCGGGCCCCCGCAGGAAGAAGCAAGCCTGCGGCCAAATCCAACGACGTTCGAGCAGTAAGGGGAGTCTCTCTCAAAGGCTCAAATCTTCTCGAAAAACGGGATGCGAGCGCTCCAGGTGCAAGCGGCAGCTCAACAAGCAGCCGCCATGTTCTCAGATTCCGCCTGGTTTAATAATGAGTGTAAAAAGGCAAACTACAAGTTGAGGCTGGCTATTCGAGAGGGTGCTCATCCACTTGTGGCTCAAGCACGTAATAGTTCTAAAGCATCTCTTGCCAAGGCAAGCGGGACTGGGTCGACAAGAGTTGGCAGGACTTATTGGTCGCAGCCAGGTGTAACGATAACCGCTCTTTCTAGCATATTTTAGCACATGAGAGTCTAGATGGCGTTGCTACTCCTGATTATTTTATCCAGCCCCAGAAGTGGGTTGACCACTTCACCATGCTCTATGACAAAAGAGAAGTTACTCTTCCTAAGGATGTTATAGATCGCCAAACCCTTTCCACATTAACTGAGGCAGAAGGTGATGAGAACAGTGGAGGCCCTCTTTTTAGCATGGATGATACTCTTAAGGCTATTGCTAGATTAAATTCAGCAAAAGCACCTGGGCCTGATAGAATACCAGGCAACCTGTTTAAGTTGGAGCTGCTTGTATGGGCCCTTTATATAAATCTCTTCTCCAACACCGTCATTGATGGGGGAGAAATACCAGAAACCTGGAGAGGACGGAAATACTTAACATCTATAAGAAAGGAGATGCCTCGGTCCCATCAAACTATAGACCTATTAGTCTATTAGACAACTTGCAAAAACGTTTTGCTAGTCAAGTCCTGGATACATTGTAATCTTGGATTGAGGACAATGAGATCTTGTCCCCCTATCGAGCAGGGTTCCGCACAAAAACCAGTACATGTGACAAGGTGTTTAGGTTTAATCTACTCACCTGGAAATACATAGTATTAAACAAGCAGAAATTGTAGGTAGCTTTTGTCGATCTTCGAGCTGCTTTTGATCTTGTGCCTCGGGAACTGCTATGGAAAGATTTATTAGGAATGGGTGCTACTGCTAATCTGGTTAATTTGCTTGTTAGGCTACACGAGGGTAACTATGAGTAGGTTAGGTGGGGGAGACAGGGAGAATTAACTACAAAGATTCCCATCTGGCGTGGGGCACGCCAAGGATGCGTTCTTGCACCTACACTGTTCTCCCTGTACGTAAATGAAGTAGTAAATTACTTGAGGGACTGTGGCATTGACTGTCCGGTGCTGAATGGCAAGAGAACACCAATTCTGCTGTTAGCAGATGATTCTCTACTTATTTCCAGGACCCCCATGGGCCTCTAGAAACTATTAGACACATTTATGGCCTTTTGTGAAGTTAGGGGCCTGGAACTAAACATGGAGAAATGTAAGTTCATGGAATTCGATAAGAGTAAGGGCAGAACAAGAGCTGTGAAGATAGCAGAGAAACCCCTTGAGAGGGTGGTCACTTTTGACTATCTCAGGGTTGGCCGACACTATGGTGTGGGTTTCCAAGCTTGCGAAAAGTTATCGGAGACTGTGCCATAAATCTAAACAAATGATTAGACTTCACAAACGGATCCAGAGTTGGTCAATAACCCCTGACCTAGGGGTTTACTGGATGAAAGCCCAAAATATGGCACTTTATGGAGCAGAGCTATGGGTTCATGCTGACACGCACAAGCTGGTGATGAGTGAGAACAAATTTGCCAGATCCCTTTTCTCTGTTCCAGCTAGTATCCCGCTGTGAGTAGCTGGCCTAGTTTAAGATGTCCACTAATGTGAGTGGGCACCTTGCACCAGTCCAGACGACCCTTATGGTGATTTAAGAGGTCTTAGACAGCCTTCAGGCTTAGTCTTGAAGTAGTGTAAAGCTGCTTGTTTTACCAGAATGCAATCTTATAGTATAGATTAAATGAAAAAGAACCACACACATTACAGTATCTCCCACACGGAGATAACACAAAGCACACAATACTTTAGCAAAGAAATCACAGTAAATAGCACTAATACACAGTGGGCCCCAGGGGGGACCAAACCATATACTAATAAAGTGGTATAATAACCACAACTCGAGTCAGGACAATGTTGAGAGGCTGTAGAATCACTGGGGTTCCAAGGAACCACCCAAGGTAAGTAGCTGGGGATCCCACGGAGGACGCATGCAGTGTAGGAATGTTAGAATTGAAAAATTTGCTTATGCAGTATGTTAGCATTCGCGGCGCCATTTTATATGCCGGCACCATTTTGGGTTATAATCGAAACTTATCTTTCATCATTTCTGAGAAGAGGCCTCAGTTAGGTTTCAATTCCCCGAAGCCGGAATTCACCTCACTAATGAATGCACTGTTCTTATTAACGCATGCCTATCCCTTTAGATAGAAGCCTTTTCCCACTTGTCTAGTGACGGGCACTGGCAGAATGACCTTGACTGTTAGATAGTGTGTACCCGGCCTCAGAATAGAAACTTAATTTTTTGCATTTCACTGTTCTGTTGCCTCTGCTTGGAAAATTACATTGTGGGTGTACCTTCATTGGTTCTGCAATGTACATAATGTATCTCTATACTTGCTGAAGCCAGTCCCCTCTGCAACACTCCTAGCGACTGGGTCGATTAGGCTCCGCTCTGAGTGTACTCTGAATAAATAGATATTGGTTTGTATTCTCTACTGATTGCCCCACTCTTCATTTGTATGGATGGCTGAGAGGTAGTCGTGAGTGACCCGGGTGACCCTAATCGGGTCACTTCCTTCAGGAACACGACCACAGGCTCCGTACAACTCTACATGTAAGTCGCAGTTGAATTTTTAAAGATTAAGGACCCTTCCCAATGGACCCTGAAGAAACCCTGTGGAAAACAGCAAGTTGGAGAGCCACCCCACTGATCCAGCGCAATATTAGCCAACAACATTCATACACATATACTCACTTGGGCCCATACATTCATACTACACTAATACTTACGCTGGGTGTCAGATGTACTCTTTTATCAAAATCCCTGCTACCAATTACCTTCTGATTGAAGAGTAATAACTTACCAATGGATCCTTTGCTAATTGGGAAGTTTAAAATGAGTGACATTCACTATAGTACATAATCCTGAAATAATCACTGAGTCAGGAAGTTTTAAAATGTTTATCTAAAGTTTTAGCAGAGTAAATACAGAAAACACGGTACTTGATTGTAATACCCAAGAAAAAGCATAGAAATGATTTTGCTAATAAATGACGGTGTTTAAAGAAAGGGAGAGAATAGAGACAGCAGCGCAACTAAAGGTTGCAGTATAGTTACCTAAAATGCGAGAACCAAGCCCCTTGGCCAAGGAGTTGGAAAAGATAGGACCCAGGAAGGATGAAGAGCAAAGACCTCTTCCAGGATCAGGACAGGACTGGTAACCTCTCTACGACGACGCCTGCGCCGTTCCCCTCTCTGATACTCGACTTCTCCTCGATTCTCCCGTCTAATGGACTCCGCCGCCCCCTCCTCAGGACCTCTTCCGGACAGGAATTCAGTCAGCAACCGATCAGCTGGGCAGTCTGAAGTTAAGAGCGCTCTGGCAGTATGGACGCCTGTTCTTCGTGAACGCAATGCTCTGACTAATTTACTAATGCTATATTCTATTATACCCTTCTACGCCCATGTACCTCCCCTTAATGTTGCTAACATTATGGGACCACTACTTCTGATTGGACAGGGACAGGGGGTGGATTCTCGCACCATGTCAATTTTGGCCTAAATTGTGAAGCCTATTGTTTTTAGCTTCCCGCCCCTTCAAATTAATACATTCACTTTATTTCCCACCCGTCTCACGACAAATGTTATACATTTTACAGGAAAAAGTAACATTTTGTCCGCCGGAAACATAAAGTACATCATCTTCGGCCAATGGGTCATGGCCTTGGGAGACGTCCAAGTTGACTTCACTTGGCAGGCACACAGGACACATGCGCAGAACCATCTGTCTCTCGAGTTTCAAATCACCAACCCAGGCCCAAGTTTACGAATTACTAAAAGTGCAAGAAGAAAATATTAAAATCACAAATAAAAAGTTTCACTGTATACCCACTTTCCCTACTCTATTCCCATTTAATTATAATACTATCCTGCATTAGTAGCGTTAAGAAAACGACAATTTAATAATGACATGAGAGCAAGCTTAAGCATGTGAAAACATTTAGCGGCCATTTTAGTGCACACTGCGCAGAAGCAGAAGTTTCCCACTAAGCAAAGAAAGACGTCACACCATGTGATCGGGTTGCGACATGCGCAATGAAGTTCCCGCGCTTTAGCGGACATTTTGGATTATAGACAAGCGTTATTCATTAGTAAAACACATAAGCAAGCTTCTGTCCCTCTTGTGTTTGTGAATGCAAAAGTTAGTATTTACAATACAAGTTTAATAAATTAATACTATGAGGATTGCTTACAAGCAAGTTTCAATTTTGAAACGTTGCTCCATCACCACCCATGAATACCCTACTACCCACGTTAGCTATACCAGGGAAGCTGTGTGCATAGGGGTGAAGTGGTGTCGGAAACTGCAGTCGAACCCAATGGAGGACTTCAGGAAAGTGCCGCTGCTGGAAGAGGAGAAAGTCTCCGAAGGAATCCAAATGTGTATTCTTGATGAGGAGTACCTGAAAGCAGAGGAGACAGAGTCTGGGTCACTTAGGAGTGACCAGGGGCTTGGTAGACGAATGCCCACCGATGTTGAGTGTTGAGGGGTCGGGGTCCTGCGGTAGCACCAACAAGCCTTGGCAAATGCAGCCCACGAAGGAAGTCAAGGCAGTGTAAAGATGGGACCAGCAAGGTCCAGGAGACTAACCAAAAGCAGGGGAGTCAGGGCAGGCCCAGAGAAATCAGGGCAGTCCAAAGAAGACGTAAATGACCCTCCAAAGGCCGAAGGCACTGGAGTCACAGGAGAACCTCGTGCAGCTTACCAAAGTAGCAGGCCACGGAGCACAAGATGCAATGTGGCTGAAGATCTTTGTGGAAGAAGTTGCCAGAGGTTGGGGCTACTTGGAGCCCAATTGCCAACAAGCATTTGCACTTGCAAAAGTACGCTGTGCACAGAGGTACGGGTATTGCAGCCCTCACGAGGGATACCGGCCTCAAACTCTGTGAGAGGACAGCTCAGACCTCGACTGACATAGAAACCCACCACCTGTGTTGTCGAACCCTTCGGAGTCCACAGGAGCTCGGGATCAGCAGACCGGTCAGCAGTGTTGAGGTGCCTGCGAATGCAGGGAAGTCACTCCTTGACTTCAAGGGAGATTCCTTCAAGTGTCTTTGATGCTCCACAGGCCTTGGAGGGTTTCTGTTTGAAGCACGGACACAGATCATGCAGCAGACAAGCAGAGAGACTAAGTCGGGCCTTTTGCAAAGTCCTGCTAAGTCCAGCATGTCCAGACGGTAGAAGTTGAAGTAGTCTTGAAATTGAATCTTGTACCACGACAAATCTAGGGACCTACACTCAGGTAAGCCCTTAAGTACCCTAGGGAAAGGGTTGGGACGATTCAGGAGACCCTCCCAGGGGAGGGTCTGGGCAGGGGGGGGGAGTTTACTCCCATGTCCTTTGTCCAGTTTTGTGCCAGAGCGGGAGCCAACGGCTCCCAGGACTGGTTTTAACTGGACTATGCACAGGGACACCAAATGTGCCCCTCATGCAGACTTTCGTTCGCTGGCAAGCGCACCCACCCAGCCCCAATACACTAAATCCTGTCTGGGAAGTGGTCACACCTCCCTGTGACAGGATGCCAATTGTTCCACCTTCCTCTGCTCAAGCTTGGCTCAGCAGCAGGAAGGCAGAAATGTGTCTCTGGTCGGCATCAACCATTTTGTGCTGTCCGGGTCAAGAAGGCTGGTACCGGGAACACTGAGAGCCTAACGGAGGGTTCTTTTAGTGCTTGGAATCATACCTCCCACACGGTTTACAGTGGGGGGGGGTATGATTACAACATGTTTGATACCAAACATGATAGGATACATTGAAGCCAGTTTCGAGATGGTCCTTCCATAATTATGCGGTGCCCCTCTATATAGCATATGGCTGCTTCACTGACAACCAGGGAGAATGGACTCTGTAGGCTGCAGGGGTGTCCTGCTCATGCAGGGGCCCCCTCTCACTTAGAACCAAGCACCCCGCTCTCAGGATTGTAAAGGTCCGCTATAGGGGTGACTTATAGGTTTTAAGTGCAGTGACCCAAGATATAGAAAACCTATATCTTTAGTAAGTGGTGTAAGCACCAACTTACACAGGCTGCAATGGCAGACTTGCAGTTCCATTTTGAATGGTTCCTCATGGGTGGCATAATACATGCTTCGGCCTATGGGGGACCTCTGGGGTACCTATGCCCTGGGTACATGGGTACCATATACTAGGGACTGACAAGGGTACCCCAGTATCCAATCTGGGATGTACCTAGGTACTGAACACAACAGTTTAGGGAAAAAGCAGATAGACTGGGGTCCTGATTAGCAGGATTTCAGTGAGACTAGTCAAAAACAGCATCGTATCAAGTTTAAAGTGGGGGTAACTATAAGAAGCAGATCCTACTTTCCTACACCTGCTGACCCCATTGTATCTTGATCTTGGGCTAAGGAGAGTTGGCGACGTGGCCGCATTAAAACCCTTGTCGTTTTGGCAGCGTCTGTGGTCCACCCCAGAACTAAGAGAATAAAGTGATTCACTGAGAGATGTCCTAAATATGAGTGCTGCCAAACGGATTGCATGGTTACTTCATGTTGCTACTTGGTGTAGATCCTTGGGGTGGATTAATCTACGGGACAGCCCGGAGCGCATTAGCTTATGTGAATGCCAAGTACTGGGCTCTAGTGGCTGAACGGTATGCTACAAGTACGACTGCAAGGCGTTTAACCAGCAAGTTTTTAAGTTTTAAGTTCCACCTAAAGTTCGAGCCCTTTCTTGATTTGATTACACCACCATTAGCGAAAAGTCTCAATGTGAGATTCCGTCTAGGCTGCCTTCCCCTTAGGGCTTTTCACACGTGGGCCTTTGATTCAGACTCAATCACTTGCTCTGATTGTGGCCACGCTCAGGAGACTGTTGATCATATTCTGCTCTTTTGCACCGAAAACTGTTCCCTTCGAAGAAGGTGGATCCGACCTGTCTGTTGCAATCTGGGAATCAGACATTACTGGCTTGCTTTGAGGATCCTAAGGACTGATATATCAAATCCGATTGCCTTTGCTGTAAGCAGGTTTTTGTTGAATGTTTGGTTTAGGTGACATAAGTTTATAACCTAGAATGTTTGGGTGGTTTTTACTACCAGAAATGTAATCATGTACAGGGCAGCCTGGACTTTGTTTTTAGGAATATTACTATGATTGTTTGATCACAAGAGGCACTTAGCACTTTAATTACATGATAGTATGTTATCAACTGTGGTTTTAATTGCTCTATGGAAGTCTTTTAAAATAATTACGTTTTAAGATGTGCAAATCGGGTAAAGACTGTTTTAGTTATTTATTGTCACTCATCGATTGTGTATACTCAGATGGTCTGATAAACTGAAGAAGCATATGATGGTGATGAAACAGCCATGAGCCCTAAAAGATTATGATATCCCCAGATTGGTATGGATTAGGCACACAACATGGCGGACCCCTTTAGTCTATTTTGTAGGAATTGTTGAGGTTTTTGCTGTTTAGAGCTTACCGCTCCTTCAGAGGATATTGTGCAAGATCAATCCGTTATTTATTGAATACGGGACAGTGCATGTATTTTGGGTGCTATAACAATGTATCGTATGTATTTATAGCTTTTGCACTTTTATGGTCACGTGACAGAAATAAAGTAATATCTACATAATTCCCCAATACATTTGGATTCTGGTGCCACTCCAGACTGTGTAAGAGGGAGACTTCAGTATCAGCACAACACAGGCTGGAGGAGTCAGGCACTATCCTCATGGCGTGAAGACGTCTTCTGTCATAGTAGGCTCTATGCAGCATTTTAAACGTAATCAGCCAAAGCTGTGTCTTTATTGCTACTTCACGAGGGTGCATCATGGCTGCTTCCCAATCAATGTCTTTCAGTTCCCCTACATCCCTTTCCCACTTCCCCCTTAAGCCTTTCAATTTATCAGGTTTATTAAGGAGGGTTTGGTACGTGGAGGAAGAGCCCCCCTCTCCAGGTCCTCTATAAGTAGCTGTCCCTCAAGCAAGGCAAATTAGGGGATTCCCTCTCAAAGTAGCCCTTCAGCTGACCATACATGTCTAAGCTGCGCATATTTTTAAAATTTAGAGTCGTGCATACTGTATTCACGCTTCAATGAGTCAAACGACATAAGGTCTCCCCCTTCCAGCAAATCTCCGATTTTTGTCACCCCAATGAGTTCCCATGGCCTGAAGCCTTTCAGTTTACCAATCTCATCCAGCCATTTCTCCTCCCACAGTGGTGTTTCCTTAGTTGGTTTACTGTGCATCCCATGGCTTTTGTGGCTCTGATCCAGTGCTCCACTGCTACCCTGGTGGCAGGATCTAGGCCTGAAGTTCCCCCACCCCCATATAGACAGTGGAGACCGGATTGGTGGGTCCACTGGGAGCATTCTAGGCTAAAGGTAGAATGATCTGGGGGAGCATAAAGCCAATCGAACAAGTTACATAACTTCTGTAATGCTTTTTCTGGTGGATACAGTATCTGCCTGTGGATTCCTCACCTTTTGAATTACCCCAATACTCCGCATTCCACTGAAACTTTTCTCCTCAGCTCTCGCACGTCGATGAGGACGTCACAATGGAACAGCTCCGCACACGATTCCGCGTGACGTCATCGGAGCCATAAGACGACTTCGTCGGTGTGCTGATGTTAGTTCCACCCATTTTTTCCGTTCCTTCGTGGCAAACAGGTGAACTGACATTTTCACAAGTATACACAGTATAAAAATTTCCTCATTATAGATATTTCCTAGTGCCAAGCATCACATGATTCCAACAATAAATCACATAAGATATACATTAATTATTTTTTCGGTATAAGCAGACAGGCAACAGTGAAGTGGGTGTGTCAGTGAGGAATCCACAGGCAGATACTGTATCCACCAGAAAAAGCGTTACCCAAGGTAAGTAACTTGTTCTTCAGATGGATACATCTGCCTGTGGATTCCTTACCTTTTGAATTGAATCCCCAAGCAGTCCCGCTTCCAGCGGAGGGTGCCTGCCTATACCAAAAAATCCTGCAGCACAGAACATGCAAAATGGCCATCCCTTCTCAACTCCAAGCAATAGTACTTAACAAAAGTGTGGAGGGAGGCCAAAGTTGCTGCCTTGCAGATGTCCACCACAGAGACACCTCTAGCTAAAGCCAAAGAAGAAGACTTAGCTCTGGTAGAATGAGCTCGAATACCTTCATGAGGCTCCTTCTTGGCCAAGGCGTAGCAGACCTTGATATAGAGGATGATTCACCTGAACAGCGTTCTTTTGTGGACAGCCTTGCCCTTCATCTTGCCCACATATCTGATGAAGAGTTGATCGTCCAACCTGAAGTCCTTGGTTATGTCCAGGTAGAAGCTGACCGCCCTCTTGGGGATCAAGTGATGAAGTCTCTCCTCCTCCTTTGAAGGGTGAGGGGAAGGGTAGAAAGTGGGTAAGGTAATGGACTGCGCTAGGTGGAAAGGAGTGACCACCTTAGGTAGGAAAGCAGCTCTGGTCCTAAGAACCATCTTATCCGCATGGAATGATGTGAAAGGAGGCTTGGAGCGAAGAGCCTGCAACTCACTCACGCTCTTAGCGGAAGTGATTGCGACCAAAAATAGTTTTAACCGCTAGGAGCTTTAAGGGACAACTATGTAGTGGTTCAAAGGGAGAACCCATCAGGAAGAGGAGAGAACCAAATTCAAATCCAATGGAGGTATGATAAAAGGAGTGGGAGGAAACCTATTCATGAGACCTTTAATAAATCTCATACCTATGGGAGATTTAAACAACGAGGGTTGATCTGGTAAACAGAGAAAAGCCGGCAAGGCAGACAAGTAGCCCTTAACTGTAGCTACTGCACAACCCTGTTGTGCTAGGGAAAGAGAGAAACTCAGAATATCAGACAAACTGGCTTGCAAAGGATCAATCGAGCCCTCTCCACACCATTTAACAAGCTTTGCCCACCTACCAAGATAGACGGATTTGGTGGTGTGCATCCTGGCCGATAAATTAACATCCACCACATCTGGTGGGAGAGGGAAAGAGCATAGGTTGCCCTGTTCAATCTCCAGACTTGAAGGTGCAGGCTCTGGAGGCGGTGGTGTGGAACCTGCCCTTGCAAGAAGAGGTCTGCCCTGAGAGGGAGACTGGGCACAGTGTGCAAAAAGAGGTAAAGGAGGTCTGTGTACCACACCCTTCGCTTGCCAATCCGGTGCGATCAATGTGACTTAGCCCCGGTCTTGGCGAATCTTCCTCAGAACTCGAGGAATCAAGGGTATGGAAGGAAACATGTTAAGAAGCTTTGAGCCCCAATCTGAGTGAAACGCATCCCCCAACCTCCCCGCGTCAGATACTGGAGAGTGCAGAACAACGAGCAGCGTACGTTCTCGTGAGTGGCAAACAGGTCCAACTGAGGAAACCCCCACATCCAGAAAATGTGAAGGTCCACCTCTGGATGGAACGCCACTCATGATTGGCCGAATTCTGCCAACTGTGACTGTCCGCACACGCATTCAGTTCTCCGGCCAGATGATTTGCGATTACGCAATTCTGATCATCCTGAGCCCAGTACCAGAGTTTCAGAGCCTCTGTGCATTGAGATACAACCCTACTCCTCCCTGTATGTTGATGTAGCACATCGCAGTAGAGTTGTCCGTTAGGACCTGAACCGACTGACCGTGAAGGGAGGGAAGAAAGGCCTTAAGAGACAAACGTATCATCGGCAATTCCAAAAGATTTTTATGAAAGGCCTTTGACCTCCAGTTCCCCAGAAGAGCTCCCTACCCTAGAGTGGAGGCATCCGTTATCACTGTGGCCACCGGAGAGGGAAGTTGTAGCGACTTCCCATGAGACAGGTTGCCTGGAACACTCCACCATAACAGCAAAGCTGCAGTGTCTCTGGAGATCCTGACCACCTCTTTGAGATCGCCATTGTGTTGAAATCACTTCCTGCGGCGGCACCACAGCATGCATGGTTGACCAACAGTATGCAGGAAGCCAACAGACCGTGCAGGCACAAGACCTTTAGGTCTGGAACAGCTGCTCCATTCAGAAAAAGTGGGATCATAGCCTGGATCTCTTGAATCCTCTGTAGATGCGGGAAGGCACGACTTACAGTAATGTCCAGTACTGCCCTTATGAACAGGTTGTGCTGAGAGGGCACCAGGTGAGATATAGGTACATTTTATTGAAAACCCCAAGTTGAACAACAATTGTGTTGTTACTTGAAAATGATGCAGCACCATCTCTGGCGACTTCGCTTTGAGTAGCCAGTAGTCCAGATAGGGAAAAACAGAAACCACCGATCTTCTGAGATGTTCTGCCACCACCGCTATCACCTTTGTGAAGACTTGAGGTGCAGAAGTAAGGCCAAACGGAAGGACCACAAACTGGCAGTGTTGAGACCCCATAATAAAACGAAGATACTTCCGATTCGACTTCAGGATGGGGATGTGAAAATACACATCCTCCAAATCGATCGACGCCATCCATTCTTCCTTCTGCAGTGCAAGAAGAACCTGAGCCAGGGTCAACATCTTGAATTTCTCCTAATTGAGGTAAAAAAATTTGGGGGATCAGGAAGTACCGGGAGTAGCATCCCTGACCCCTTTCCTGCTCCGGAACCACCTCAATCGCACCTTTTTGCAGTAAAGATAGAACTCCTGCTAGGGAAGCAGAAGGTGCTCTTCCGAGCACAAACCCTGACGGGGAGGGCAAGGAGAGGGAAACTTTCAGAAGGGTAGGAAGTACCCATTCTCTACGATACTCAACACCCAGAGATCTGTAGTAACAGACCTCCAATGATGTAGAAAATGGGATACCCGTCCACCCACATGACAAGCATGCTCTAGGATGGAGGAGCTAGTGCTGCTGCCCTGCTGTACCAATTAGAGGGGCAGAAGAGGAGGAGGAGACTTGCTGCCATGCTACACCCCACAGACGACCTCTACCCTTTCCCCTGTAAGATCTGTACAGGGTATTTGTGGCAAAAAAATGTTACGTGTCGACGGAGTGGAAAGAAGGGAACCGACGTCAGCATGCTGACAAGATCTTATGGCTCCGATGACGTGACGCGGAGTCACGTGCAGAGCTGTTCCATTGTGACGCCCACGTTGACGTGGGAGAGCAGAGGAGAAAAGTTACAGTGGAATGCTGTGCATTGTGGTAATTCAAAAGGTGAGGAATCCACAGGCAGATGTATCCATCAGAAATTATTGTTAGTGAGATGAGAGGCCCAGTAATATCCCCGAATATCGGGTAGGGCGATGCCGCCATTGTATGGATTACGCTGAAGTGTGGTCAGGGCAATCCTGGGGTGCTTACCATCCCACAAAAATGTACGGAGGTCCCCTTCTACTCCCTTGAAAATATCAGGGAGAATCGGATAATAAATGTGGCAAAGGGCATATAGTAGCTTGGTTAATGAAGGAAGTGACTCAAAAGGGGCCACCAGGGTCACTCAGACCACCTCTCAGCCTTCCTCACCAAAATGAAGAGTCAGTCAGACAGTAGAGAATACAAACCAATAATCGTTTATTCAGAGTACACTCAGAGTGGAGCCCAATATGCTCAGTCGCTTAGGAGTGCTGCAGAGGGACTGAAATCAACAAGCATAGAGATACATATTATACATTGCTAAAGCACGCCCATAGTGGAATGTTACAGGCTGAAACAACTAGACAGTGAAATACAAAAAAAAGTTATGTTTTGATCCTCATATCGTGCTTTACCTCAGAAGCTCAAGGTTGTTTCTTCCTGCACCCGCCACTGGACAAGTGGGAGAGGACCTTTATCTAGTGGGAAGGTATGCGGCACTTGAACAGTGTATTCACTAAAGAGGAAAGTTTCATCATTCTGGGAAACGAAACCTAACGGGGGCCTTTTCTAAGAAATGAGCAAAGGTCAGTTTCACTCTCGCACCTAAAATGGCGGCTAGACACAAAATTGTGCCGCGAATGCTAACTTACATAGAGTAATGCGTAAGCATAAATTTTTCCATCCTAACAGACCCTCCTTTTAGCATAAGCTAACCATTCTGGTTGCATAAAAAACAAAAAGGCATATTTTTCAGTAAATCATGAATAAATTGTTGTAGGAGCATTCCATATTTTCATCTTCTAGAAGGGGAGCAGTAAGGATGGAAGAAGTCTCGAAAATACCTTCATCTATTAGCATGAAGTCCTCTACTTCCTTTTGAATCAGAATGGTTGCATTAGTAGCATGAATCGAAATTTTCTTAGGAGTGAGAACATTGGTACAATAGGATCAACAAAAGGGAAGGCACTGAATAAGGGCACAGCAGAGCACCAAAATCACAATCAGGTAAATCACTTTTTCGAGGATACAGCCCCAGCTACCAAGAAGAGACCAATCCCAATTTCCACTTTTCATTCCCTTGACATTCTCAATAATGTCTAGAATATGCTGGGTAATATTCTTTTCCATATTCTTGATGCAGACTATGCACTAGTCGCCTACTACAGCGCACACTCCTCCACTCTTAGCTAAGATGAAGTCAACTGCATATCTAGTCTGCTCAGAATATATTTGCGTAGTCTCTAATTGGGTGGTGATATCACGCAAAGCTGCTACTGTAGAGTTAGACAATATTTGCAACTTGCATCCAAAATATTCTCGGACTTTCTCACCCCTGGCCATAGATGTCATTTCCAAAGTAACAAGGGATGACAGAATGTACCAGAAAGTGACCCCATTACTATAATTATTGGTCTCTATGTCGGTGAATCCCTCACAGAATTCCTTCGTCAGTGTCCTTTTTCACCCAGCGGACATTTGGCTTGGGGTTGACATTTTTGTAAGGCACGCCTAAAGGTAACACCATTCCTAGAGCCACATCGTCTGGTCCATTATGGACATTAGAGTATGTACCATTGGACAAAATATAAAATCCAGGGTGTGCATACATTGGTCCATCATAATCCACAACGGAGTATCTAGAATTCATACCAAAGATATCAGGATCTTTATCATTCACTAAAGGGATAGTACTTTATACAGCACTGTGCCTGAACAGTTCACATACAAATCTGTGTCTGTAATATTCACAATAGGACAGCAAGCAGGATAATAACCAGCCTCTCGAGTAACCATCACATCCCTATAATGCCAACCTACTAAAGTAATATTCTGTTCCTCCGTGTAGTAATTATCGCAGTACGTATCATTAGCGCATCTGGGATAACCCATTTCCTGTGGCTTTCTATGATATAAGCAAGGTCCTTGATAAGCAAAACCAAAAACTCCGGAAACGTCTGTAAAATCTGGGGGTTGAGTATAAGTATAATTCACAAGGGACAATGGATAGGCAGTCCATAAACCAGTGACTGAATCAGTAGGATAGCAAGCTGTTCCTTCTCCAAAGAACCTTAAATGTGTGTCTAAAAATACATTATTCGGGCCGACCTTTTATTTCTCGTCAAAGAGATGACTTTCCCCTCTTTCTAGCAAAATCACATTTTGATCATTCTCCAAAACCCAGGTCACCCCACATAGTATCAAAAGCAATAGAGCCACAAAAGTGACACATATTTTCTTTTTGAGTGCCCACGCCATAGTGGGCTGAATAACAAGAAATACAGGCTGCTCCTCGTCAGCCATCCGTCTACCAAATGGATGCATATGAGATGATAAAAGGGCAAAAAGAAAATGCTAACGAAATATATATATATATATATATATATATATATATATATTCACTGAAAAAACCATAGGTTTTAGGGACAGTTATAGTTAGTTGGACATTTCACTCGTACAAAACCATAGAAATTCCCCCGTTATAGTTAGTTCAGCTAACTATAACTCGCGCCCCGCAATGCACTGCTGATGACGTCACATATTACATCACTCATGACATGGTCAGTGACATCACTGATGACATCACTGATGACATCTCAAATGACATCACTGATGACATCATCCAGTGACTGTGTGTTTCTGTAAAGTTTAAATATTTTTAATATATATAGGGAAAGGCGTATTGAAGAATGAGTGGGTGTATAAGTGTCTGAATGGATGATTTAGTAGGTGCGTGACTAACTCTATAAGTGAGTGATTAAACGTATCTTACTGAATGCATGGGTTAGTGGGTGAATGTCTGTATCCGTCTGTCTGTTGCTGTGTAAGTGGCTGCATGGGTTTGTGAATAGCTACACGAGTGTCTATATGAGTTATTGATTGGTTGTCTGAGTATCTGTATGGGTGCCTGAGTGTTTGTGTGGGTGGGGTGTGTGCGACTCTGTGCATAGATGTGTGAGTGGGTGATTCACTGGGTGGATGGTTTCAAGAGTGCATCTGTGATAGACTGTATGGGTGGGTAAGTGTGTGTAAGAGTGTGTTAGTGAGTGAATGTATGTCCCAGTGGTACATGTGTGAGAAACTACATATGTGAAAGGCAGTATATATGTGTGTTGGAGTATATAAATAGCTATAAGCGAGAGTGTGTGATTGTGAGAGTGACTGTATGGATGAGTGTGTGCTTGTATCAGAGATTGTATAAGAGTGTAAGAATGTGCTAGTATTTGTATGAGTAAGTGAGCTGGTGTGTGTATAATTGTATAGGTGAGTAAATGGGTGTGCGCTTAATATTTTGCATGACTGACTAGGTGTGTGAGTACCTCTATGGATGAGTGGCGGTGTGTGAGTGTTTATATAGGTGTATGAGTGCATATAATAGTCCTGTACTGAGTGACTATAAGTATGAGTGACTGTACGGGTGAGTGAGTAGATGTGTGTGTGTGTGTAGACCTAAGAATCAGTGAGTGTGTATATAGTAATTGGTGTTGGAGTGTCTATGGTTTTGACAATGGCAGTCTGTAATTTACAGTGGGTGTATCAAAAGTTATATTAGGGTGTGAGAAGATGCATGAAATTATCACATGGATGATGTCATCAGTGATGTCATCAGTGATGTCATCAGTGATGTCACTGACCATGTAATGAGTGATGTAATATGTGACGTCATCAGCAGTGCATTGCGGGCGCGGGTTATAGTTAGCTGAACTAACTATAACGGGGGAATTTCTATGGTTTTGTACGAGTGAAATGTCCAACTAACTATAACTGTCCCTAAAACCTATGGTTTTTTCAGTGAATTTCAAAGGTTTTTTAAATGCTAATTTCTAACTATAACGTGTCTGAAACCTATGGTTTTTTCAGTGAATTTCAAAGGTTTTTTAAATGCTAATTTCTAACTATAACGTGCCTGAAACCTATGGTTTTTTCAGTGAATTTCAAAGGTTTTTTAAATGCTAATTTCTAACTATAACGCCCCTAAAACCTATGGTTTTTTCAGTGAATTTCAAAGGTTTTGTAAATGACAATTTTTAAATGTATTAATTGTTATATTTATTTTTTGATGCTGATTTACTACATTTTTTTAAACTATTTATTTTTACATATTTTATTTTTTAAATTACATTGTAATTACATTATACATTACATTACAAAATATACTTTCTCAGAATGAATTACTTTAGTTTACTTTGCAAATAGGCAATAGACTTTTAAGTACAGAAGTTACAGTTGTTGCAATGGGCAACACAATTTCAAACACAATACAACATTGAGCTCAATGTGAATTTCTAGTTAAATTCAATTAGTTACTTTATGGATTACTTTTCTAACCACAGGACTGGATCCTAGATTCAGTCCTGGGACATCTCCTGTAAACAGTTGAGTAAAAGCGTTTTGGTTACAGTAGTGATTTTTAAGGAATATTATTGTATTCTAAAAGTTGACACTTAGAAACTTTTTCACATAGAATCACCAATGTTATCCTATGGGAAGAAATTCACTTAGCAGGTAAGTAGTGTTATCGTTACTTTTTCTTACTCAGTGGTGGATCCTGGATCCAGCACTGGCGCATCTCCTGTAAACAGTTGAAAGAATGCGTTTAAGTCATACAGGCGATTTTTAAGGAATATTTGTAGTTTGTGAAAATCGACACTTTGAAACTTTTCTGCTGAAAACCAGACAATGGATTCCTATGGAAGGAAATACAAGTTACTGGTAAGTACGGTTAGAATTACTTTTCAAGGTCAGTGCTGGGCTAAAAGATGCAGCACTGGGTTCTCTCCTGATAACAGGTGAGTAAATCGGAATTCGTATTTTGGCTGATTTTAGAGGAATATTTGTATGTTTCAAAAATCGACACAAACTTTTTCAGCAAAAAGCAGGCAATGATATCCTATGGAAGGAAATTCAAGTTACTGGTAAGTACGGTTAAAATTACTTTTCAGGATCAGTACTGGGCTGAAAGATGCAGCACTGAGGTCTCTCCTGATAACAGGTGAGTAAATCGGAATCCGTATTTCGGCTGATTTTAGAGGAATAGTTGCACAATGGTGAAGGGAGGGGGCGGGGCCTGAGGTGACATCTGTGCAAACGCGCCCCGTTGCGCGTTTTAAGTTGGGCTACGTACCTGTTGGGCTAGTTGGCCCCCAGGGACCCTCAGGATTAAAGGGGATTTAATTCCCCATCTTAAAACACGTCACGGGGCCTGTTTGCACACATGTCACCTGAAGCCCCGCCCCCTCCCTTCACCACTGTGCAAACGCGCCCCGTGGCGCGTTTTAAGTTGGGGGATTAAGTCCCCTTGAATCCTGAGGGTCCCTGGAGTCCAACTAGCCCACCATGTACTTCCAAAAAGCGCCACAGAGCTGCGTTGCAGAGAGGTGTAAAAAGGGGCGTGGCCTCTGTACACCTCTCTGCAACGCAGCCCCTGGCGCATACTGGAGGTTCCTGGTGGGCTAGTTTGCCCCAGGGACCCCCAGTATTCAAGGGGAATTACTTCCTTCTCAAAACGCGCCAGGGGCGCGTTTGCAGACTGCTGCAGGGAGGGGCGGGGCCTCCGGCACATGCCGGTCTTTTTTTTTTTTTTTGATTGGGAGGGGGCTGCGTGGCCCCGTTCCCTCAGCCACTTTTTGCCCCGGGGACCCCATCCCCCGGGGCCTGAGGAGTTTTTAAAAAAATAAACTTTAAAAACGGGAAGGGGGCCGCGTGGCCCCTTCCCTGGGCCTGTATTGGCCCCGGGGACCCCATCCCCGGGGCAAGCCTTCTTTTTTTTATTAAAAATTTGGAGGGGGCTGCGTGGCCCCCTCCTCAGGCCATTTAAGGCCCCGGGGACCCCATCCCCGGGGCCGGCCTTTAAATATTTTTTTATTATTTTTTTTTAGGAGAGGGGGGGCTGCGTGGCCCCCCTCCCTGGCCACTTATGGCCCCGGGGACCCCATCCCCCGGGGCCTGGCCTCTCGTTGGGGACTGTGGGGGGGTCCCCAATCCCCCACAGTCCCGCCGGCTCCCCACGTCCCTTGGGAGCCGGCATTGCTTTTCCACATGGGGAGCAGCTAAGATGCTGCTCCCCATGTGGAAAAGCAATTTGCTTTGGATATTGGAAGCGAGAGCAGGTTTCCTGCTCTCGCCTAATATCCAAAGCAAGTTTGCAATGACAGGACGGGAGCCGCGAGGCTCCCGTCCTGTCATTGCAAACAGCAGTGTCCCGGGGGTAGGCACCCGGGACACTGCAGGAGCTGGCCCTGGGGGTCGCGGTCCCCAGGGCCACCACAGGCTCCAGGGAGGGGGCCGCGCGGCCCCCTCCCCACATTTAGAAAGCCCCGGGAGGTGGTGGTCCCCGGGGCTTCGAGGGTCCAAAACGGACCCCCATTTTAAATTTCTTAGTGCCCGGGAGGTGGCGGTCCCGGGGCGTGTGGGGGCTAGAGCCCCCCACACAGGTTAAATCATTAAAAAAGAAGCCCCGGGAGGTGGCGGTCCTCGGGGCAGCGGGAGGGCAAAGAGCCCTCCCGCACCATTATTATTTTTAAGCCCCGGGGAGGTGGCGGTCCCCGGGCGTGTGGGGGGCTGGAGCCCCCCAGTTTAAATCATTAAAAAAGAAGCCCCGGGAGGTGGCGGTCCCGGGGCAGCGGGAGGGCAAAGAGCCCTCCCGCACCATTATTTTTTTGAAGTCCCGGGGGTGACGGTCCCCGGGGTTTGGGGGGGCTTTAGAGGCCCCCCCACGTATTAAAAAGAAACCCCTGCATGCCCCCGGGACTTGGCCCACCCGAGGGCCAATTAACAACGAAGCACTGGAGACCGCGCTTCGTTTTTTTTTTTTTCTCGGCGGGATCCGCGCACCCTGAGCGCATCCCGCCGATTTTAAAAAAAAAATGCTTTTTCTGCCCAGGGGTCCTTGTGGGACCCCTGAGCAGACCTAGGGGGTCAGGGTGTTTCTACCCTGCCCCCTTTGTGCGTTTTGCGCACTTGTTTCTTCTGGGTTTTTTTCTAATCGGCAGGATCCGCGCACCCCGAGCGCATCCTGCCGATTAAAAAAAAAAATGCTTTTGTTCTGCCCAGGGGTCCTTGTGGGACCCCCTGAGCAGACCTAGGGGGTCAGGGTGTTTCTACCCTGCCCCCTTTTGCGCTTTGCGCACTTGTTTCTGTCCCTCGGTTCTACCGAGGGACAAAATGGCTGCCAACACTTCCTGATTTGGAGTGTTGACAGCCAATTAGCATGCAGCTCGTGGTCGGGAGGGTATGCGGACCCTACTCGGCCATAGATATATATGTGACTTAACTTTTGATTTTCTCAGGAACTACTGAACGGATTTACACCATTTAAGAAAAAGGGTTCTTTCTGAACCAAGAACTACCTCTTTGCCAAATTTGGTGTAATTCCGTTCAGCAGTTCGGGCTGTAGCCGTGTCTAAAGTTTCCTATGGGAAAATGAATGGGGAAAACACGTTTTGGGACCCCCCTTTTTTCTCGGCCCCCGCTTGACGAATCACCCTGAGAGTTTCAGGGTAGGAGCGGACCGGACCATAAAGTTTCGTCAACCGACGCAAGTGTTATTTCAAATAGGTGAGTGAGAGTGTGAGTGTGAGTGTGAGTGTGAGTGTGTGTGTGTGTGTGTGTGTGTGTGTGTGTGTGTGTGTGTGTTCGTTCCCAGTGTCCGTCAGCCTCACTGGTACAGGCTCCTATTGTTCATCAAGCGCTCTTGAGCACCGGCGGTGGAGCTTGCTCTGTCCTAAGCTCAGGTTCCCACGTCGACCAGGATAATGTACCCCCAAGGGGATACCTTTGATCTATCCTGTCCAATGTTCAAACAGTGCACGAATCTCATATCAACCTAAGCTAACTCCGTTCGTACTATAGCAAAGTACACCTAACTTACACAGTCCATCCCTGACTAATCGGACTTCTCCTTTGGTGCACTGTTCCTTAGCTGAGAGTGCAGATTATACCTGGTGACACCAGGCACAGAGGGATCAGTGAAAAGGGGCTCCTGGATAGCTCGTATTTCCGGTGGACCAGCCTCGTTCAGGACGTCGTCGTTCTCCTTGTCACTTTGCGTCCATGTAAGGACAGCGTGGCTAAATGGAACAAAACGAGGTATCTGTTAAGACTCCTGGTCAGCTATCCCCTCCTTGACCCCCTGGTCAAAGGGTAACGGCAGGGGCACCCTCCTACATTGCGATGCATAAATCCAGTTCTTACGACCAGAAACTTTGATGGCGGTGCGGTTACCAGCAAGACTTGGAGTGGCTCCTTCCAGCGCGGCTCCAAACTCTTCTTCCGCTGAAACTTTTCATGAGGACAAAGTCACCTGGCTCAATGCAGTGTACGGGCCCCTCTGGTGCAGCTGGCAGGGTATCCTGGACCTGTTGGTGAATAGAACGCAAACTTTCAGTTAACTGGCCAAGGTAATCTGTCAACAATGGGTACTCAATATCTGAGAACCGCCGACGGCGCGGACACCCCAGACATTTGCCGGGCATCCAAACACTACCTCGTACGGTGACAATCCTGTCCTAGAATGTGCTGTTTTTCTTGTCGACAAAAGTGCTAATTGTAAAGCATTTGGCCACTGTAACCCCGTTGTCTCCTGAATCTTTGCCAATTTCAGTTTGAGAGTACCATTGTACTTCTCAACCAAACCTGCTGACTGTGGGTGATTGGCAGCATGAAACTTCTGCTTGATACTCAAACCATCACAAATTAACTGAATCACCTTGGCATTAAAATGACTTTTGTTATCACTCCAAATCAAACGGGGCAAGCCAAAACGAGGAAAGAACTCCTTCAGGAGTACCTTTGCAGTCGTAATGGCTGTATTGTCTTTAGTGGGATAAGCCTCGACCCATTTACTGAATGCACAAACAACCAACAAAACATATTTCACATTATTGCACCTATCCAATTCAATATAGTCCATCTGAAGGACCTCAAAAGGGAAAGTGGGTGGTGCAAAATTACCAGGTGGCGTAGGGGTACCCTTTCCAGGATTGTGCATCATGCACACCATGCAGTACTTCACTAAGTGTGCAGCTGTTTTTGATATATTATCATTGTGTCATACAGGGTCTAACAACTTGCAAATACCCTTAGCACTAATATGGGCTGGGCCATTAGCAATCGTAATTACAGGGAGAACATATGCATCTGGCAAGATCCATCTCTGCTTCCCTGACTTATCAATCCAACATCCCTCATCATTCAATTGTGCTATACTTTCTTGCCACATTGCTGATTCCTCTATTGTGGCCTCACTTTGTATCTCTTTCACATTCTCAAGTGTATCCTCAAACATGGTAACTTCAGGCACCCACCTAGTAGGACCCACTAAAAACATTCTTTTCATTTTAGTCCGGGCTGTTTCCTTAGCTGTCTGATCTGCAAAAGCATTTCCTCTACCTACATCATCAGTGACTTTCCAGTGGACACTACACTTTACAATAGCCAATTTCTTTGGGAGTGTCAAAGCAGACAAACGCCTCAGTATAAGGTGCCCATGTTGGATCCTAGTGCCATGCGAAGTAAGAAACCCTCTCAGCCCAGAGTCGCCCAAAGTTATGGGCGACTCCAAAGGCATACAGGCTGTCAGTATAAATATTGACAACCAGTCCCTCAACTCAATTCGCAAGCTCATATTAAGGCAACAAGCTCAGCAGCTTGGGCTGACTCATAGGGAACTCGTGATGTCTCAACTAGTGTACGCAGCGTGGTGACAGCATACGCAGCAGTTGTAGTGCCATCTGGTAATTTAAAAGAAGAGCCATCGACGTATAGTTCCCCTTGTGGGTCAGATAAGGGAACATCAGTCAAGTCTACCCATCCTTTCGTCTCTTCTTCCGTCCGGAAGATACAGTCACGTTTATCAATCTCATCATTCTCAGAAGGGAGGGGCAGTAACGTGGCTGGATTCAGAGTGGCACATCTTTTGATCGTGATGCGTTTTTCAAACAATGTGAATTCATAGCCAGTCAGACGTGCACTGATGAGGTGCTGTGTCTTTGCCTTGTTCAAAAGTGTATCCACAGCATGGGGTACTATGACTGTGAGGTCAGTATCAAGTACGAGTCCAGCCAATTGTCTTATCAAGACGGCCACAGCCGCGACTGCTCTTAGACAGTGTGGGAGGCTCGTGTGACAGGGTCAACAGCAGCAGAGAAATAAGCACACAGCCGTTGCTCATCTCCAAATGTTTGTGTTAAAACAGAAAGCACGCAACCGGCCATCTCATGGATGTACAACAAAAAAGGTTTAGTGTAGTCTGGGGTGCCAAGTACTGGAGCCGAACAAAGCGCAGTTTTCAATTGCTCAAAAAACTGCTGACATTCAGGCATCCAAGGCAGAGGCTCATGCACATCCTTTAGTGTTAGTGCAAGCACGGGTTTGATTAGTAGTGAGTAGTTAAGTATCCACTGTCGACAGTAGGAAGAGATACCTATGAAAGTGCGCACATCCTTCTGAGTTTGTGGAACGGGCATTTTAACAATGGTACTGATGCGCTCACGGGTCAATCTCCTACCCTCCTTCGACAGTAGGTGACCTAAATAGCTAACCGCCTGTCAACAATACTGAAATTTAGAAAGAGAAACTTTATGTCTATGATGTGCCAAATGCAACAACAATTTAACTGTACTCTCCCTGCAACCTTGTTCTATGTCAGAAGCGATGAGGAGGTCGTCATAGGTTTGTTCTGATAATAATTATTTTGATGACCCGCGTGAAGGACAGTACTATCATGACGATTATGATATGAAGGAAGTGACAGGGATGTCTTATAGCTAGGACAGTCAGGGGCAGAGTGGGGGACCACAGCATTCTGAGCCCTCTCTGCCCCACCACCTCCACGACCTCGTCCACGAGAACCTAGTCCTCTCGGGACCGCGACCTTCTGCAGAAGCACAGGACACTCGCTACGCCAATGTCCCTCCTCTTTACAATACGCACACTGATTCAGACCCAAAGGCGTGGTTGCTGACAGCTTACTAGTGGGTGGAAGCTGTCGGGCAGGACCGCCTTGTCCTCTTCCGTTTCCTCTAAAAGCCTGTTGCAACAACACCTTCGTCTTTAAATCCTTATGCCTTTTCTCGGTCCTCTCCTTTTCCTCATTATCCCTATGCTCTGTTATTTTGAATATGGCACAGTATTGAGCATAGGGATAATGAGGAAAAGGGAGGTCCCCCTCAAGTACTTTCAGAAGCCTGCAATCGAGTCGCAATTTCAGGAAGCAAATTAGAGAGAAATCTATTAACGAACAACCAAACACCTCCCTCAATAGACAAATCCTGCACACTGTAATCCAAAAACGTACCTTCAAATCGGGTGAAGAAATCAGACACACTCTCATCCTTCTTCTGTCGACAAGCTGACAATTTATCCCAGTCTACCTTTCTCGGCGGAATAAGAGAATGCATATATGTAATAATGCGGCCTGGCAACGCTGGAATTTCCGCTCGGGGCTTATCACCTGGTTTTCTTTCCTGATCCCATGCTTTAATTTGATCCCAAGTACCCCCCAATTCAGGGACATGGTCTTGGATATTGACCTGTCTCCAAATATCAACCGGGACAAGAAGACCAAAGAACATTTCAATATCAACAAGAGTCATTACAGTGGAAGATGCAGCATCTGTCAATTCTTTATAGTATGCAGTGGGATTTTTCCTAGGGTCAGGCAAATGAGTCTTAAGAGATAAGACTTCACTTCTTTTCCACGGGGTATAGACCCATTGCTCTTGAAACTGGGCCTCCACTGCTGCTCGAGTGACATTACCTCACCCATCTGTTAACTCTGGTATCTCTGGGTGATATATAGGATGAACCTCTCTCATCGGAAACTGGGACACCGACCTGGGACTTTTCTCATGCAGTCTTCCCCAGTAAGGTATTATTGTCGTAACATTACCAAAGACTTGTTCTGACCCCAGTTCACTAATATACACCCGATCTCTAATGCCATATAAAATCTGAGGGGCCTCCGCTCCAAAGCACTGTTGCCAAATGTGAGAAATTGGCCTGGCATATGCTGTCCACTAGTTCTAGTGGGCACCTTGCACCAATCCAAACGACCTTTATTGATGATAGGTTTAAAGACAACCTTTATTGAAAGTTATCCTAGTGGTAGCTATGGAGAGCAGCCTTCAGGCTAAGTCTTGAAGGAGTGTAAAGCTAGTTGTTTTACCAGTCTATAATCTCATGAATGACCAAATGAAAGGAGAACCACACCAGGTATATATATATAAAATATATGTATTTATTACTAAACACTACCCACTAGTCTCTTTATGAGGCTAGAGGTCAAAGTACACAAGTTACAAGTCAAATAGCACAGTAAATTAGCACAATATACGATTAGCCCTAGGGGCGTACCAAACCATATATTAAGAAAGTGGTATAAGAACCACGACTTAAGTAGACACAAGGCCTAGAGCATGTAGAATCGCTGGGACCCCATGGAACCACCCAAGGTAGTGACACAGGGGACCCACGGGGGCTGTGTGCAGTGTGTGAACACAGCCGCGAGCTCCGTTAAAGTCTATGGGAAAGTCGCAGTAAGAGTTTTAGAGTTTAAGGACACTTAGAAATGGACTAGGACAAAACCCTCTTGGACTTAGACAGTTCTAGGGTTAACACCCATGGGAGCACTGGAGTACTCGAGTTACCTCACCCAGGGAAGCCGGGTGCATAGGTGTCGAATGGTGCCGGGTCGCGTCGTCGATTTCAATGGCAGCCTGCAAAGAAGTGCTGCTGCCGGGAAGATGCGAAGTGTCCGCAGAGATCCAAGCCTGGATCGGAGGTGAGAAGAACCTGAAAGCAGAGGGGACAGAGTCTGGGTCACTTGCCAGTGACCACGGGCACGATAGGCGAATGCCCACCGATGTCGGGTGTTTCAGGTGAAAGAGGTGAAGCTTGACTCTTCAGCCACGAGGCCCCGAAGGCATCAACAACAACCAGGAGCTGGATTCAAGCTGTCCCACGAAGGATGTCGAGTGCTGCAGTTTTGGTGTCCGGATTGAACACAACAAGCCTTGGCAACAGCAACCCACGCAGAAAGGAGAAAGGTGCTTCGTTGCAGACCAGCAAGGTCTTAGGGACTCACCACTCGGTGGGGAGTCAGGGCACATCTGGAGCAACCAGGAAAACCCAAAGAAAATCAGAGTTGCCTTCACAGGGAACCACCAGTCGATGGACCAGGGATCGCGAAGGAGCCTTGAGCGGAAATGCAAGAAGCGGGCCCACGGAACACTCGTGGAGTGTAGGCTCACAATCTTCGGTGCAAATGGTGCTCGGGGCCTGGGCTACAAGTAACCCAAAGCAGGACTTCAAGAGACATCGAGAAGTCAATGCACTAGCAAATGTGCACGGTGTCCAGGAGTTCCGGTTCCACGTCACTCGTGAGGGCTGCGGGTCTCAGCTTTGCTGGGAACTCGGGTCGGCCTCTGAGAAGTCTGGAAATCCTCTTCCTGGGCTGCAGGTACTTCGGAGTCCGGCGGGAGCTTCGGAGTTGCAGACCGGCAAATGCTTTGTTGGTGCCTGCCAAGCAGGGGAGTCACTCCTTGACCCCAAGGGAGATTTCTTCAGTCCTCTAGTCTTTAGTAGAGCGTCGAAGTTCCAGGATTCAGTTGCAGAGTTTCGTCCAGGGATATCAAAAGTCCTGTTGCCAGGGGTTCCTTACTTATACCCAAGGAAGGGGTTGGACTAACTCTGGGGACCCACCTATGGGAGGGTTTGGAAAGAGGGGTGGCTACACCCATTTCCTGTGTCCAGTTTCGCGCCAGAGCAGGGGCTGGCAGCCCCTGCAACCGGTTTGAACTGGGGTATGCACAGGGACACCAAATGTGCCCCCAGTGCAGGACTTGTGCACCCACCCAGCCCCAATACACTAAAGCCTGTCTGGGAGGTGGTAACACCTCCCTGCGACAGGAAACCTATTGTCCAGGCCTCCCCTGCCGGAGTTTCGGTCAGCAGTGGGAGGTCAGACTCGTGTCTGTGGCTGCAGCATCCATTTTGTGATGCCAGGGCTCTGTTTAGCTGGTACCGGGTATACCGGTGCTGTCATGTCTCTCCCTCTAGAAGGGTGGGATCATACTCCCACACCAGTTACTGGTGTGGGGGTATGATTCCAAGGTGTTTGACACCAAACACGACATGTTTCCGTGCAGCCATCCCAAAGTTAGCATTTACCGTTTAAGATATAATGCACTTAAGAGTATATGGTCAGGCTGCACCACAGACAACCCCGGAGAGGAGATTCCGAAGGCTGTAGAGGGGCTCTGCTCATGCAGGGGCACCCTCTCACATAAAACCAAGCACCCTGCCTTCAGGATTGATAAGGCCTGCCATAGGGGTGACTGATAGGTTTTTATGTGCAGTGATAGGGTGAGATATAGTGAACCTATATCTCAGTAAGGGGTGCATGCACCACCTCACTCAGGCTGCTGTAGCAGTCCTGTGGTGTCATTTTGGAGGGCCTTCCAGGGGTGGCATAATACATGCTGCAGCCCCTGGTAGGCCTCTGGGGTACCTATGCCCTGGGTACATAGTATACCATATACTAGGGACTTATAAGGGCACCCCAGAATCCAATCTGAGGTGTACCTAAGGTACCAGGAATCCATTTAGAGAGGAAGCAGCTAGGCTGGGGACCTGGATAGCAGGGCCCCAGCCAGACTAAAGTCGAAAAACAGTGAAGCATCAGCAAAAAGTGGGGGTAACCATAAGAGGCAGATCCTACTCTCCTACACCAAAGACCAATCAAAGTAGTGGACATGTGTTTGAGGGCATGTTGCTGTGTAAAAGGCTCAGAATCTCTCATAGTCGCCCAAACATCCTCTACACCATAAATAGGATTACGGGCCCATTGTGCAGCCTGATTGGCATTTACCTGTTTCTCTTTGTCTCCTACATCAGACCGCACTAACGGTACCATGCGTTCCTTGAACTTCGTCCAATCCCTATGCTCAAATCCACGCACCGGTGTCCCAATACTAGCTAATACCGGAGGATAAAAAACCACAGTAGGAGAAGCAACAGAAGTAACAGGCACTATCGTTGCTTAGGGTTGTGTCGCGGGGGAAAGAGCTGGTGAAAGGGACGCTTAGACAATAGGTACAGCAGGAGTACAAATAGTCACAGTTGCCACAGACGGCAAAGAAACAGAAGAAAGAGGAGGAGGAGGAGCCGAAGCCACAGCCGTTGATGTAACAACGGTGGACACCGGGGCAGAGACAGTGGAGGCAACTGTAACGGGCGGCTGTGACGGCATCGCAACAGTGGGATATATTCTTTGCGGGGCATATGGGGGCAGAGGTCGTACATCCAACAATTCTTCCACAAAAGTATCATCTTCTTCCTGAGCCACATACGATTTAACAATGTGTAGTCGAAACCTCCTATCTTCACATTTAATACCCTTTTCCTGTCTTTTCCTATCATATGCTACAGCTTTCTGAGTCAATGTCTGCATTGTTCCCTTCTGGGCCTTTTTTTCTGCCTTCAATCGCCGCTGCCTAGCTGCTTTCTGCAATGTTCTGAGGGAATCAAACATAGACTGCCTACTTCATTTCTTAAACAACTGTTCTTGTAAATACTCAATTTTTTGTTCATCAAAAGTGCCAGTCAATGGTCACTGCAACTCGACATTGTCCCTTGTATATTTGTGGCATAATGTGCTAAACATAATGGGGCCAAGGCCATGCTTCACATACAAAAATGGGAGTGCCTTCTGGAGGCGCCGGCTGAGCTTCTTCCAATCGAGCATCTGCAGAACAACAGCAACACCACAAAGAAATCAATTTGCTGACACTAGGCTATTTCAAACATTCACTATTTTATGCCTGACAAAACAAATGCAAATACTTCTTATCCAAAGACTGTCCTTAGACCGCACCAAATACAAACCAAAATGGTACCATATCCACAAAGAACCAAAACAAACTCACCCGATATATGCAGGTCAAGGCAAATTAATTCTCCACTCCAACTCTTCAGACCAAACGGTCAGATCCAAGGGTTTCGCCGTTCAGGACTCAAGTCGGGATTACCACTTGGCGAGGTACCGTCGGACCAGACAGAAGGGGCAGCTGCGAGTACCAAAAACTCTTCATGCAGGGATCCCTGATCCATCCGTCCAACCCGACGATGGCTCGACCCCCCCCCATCCGCGGAAGAGGATGGGTTATTCACCCGAAGGAGTCCCTGTTCAGGCGCCAACTGAAGGAAGTTACCCAAAAAGGGCCACCCGGGTCACTCAGGCACCTCTCAGCCTTCCTTACCAAAATGAAGAGTCGGTCAGACAGGAGAGAATACAAACCAATAATCGTTTATTCAGAGTACACTCAGAGCGGAGCCCAATCTGCCCAGTCGCTTAGGAGTGCTGCAGAGGGACTGAAATCAACAAGCATAGAGATGCAGCTTATACATTGCATACTCGGGCTAAAGCACGCCTATAGTGGAATTTTCCAGGCTGAAACAACTAGACAGTGAAATACAAAAAAAGTTATGTTTCGATCCTCATACCATGCATTACCTCAGAAGCTCAAGGTTGTTTCTCCCTGCACCCGCCACTGGACAAGTGGGAGAGGACCTTTATCTAGTGGGAAGGTATGTGGCACATGAACAGTGTATTCATTAACAAGAAAAGTTTAATCATTCTGGGAAACGAAACCTAACGGGGACGTATTCTAAAAAATGAGCAAAGGTCAGCTTCACTCTCGCACCTAAAATGGTGCCTAGACACAAAATGGTGCAGCGAATGCTAACTTACATAAAGCAATGCGTAAGCATGAATTTTTCCATCCTAACAATAGCACTATCATTTTGACCATTGTGGCTCTCCTCAATAGTGTAAGGGGGAGCCCCCTCCATCTGCTCATATCCTCTCCACAGTTGCGAATAACGCTTCCCAGGTTGCGCTAGTGGCAGGTCTCTTTGTGGAGAGTCAGGAATACACCCAAATACTTGAATCCCAGAGTGGTGCATATCAATTGCTGAGGGAGGGAGAGGGCTAGGTCGGCACCCTTTGAGAAGTACAGTATGGACTTGCTCTAGTTCACTCGATATCTAGAGTTCCACCCATATTCATCCAGGTCTTTGAATAGCAGGGGAAGGGATGACATAGGTCGAGTCAATTAAAGGAAAACATCCTCAGCATAGAGGGATATTTCCCCCCACCCCCCAATTTTGGGCTTCCCTCCCCGATATAAAAAGCCCATTGATCCCAGGGTGATCATGGATTCTACATGCAAGTGATTCTATTAGGAGGGCAAATAGCAAGGGAGAGAAGGGACATCACGGTCATGTCCCTCAGCCTATTGCAAATTCAGTGGACATCACCACATTCACTCGCACAGACACCGTGGATGCTTGGTATATGAGCCTTACCCATTTCCTGAACTTAGGGCAAAAGCCAAATCTTACTAGAGTGAGTTCCAGAAAGGGCCAGTGCATGGCATCAAAAACCTTTACTGTATCCAGTGCTAGTATGACATGTGGCTCTGAACGCCCACTCACTTTGTTGATCAAATTGTTGGCCCCTCTAATATTGTGACGAGTCGATCTACCTGGCATAAAGATCAATTGGTCTGTATGGACAAGTAGTATTAATGTGTTTATTAATCTAGTAGCAAAGATCGTCAGGAATATTTTGATAATAGAGAGATTGGACGATTTGAGCCACACTAGTCTCTAGGTTTGCCATCTTTATGAAGAACAATTATAGTTGCCTTTTGAAGGTCTGGAGGGAAGGCACCAAACCGGTCGGCCTCTAGGAACATATCTAGGTGCCGGGCTCCCAGAAGATCCACATATCGCTTATAGAACTCAGAAGGTATCCCATTGGGCCCCTGGGTTTTGTTAGTGTTGAGACGGGCTATATCATTTGGAACATCTTTCAGGGTTACCTCTGCCTCTGATGCACTACAGGCCTCTGCACCCAGTTACGGCGTGGCAATTAAGTCCAGATACTCGATAAACTGGGATCCGGACTGCTATTGCATGGCTTTGTATAGTTCCTTATAATAGTGTGCAAAGGTTTCAATGATGTCCATGTCTGAATCCAACACTTCCCTATTTGGTCTGGTCACCCAGTGTACCCATCGAGCCTCAAGCTCTTTCTTTGTCAGCCAGGCCAACAGTCTACCGGCTTTCTCTCTGGCGTCAAATAATTTGTGTAATGTTGCATGCAACTGCGCTTTTGTGTTTCCTTGCGCCAAGGCGTGGAAATTTTGCATATGGAGTGATAATTGTCAGAGTGCAATGGGGTGTTAGATTATAAATATTCATGCTTATGTATTGCTTCATGTAAGTTAGCATTCGTGGGACCATTTTCTATTTAGACTCCATCTTGAACCAAGATTGAAACTAATTCCTTACTGTTTCCGAGAAAAGGCCCCCGTTAGGTTTCATTTCTGCAGTGTTAGGTTTTGCTTCACTAATGAATGGACTGTTCTTATCAGCACATATCTTTCCTCCTAGATAGAGGCCCTCTCCCACTTGTCTGGTGGCAGAAGCAGGGTGAAACGACCTTGGGCAGTAATTGGGAGGTGTGAGATACGAGAACCGAAACTTATATTTTTTGGATTTCACTGTCCAGCTGCATCTACTTGGAAAATTCCACTATGGGCGTGTTCTAGCCCTGTTACGATATGTACATAATGTATCTTTATGCTTTTCGATGTCAGCCCCTCTGCAGCACTCGTGACTGGGCAGACTGGGCTCCACTCTGAGTGTATCTGAAATAAACAACTATTGGTTTGTATTCTCTACTGTCTGACCAACTCTTCATTTGTACAGAAGGCAGAGAGGTGGTCTTAGTGACCGGGGTGACCCGAAGTAGGTCATTTCCTTCAGGGGTTTCTGAGATTCCAGAGATTTCAGGGCAGCAAATGCACAATTTCACTTCTGTGCCACTAGGTTTTGTGCCCTGTCTCGGAGGACTGACTTATATGACTCCCACAAAGTGATTTTAGAGGAGTCTCTGCCCTCACTCTCTTTAAAATAGAGCTCGGTCTCTCGAGGCAGATTGTCACCTCCCGGTCCCTCGGATCCCAGGCATTTAATTTCCAGAAGGTGCCCTGCCTCCCACCCCCTCCCACTCACAACAGCAGGGTTGAATGGTCTGATAGACCCGGGCCAAATAAGTCAACTCCCCTACCTCCTGTACCTCTCCAGCCGGTGCTAGGAAGTAATCCAGGTGAGAGAAAACACGATTGGCCCCAGAGAAGTAGGAGTAGTCCCTGTCATGTGGGTGAGCCTGTCTCCACAGGTCCGTCAGACCCATGGCAGTTGCAAAATTGGCAAGAGGGGTCTGGCAGGCACGAAGTGGGGTAGGCCCGACCTGTCCAGGGTTGGGTCTATAACATCATTAAAATCCCCACCAATTAGATAAAGAGAGGAGTCTGCCTCCAGGAGAATATTCAATATCTTCTCTGGAGTGGGGGGCCTGCAGACTAGGGGGTGTATATGTAGGAGAGTAGGATCTGCCTCTTATGTTG
The DNA here is from genome assembly GCA_963921515.1 of Calotriton arnoldi. NCBI lineage: Eukaryota > Metazoa > Chordata > Amphibia > Caudata > Salamandridae > Calotriton > Calotriton arnoldi. The sequence goes on from CAWUFW010000708.1 coordinate 665,932, forward strand.
CCCCCACTTTTTTTCTGATGTTTACACTGGTTTCTGGCTATAGTCTGGCTGGGTCCCTGCCAATCAGGGCCCCAGCCTCTCTGTTCTCTCTAAATGACTTGGAGTGCACTCTAGGTGCACTAGTGATTGGATACTGTGGTACCTTATGAGTCCCTAGTATATGGTACCTTAGGTACCAAGGGCATAGGTACTTCACAGGCCTACCAGGGGCTGAAGCATGTATTATGCCACCCCTGGGAAGCAGACTAAATCTGACACCACAGGCCTGCTACTGCAGCCTGGGTGAGGTGGTGCTAGCACCCCTCACTGAGATATAGGTTTCCTATATCTCTCCTGCCACACATTTAAACCTATCAGTCACCCCTAAGGCAGGCCCTATCAATCCTGAGGGCAGGGTGCTTGGTTCCTATCTGAGAGGGTGCCTCTGCCTGAGCAGGGCCCCTCTGCAGCTCTCAGAGTCCATTCTCTGGGGCTGTTTGTGGATGCGGTTAAACCATATACTCTTAAGTGCATTATATCCTCGCGGTAGAATGCTAACTTTGGAATGGCTGCATCAAAACATGTCGTGTTTGGTGTCAAACACCTTGGAATACTACCCCCCCGCCATTCTTGGCGGGGGTAGCATTCCACCCTTCTAGAGGGATAGACATGTACCTACTGTGGAAACGCGGTAGAATCCTGCAGAGCCCTGGCATCACAAAATGGATGCCACCAGTCACAGACACTGGGCTGCCCTCCTACTGATGACTGAAACTCGCAGTGGAGGAAGCCCAACAATAGGCATCCTGTCACAGGGAGGTGTAACCACCTCCCAGACAGGGTTTAGTGTATTGGGGCTGGGTGGTCCTGCACTGGGGGAGCAGAAGGCTCCTCTGTGCATATGCCAGTTCAAACCAGCTCAGGGGCTACCTGCCCCTCCTCTGGCGTGAAACTGGACAAAGGGAAGTGGGTGTAGCCACCCACTCCCCTGACCCTCCCATAGGTGGGGTCATAGAGCTAGTCCCTCCCTTTCTTTTAGTATAAGAGGGGGAACCTGTGCATTGCAAACTAGATACCCCTGGGCGACGCTCTACAAGAAGAATCCCGGACCTTCGATGTTCCACTACCTTTGGAAGACTGAAGAATCTCCCTTGGAGTCAAGGAGTGACTCCCCTGCTTGGCAGGCACCAAAAACGACAACGACGGTCGCAAACTACGCCGCTCCCGCCGGAGCCCGAAGTCCCTGCAGCCCAGGAAGAGGATTTCCTGACCCCTCCAAGGCCATCGTGAGTCCCCAGCGAAGCTGAGGCAAGTGGACCCCACGAGCAACCGCAGACCCTGGGTACCGTGCACTATTGTCGAGTGCAACCCCTTCACGACGTTCTACGAACTTGTGCTTTGGACCACGTGTGGTCCCAGCCTCCAGCAGAGATCCCTCCCAAAATCAGAGGCCTACACCGTCCCGAGTGACCGTGGGCCCCGGTTGAGTGAATCCTCCTGAGGCGTCTTCGCGATCCCTTGCCAGCCGGCTTGTGGGTCCCCAGAAGACTTTCCAAAGAAACCAAAGAGCTCCCCTGGTTGCTCCAGGCCTGCCCTGACCTACCCTCGCTGGGTAAGTTCCTCAGACCTTGCTGGTCTGCACCATTGACTTTTCCGTTCCACCACGAGACTTGCTGCTACCAAGGCTTGTTGGCTCCAATCGGGTCGCCGACACCGCAGTCAGCTGCAGACTTCATGGGACACGCTGAATCCAGCTCCTGGCCGTCCTCGACGCCTCCTGGACCTCGTGGTTGAAGAGTCAAGACACCAGTGAACGACCTGAATCTGTCGACAACGGTGGGCATTCATCTTCCTTGCCCCGGGTCACTGCCAAGTGCCCTTGAACTCTGTCCCCTCTGCTTTCAGGTCTTCCTCCTTCCGAATCCAGGCTTGGATTCCAACGGACACTTCTTCTGTCGCCGCAAGCAGCAAGTCTTCACTGGCTCCCATTGAAAACGACGCCGCGACCCGACACCAAAGGACACCTATGCACCCGGCTCCCCTGGGTGAGGTAACTTTAGCATTACGGTGCTCCCGTGGGTGTGGGCCCTAGAACTACTTACCCTGTAAGTGGCTTGCTTGTAGCTACCCTAGAAGTGCCCTAAAACTCTTATTTTCTAAGTGCGACAATTGCGCTGACTCGTACAGGGTTCGCGTCTGTGTTAGACACATCGCGTCCATCTCCCTTGTAACACTATCTATAACCGTGTCCTTCGACTCGTACTGAGTCCGATCGGTGTTCGCCTCGAACACACAAGGGGCCTGTAACATTGAAATCTCCATTGCGCTGACTCGTACCAGGTTCGCGTCTGTGTTAGACACAGCGCGTCCATCTCCCTTGCAACTCTATCTGTAACCGCGTCCTTCGACTCGTACAAGGACCGATCGGTGTGTTCGCCTCGAACACGCAAGGGACCTTTAACACTGAACTCTCAATCGTGTCTGTTCGCATAGACTCGTACAGGACTCGCACCGGTGCCAGGACACCGCGTCCGTCCCCTGTGGGTCTCCTACAACTACCTGGGGTGGTTCTTGGGGGTCCCTCGATTCTAACTGCTCTAGACCTAGGTCTAGCCAAACTAAGATTGTGATATTTGATTGTGCTAACTTATTTTGATAACATTTGATTTGTACATATGTTCCTGACTTCTAATCTCATAAAGAGATTAGTAGAGAGTTGTTTATTAATAAATACATATATATTTGATATATATACCTGTGTGGTGTCTTTTCATTTGGTGATTCAAGAGATTGTGTGGTAAAACAAGCTGCTTTACATTCCTCCAAGACTTAGCCTGAAGGCTGCTCTCCACAGCTACCACTAGGATAGCTTTCTATAAAGGTTGTCTTAAACCTACCAACCATAAGAGTCGAATTGTTCTGGTGCAAGGTGTCCACTTTAATTAGTGAACAGCATATACCAGGCCAACTTCTCACATTGGTGGCAGCGTGTGGGATTCCAGCTTGCTATTGTTTTACCAGAAAATCTCTATTTGAATTACTAACTGAAAACCACTATAGGTACTCAAGGCACATATAAAATAAAGCTTAGTATCAATAAGTTCTACTGAACTTAGAGCTGTGTGCAAAAGGAATAGCACACCCTTTCTACAGCTCAAGCTAGTATCAGTAGGCCACAAACTAGTGTAGGTAGTACAACACTGCACAACACTAGAATGTCCTCAAGGGATGGACCCAGTGGATCCACCCAGCTTCAGTATAAGGACATGACTTTCTGTGACTTGAAAGCCATGTGTGCTGAGAGGCACCTGAAGATAGGACAGAGTCCCTCCACACTACACTTGATAGATCTGCTAACAGCAGATGACCTTAGATTAGCTCTAGGAGCTAATGTGTCTGGATCAGTGGGTGGGTCAGTCATAGTGTCTGGGTCAGATGATGAACATCAGGATGACCAGGACTCTGTGATTGTAGGGCCAGGCCCAAAGGGGTCTGAACAAGACAGAGGAATTCTCCCTAAGAGAACTGACATAGTGGAAGACAGGCACAGGTCCCTTTCCAGGGAATCTGAGCACTCCTTTCACTCTGGCAGAGAAACTGTCTACCAGAGGAACTCCTTCTTCCCAAGAAGAGAGACCTCCTCTGAAAGGATGTACAAACTGCTGCAGTATGAGGAAGCAAGATTTGCCCTCAAAACCAAGCAGTTGGCATTAGACAAAGAAGCCTTTGAGTTCCAGAAAGCTTCTAGAAGAGAGGGGTTAGAACCCCCTGGTGGCAGCAACAGTGTCCCTAGAGGCAGAGAAAATATTCCAGACCATAGGAACCTGAGCAAGGTTGTTCCTCCCTACCAGAGTGGGGATGATATCCACAAGTGGATAACTGCTATGGAAAGGGCCTGTAGAGTACAACAGGTCCCCCAAAAGCAGTGGGCAGCAATCTTGTGGCTCTCCTTTTCAGATAAAGGTAGAGACAAGCTCCTCACTGTTAGAGAAGAGGATGCTGATGACTATGAAGTCCTGAAGAGTGCACTGATAGATGGGTTTGGCTTAACCACTGAGCAGTACAGGTTGAAGTTCAGAGACACCCAGAAGGCACAGACTCAGGACTGGACTGACTTTGTAGATTGTGCAACCAAGGCTCTGGAGGGTTGGCTGGTTGGCAGTAGGGTTACTGATTTCAAGGGATTGTATAATCTAATGATGAGAGAACAGATCCTTAATAATTGCCAGAACCAGTTGTTGCATCAATACCTGGTGGACTCAGATCTGACCTCTCCCCAAGAATTGGGAAAGAAGGCAGACAAGTGGGTCAGAACCAGGGTGAGGCAGAAAACCCAGAACCAAGGGGGTGACACAAAGAAGCAGGATTCTAAGGGCTCTGAGAAAGGTAGGGATAAGTCAAAAGACCAGAAGTCTTCACAAGGGCCCCAAAAATCTGCATCTGGTGGGGAGTCACAATCCAACAAGGGAAAAGGCCAAAAGAAGCCCTGGTGCAAATTCTGTAAACAGAAAGGGCACTGGACTTCTGATTGTAACAAGTCCAAAGACCAAACCACCACCACTCCTGCCCCTAAGGCAACTGTTCCCCCTAGCTCAGCTACTAGTGGAGGTGGTACTCAGAATAAGGGTGTAGTAGGGTTGACCCTGGGTTCTGAAGTGGACTCTGACCTAGTCAGAGTACCCACTCAGGCAATGCTGATTTGTGATGGAGACCTTGATATGTCCTTCCTAGTAAGCCCCAGTAATCTGGGCAAATACAAACAGCAGCCTGTAATAAATGGCAAACAGGCTTTGGCATTTAGGGACACAGGTGCTAGTGTCACCATGGTGGCAGAGGATCTTGTGGACCCTGGACAGATCATCCTGGGTGAAATGTACCAGGTGACCAATGCAAGCAATGTCCAGACCAACCATAGTCTGGCAGTTGTGAATTTCTCCTGGGGAGGGGTAACTGGCCTCAAGAAGGTTGTAGTCAGTGCAGACCTCCCTGTAGAATGTCTATTGGGCAATGATCTAGAGACTTCAGCCTGGTCTGAAGTAGAGTTATGGACTCATGCTGAGATGTTGGGCATTCCTGCAGAGGTATTTGCTGTGACCAGGTCTCAGGCCAAAATGCATAACACTGAACCAGCTCTGGATCCTGGAACAATGGACCAGATGCTTCCCAAGAAGAGGAGCAGTAGGGTAAAGGCAGTGCCTTCCCCTCTGTCTCAGATCACAGATTCACCTCTTGAGGGAGGTGAAGCAGATCCTGAAGAAGGAACTGCCCCAGAGGGACTTGAGCCTGATCAGGTTGAGTTCTTGGGGACAGGGGGCCCTTCTAGGGAAGATCTGAGTAAGGAGCAACAGTGCTGCCCCTCTCTTGAACCCCTCAGACAGCAGGCTGCTGCTGAGGCTGCTGGGAGTGCTAGTGGGTCCCATAAAGTTTATTGGGATGAGGGACTCCTATATTCTGAGGGTAGAGACCCAGCCCCTGGAGCCACCAGGAGGTTGGTAATACCTCAGAAGTTTAGGGGTTCCTCTTGACCCTAGCACATGACATCCCTTTAGCAGGTCACTTGGGCCAAAACAAGACCTGGGACAGGCTTGTTCCACATTTTCATTGGCCACATATGTCAGAGGACACAAAGGAGTTTTGTCGCTGCTGTGTCACATGCCAAGCCATTGGTAAGGCAGGTGGCACAACAAAGGCCCCCTGATACCACTACCTGTGGTGGGGGTACCCTTTGAAAGGGTAGGGATTGACATTGTTGGTCCCCTTGACCCTCAAACTGCATCTGGGCACAGGTTTATCCTGGTGGTAGTGGATCATGCCACCAGGTACCCAGAAGCAATTCCCCTGAGGACCACCACAGCCCCTGTGGTGGCAAGAGCCCTCATTGGAGTTTTCTCCAGAGTGGGTTTCCCAAAGGAGGTAATCTCTGACAGAGGTGCAAACTTCATGTCAGGATATTTGAAAGCAATGTGGAAGGAGTGTGGTGTAACTTATAAGTTCACCACCCCCTATCACCCACAATGCAATGGGTTGGTTGAACGTTTCAACAAAACCCTGAAGGGAATGATTAAAGGACTCCCAGAGAAGCTTAGGCGGAAATGGGACCTTCTTCTTCCTTGCCTGTTGTTTGCATACAGAGAAGTTCCACAGAAGGGGGTTGGCTACAGCCCATTTGAGCTTCTGTTTGGGCACCCTGTAAGAGGTCCATTGTGATTGGTTAAAGAGGGCTGGGAGTTACCTCTCAAACCCCCAAACAGGATGTGATGGACTATGTACTTGGTCTCCGCTCCCGGATGGCCGAATACATGAAAAAGGCAACCAAAAACCTGGAGGCCAGCCAAGAATTGCAAAAAGCTTGGCATGACCAAAGGCTGTGCTGACTGTGTACCAGCCAGGACAGAAAGTGTGGGTGTTGGAGCCTGTGGCCCCAGCAGCCCTCCAGGACAAGTGGAGTGGCCCCCATACAATAGTTGAACAGAAGGGAGAAGTCACCTATCTGGTGAATCTTGGAACTCCCAGGAGCCCCCTGAGGGTGCTTCCATGTCAACAGATTAAAGCCATATGTTGACAGGGCTGACATGGGCTTGCTCATGGCAACTGATGAGGACCAGGAGGAGGAGAGTGACCCTCTCCCTGACCTGCTCTCTCAGAACCCTGATGATGGGTCAGTAGATGGTGTTGCTTTGGCAAGCAGCCTCACTGACCATCAGCAAACTGAGTGCAGACAAGTTCTGCAACAGTATAGACATATGTTTAGCCTGACCCCTAGTCAGACTACCTGGTGCACCCATGAGGTGGACACTGGAGACAGTCTGCCTGTCAAGAGTAAAATCTACAGGCAACCTGACCATGTCAGGGACTGTATCAGGACTGAAGTCCAGAAAATGTTGGAGCTAGGTGTAATTGAGCCTTCAGATAGCCCTTGGGCTAGCCCAGTAGTCCTGGTACCCAAGCCTCATACCCAGGGTGGTAAGAAAGAAATGAGGTTTTGTGTAGACTACAGAGGCCTCAATGCAGTCACTAGGACTGATGCCTATCCCATACCAAGGGCAGATGAGCTGATTGATACTTTGGCCTCAGCCAAGTATCTAAGTACATTTGACCTAACAGCTGGCTACTGGCAGATCAGATTAGCTGATGATGCAAAAGCCAAAACAGCATTTTCGACCCCTAGTGGGCACTACCACTTTGTGGTGATGCCCTTTGGATTGAAAAATGCACCTGCCACTTTTCAGAGGTTGGTGAATAAAGTTCTGGCAGGGATGGAAACTTATTGCTCAGCTTATCTAGATGATATTGCTGTCTTTAGTTCCTCCTGGCAGGATCACCTGGTCCACCTCAGAAATGTTTTGGAGGCTCTGCAGAAAGCAGGCCTCACTATCAAGGCCACTAAGTGCCAGATAGGGCAGAGTCAGGTTGTGTTCCTGGGCCACCTTGTAGGTGGAGGCCAGGTTCAGCCTTTACAGAGCAAAATCCAAACCATAATGGAATGGGTTGCTCCAACCACCCAGACACAGGTGAGAGCCTTCTTAGGCCTGACTGGGTACTATAGGAGGTTTGTCAAGGGATATGGATCTATAGTGACCCCCTTGAATGATCTGACCTCAAAGAAAATGCCAAAAAAGGTTCAGTGGACAGCTAGCTGTCAGAAGGCATTTGAAGACCTAAAGCAGGCCATGTGCACTGCCCCCATCTTACAGAGTCCAGACTACACCAAAAAGTTCATTGTCCAAACAGATGCTTCTGAGCTGGGTGTGGGAGCTGTACTGTCTCAACTGAATGATGAAGGTCAAGACCAGCCAGTAGCTTTTATTAGCAGAAGGCTGACCCCTAGAGAGAAACGTTGGTCAGCTATAGAGAGGGAGGCCTTTGCTGTGGTGTGGGCCCTGAAGAAGCGGAGGCCATACTTGTTTGGCACTCACTTCATAGTTCAGACTGACCACAAGCCCCTCCTATGGCTTAAACAGATGAAAGGTGAAAACCCAAAACTTTTGAGGTGGTCCATTTCCCTACAGGGGATGGACTATACAGTGGAACATAGACCTGGGACCCAACATGCCAATGCAGATGGACTCTCAAGGTATTTCCACTTAGAACACGAAGACTCAACTGGTCAAGGTTAGTTTAGTGTCCACTGCGTTTGGGGGGGTTGTGTAGGAGAGTAGGATCTGCCTCTTATGTTGCCCCCACTTTTTTTCTGATGTTTACACTGGTTTCTGGCTATAGTCTGGCTGGGTCCCTGCCAATCAGGGCCCCAGCCTCTCTGTTCTCTCTAAATGACTTGGAGTGCACTCTAGGTGCACTAGTGATTGGATACTGTGGTACCTTATGAGTCCCTAGTATATGGTACCTTAGGTACCAAGGGCATAGGTACTTCACAGGCCTACCAGGGGCTGAAGCATGTATTATGCCACCCCTGGGAAGCAGACTAAATCTGACACCACAGGCCTGCTACTGCAGCCTGGGTGAGGTGGTGCTAGCACCCCTCACTGAGATATAGGTTTCCTATATCTCTCCTGCACACACATTTAAACCTATCAGTCACCCCTAAGGCAGGCCCTATCAATCCTGAGGGCAGGGTGCTTGGTTCCTATGTGAGAGGATGCCTCTGCCTGAGCAGGGCCCCTCTGCAGCTCTCAGAGTCCATTCTCTGGGGCTGTTTGTGGATGCGGTTAAACCATATACTCTTAAGTGCATTATATCCTCGCGGTAGAATGCTAACTTTGGAATGGCTGCATCAAAACATGTCGTGTTTGGTGTCAAACACCTTGGAATACTACCCCATCCCCGCCAGTCCTGGCGGCGGGGGTAGCATTCCACCCTTCTAGAGGGATAGACATGTACCTACTGTGGAAACGCGGTAGAATCCTGCAGAGCCCTGGCATCACAAAATGGATGCCACCAGTCACAGACACTGGGCTGCCCTCCTGCTGATGACCGAAACTCGCAGTGGAGGAAGCCCAACAATAGGTATCCTGTCACAGGAGGGTGTAACCACCTCCCAGACAGCGTTTAGTGTATTGGGGCTGGGTGGGTGAACTCTTAGAGTGCTTTGAAGTCCTGCACTGGGGGAGCAGAAGGCTCCTCTGTGCATATGCCAGTTCAAACCAGCTCAGGGGCTACCTGCCCCTGCTCTGGCGCGAAACTGGACAAAGGGAAGTGGGTGTAGCCACCCACTCCCCTGACCCTCCCATAGGTGGGGTCATAGAGCTAGTCCCTCCCTTTCTTTTAGTATAAGAGGGGGAACCTGTGCATTGCAAACTAGATACCCCTGGGCGACGCTCTACAAGAAGAATCCCGGACCTTCGACGTTCCACTACCTTTGGAAGACGGAAGAATCTCCCTTGGAGTCAAGGAGTGACTCCCCTGCTTGGCAGGCACCAAAACGACAACGACGGTCGCAAACTACGCCGCTCCCGCCGGAGCCCGAAGTCCCTGCAGCCCAGGAAGAGGATTTCCTGACCCCTCCAAGGCCATCGTGAGTCCCCAGCGAAGCTGAGGCAAGTGGACCCCACGAGCAACGAGGAACCGCATACCCTGGGTACCGTGCACTATTGTCGAGTGCAACCCCTTCACGACGTTCTACGAACTTGTGCTTTGGACCACGTGTGGTCCCAGCCTCCAGCAGAGATCCCTCCCAAAATCAGAGGCCTACACCGTCCCGAGTGACCGTGGGCCCCGGTTGAGTGAATCCTCCTGAGGCGTCTTCGCGATCCCTTGCCAGCCGGCTTGTGGGTCCCCAGAAGACTTTCCAAAGAAACCAAAGGGCTCCCCTGGTTGCTCCAGGCCTGCCCTGACCTACCCTCGCTGGGTAAGTTCCTCAGACCTTGCTGGTCTGCACCATTGACTTTTCCGTTCCACCACGAGACTTGCTGCTACCAAGGCTTGTTGGCTCCAATCGGGTCGCCGACACCGCAGTCAGCTGCAGACTTCGTGGGACACGCTGAATCCAGCTCCTGGCCGTCCTCGACGCCTACTGGACCTCGTGGTTGAAGAGTCAAGACACCAGTGAACGACCTGAATCTGTTGACGACGGTGGTCATTCATCTTCCTTGCCCCTGGTCACTGCCAAGTGCCCTTGAACTCTGTCCCCTCTGCTTTCAGGTCTTCCTCCTTCCGAATCCAGGCTTGGATTCCAACGGACACTTCTTCTGTCGCCGCAAGCAGCAAGTCTTCACTGTCTCCCATTGAAAACGACGCCGCGACCCGACACCAAAGGATACCTATGCACCCGGCTCTCCTGGGTGAGGTAACTTTAGCATTACGGTGCTCCCGTGGGTGTGGGCCCTAGAACTACTTACCCTGTAAGTGGCTTGCTTGTAGCTACCCTAGAAGTGCCCTAAAACTCTTATTTTCTAAGTGCGACAATTGCGCTGACTCGTACAGGGTTCGCGTCTGTGTTAGACACATCGCGTCCATCTCCCTTGTAACACTATCTATAACCGTGTCCTTCGACTCGTACTGAGTCCGATCGGTGTTCGCCTCGAACACACAAGGGGCCTGTAACATTGAAATCTCCATTGCGCTGACTCGTACCAGGTTCGCGTCTGTGTTAGACACAGCGCGTCCATCTCCCTTGCAACTCTATCTGTAACCGCGTCCTTCGACTCGTACAAGGACCGATCGGTGTGTTCGCCTCGAACACGCAAGGGACCTTTAACATTGAAATCTCAATCGCGTCTGTTCGCATAGACTCGTACAGGACTCGCACCGGTGCCAGGACACCGCGTCCGTCCCCTGTGGGTCTCCTACAACTACCTGGGGTGGTTCTTGGGGGTCCCTCGATTCTAACTGCTCTAGACCTAGGTCTAGCCAAACTAAGATTGTGATATTTGATTGTGCTAACTTATTTTGATAACATTTGATTTGTACATATGTTCCTGACTTCTAATCTCATAAAGAGATTAGTAGAGAGTTGTTTATTAATAAATACATATATATTTGATATATATACCTGTGTGGTGTCTTTTCATTTGGTGATTCAAGAGATTGTGTGGTAAAACAAGCTGCTTTACATTCCTCCAAGACTTAGCCTGAAGGCTGCTCTCCACAGCTACCACTAGGATAGCTTTCTATAAAGGTTGTCTTAAACCTACCAACCATAAGAGTCGAATTGTTCTGGTGCAAGGTGTCCACTTTAATTAGTGAACAGCATATACCAGGCCAACTTCTCACAGTATATACCTTAATGTTACATCTCGGTGACCCCACAAACCCCTCACTCAGACATACCTGCCCAGTGGGTCAATCCAGCTTCTGGTAACTGTGAAGGGAGGATTCTTACGGAGTACAATGGTGACCCCCCCTTGTTCCAGACATGTAGCCCGCATGTGCCACCATATGATATGCGCCCCTATTTAAAAACCTACAGTATGTCCCCTTGAGATGCATTTCTTGTAAAAATACCACAGGCGGTTGAAGTCTCTTTATGTATTGTGTGACTAGCCCACTCTTGATCTCATCTCCCAGGCTGTTTAGGTTCCATGATAGGACAGAGATATTTCCCTCCTCTAGTGCTTTAACGTACATGGCTCTCACAGTGTAAGAAGTGAGAGACAGTATGGGCTCCGTTACAATCTCAATGACTTGGGGTGTGAGCGTCTAGCGAGTTGCCGGGTCAGGCCCCGTGATGAGAGAGTTTCCCACCTCTGTGTTGTCTTAGCAATGATAAAGAGCAGCCCCTGAGAAAGTAACCATTGGTGAAAATAAAACAAAACCCAAAATAAAGCATAGTCAAACAACCCCACTAGACTACTGCCCACCCCTCCCTCCTTACCCCCCCCCCAAAGACCCCTCGAGTAAAACATTAAGCATCTAACGAAAGAACTACTCACCGGGGGGTTCAGAGAGGTCTATAGTCCCCTACCCACACCCATTAACTCACTCTCTTGAACCCCAAAACAAAAACTTGTGGATCAACTATTCCCGACAACAGTAATAGTCGTGAGGATAGCAGGAATAGTCTTATTGCTGCTCCTGTAGCCAACATACCGGGGGGGAGAGGGGACTCTCCATGTGATGCTGGCATGTCATCTTCCAGCTCCAAGCAGGTCATCTAAGTGACCTTATGACATCGCTGGCGGATCCACCGTGGGCATCGCCGGAGAGATTTATTCCTGGTCTCCCTCAAGAGACGTGATGACTGCTGCTAGGGGATGTGGAGTGTTTGATTCCATCTTGTGGCTGGCGGTATGTACTTTTTCATCCTTCGTGGCGCTCACCCATAGATTCTCTCATGGCCGATTCCCTTCAGAGTCTGAGGAGGTAGATGGCTGATCTGGGTTGTTTTGGCTGCACAAGGTCAGGGTCATCGTTGAGCAGTTTAGCTGCAGCCTCTCACTCCTGGGACAACGTTTGGTCTTGGGCCTTGCTCCTTCTGATGAATAGGAGCCTGAGTCCCCGGTTGTCTCTCGGAGATGCCGTAGATTAGTTAGTTCTACGATCCAGTACCATGCCTCTTCAGGTGTAAGGAAAAAGTGGGACTTCCCTTGAAAAAGTACTTTGAGCTTGGCCATGAACATAAGCATGTATTGTAGCTGCAAGCCTCGCAATCTGGCCTTTACTTCATAAAAAGTTCTCCTCTGTTTTTGTACCTCCCTAGTGTAGTCCGGGAATATGAGTATTTTAGAGTGCTCGTATCTCATGTCTGCAAATTTTCGACCTTCAGCCAGGATCATGTTCCTATCCCTGTAATTCACAAATCGGGCAATGATCGTTCTGGGTGAGGCTCCAAGAGGCGGAAGTCTACCCAACGCCCAGTGGGCCATTTCGATGACATAGCAGGAGGAGAACTAGTCTTGCAAAATGAGTGAGCGAAGCCATTCATTGAGAAATTTCTCCGGTTTTCTGAGTCTTCCAGCCTCCACATTATGTCCTTAGTGGAGGATTGGGCCTCTGTGACTTCCCTTTGCATAGCGGCGATGGTATCTTCGAGTCCCGAGATCTGTGACTCCGCCATGGCGACTTGTTCAGCCACATTGCGGAGGTACTGGTGCCGTAGCATGACTTCCGACCGCAGTTCATCTACCCTGTGAGAAGTTGGCCTGGTATATGATGTCCACTAGTTCTAGTGGGCACCTTGCACCAGTCTAAACAACCCTTATGGTGATTTAAGAGGTCAAAGATAACCTTAGAAAGCTATTCAAGTGGTAGCTGTGGAGAGCAGCCTTCAGGCTTAGTCTTGAAGGAATGTAAAGCAGCTTGTTTTACCAGAATGCAATCTCATAGTATTGGTTAAATAAAAGGAGAACTACACAGTAGTTATAAAAATATGTATTTAGTAATATAACACTATCTAGTACGACACAGTATCTCCTACACAGAGATAATCACAAAGCACACAATACTTTAGCACAGAAATGTCAGTAAATAGCACTTATACACAGTGGACCCCAGGGGGGACACCAAACCATATATTAAGAAAGTGGTATAAGAACAACGACTCGGGTCAGGACGATGTTGAGAGGACGTAGAATTGCTGGGATCCCAAGGAACCACCCAAGGTGAGTAGATAAGGACCCCACGCAGGACGTGTGCAGTGTGGGAACATGACTGCATGCTCCGTACAAGTCTATGTGCAAGTCGCGGTTCGAATTTTAAAGTTTAAGGACCCTTCCCAGTGGACTTCGAAGAAACCCCTTGGTGGACAGAAGGTTGGAGAGCCACCCAACCGGTGGATACCGAAGCACCAGAGTTACCTAACCCAGGGAAGCCGGGTGCATAGGTCTGAAGTGGCGTCTGAAACCGCTGTCAATATCAATGGAGGAATTCAAGAAAGTGCTGCTGCTGGAAGGGAGGAAAGTGTCAGTTGGAATCCAAACGTGGATTCTTGTTGAGGAGTACCTGAAAGCAGAGGGGACAGAGTCTGGGTTACTTAGGAGTGACCAGGAGCTCGGTAGATGATGATGCTCTTGACTCTACAGCTGCGGGGACAAGGTGACATTGAGGATGACCAGGAGCCGGATGCGAGCTGTCCCACAAAGTATGTCGAGTGCTGAGGGGTCGGTGTCCGGCGAGAACACCAACAAGCCTTGGCAAAAGCAACCCACGCAGGAAGTCAATAAAGAGTATGGTTCGGACCAGCAAGGTCTAGGAGGCCCACCAAACACGTGGAAGTCAGGCCAAGCCTTGAGCAACAAGGGGTGCCAAAGAAAAGCAAAGTTTGCCCTCAAATGGACCCACAGGCCAAAGGCACAGTAGTCGCGAGAGGACCTCAAGCAATTTCACCAAACAGGCCACGGAGCACTCGGTGCGAGGAGGTCGACGATCTTAGTAGGAAATGGTGCCAGAGGTTGGGGCCACTCGGAGCCCATTGCACTTGTTAAAGGAATGCCAACAAGCACATGCACTTGCAAATGAACGCAGTGTACAGGGGTTCAGGTATTGCAGCCCCAACAAGGGATACTGGCCTCAAACTTGGTGAGAGGGCAGCTCGGGCCTTGAGGGACGTAGAAACCCACCTCCTGTGTTGCTGGTCCCTTCGGAGTCCGTAGGAGCTTGGGATCAGCAGACCGGTCAGCAGTGTTGAGGTGCCTGCGAATGCAGGGGAGTGACTCCTTTACTCCAAGGGAGATTATCTTCTTTTAGTTAGTTTGTGAGCTTATATAGCGCTTGAATCACCCCCTGAGGGGTATCTCAGCACTCAAGGACTTGCAAAAGAGAGATGTCATGGTGGGCTGGTGTAGAAGAGGGCAGTTTTCAAAGCCTTCCTAAATTTCAAGTGGTCTGGGCATTGCCTTAACGCTATGGGAAGTTGATTCCATAAGGAGGGCGCCTGATATGAAAAGGCCTTTCCTCCTGTTCGTGCTTTCTTGACCATAGGAATTTTGAGCAAAGATTTCGAGCTGGATCGAAGGTCTCTTTGGGGGATATAGTAATGGAGCCTCTCCGATAAATAGGTGGGTCCCTTTCCCCATATTGCCTTGTGTGTCAGGCAGCAGATCTTAAACTTCACTCATTTACGCACAGGTAACCAGTGGAGTTGTTGTAAAAGAGGGAGTGAAGCTGATCTGTAAGGGGCGTTTAAGACTAAACGTGCTGCAGTGTTTTGTACCACCTGGAGGCGGTTCAGAGAAGACTCGTTAGCCGCGATCAATAAGGCATTACAGTAATCAAATTTACTCAGCACCAGGGTTTGGATGAGGGTCTTTTGCAAGGAGTCGGGGAGATAAGGAAAAACTCTTCGTAGCAGGCCCAACACATGAAAGCAGGAGCCAACGGTGTGTGTTACATGCTCTTTCATGGTTAAAGTCTGTTCGAGAGGCACCCCTAAGTTCTTTGCCACTGTTTTTGGAGCTGGAGCTATTCCTAGCTCTATGGGCCACCAGTCTGGTGTCCACAATAGTGGGGCCTCTCCAAAGAGCATGATTTTCGTCTTTCCGGCATTCAGCTGTAAGAAGTTGTTTTTCATCCACTGTGAGATGGCCAGCATGCCGGAAGAGAAGGAGGCTTGGGCTGTCTGAGAGGTCTTATTGAAGGAGAAGGTAAGTTGGGTGTCATCTGCATAGGATATCGAGATAAACCCGTAGTTCCTCAGTAGTGAGGCCAAAGGGGGCTATGTAGATGTTGAACATGGTTGGGCTTAAGCATGAGCCTTGAGGGACTCCCTTGGACAGTTCTTTCGTGTTAGACCGGTATGGACCCAGATTAATGGTCTGGGTACGATTAGAGAGGAAACTGGTCAGCCTCTGCAGTGCCACTCCCCCAATCCCGGTTTCCCTCAATCTCCCGAGCAAAGTCTGGTGGTCGACCGTATCGAATGCGGCGGATAGATCTAATAACACAAGGAGGGTAGGTTGACCATTATCTAGTGCGAGCCTGATGTTATCAGTAACGGCCACCAGGGCAGTTTCCGTGCTATGTTTTGGCCGGAAGCCCGATTGAGATGGATCTAGATAGCCGGCCGATTCGATATGGTCAGATAGATGTTTATTAACATGTTTTTCCAGAACTTTGCTCAGAAAAGGTAAGAGGGAGATAGGACGGAGATTTGAGAGATCTTCCAAGGGAGCTTTGGTGTTTTTTCGGATTGGGATAATCCGAGCCGCCTTCCATGCTAAGGGTAGGTGGCCTTCCTTCAGTGATAGATTCAATAGAGAGCTGTTGGGATCTGACAGTAATTTAGCAAGAGAGGCTGAGGTTCTTGCAGGTAAGACATCGAGAGGCGAGCCAGATTTTACCTTACACATTAGTGTTTCTGTCTCCTCCCGGGATAAGAGGGGGAAATTCAGCAGGAGGGGATACCGTTATGGGGTCTGCCAGCAGTGGACACCTTGTCGAGGTAATCTTATTATAGATGGTGTCGATTTTCTGTATAAACAAATGGCCTATTTTATCGCAGAGAGCCTGAGAAAAGTTTTCTTCCAAGTCATAGGCTTTGGGGCTTGTAAAGGCTTTCAGAATCTGGTACAGGGCTTTGGGGGTGTTCTCTGCTTGGCTTAATTGTAGTGCTATATGAGTTTTTCGGGTCTGCTTAATGTTTTTATGATAAAGAGTGAGGGCTGACCTATATTGCTCTTTATCATCTATAAGATGTGTCCGACGCCATCTTCTTTCCAGGTTTTTACATTGGCTTTTTTCCTTGTGAAGTTCAGGAGTGAACCAGGCTGCCCGGGTTTGTCTGGATTTATTCGATCGTGTTTTCAGTGGGGCGATCTGTTCGATAGCGTCTAAGGCTGTTTTATTAAAATGGGCTAGACTCTCTTCAATATTACTAAGTGCAATGCCCCCGGGTGAAGTAAAAACCGTTGAGAAAGTTTCTGGATTGATTTTATGCCATTGTCTATACGAAGATTGATTATGTAGGGCTGGCTGTTCTAGTTCTCTGGGTGGACCGGGAGCAGTCGCCTAGGATCCACATGGGAAATTTCCCTTGATGCAGGTTTGACTACAGGGGTTTCCCCTCCCCTCCTCCCATGGGGCAAGTAGCTTTGGTATCTAGGGCTTGAAATTAGAGGCCATCAAGTTGTGGAGTGTGGCAGTGCTCACGCCCACACAGTGGTTTACTCTTACCACTAGCTGGTAAGAACGGAGCCCTCTATGTTCTTTTTAGGTCCTGACGAATGCCCTGGACCCAAGCGGGCCATTAAGGCAGAAACATGTTGACCTCTCACATAACGGATAGGGGACATTAATTCCCCCACATACCGTCACTTGATTTTAATATCATATAGTTACCTTTAACATTAAAAACACGATTAAGATAACTATAATGTTTTTTAACCACACTTTTTGTTTATGGGCCCCCACTTAGTTTAGAAGTGCATCCCTGTCGTCAGGTGTATGCCCGCCCTCTATCAAACCAAGGTTTTAGAGGGCGAGGACTGGTCAATGATGAAGCATGACACCAGGTGGTGTGTGAGACCAGTCCGTTACTTTTTGTGAGATGCCTTCACTTACAAATACATCCCAAACCTCGTAGTGGCATTTCAGTTAGGAGCAGCTTTTTGTGGTTAGACTAGTTCTCTGGGTCCCTGCACTAGAAAATCAATGAGTCCGACCAACTTAAAGGCTTAGGGGCTTCACAAGTTAGGAGGGGTGAATTAGAGAAGATAATGTCTAGGGTGTGTCCTGCTGTGTGAGTTGGACCATCAATGATTTTTATTAGATTCAGTGTGGCTAGGACAGCTAAAAAAGACGACGTTTCTGCCTTGTCAAGGCTTTCACTGTGTATATTGAAGTCTCCCAGCAGCATAAAGTTGCTGGAAGAGATCACATAAGGGGCTATCAACTCCATAAGTTGAAGAGAGAATTCGGCAATGGGGCCTGGAGGGCAGAATACTAGTGCCCCTATCCAGCTATTTTGTGGCGAGAGATCCATCCTAAAAATCAGGATTTCGATCTTCTTGTTACTACGCTGCTCTAGAGTTGTAATTTTCACTCTATCACTATGGATGATAGCTATCCCTCCTCCCATTTTGATCTGCCTGTCGAGTCTTTGAATCCTGTAACCCTCTGGTATAGCGATGGTAATTGCGGGGGTGCTGATGGGTTTTAGCCATGTCTCAGTTACAAAACCTACATCAGGTGTTTCTGAGCTAAGTAGGTCCCAGATCTCAGTCGCATGTTTGGGAAGTGATCTCACATTTCCCAGGAAGCCTTTCCAGCTTTGCCTGGGGGAGGTAGATTTACGCTCGTAATTCAAATTCAGGTCTGCTACTTTCTTGGCTTTTAAAAAATTAGTGTCTGTGCCAAGTTTACTTGACACTTTGGGGTCATCAGGTCTAGGTGCTTCTAAGACTAAATGTATGCTCTGATACCTGCAGTATATGCAGGAGAAGAAACCTTCCATATAGTTTAGGTATTGCGCTCAGTCATGAATGGCATGGATAATGACAGTTTTCCCCAATAAGTAGAAGATCTGTCTTGAGTAACTAAGGTTAGGGCAAGTACCTGGGTCTGGCTGTAAACGGGCAGGGGGCCTGGCTCCTGGCGACGGTTGGGCGCAGACGGGCTTGCCTTTGGCGGGCCTTTGGTGCGCCCGCTGCGTGCGTCCGCTGCGCGCTCCGTATTCCATCCGTTTTATGGTGGAATTTGAGAGGCTAGAGCGCCGACCTCCTCCCTGCCGGAAGTACCTCCCTCCACTCAAACGGGAGAACCAGTGGTGGACCGGGGAGAACGGCTCGGGGGGGGGGGTGCAAGCGAGTCTACACAGGTATGCCTGGGTGTAGTGATTATAATCACAATTGCACGTATTTAAAACAAAGCGAACAGTAAATCCAACGCCGCAGTTAAAAGTGCATATAAGAATATCCGTTTTTGTCAGTAAGCAGTATGCAGTTGTGTCAGCCCAATTTAACAAAGGTAAAGTAGAGGAGCTGCTAGCAGCTAGCGCACTGTACACAACTTATTTGTACGCGTCCGCTGAGCGCTCCGTATTCCATCCGTTTTATGGTGGAATTTGAGAGGCTAGAGCGCCGACCTCCTCCCTGCTGGAAGTACCGCCCTCCACTCAAACGGAAGAACCCGCGGTGGACCGGGGAGAACGGCTCGGGGGGGGCCAAGCGAGTCTACACAGGTATGCCTGGGGGTAGTGATTATAATCACAATTGCATGTATTTAAAACAAAGCGAACAGTACAACCAACGCCGCAGTTAAAAGTGCATATAAGAATATCCGTTTTTGGCAGTAAGCAGTATGCAGTTGTGTCAGCCCAATTTAACAAAGGTAAAGTAGAGGAGCTGCCAGCAGCTAGCGCACTGTACACAACTTACTTGTACGCGTCCGTCCCTTACTTCAGTTGTCCTTGAGGCTCCACAGGTCCTGCACAGATCCTGTATGGTGCACGGGCACAGCAATGCAGCAGACTGAGAGGAAGACGAAGTCAGGCCCAAACGAAGTCCAGAAAAGTCCAGAGTGTCCAGACGGTCGAAGTGCAGTGGTTTCAGTTCTGAATCTTGTCCACGACCAATCTAAAGTCCTACCACCAGGTAAGCCCTTATGTACCCTAAGGAAAGGGTTGGAAAGATTCAGAGGATCCTCCAAGGGGAGGGTCTGGACAGAGGGGAGGTTACTCCCTGTCCTTTGTCCAGTTTCGTGCCAGAGCGGGAGCCAACGGCTCCCAGGACTGGTTTGAACTGGACTATGCACAGGGGCACCCAATGTGCCCCTCATGCAGACTTTCAGGCGCTGGCATGGCACCCAACCAGACCTAATACACTAAATCCTGTCTGGGAGGTGGTCACACCTCCCGGTGACAGGATGCCTATTGTCCTGCCTTCCCCTGCTCGAACTTGGCTCAGCAGCAGGAGGGCAGAAATGTGTCTATTTATTTATTTGAAAGTTTTATATAGCGCAAACAAGACCCTTGCGAGTATCAGAGCGCTTTACATGTCAAATGAACGGAAACAGGAAACAAGCATAAAAAATCTAAATAAAGGTGATTCCAATACAAGGTGCTCAATAATACAGACTAGTGATTAAATTACAGTAATAAGTAAATAAATAAAGTGAATTTAGCCATGAGTATCGCTTTCACTTCTTTTTTAAATGAGGCCGTGGAAGGGTTCAGTCTTGTTTCGGCGGGCAAAGCATTCCAGATCCTGGGAGCCATACCAGAGAAGGACCGGTTGTAAGTTTTCTTCTTGGCAAATCGTTGTGGTCTCAGTAGAAGATTCATGGAGCTCCTGGAGGCTCTATTAGCAGAGGAGAGTACTAGTTTCTGAGCTAGGTAGCATGGCGTTTTATGATGTAAGGCCTTGTGCGTCATACATGCGATTTTTAAATGAATTCTAGCCTCGAACGGTAGCCAGTTGAGGGCTCTAAGGTCTGGCGAGATGTGAGAGTTTCTTTTTGAACCTGTGATGAGTCTCGCAGCTGAGTTGATAGCAGCTCTAAGTGGGGCTGTGGTTGATTTGGGGAGGCCGCATAGGGCTACAGCCCCATATTCCACTCTTGGGATTACTAGAGCTTGGACAGCTTGTTTGAGGTCGTTAGCTGGTAAGAAGGGTTTCAGTCTTCTCAGGGTGTTTATGTGGAAATTTGCTCCTTTTGTGGCGTCGCTGATATGCTTCTGCATCTTTAAGTCTCTGTCCAGCGTCACCCCCAGCGATTTAGCAGATTCAACGAGAGGTTGCCCTTTGAGTGCTGTTAGGTGCTTCATCCAATCGAGGATGATGTGAGATTTATTGGGGGGGGGGGGGGCGAATAGGAGGAATTCCGTTTTGAGGGAGTTCAGTTTCAAATGGTTTTCAGCCAACCATGTTTGAGTTCCTTGTAGTGTTGAGTTGAGAGCTTTGATGTCTTCCAGTGATTGGTTCTTTATGTATAGTTGGGTGTCGTCAGCGTACATGTGAAAGTGGACGTTGGAGAGACTGAGAAGTTCGGTGAGTGGCTCCATGAAGAGGTTGAAAAGTGTGGGTGAGAGGGAAGAGCCTTGCGGTACTCCTAACGAGACTGGCACGGGGTTAGATAAAGCTTGATTGACCTTGTATCTTTGAGATCTATTTTGGAGGAAAGAAGTAAACCAGGTAAGTACAGATCCCGATAATCCCATTCTGTGTCTCAGGAGCTCTAGCAAATTGTCGTGTTTGACGGTGTCAAATGCTGATGAGAGGTCGAGTAAGATTAATAGGCAGGCTTCATTTTGATCAAGAATTTTTAGTGCGTCATCTATTATGTGGGTCATGGCTGATTCCGTACTGTGACCTGCCCGGAAGCCTGATTGGTATTGGTTGAGTAGTTTGAATTGTTCAATATGGTTGCTAAGTTGTATGTGAACACATTTTTCCAAGAGCTTGGCTAGCGTGGAGATGTTGGATATCGGGCGATAATTATTTAAGTCTGCTGGGTCGGCTGTTGGCTTCTTTAGGATGGGGGATACCTGACCTGTTTTCAGGATTTCTGGAATGGTTCCTTGATAGAGTGAGGAATTTATAATCTTGGTCCAGAGAGGTAATAACAATGGAATGAAGTCTTTTAGGTAGTTAGCCGGGAGTGGGTCTGTGAAGTGACTGGAGGGATTTAAGGCTGTTAGCATTTTTAGTATAGTGTCCTCACTGTAAGTGTAGAAGGAGGACCAGGATGCGTTGTTTTTGAGGTTGAATTTTGTAGAGTCTATGCCTGGGGCATCAGTCGGGGCCAGTGAGGAGTTCTTTTGCGGGGCAGGAAGGGATAGAAGGTCATTGAGCAGGTCGGTTTTAAGGTTTCTGACTTTGTGACGAAAAAGGAGGCAAATTCCTCACAGTTGGGTAGGGTTTTGGGAGTGGTCTTGGGGTTGGTGGGTACGCTCTTGGTTTGGGCTTTGATTAACTCGAATAGTTTTTTGGGACGATTCTTGGCTAGGTCAAGTTGCTTGCTGAAGAAGTCGGTTTTAGATCGTCTGATCTTTCTAAAGTAGGAGTTTCTGGTGGTTCTTAGTAGCTTGAGGTGGACAGCTGATGGCGAAGATCTCCACTGTCGTTCCATTGATCTTAGTGATCGCCTGTCTTCATTAAGTCTATCGTCAAACCAGGGTTTTGAATCTTTTGTGGTGGTTCTTTTAAGTTGTAAAGGAGCTATGTTGTCTAATATGCTGTTCATGGAATGGAAGTAGTGGTTGGTTAAGCCTTGTACATCTGTTAAGTCTTCCGGGGGTTGTAGGATGTTATGATTAGAGGTTGCGCGTAGGTCGGAACCGACGTTTTTTAGATTCCTCTTCCAGACCTTTGTTCTTGGGGGTTGTATTGAAAGTCGTTTGACTGATCCCATGACATGGAATGTAATGATGTGATGGTCTGACCAATCACAGGGGAGGATTGAGTCGAGCTGAATGGAGTCCGCTTTGGCGATTATTAGGTCGAGGGTTGAGCCTTTGTCGTGTGTAGGGCTGTTACAGATTTGGTTAAGATTAAGGTCTGAGAGGAAGGCTTTGAGGCTATTGACCCCTGGGTCGTTCTGGTCCTCCCAGTGTAGGTTGAAGTCACCCAAGAATATTTGCATAACTTGTTGGCTGTCATTTGTAGCTAGAATATCCATGAGGTGTTCTATGAATGTGAGGTTCTCTCCTGGGGGGGTGGTAGAATGTGTGCAGTGAACATATTTGTTTGTTATTACTAGAGATGTTTAAACCAAGGTATTCACAGGAGGATAATGCAGGCGTATTGGAGTTACTAACTGTTAGATTGCTCTGATGTATACAAGCGATCCCCCCACCCGGCCTATCAATTCTGTCTAATCTGGTAATGTCATAGTTCGGGGGTACTAGTATGTCCAAGATAGGTGTAGATGAATCCTTCAGCCATGTTTCAGTCAGGATTAAGATGTCTGGTTCGTTGGCTAGTAAAAGGTCCGCTATATCAGTCGCATGTCTATGTGCTGACCTGCAATTTAGAAGCATGCATTTTAGCCGCGTTTTGTTGGGTGCTGTAATGGGCTCGAGTGTGAGAGAGATTTGCGTGAGGTTGTTTTCAACTATGCCTCTGGAAAGGTGTCTTGTCGCTCTGTGGGTGTTGATAGGGATAGGTTGGATTAGGGAATCCATATGTAAATTGTCTGGGTGCCCAGTGTTAGGTGCGAGGTGAGATAGCTCGTAAGAGCCGAGTAGAGAGAATAGGTTGTTCGATGATAGGGGTTTTTTCATTCTGATTGGGCGGGATGGGGCGTTGGGGTAAGGCCTTGTACTCCAACTTTGGGGCTCCAGATTTTGGGAGTTTGCGTGTCGTGGGTGTGTGTGATTCGACTTTTTGTTGTGTGGGTATGTTCTGAAGTCGGATATGGTGCGCGCGCGGGCTTGGGTTGCTGAAGAATCAGATCATGTAGCGTTTGTAGGTCAGCTTTGACTTGTTGAAGAGATAGTATTATCTCGTCTAGTCTGGGGTCTGGAGTGAGCGTTGCCTTATTTAATGGATGGACTGTGAGTAGGGGAGGTGTAGTTATGTCTAGTATGGATTTTGAGGGGGAGTCGTAATCTGGATCTTTGTGATGAGATCTATCTGTGTGGTTATCTTTGTGTGGTTGTTTTATTATGTGGTTATCAGTGGAGAGGGGGAGTGCAAAGGCCGGATGTGGTGGGGTCTGGATGTGGGATGTGTAGGGGGCTGTGGTAGAAGAAGTGGTGCTAGAGAGGACGGTTGCGACGTTAGGATGATGGGAGGTACGGGTTCTATGTGTGGTTGGACCCGTGTGAGCATTATTGTTGTTGAGGGAGGAATACGAATGGGGGCGGGGCATGGGGGCTTGGTGAAGTGTGCTGGATTGGTTGGGGGGAGTGAGTGGAACGGTGGGAGTATTGGGGCCAGGAGATGGAGGGGGAGGTACTGCGGGGTGAGGGGTGGTAGGGGTAATGGGAGTGAGTGGGGCCGTGGGAGTGGTTGCAGTGTTAGGGTGCGAATGGGGTTTCGGTCGGTATGTGTTGTGAGACCGGGCGTCAGTGGTGGGTGTATGTGTAGGGGGGGACCGCATGGTATCCTGCTTTAATGGGGAATCTGGTCGGGAGTTGGTAATTGCACCGTGATTGTGATTGGCTGGGGGGGTGGGGTGAGTTCTTGTAACTTGTTCCCTGATGCTAGGAAAGATATTATCTAGAAGGTTTAGGTTACGATCTGATGATTGCATAAGGATGATCCCATTATGATAGATAGTGATCGTAGCTGCCGCTTTGTAGAATGGGGCGGGGCTGATAGCTAGCATGAGTCCGTGCGCTGTTTTCCTCGAGGAGGTGACCGTGAATAGCGCGAAAAAGGCTATTCTCCATTGGGCTCTTCTTTTAGTATAGAAGATGATGTCATTAGTAATATTCCCCTGGTTACTTGAGAAGTATGGATCTGAGATTGGGGTTTCAGGGTGCTCTTTTAGGATGTTATGTTTAAATCCTTTAGCTGCTTTTTTTGTGAGGTTAGGGGGGTATTTAATGGAATATGTGTGGTTGCCTGTGCGTTCCATACTGCTGGATTAAGCTTGTAAGAGGGGGAGGCTCCTGGTGGGGTACATGCGCTGTTTTGCACCTTGGGGAGGGGGTGGCGCTAGGTCTAACGTGCAGAACCCTCACCTTCGTAATTGTTGGATTAGGAGATGAGGATGTTGACAGTGTTCTTTGGGAGTCCATCCGTTTAGAATGTGCCAGTCCAAGATGGCCACCCCGTTTACTGTCTGGATCTATCCTTGCGATGTAGTCCTTTTTCACTATCCATTAAGAGTCCTCCTAGGGTGTGGTCCTTTTTTATGTCTACCAACATAGTGGCGATTGGTCCTTTCTTTGTTTTCCCAGTAGTGAATCCTATGGGGAAGTCCTATGTTTCTTTCTTATATATTTAAACCATGATTGGAGTTATTGCGGCCATTTTGAGTGGTTTGCAGAGGCACTGGAGTACTTTCCCGAGAATTTTGCTTCTAAAATGGGTTTCCCGCTTTTGCCCTTCCGTCTGTAGAAAACCCATGTGCCGCCACAGTCAAGAATACCTCTATGTACTCCTCGTATTACGCCCCGGTGCTCCTCGTATTACGCCCCGGTGAGAGATGTTTTAATGTGGAGAGCGTGTGCATAGGAGGCCCAATGATCCAAGCCCCGCTTATAAATGAAGCACAAGTTATGTGCAGAACCTGCAGTCCTGACGCGCGCCATGAACTAACCTGAGTCACAGGTCCCGATGTGTCCTTGAGTGATTTGATGTCCACGTTAGCACTTCTGATCGTGGGTTAGCCTCTGCTCATGGTCGTTCACTCGCAGGGTGGGGGAGGCGCCAAAACCTGTGTCTTTACCCAATATTAACGACGCGCCGGTCCCGAGCCTCTCCTCGCACTGAAACGGCTCAGCAGCATCCCACCTCACGGGCGAAATGCCTGCACGGTTACTTTAGCAGTTCGGTTTCTCTCGCTCCTGTTTGCCGCATTGCGTGATGGGGGCAGCTGCCAGGAGCTGGCGAGGCTAAGTCGGTGCAGTAGCGATGCACGCCAGCCCCGAACTGCAACTCTAGTTCACCACCGTCGGTCCACCGCCGTGGCCATCCCGCCAGCTGGGGGCGATCCCGTCCTCCGGGATGTTCAGCTATCACGATCTCGGAGTCCTGCTGGAAGCCTTCTTTTGTCTCTCCTTCCCCTGGTCACAGATTTGATGGAAGGGGGAACGCTGTGGGGGATCGGCCCGGGGCCCGTGATGCGTGTCGCCAGTGTCCCCGAACCGATGTCCGCCGTAGGGGTAGTGCAGTCGGCGTGTTCTCCAATCGCGCAGGGGCTGTCGACTCTTAAGTGAGATCCGTCGATTTCAATATGTCGGTTGCGCTGCAAAATGGTGAAGCTCATTGAATCCGTCCCTCTAACTTTGCTCCGCTGTTGTCGAGGTAAGCGATGTAGCTGCTCCTGTTACTTGTGTTGTCAATTGCTCGTTACACTGCATTCGGTGGAGATTCCGCTGGGGGCTAACAGGGATATCACGGAGATTGATCCCAAGCAAGCGGAGCTCTCCCAGTAAGCTCCTCACCCGTCGGCCATCTATGGTCTGCAGCAACCATTTTGTGATGTCCGGGACTAGAAGGCTAGTACCAGGACCACCAGGAGCCCCACGAAGGACGCTTCTGAGGCGTGGAATCATACCCCCACACCGGATACCCCCACACTGGTTACCGGTGTGGGGGTCTGATTCCAAGATGTTTGATAGGGTTACTTGCAGTCGTTTTCAAAATGGTCATCACGTGGTTGCATAATGCACCTCTACATACGTATGGCTGCTTCACTGACAACCCAGGAGAATGGACTCCGTAGGCTGCAGGGGTGTCCTGCTCATGCAGGGGCACCCTCTCATTTAGAACCAAGCACCCTGCCTTCAGGATTGTAAAGGCCTGCTAGAGGGGTGACTTATGCGTTTTAAGTGCAGTGACCCTTAGATATAGGAAACCTATAGCTTAAGTAAGTGGTGCACGCACCAACTTACACAGGCTGCAATGGCAGGCCTTTGGTTCTATTTTGCATGGTATCTCATGTGTGGCATAATACATGCTGCAGCCCATGGGAGACCACTAGGGTACTTATGCCCTGGGTACATGGGTACCATATACTAGGGACTTATAAGGGTACCCAAGTATCCAACCTGGAGTGTACCCAAGTACATGTCGTAACAGTTTAGGGAGAAAGCAGATAGACTGGGGTCATGATTAGCAGGATCCCAGTCAGACTAGTCAAAAACAGCATCACATCAAGCAAAATGTTGGGGTAACCATAAGAAGCAGATCCTACTTTCCTACAAACCCTCTACTCCAGGGACACACAGGATGACTGAAATGCCGAAATGGATGGCTGCATTGTCTGGCATGGGCTTCGCATCCGGCACCAGAGGAGAATAGGCATCAAGCATTCTCACAAAGCGGTCAAATCTTCCCTGTTGCGGGGGCTTAGGGTCCTTATCTTTGGCCGTTTCCTTGGCGTTGTTGAACTACCAGATCAGGGCCACCAAATCTTAGGCAGCGGGAGTGTGCACCACCTCTTCATTAGCAGTGAGTCACAATGAGGAATTTGGGTATTCTCAGCGCCAGACCTCTGCAGTCGCAAGCACCAGGGGGTCCCTCGGGAGGACAGGACACTGACCCATCACACAGCTCCTCAGTGCAGGTATCCCATGCAGCGGTGCAGCCCGGGCACACCTCCACTGAATCCAAGCCAAACACTGCCTCTGCCCGTTTCCTGGTACAGGAGGTTACTAAGTCTCGGGGGCAGGGGGGCACAAGTACACCAGCCAGGATTATGGGGTCGCAGATCGAAGGGTGGGTCATTTAAGAATGGCAGGGGAAGAGGAAGGCTGAGATCAATGGAGCAAGGCAGGCAGGGGGCCGCATCATTAATTCAAGGGCTCCCAATGCCCAGGCAAGTCGCACCAGCCTAATGCTGGCCGCTTCCACCCAGTGTATCTGGGTGGCCCAGTGCCTATTGCACCTGAGTCTCCACGAGTAGAGTGTCCCGGAAGACATTCCATACCATCCGCTGGCCACCGCAGTGTCCGCCTGCTTCCACCATTTGACCAATTTTCCTGGGTGAAGGTGACACTAGAGGATGACGCATCAGCAACTAAGCAATAGGTTACTATCTGTAATTATGACAATAACGCAAATAGGAGGTGCAATAGGAAAGAACAAAGTGGGCTCCTTTGGAAAGTGAAATGGAGTTACAAGAATCCAGAGTATCCTCAACAACAATCCATCATGAGTATCAGACTCCCACATACTGAGTGCAGGGAAACAGGTTAAATGAGCTTCCCTCTATGAGAAAGTAAATCATTCGCTGAACTTAAAGCAACTCATTCCAACCTCAAAGTCAGTAATTTTCTCTGACGACGTTTTGCTAGCACAAGTAACTAAATCAGGGTTTCTCAGCCTTGGAGACAGTCAAAGTATTTGCTTAGCTACCATGACCAATATAATCTACCTATCACAAGCTCTATAATCTCATCCATATCACTACCATCTCGACAGAAATTATGTTTATGCAGAAGACCCAACTACAAGGTACTGAGGTCCTTCAGATGCTATGGACTTCTTTTAATGACGAGCAAAATGAATAAATGTGAGTTTGACTTACCATATAAATTGATAAAGGAATGAAGAATGCGGATTCATTTTATTTCTTTTGTCTCAGCAATTCGAAGAAATCCTCTTCTGCAATACTGCCACTGCTGGTCCTTCAGTATATTCTGCAGATGAAAAAGTCCACTGTTAGTGAATCAACCATAATCAGAAATTGAATATTTTCAAACTAATGCAATACAACAAAAAAATGTTTTTATAAAGCGTTAATAGTTCAGTACTATGGCATATGAAATATTGTAAAAATCTACTGCTCACTAGAAATACAAATCTCAATTTGTGTTTTCAAGCTAGCATACATCTCTCAATCCTATGCATCATTTGCTACCACA
The DNA here is from genome assembly GCA_963921515.1 of Calotriton arnoldi. Taxonomy (NCBI): domain Eukaryota; kingdom Metazoa; phylum Chordata; class Amphibia; order Caudata; family Salamandridae; genus Calotriton; species Calotriton arnoldi. The sequence goes on from CAWUFW010000708.1 coordinate 694,220, forward strand.
CTCTACGCAACTCTAGCACCTCTATTCGGATGTAGATTAAAAGATACCATTGCCAGCCAAGTGACAAAGTACCCTTCTCACTGCAATTCTTTTAGCTTATGGTACACCAATAGCAATTAAGTCATCTGATAAGTTGAGGGAGGAAGGTTTAGGCTACAGTTAGTGGGAATAATATAAATTATGAATAACAGATTTTGAAAATCTTCATTTTAGCACATCCCTATTAGTTAAGCAATAGTGTTGTAGAGAATATTATGATCAACCACACCTTGAAACAAATTTAGAAGTACCAGATAATGCCCTCATTTCTTTCATCTCAACATCTTAATCATCAGATGGGCATCCTGTCTACACTGCTAATAATTTTAATACTATGATGAATGTACCCCATTGCTTGCTAGTCAATTGATTGACCCTCATGTCACATGACATCCTGCTGTAGCTTTATGTCAGGGCACCAATTGACCAGTTGTCCTGAGTGAAGGTGACAGTGGAGGATGACACATCAGCAATTATGCACTAGATTACTATCTGTAATTATGATGGCAAGGCAAACAGGAGGTGTACTAGTGACGTACTCTAAACCATTGATAGCATTGGGCTCCTTTGGAAAGTGAAATGGAGTTACAAGAACCCAGAGTATCCTTGTAGGAAAGTAGGATCTGCTTCTTATGGTTACTCCCACTTTTTGCTTGATGTGACACTGTTTTTGACTAGTCTGACAGGGATCCTGCTAATCAGGACCCCAGTCTAGCTGCTTCCTCCCTAAACTGTTGTGTCCAGTACCTAGGTACATCCCAGATTGGATACTGGGGTACCTTTGTCAGTCCCTAGTATATGGTACCAATGTACCCAGGGCATAGGTACCCCAGAGGTACCCCATGGGCTGAAGCATGTATTATGCCACCCATGAGGGACCATGCACAATGGAACTACAGGCCTGCCATTGCAGCCTGTGTAAGTTGGTGCTTGCACCACTTACTAAAGATATAGGTTTACTATATCTAAGGGTCACTGCACTTAAAACCTATAAGTCACCCTTATAGCAGGCCTTTACAATTCTGAGGGCAGGGTGCTTGGTTCTAAGTAAGAGGGTGTCCCCTGCATGAGCAGGTCACCCCTGCAGCCATATACTATATAGAGGGGCACCGTGTAATTACGCGATGACCATCTTGAAACTGGATGTAACAAATCCTATCATGTTTGATATCAAATATGTTGGAATCATACCCCCACACCGTAAACGGTGTGGGAGGTATGATTCCAAGCACTGGAAGAGCCCTTTGTTAGGCTCTCAGTGTTCCCGGGACCAGCCTTCTAGTCCCCGACAGCACAAAATGGTTGCTGCCGACCAGAGACACATTTCTGCCCTCCTGCTGCTGAGCCAAGCTCGAGCAGAGGAAGGTGGAACAATAAGCATCCTGCCACAGGGAGGTGTGACTACCTCCCAGACACGATTTAGTGTATTAGGGCTGGGTGGGTGCGCTTGCCAGTGCCTCAAAGTCGGCATGAGGGGCACGTTTGGTGTCCCTGTGCATAGTCCAGTTTAAACCAGTCCTGGGAGCTGTTGGCTCCCGCTCTGGCGTGAAACTGGACAAAGGACATGGGAGTAAACTCTCCTCTGTCCAGACCTTCCCCTGTGAGGGTCCCCTGAATCATCCCAACCATTTCCTAGGGTACTTAAGGGCTTACCTGACTGTAGGTCTGTAGATTCATTGTGGGATAAGATTCAGAACAGATACCACTGCATTTCTACCATATGGGCACTCTGGACTTTGCTGGACTTCGTTTGGGCTTGACTTAGTCTCCCTACCTGTAAGCTGCATTGTCTGTGCCTGTGCATCATACACAAACCTTCCAAAGCCTGTGAAGCATCAAGGACAACCGAAGTAATCTCCCTTGGAGTGAAGGAAACACTCCCCTGCATTCGCAGGCACAGCAACACTGCTGACCGGTCTGCTGATCCCAAGCTCCTACAGACTCCGAAGGGTTCAACAACACAGGAGGTGGGTTTCTATGTCCCTCGAGGCCCGAGTTGCCCTCTCACCGAGTTTGAGGCAAGTATCCCTCGTGGGGGCTGCAATACCCGAACCCCTGTGCAACACATACTTTTGCAAGTGCATGTGCTTGTTGGCAATTCTGTGACAAGTGCATTGGGCTCCAAGCAGCCCCAAACTCTGGCAACGTCTCTTGCAGAGATCTTCAGTCACCTCGTACCGAGTGCTCCGTGGCATGTTTTGCAAAGCTGCACGAGGTCCTCCTGCGACTCCAGCGTCTTCGACCTGTGGGTCCGGTGGAGGGTCAACTACATCGTCTTTGGGCTGCCCTAATTGCTCTGGGCTTGCCCTGACTCCCCTGCTGTTGGTGAGTCTCCTGGACCTTGCTGGTCCTCTTCCAGCAACTTCTCGACTTCCTGCGTGGATTGCTTTTGCCAAGGCTTGTTGGTGATCCCGCCGGACACAAACCCTCAGCACTCGACATCCTTCGTGGGACAGCCCGTATCCGGCTCCTGGTCATCCTCAGCGTCACCTAGTCCCCGCAGCTGCAGAGTCCAGATCACCGACATCACTCCTGAAGCACCTGACATCGGTGGGCATTCGTCTACCGAGCCCCTGGTCACTCCCAAGTGACCCAGACTCTGTCCTCCCTGCTTTCGAGTACTCCTCTCCAAGAATCCACGTTTGGATTCCTACAGACACTTTCTCTTCTTCCAGCAGCTGCACTTTCCTGAAGTCCTCCATTGGGTTTGACGGCGGTTTGACACCACTTCACACCTATGCACTGGGCTTCCCTGCTAACAGGTAACGTGGGTACTAGGGTATCCACGGGTGGGGTGGCTCTCCAACCTTCTGTCTTCCATGGGGTTTTTTCAGGGTCCGTTGGGAAGGGTCCTTAATCTTTAAAAATCCAGTCGCAACTTACACAACGTAGAGTTGTACAGAGCCCGCGGTCAGGTTCTCACACTGCACGAGTCCTCTGTGGGGTCCCTGTCTAATTACCTTGGATGGTTCCCCAACAATTCTACAGCCTCTCGACCTTGTCCTGACTTGAGCCGTGGTTCTTATACCACTTTATTAGTGTATGCTTTGATCACCCCCTGGGGCCCACTGTGTATTAGTGCTATTTACTGTGATCTCTTTGCTAAAGTATTGTGTGTTTTGTGTCCATCTCCGTGTAGGAGATACTGTAACGCACTAGAGAGTATTATATAATTAATACATATTTTTCTAAATACCTTGTGAGGGTCTCTTTTCATTTAATCTATACTATAAGATTGCATTCTGGTAAAACAAGCTGCTTTACACTCCTTCAAGACTAAGCCTGAAGGCTGCTCTCCACAGCGACCACTTAGAGAGCTTTCTGTGGTTGTCTAAGACCTAAATCACCATAAGGGTTGTTTGGACTGGTGCAAGGTGCCCACTTTAATTAGTGGACATCATATACCAGGCCAGCTTCTCACAATCCTCAACAACAATACATATTGAATATCAGAGTCAGACATAAAGAGTGCAGGTAAACATGTTAAATGAGCTTCCCTCCATGAGAAAGTAATTTGACTGCTCTAACTTAAAGCAACTCATTCCAGCCTCAAAGTCAGTAATTTCCTCTGATGACATATTGCTAGCACAAGTATCTAAAGCAGGGTTTGTCAGCCTTGGAGACAGTCAAAATCTTTGTTTAGCTCTCATGAGCACTATAATGTCATCCACATTACTACCATCTCCACAGAAATTATATTTAAGCGGAGGACCCCACTACAAGGTGCAGAGGAAATTCAGATGCTATGGAATTCTTTTAATGAAGATCAAAATGAATAAATGTGAGTTTGACTTATCACATAAATTGATAAAGGAATGCAAAATGCGGTTATTTTGTTTTGTCTCATCAATGCCGAGAAATTCTCTTATGCAACACTGCCACTGCTGGTCATTAAGTATATTCTGCAGATGGAAAAGTCCATCTTCATTTTAGCACATCCCTATTAGTTAATGTAGGAAAGTAGGACCCACTTTTTGCCTGGTGCTATGCTGTTTATGACTAGTCTGACTGGGATCCTGCCAATCTGGACTCCAGTCTCTCTGCTTTCTCCCCTAAATTCTTATGGTAAGTACTTAGGTACATCCCAGATTGGATACTGGGGTTCCCTTATAAGACCCTAGTATATGGTAATGAGGTACCCAGGGCATGGGTACCCCAGGGGTCCCCCATGGGCTGAAGCATGTATTATGCCACCCATGGGAGACCCTTCAAACTGTCACTACAGGCCTGCTTTTGCAGCCTATGTAAGCTGATGCTAGCACCACTTATGAAAGATATAGGTTCCCTGTGTCTAGGGTCATTGCACTTAAAACCTAAAAGTCACCCCTACAGCAGGCTGTTTCGATCCTGAGGGCAGGCTGCTCGGTTCCAAGTGTGAGGGTGCCCCTGCATGAGCAGGACACCCCTACAGCCTACGGAGTCGATTCTCCCTGGTTGCAAGTGCAACTGCCAGATAACATAGTGGGGCACCGCGTCATTACGCAATGACCATCTTGAAACTGTCTGGAACGAATCCTATCAAATTTGGTATCAAACATGTTTGAATCATACCCCCATACCGTAAACGGTGTGGGAGGTATGATTCCAAGCACTGTAAAGGCCGTCCGTTAGGCCCTCTGTGCTCCCGGTACCAGTCTTCTAGACCCAGACAGTACAACATGGTTGCTGGCGACCAGAGACACAATTCTGCCCTCCTGCTGCTGAGCCAAGCTCGAGCAGAGGAAGGCAGGACAATAGGTTTCCCATCACAGGGAGGTGTGACCACCTCCCAGACAGGATTTAGTGTATTAAGGCCGGGTGGGAGTGCTTGCCAGCACCACTGAGTCTGCTTGAGGGGAACATTTGGTGCCCTCCTTGCATTGTCCAGTTCAAACCTGCTCAGGGAGCAGTTGGCTTCTGCTCCGATGTGAACAAAGGACATAGGAGTATCCTCCCCACTCTCTGACCGTCCCCTGGGAGGGAACCCTGAATCGTCCAAACCCTTTCCTTAGGGTACTTAAGGGCTTACCTGAGGGTGGGTCCCTAGATTCATCGTGAGACAAGATTCATTTCAAAACACCACTTTTACTTCGACCGTCTGGGCACTCTGGACTTCGCTCTGGGCTTCAAGACTGCAACTAGGAAGACTCCTGCTGCTCCTGGTCTCATCGCCCTGCTCGTCTGCTGCAACGTCCATGGCTGTGCTCCATACAGGAGCCTTCCAAGGCCTGTGGGAATCCAAGACACCTGAAGGAATCTCCCTTGAAGTGAAGGAGTCACTTCCATGCATCTGCATGCAGCGCAACTAAGCTGACCGGTCTGCTGATCCTGTGCTCCCACGGACTCCGAAAGGCTCAGCAATACAGGTGGTTGTTCTTCACATCCCTTGAGGCCTGTCCTGTCCTCTCACCAAGTTTGAGGCCAGTATCCCTCGTCGGAGCCACAGAAACTGAAACCATGAGCCCTGCCTCACCTTGCCATTGCCAAGTCTTGTTGGCTTCCGTCCATCAAGATCTTCGGAATCCAAGTAGCCCCAACCTCAAGCATCTCCAGTGACCATAATTTTCAACCACACCGCATTGCTTGCACGGTGGTCTGCATCTTTTAGTGAGCTGCTCGAGGTCCTCTTGCGACTCTAGTGTCTCCAGCCTGTGGGTCCTGTTGAGGACTCCCTTTGATTCCTGCGGGCTCTCCTGATTGCTCGGGCCTGCCCAGACTCCCCAGCTTGTGGTGAGTCACCTGGACCTTGTTGGTCCCAACACTGCACCTTCTTTGCTTTCCCAGTTGTTTTCAGTTGCCAAGGCGTGTTGATGCTCTCAACAGACACCGACCCCTCAACTCTCAACATCGGACATGTGACAGTTCCACAGCATCGCCTGGTCCTCACAGTTGTAGCTCCAAGGTCACCATCATCTCTCCTGAAACAGCCGACATTGGTGGGCATTCGTCTTCCAGACCCTGAATCCACCTTTGGATTCCACTGGGCACGTCCACCTTTACCAGCAGCTGCATCTTCCTGAAGTCCTTCATTGGGATCGACGGCTGTTTCCGCCACCACTTCACACCTATGCACCCGGCTTCCCTGGTGTAGGTAACGTGGGTACTAGGGTATCCACGGGTGGGGTGGCTCTCCAACCTTCTGCCTTCCACTGGGTTTCATCAGGGTCCATTGGGAAAAGTCAGTCTTTAAAATTGCAACCGCAACTTAACCTTTGACTTATAGCAAAGAGCAACAAGAAGATTGGGACTAGAGTCCCATGGTGGCAGCAACAGTGTCCCCAGAGCTAGAGAATATTCTCATGATCATAGGAACCTGAACAAGATAGTCCCTCCCTACCAGAGTGGGGATGACATCCACAAATGGATAACTGCACTAGAGAGGGCCTGTAAGGTACAGAGGGTCCCTCAAAAGCAGTGGCCAGCTATCTTGTGGCTCTCCTTTGCTGACAAAGGTAGAGACAAGCTCCTCACTGTTAGAGAAGAGGGTGCAGACAATTATTCAGTACTGAAGAGTGCTCTCATCGATAGGTTTGGCTTAACCACTGAACAGTACAGGATTAAGTTCAGAGACACCCAGAAGACACAGACTCAGAACTGGGTTGACTTTGTAGATTGTGCTACTAAGGCTCTGGAAGGTTGGATACATGGCAGCAAGGTGCATGACTATTTAGGATTGTACAATTTGATTATGAGGGAGCAGATCCTTAATAATTGTCAAAAACAGCTTTTACACCAGTACCTGGTTGACTCAGATTTGACTTCTCCCCAAGAATTGGGAAAGAAGGCAGATAAATGGGTCGGGACCAGGGTGAAGGCAAAGAATCAGGGTGGTGACCAGAAGAAAGATTCTTCCAAGAACCAAGAGAAGGGTGGGGATAAATCAAAAGATAAATCCACTACAAGGCCCCAAAAGTCCTCTTCTGGGGGTGGGTCCCAAACTCCTTCCTCCCCTGAAAAGAAACCTTTTTGCTTTGTTTGTAAAGAGCAAGGCCACTGGAAAAATGATCCCAATTGTCCAAGGGTCAGCAATAAGGAGAATGTTCCTCCAAGCACCACTACCACTCCTCCTGGTACTACAAGTAGTAATCCCCCAGGTGGTAGCAGTGCACCCAAAAAGTTAGGTGGGTTCTCATGGGGAACAGAGGTGGACCCTGGCTTAGCAAGGTCCTCCTCACAGGCCTCCTTAATCTGTGATGGTGGCATGGGATTTGCCACATTTACGGTCAGTCCCACTTTGGGCAAGTACAGACAGGAGCCACTGATCAATGGTCAGAAAGCTGTAGCCTTTAGGGACACAGGGGCTAGTGTCACCATGGTGACAGGGAACCTAGTACCCCCTCAGAAGCTTTTACCTGAGTTTGAGTACCAGGTGACCAACATTGATGGTATCAAGACAGATCATCCCATGGCTATAGTCAATCTCAGCTGGGGAGGGGTCACTGGCCCAAAGAGAGTGGCAGTATCCCCAAACTTGCCTGTAGATTGCCTGTTGGGTAATGATCTAGAAATTTCAGCCTGGGCTGAAGTTGAACACCAGGCCCTTTAAGGATGTTAGGCCTCCCTGAGAAAGTTGGTGGGACCCTTAGGGCCTCAGTCCAACCCCAGGGAAATTTTGGAGTAGTGGAGCCTGAAAGAATGGCCCACACTACTCCACCAGAGAGCAAAGGGATTGAAGAAAAGTCTTCTTCCCCCCAGACTATAGGTAAGGGTCAGCTTCCTCAGGGAACTGATCCTACCCCTTGTGGAGGAACTGCCCCAGAAGTGATCAGGCCTGTCCTGGCATCATCCCTGATGGCAGAGGACCCTTCCAAGGTGGTACCCAGTCTGGAGCAAGTATCCTGCCCCTCTCTACCCTACCTCAGTCAGCCTAGGGCTGCAGAGGTCAGGGAGGTCAGTGGACCCCTAAGGGCCCACTGTCCAGAGGAACCCCCTCATCAACAGATTAGGGACACCCAGTCTAATAGAACTAGCCAGGTGAAAATTCCTCAACACACTGAGGGATCCCTCTTACCCTTGGGTAGTGACCTCCCCCAGATGGAGTCTGTTGGGCAAAGGCAAACCTGGGACCAGATGGTTCCAAACCTACCCTGTCCCTCCAGTGTTCCAACCAAAGGGACTCAACTCCCAGCTGTAGGCAACCAGAGGTTGACCCCTAGGGCCAGATGTAACTTAGTCATGGAAAGAAAGGCCTCCATGGTGACCAGTGCTCTGAGGAAGCTGAGACCAACTTATTTAGGGCCTCACTTCTCCACTCAGGCACCCCACCAGCCCTTTTCTTTGCAAAAACACCCTACAGGTAGAGCTCCCAAATTTTGGAGAAAAAACAATACCCTTAGGGGTAGGGACTGCTAGTGCAGGATCTTCCTTATATGGTCACTTAGTCAATAACGTCTCAGCTGGGCAAGGTTAGCCTTATCTCCTTTCGTTTGGGGGGGGTCTGACTGCATGGTTACCCACTTTTTTCCTGGTGTTTTGCTGGTTTTTGACTAGTCTGACTGGGATCCTGCTAAACAGGACCCCAGTTTATCTGCTTTCTCCCTTAAATTGATATGCATGTACTTTAAGTACACTCCGGATTGGATACTGGGGTACCCTTATCAGTCCCTAGTATATGGTATACCATGTACCCAGAGCATAGGTACCCAAGAGGCCTCCCATGGGCTGAAGCATGTATTATGCCACCCTAAGAGGCCATTCAAATTAACACGACCAGCCTGCTACTGCAGACTGTGTAAGCTGGTGCTTGCACCGCTTACTTAAGATATAGGTTCACTATATCTATCTAAATCACTACACTTAAATACCTATCAGTCACCCCTATGGCAGGCCTTATCAATCCTGAAGGCAGGGTGCTGGGTTTTACGTGAGAGGGTGCCCCTGCATGAGCAGAGCCCCTCTGCAGCCTTCGGAGACCATTCTTCGGGGTTGTCGGTGATGCAGCCAGACATATATGTTTAAGTGCATTATAACCTCGTGGTAAATGCTAACTTTAAAACGGCTGCTTAGAAACATGTTGTGTTTGGTGTCAAACACCTTGGAATCATACCTCCACACCAGTAACTGGTGTGGGAGGTATGATTCCACCCTTCCAAAGGGACATATGTGGGTCACCGGTCTACCCGGTACCAGCTTTCTCGACCTGGGCAGCACAAAATGGATGCTGCCAGCCACAGACACGATTCTGCTCTCCTGCTGTTGAGCCAAGCTCAAGCAGAGGAAGGCATGACAAAAGGCATCCTGTCACCAGACAGGATTTAGTGTATTGGGGCTGGGTAGGTGCACTCAGAGTGCCAGAAAGTCTGCACTGGGGGCACATTTGGTGTCCCTGTGCATAGTCCAGCTCTCCATGCCACTGGAATCAAGCTATCCTGGCTGAAGAGGGGTGAAACCCCGAAACCGGTCCTAGGATGCTTGTTTCCAGTCCAGGGAGGACCTGGCTTGGGAGTTCGGGCTGGACTGTTCCCATGAGGCACAGGGTCAAGACTGATTTGCATATGGCTGGGTCCAAACTGGAATGGCATGGTGAGCAAAAAAAACGATGGATTTAGGCCCAGATCTCTGTACTGGGGTGAATGTATGACATTGTTCTGCATTCTGTCCATCAACTGTTGTTTTTGCATTTGTCACCCCGAGTGGGACGGGCATGCCCAGACGTGGGTCCCGTGCTCTCCATGCCACTGGAATCAAGCTATCCTGGCTGAAGAGGGGTGAAACCCGAAACCGGTCCTAGGATGCTTGTTTCCAGTCCAGGGAGGACCTGGCTTGGCAGTTCGGGCTGGACTGTTTCCATGAGGCACAGGGTCAAGACTGATTTGCATATGGCTGGGTCCAAACTGGGATGGCATGGTGAGCAAAAAAACGATGGATTTAGGCCCAGATCTCTGTACTGGGGTGAATGTATGACATTGTTCTGCATTCTGTCCATCAACTGTTGTTTTTGCATAGTCCAGCTCAAACCAGTTCTGGGAGCCATTTGCTCCTGCTCTGGTGCGAAACTGGACAAAGGACATGGGTGTAGCCACCCCTCTGTCCTGCCCCTCCCCTAGGAGGGTCCACAGAATCTTTCCACCCCTTCCCATGAGTATAAAGTGGGTTACCTGACTACAGGACTTTAGATTTTGCCTGGACAAGATTCTGCCAAGAAGAAGCCAATTACTTCGACTGCCTGCACGACGCTGGACGACTGAAGAATCTCCCTTGGAGTAAAGGAGTTACTCCCCTGCAATAGCAGGCACCTAATCGCATCTAACCAGTTTGCTTCTCCCAAGCTCCCGAGGACTCTGAAGATTTCAGCAACACAGGAGGTGGGTTTCCAAAGGTCCCGGAGGTCGATCTGCCCTCTCAGCGATTCTGAGACCAGTATCCCTCGTAGGGACCGTACAACCCGAACCCCTGTGCACTACATACTTTTTCACTTGCATCTGCTTGTTGACAACTCCTGAGCTTGTGCAATGAACTCAGTGTAGTCCTGACTCCGAGCAGTATTTGCATTGACGATCTCCGGCCTCCACTCCACGAGTGTCCTATGGGCTGGTTCTTTGCAGGCTTGCTTGAGGTCTCCTCGCAATCCCTGGTCCGTTGGCCTGTAGGTCTTGGCGAGGGTCACCTTGCTAATTGTTGGGCTTACCTGGTTGCTCCAGATGTGCCCTGACTCCCCATTGCTTGGAGAGTCCCCTGGACCTTGCTGGTTCACATCATAACCTGTTTCCTCTGACCGCATGTGTTGCATTTGCCAAGTCTTGTTGGTGCTCCAGCCGGACACCGACCCCTCAGCTCTCGACATCCTTCGTGGGACAGCTCACCTCCGGACTCTGGTCATCCTCGACGTCTCCTGGTGCCCGTGGCTGCAGAGACAAACAACCTTTCTTCACTCCTGAAGCACCCGACATCGGTGGGCATTCGACTACTGAGCCCCTGGTCACCTGAAGTGACCCACACTCTGTCCCCTCTGCTTTCAGGTTCCTCTCACCTCGAATCCAGGCTTAGATTCCACCGGACCTTCTTCGCCCTCCTGGCAGCAGGACTTCCTTGCAGCTCTCCATTGAAAACGACGAAGGTTTCCCACACCACTTGACCCCTATGCACCCGGCTCCTCTGGGATAGGTAACACGGGTACTTCGATACTCACGGGTGGGTTGGCCTTAGAACCTCCTATGTTCCAAAGGGTTTGCTTGAAGTCCTCTTAGAAGTATCCTTAACTTGTAAAATTACAACCACGACTTTCCCATAGTGTTGTACGGAGCACGCGTACGTGATTCCTCACTGCACCCGTCCTCCGTGGGCTCCCTGTGTCACTCCTCTGGGTGGTTCCTTGGGGTCCCAGCGATTCTACGTGCTCTAGGCACTGTGTCTAGTGAAGTCGATATTCTTATACCATTTTTTTAGTATATGGTTAGGTCTCCCCCTGGAGCCCGCTGTGTATTGTGCTATTTACGAATGCTCTATTGATTCAGTATTGTGTGCTTTGTGCCCTAGTCTCGCATAGAGACTAGTAGAGAGTTATATTAATAAATACATATTTTTATATAAACACTGTGTGGTTCTCCTTTCATTTAATCATTTAGGAGGTGATATTCTGGTAAAACAAGCTGCTTTACATTCCTTCAAGATTAAGCCTGAAGGCTGTTCTCCATAGCTACCACTAGGATAGCTTTCAATAAAGGTTATCTTTGACCTCAGATATCATAAGGGTCGCGTGGCCTGGTACAAGGTGCCCACTTTAATTAGTGGACAGCATATACCAACCCACCTTCCCACAGTAACCATAAGAAACAGATCCTACTTTACTACATCCTCCTTAACAGGAGGGGGTATGACATTCATAAATGGATCACAGCTTTGGAGAGGGCCTGTAAAGTTCAAAGGGACCCTCAAGAGCAGTGGGCAGCTATCTTATGGCTCTCTTATGCTAACAAAGGTAGAGATAAGTGCCTCACTGTTAGAGAAGAAGATGCGGACAATTACTCAGTACTGAAGACTACTCTCATTGATGGGTTTGGCTTCACTACTGAACAATACAGGATTGAGTTCAGTGACACCCAGAAAGCACACACCCAGGACTGGGTAGAATTTGTGGACAGTGCTATTACGGCTCTGGAAGGCTGGCTTCATGGAAGCAAGGTACAGGACTACCAAGGATTGTACAATTTGATTATTGGGGAGTAGATCCTTAATAATTGTCAGAACCTGCTTTTGCACCAGTACCTTGTGGACTCTGATCTGACCTCTACCCAAGAATTGGGAACGAAGGCAGACAAATAGGTTCGCACCAGGGTTAAGCAGAAAAACCATGGTAATGGATGTGACCAGAAGAAACAAGATTCTTCTAAATCTCAGGATAAGGGTGGGGAAAAGGCTACCGATAAGAAAGAATCTTCTCAAGGGCCCCAAAAACCTGCATATGGGGGTGAGTCCCAAAATTACAAGAAAGGCAAAAGAAACCTTGGTATTACTTCTGTAAGGTGGACGAAAGATGCTGATTGTCCAAAGGCCAAGGAAACTACTCCTACTACCTCTGCCCCTATTTATTTGAAGAGTTTTATATAGCGCTGGCTAGATCCGGAGGTATCAGAGCGCTTTACATGAGAACAGATTGTACATAGTTACATCAGTTACAATAGCATACAATAGAAACAGATACGAGTCAATAGGAGCATGGGGATGGGTGGGGGGAGGAATGAGACAAGGGTGTAGGGGAAACAAAGCAAAACAGACAAAGTCAGGCAGGGCTGGGGGAGGCAGCCACAGGATCACGGAGGTAGGAGGTAGGGGAGGGAAAGGAGACACAGCAGAGATACGAGGAAAAACAATGTCCAATGTCCGGCAGGGCAGGTGACGGCCAAGGGGGTAAAACCAATGTCAATCTCCTCTATAGCTGACTAAACAGCTCCACCGGGCATCAGCCATGTTGCTCGGGCTAAGCGGTCAGGACAACATAAAAGGTTTTCACTAAGGGGGCATCGTCATAGATCCATCGACCGCACCAGTCCCGGTGTTACTGGGATGCGACGTCCGCCTCAACCCTCCATCTCGTCTCTCTTCAGCTGGTCGAAGCTCACTCGGCGCTAAGAGCATGCGGACTCCGGTCCAACCTTTTAGGGGAGTGGTCTCGTGGCTCCTCGCCTCGGACACCGGTATTTCAATTTTCTTCCCATAGGCACCGACAAGTCCCACAGATAAAGTTTCCTCAGAATAGGCCTCCATCGTAAGGTCAGGTAACTCAGGAGCGATCCCTCGCGTCAGCCTACACCGCCTCCAATTTCTCTTAAACTTGTGGGAGGCTTAACTTAATAGCCCCCAGTATCGTCCAGGTCATTGGAAGCTGATGGGGCAGTCAGTCGTGCCGCTTCCCCCGCGGCAGACCGCCGCTACCCCACATACAGTTTTATGCAACTAAAACGTTTGAGAATGAGATTCTCAGGCAATTGCTGGCCGCCTGGTGCTTAGTTACTGTTGCTGGAGAATGACTTGGGTGCCATTAGAGTGTAGTGGGCGCCTGAGCAATGCAAAAAGCACTAAAACTTTGACTTGGGCACCATCTTGGGTTCAGGCCACATGTAGTGAAAGGACGCGTGGTGAAATAAACAGTTGTGCCTAAGGACGCTCCCTCCCCCCAGCGGCCGCAAAAATAATAATGAGTGATCAAATGTTAAAGTATTGAGGCACGGTTCCTTAGGCAAAAGATGAGACGCTCGCCGAAAGTCTCTCAAACGGCCGCCATCTTAGGGTCGAGCCGCAATGTTAAATATGTCCCTGCATCAATTTAAACTTGTGCTCAGGCCCCTCCTGCTCTATCAAGTATTTCCCCTGGGGGGGGGTCAAAACAGTCCAATCGGGCTTCCGCTAGGACCAGTGTACCTTTCTTTTGGCTAATTTGCGGCCCCCGGTCTGCCCCACCGCATCGGTACAATTATGGCTGCCTCTGCCCCCCTTTCAGCCAGGCGAACGGTCTTACCGCATTTATTTAGCGGCCGCATCCAGGCGAGTCAGTCCCATTTACAGGATACCGTGATGTGTCTCGGGGGGGGGGGCGACGAGGCACGATTCCCTCACAGGTCGTATGTCCCCTCGGGGGTGCAGTCGGGAATCTCCCGGCCATCTGGTCGTCAGGGCCCCAGAGTCTGTGCAGACCCGATCCGGGTTAGTTTTTAGGTGTGCAGCTCCTATTGTTCGGACGTGGCTCGAGGGGGGTCCGATATGCCGCCCCATGCGCCATTTTGAGTATCATTCTCTTACTTTTCTGTATGTAAGACAAGGAAGAAAATCTGTAGTACTGGGGGGAAGGTCCTGTGTGTGGGTAGTGGAAGTCCCTCTATATGAACTGCTGTGGCACTGTTGTGAATGAATGAACAGATCCGTCTGCGGATGTGCCGCAGTGGTGGTTGAAAGCTTCGACCCCTAAGGCACCTGTCCCCCTAGCACAAGTACAAGTGGTAGTACAGCAAATAAGGGATTAGTGGGGTTAACCTTGGGATCAGAGATGGGTTTGGACTTAGTCAGAACTGCAGCTCAGGCTGTTTTAGTCTGTGATGGTGGCATGGATCTTCCCACCTTACTGATAAGTCCCACTAACTTGCGCAAATACAGACAACAGCCTTTACTTAATGAAAAAGAGGCAATGGCTTATAGGGATACAGGGGCCAGTGTCACTAGGGTGACAGAGAAACTTGTATCCCCTCATCAGGTCATACTTGGACAAGTGTACCAAGTCACCAACGCTAGAAATGTCAAGACTGCTCATTCCTTAGCAGTTGTGAACCTCAGCTGGGGAGGGTTAACTGGACCCAAGAAGGTTGTGGTATCTCTAGACCTACCTGTAGATTGTCTTTTGGGCAATGATCTGGAAACTTCAACCTGGGCTGTAGCAGAGTTTAGGACTCATGCAGGGATGAGGGGCATCTCTGCCAGTGTGTTTGCTGTCACCAGGGCTCAGGCCAAACAACTCACCACTGACAAGGCCCTAGATCCTTAAAAAATGGACCAGGTGCCTCCCAAGAGAAGGAGCAGGAAGCGGGAGGCTCTATCCTCTTCCCAAACTCCCAGTGAAGATCAGTCTCCTGAGGGAGATGATCTCAGCCCCTGTAACGGAACGGTCCAAGAGGAACTTGGGCCTGACCAGGCAGAGTTCTTGGGGGCGGGTGGCCCTTCCAGGGCAGACTTGAGTTTGGAGCAGCAAACCTGCGCCTCTCTTTAACCCCTCAGACAGCAAGCTGCTGCTGAGGAAGCAGGGAATATCAGTGGGCCCCATAGGATCTATTGGGAAGCTGGACTTCTATACACTGAAGGTAGAGACCCCAAGCCTGGTGCCACCAGGAGGTTGGTGATAACCTAGAAGTTCAGAGCTTTCCTCCTCTCCCTGGTACATGATATACCTCTTGCAGGACACTTAGGGCAAAGCAAGACCTGGGACAGGATTGTCCCTCACTTTCACTGGCCCCATATGTCTGAAGACACCAAGGAGGTTTGTCGCTCCTGTGCCACATGCCAAGCCAGTAGTAAGTCAGGTGGCACCACAAAGGCCCCCTTAATTCCACTTCCAGTGGTTGGGGTCCCCTTTGAGAGGGTAGGGATCGACATTGTTGGTCCCTTGAACCCTCCAACTGCATCTGGGCACAGTTACACACTAGTGGTAGTGGACCATGCCACTAGGTACCCAGAAGCTATTCCCCTTAGGACCACCACAGCTCCTAAGGAAGTCTTAACTGACAGGGGTACCAACTTCATGTCAAGTTACATCACTGCAATGTGGAAAGATTGTGGAGTAAACTATGAGCTTACCACGCCCTACCTTCCACAGTGCAATGGGCTTGTTGAAAGGTTCAATAAGACCATCAAGGGTATGATCATGTGACTCGCAGACAAGCTTAGGCGAAAATGGGATGTCTTACTACCCTGCCTTCTCTTTGCCTACAGAGAGGTTCCAGAGAAGGGGGTTGACGACAGCCCATAAGAGCTTCTTTTTGGACATCCAGTTAGGGGTCCACTGTGTCTAGTGAAGGAGGGGTGGGAGCAACCTCTCAAACCTTCTAAACAGGACATTATGGACTATGTCTTGGGCCTGCGTTCAAGCATGGCTGAGTACATGAAGAAGGCCAGCAAAAACCGGGAGGCCAGCCAAGAACTTCGAAAAGCTTGGCATGACCAAAAGGCTGTCTTGACTGTTTACCAGCCAGGCCAAAAAGTGTGGGTGTTGGAGCCTGTGGCCCCAGCAGCTCTCCAAGATAAGTGGAGTGGACCCCACACCATACTTGAACAAAAGGGTGAGGTCACCTACTTTGTGGACCTAGGTACTCCAAGAAGTTCCCAAAGGGTACTTCATTTGAATCTCCTAAAACCTTTTGTAGGCGGGGCTGACATGGGCTTGCTCATGGCAACTGATGAGGGACAGGAGGAACAGTGTGTGAGAAGTTCGCCTGGTATATGCTGTCCACTAATTAAAGTGGGCACTTTGCACCAGTCCAAACAACCCTTATGGTGATTTAAGAGGTCAAAGATAACCTTAGAAAGTATCCAAGTGGTAGCTGTGGAGAGCAGCCTTCAGGCTTAGTCTTGAAGGAATGTTAAGCAGCTTGTTTTACCAGAATGCAACCCTATAGTATTGGTTAAATGAAAGGAAAACCACATAGTAGTTATAAAAAAAAAAATATATATATATATATATATATATATATATATATATATATATATATAACACTATCTAGTATGTCACACTATCTCCTACATGGAGATAATCACAAAGCACACAATACTGTAGCACAGAAACAGTAGTAAATAGCAGAAATCACAGTGGGCCCCGGGGGGACACCAAACCATATACTAAAATAGTGGTATAAGAACAACAAATCGAGTCAAGACAAGGTCGAGAGGACGTAGAATCGCTGGGACCCCAAGGAAACACCCAAGGTGAGTAGATAAGGACCCCAGGACGTGTGCAGTGTGGGAACACCACCGCATGCTCCGTACAATTCTATGGGGAAGTCGCGGTTGAAGTTTTAGAGTTTTAAGGACCTTTCCCAATGGATCATAGAAGGTTGGAGAGCCACCCCACCTGTGGATAATGAAGTACCAGAGTTACCTATCCCAGGGAAACCAGGTGCATAGGGCTGAATTGGCGTCGGGAACCGCCGTCAATCTCAATGGAGGACTTCAAGAAAGTGCCACTGCTGGAAGGAAGTAAAGTGTCCGTTGGAACCCAAAGGTGGATTCAAGTTAAAGAGTACCTGAAAGCAGAGGGGACAGAGTCTGGGTCACTCAGGAGTGACCAGGGGCTTGGTAGTCGAATGCCCACCGATGTTGGGTGCTTCAGGTGCGTTGAGGGAGTCCTGGACTCTGCAGCTACGGGGACCAGGAGATCTCGAGGGTGACCAGGAGCCAGATACGTGCTGTCCCACGAATGATGTCGAGTGCTGAGGGGTCGGTGTCCGGCCTGAGCACCATCAAGCCTTGGCAGCAGCAACCCACGCAGAAGGTCAAAGATGGTTACGGTTCAGAACAGCAAGGTTCAGGAGACTCACCACAGCAAGGGGAGTCAGGGCAGGGCTGGAACAACCAGGGGAGCCCAAGAGAAGCAAAGATGACCCTCAAGTGGAATCACAGGCCGGAGGCACAGGAGTCGCTAGAGGACCTTGAGCAATTTCACAAAACAGCAGCCCATGGAGCACTCAGGGCGAGGAGGCCGGAGTTCTTTGTAGGAAATGGTGCCAGAGGTTGGGGCTACTCAGAGCCCAGTGCACTTGTTCAGCAAACTCCAACAAGGATATGCACTTGCAAATGTACACAGTGAACAGGGGTTCAGGTATTGCAGCCACCACAAGGGATTCTGACCTCAAACTTGGTGAGAGAGCAGCTCGGACCTCGAGGGATGTAGCAACCCACCTCCTGTGTTGCCGGAGCCTTCGGAGTCCGTAGGAGCTCAAGGTCAGGAGACCTGACAGTTGTGTTGCAGTGCCTGCGAATGCAGGGGAGTGACTCCTTCACTTCAAAGGAGATATCTTCAGTTGACCAGGGGAGGGTTCGGAGAGTGGGGAGGTTACTCTCATGTCCTTTGTCCAGTTTCGTGCCAGAGCGGGAGCCAACGGCTCCCAGGACTGGTTTGAACTGGACTATGCAGAGGGACACCAAATGTGCCCCTCATGCAGACTTCCAGGTGCTGGCAAGCGCACCCACCCAGCCCTAATACACTAAATCCTGTCTGGGAGGTGGTCACACCTTTCTGTGACAGGATGCCTATTGTTCTGCCTTCCCCTGCTCGAGCTTGGCTCAGCCGCGAGGACGGCAGAAATGTGTCTCTGGTCGACAGCAACCATTTTGTGATGTCCAGGACTAGAAGGCTGGTACCGGGAACACCAGGGACCCCACAAAGCTCGTTTCGGAGGGGTGGAATCATACCTCCCACACCAGTTACCGGTGTGAGGGTATGATTCCAACATGTTTGATACCAAACACGATAGGGTTACTTGCAGTCGTTTTAGAGATGGTCATCACGCGGTCGCATAATGCACCTCTACCTATATGTATGACCGCTAGACTGACAACCTGGGAGAATTTACTCCATAGGCTGCAGGGGTGTCCTGCTCATGCAGTGGCACCCTCTCACTTAGAACCAAGCACCCTGCCTTCAGGATTGTTAAGGCCTGCTATAGGGGTGACTTATAGGTTTTAGGTGCAGTGACCCTTAGATATAGTAAACCTATATCTTAAGAAAGTGGTGCATGTACCAACTTACACAAGCTGCAATGGCAGACCAGTAGTTCCATTTTGCATGGCCTCTCATGGGTGTCATAATACATGCTTCAGCCCATGGGAGGCCTCTGGGGTACCTATGCCCTGGGTACATGTGTACCATATACTAGGGACTGACAAGAGTATCCCAGTATCCAATATGGACTCTACCAAAGTACATGTCGTATCAGTTTAGGGAGAAAGCAGATAGACTGGGGTTCTGATTAGCATGGTCCCAGTCAGACTAGTCAAAAACAGTATCACATTTAGCAAAAAGTGGGGGTAACCATAAGAAGCAGATCCTACTTTCCTACAGTGACCCTCTCCCTGATCTCCTCTCTCAGAAACCTGATGATGGGTCAGTAGATGGAGTAGCCTTGGCAGGCAGCCTCACTGACCAGCAGCAAACTGATGGTAGGCAAGTCCTTCAACAGTACAGACATATGTTCTCCCTGACACCCAGTCAAACCACCTGGTGTACCCATGAAGTGGACAAAGGTAACAGACTGCCTGTTAAGAGTAAATTCTACAGACAGCCTGACCATGTCAGGGATTGCAGCAGGACAGAGGTCCAAAAGATGCTGTAATTGGGGATCATTGAGCCTTCTGATAGCCCCTGGGCTAGTCCAGTAGTCCTTGTGCCAAAACCTCACACCAAGAGTGGAAAAAGAGAAATGGGGTTTTGTGTGGACTACAGGGGCCTCAATGCAGTCACTAGGACTGATGCCCATCCTATTCCAAGGGCAGATGAACTTATAGATACTTTGGCCTCAGCCAAATTTCTGAGTACATTTGACCTGACTGCTGGCTACTGGCAAATCAGACTAGCTGAGGATGCCAAGCCAAAAAAAGCATTCTCAACTGCTAGTGGGCATTATCAATTTATTGTGATGATGTTTGGTCTGAAGAATGCACCTGCCACATTTCAGAGGTTGGTGAACAAAGTCCTAACAGGTCTGAAAGCCTGTAGTGCAGCAGAGATGGATGACAGAGCTGTCTTTAGCTCCACCTGGGAGGATCACCTGGTCCACCTCAGAAATGTTCTGGAGGCTCTGCAGAAAGCAGGCCTCACTATCAAGGCCACCAAGTGCCAGATAGGGCAGAGTAAGGTCGCATACTTGGGCCACCTGGTAGGTGGAGGCCAGGTTTAACCATTAGAGAACAAAATCTAGACCGTTGTGACTGGGTTGCTCCGACTACCCAGAGTCAGGTCAGAGCTTTCTTGGGACTGAGTGGGTATTACAGAAGATTTGTAAAGGGATATGGGTCCATTGTGACTCCCCTGAATGAGCTTAGATCAAAAAGAACGCCCAAGAAAGTCCAGTGGACAGTAAGCTGTCAAAAGGCATTTGATGACCTGAAGCAGGCCATGCGCACTGCTCCCATCCTGCAGAGTCCTGACTACTCCAAAACCTTTATTGTCCAGACAGATGCATCTGAGATAGGGGTAGGGGCTGTGTTATCACAACTTAATGCAGAGAGCCAGGATCAACTAGTAGCAGTTATCAGCAGAAGGTTGACCCCCAAAGAGAAACGTTGGTCAGCCATTGAGTGGGAAGCTTTTGCTGTGGTCTGGGACTTAAAGAAGCTGAGGCCATACCTGTTTGGCACTCACTTCATTGTTCAGACAGACCACAAGCCCCTCTTATGGCTTAAACAGATGAAGGGTGAAAACCCCAAACATTTGAAGTGGTCCATTTCCCTACAGGGGATGGACTATATAAGTGGAACATAGACCTGTGAGTAACCATGCCAATACAGATGGACTCTCCAGATATTTCCACTTAGAAAATGAAGACCCAACTGGGCAAAGTTAGTCTCATCTCCTTACATTAAGGGGGGGGTTGTGTAGGAAAGTAGGATCTGATTTTATGGTTACCCCCACTTTTTGCCTGGTGGTATGCGGTTTCGTACTAGTCTGACTGGGATACTGCTAATCAGGAGCCCAGTCTCTCTCTTTCTTCTCTAAATTGGTATGGTAATTACTTAGGTACATCCAAGATTGGATACTGGGTTACCCTTTTAAGTCCCTAGAATATGGCACTGAGATACTACACAACTGTTTGCCAGAATGTGTTATGACAGTTAATGTATAATCAAAGTCCAGTACAGCTGGTGCTGCTATTCCAACAGTTTCCTTGCTTGTATCATCGAGATTTTGATGTGTATTTACACATCCTGTTTCAACTTGTATCTCATAATCAGAACGGTACTGTAGATTTCCATGTGAACTCACACACTATGTTTTATTTTGCACTTGAGAATTTGCATGACATTCGTTAGGTGTAACATGTAGCACTAGCATATTAACAAAAGACCACTGAGGTCTTGGAGCAGAAATTCTTTTCTGAATTGGGTGGATCGTACTTCTAGCGTCTTACGTATCGTTTACCATGTTGCTTGGGACTATTGTGTTGAGCACTCCGTAAATGACTCCATTCTAATATGGCGTTCACATTTGAGCACTCTTGAACCTACGATCCAATAGTCCATCTCAACGTCGCTTGGTTTCTAAATGCGAATGCACAGCAGCAAGTTTTTACACGCCAGCACAACGATCGGCGCTATATGGCGACCGGAGTTAGCCTTTAATTTCCTAAGTAAGTGTCACTGGAGAACGTATGGCTAATACTCCTTTGAGCTATGTTTGCACAAAATGTGTCATCTTTTATATGTTGCTTTTAGAAAACCTGAAGATTTGGGGATTCCTTTACATCCACTAAGATGTAGAGCTTTGACCGTTGTTGATTTTTGGAAGCCACTGTTAAGTAAGCAGATTCTATCATTACATTTGTCATTAACTGGAATTACAACACAGATTGAATATTTGTCAGTTATTTTTACAGAGACTGAAAAAGCAACCCCTGGTTGTTCATTGTATACCTATTGGATCGACGTGGTTCCTATGATTGGTAGCTCCCTTCACACTGTAGAGAAGAGGTCTTCAAACCTTTTGATGCCGAGACCCCCCTGTCAAAAACGTTTAGGTGTAAGGACCCCCTCCTGACAAAAATTTCTAGAACTTGGGCCTCCTTATTATTGCCAACTATCGACAACCATAAGCGCCTCCAATTCCCACAGCAAATCATTTATACATTGGGGAAATAAATTAAACCGTGTTTAGCAAACCAAAGGTCAGTGGTTGGGGGCGTGGTCAAAGGTGTGGCAAAAAACAAAGGGCCTCATTTATGAGGCATTGGCGTAGGGCAGCTCTGCAAATCTTCTTGCTGCGCTGCCCTACGCCAATGTGAAAGGGCAGGAATGCACCTTATTTATGAAATATGGTGCATTCTTGTCCTTTTCCCCTATGTTGGCACACAAATTGCTGCCAAGCGCCAACATAGGCAGGATGGTTTTTGTATAGGAAGGGGCACCTTCCTGCATAAAAACAATCCTGAGAAGGGTTTTCCTCTTTCTATGTGTGCTGCAGAATGCAGCACGCATGGAAAGAGGAAAAAACGAGGAGAAATGAAAACATTTCTCCTCGTTACGCCTGCTGTGGGGAGGCGTAAGGTTTTGGCACTGCCCTAGGTTTACATAGTTTTGTAAATCTGGGGCAGCGCCAAAATCCATGGGCGTTGTGTGGGAACACCCACCGCAACGCCTATGGAATGCCTACTTGACATAGAGTAAGGCAACGCAGCGACTTGCGCTGTTTTGTCTTACTCCATATCTATGAGGCCATGCAAAGCCACGCAGGGTGACTTTGCCTCGCCTCATAGGTATGATTGAGATGCTTCTGCCGCCGAGGTTTCGAAAAACACTGACGCTCTAGCAGCGCAAGCCTCTCAGAAATCAGCCCCAAAATATTTTGTTCATTTTTTAGGTCTGTCACCATCAGGTAGCTACATATAAAATAATAGGTAGCTTAAATGAAAAATACATTTAAAAGCTGTTACTCAGTGGGAAATGCACTATATAGTACATTATAAAACCTCTATTTAATGCACTGCATAGGTCTGTGAGCAACCAGAGAGCCACAGAATTAAATTTGGTTGGTGCAGTGGAAAATAGTGACTTGTTTATTTATAATGCTATGAGGTCACAGCCTGCGACAGAAAACACAGTGAACGTGTAAGTCATTATTTCATACTTGCATTACACACATTATAAGATAGACTGCTACAAAATGTGCAAAGAGTTTTAGGATAAAATGGAGCTTCCGAAAAAGTAGATTTGTGTAATATCGGACCATAAATAATGCATTTTGTTTTGCATAACTGTCCCTTCAACACCTCCTCAGGGGTACTAAGCGCTGTGTAAATACAGTTATCATTAAAAGCACACACTTCACAGCCCAGTTGCTAACCACCACAAAAACAAACATCTTTGCCATCATAAATGCTTGAAGTGATTCGAGCAATTAAAGCCAGAACCACTCCCAAGCATCCTTTACACTTGCAGATGAACTCCTAGCATGCATTGGCATTTCATTCAGGCAAGCAGGCACCCTGGCATGAAGGCTTATTTGAAGGATTGTTTTACCTGTCTGCCCGCCTCTTCGTTTTACAGTACATGACACTCAAACTTCAGCTAAAGCATTTTAACGATCACAAGCACGTTTTGTATTCCAGGCAGAAGTTAGGCCTGGAAATGCGCGACCCCCTTCCCAGGCCCCCCTGGGTGTTGCGCCCCACAGATTGAAGACCTGTGCTGTAGAGGTATGAACAGCATGCACTTTGCAGCATCAATCATTAGCGACTTATAATGCAAGTAGTGTTGCACAATTAGTATATCTGTCATTTTTTCCTCTCGCAGCAAACTAATTAAGAACGAGGAGATTCACCTCATTTGAGGTATTGAGGGGTTCTGTATACTTTGTAAGTTGGTAGTTTTATGCGCCTAGATTTTTTGAAGTCGTTTGCACAACCATATCGCTTTGCATGCGCACTGAGGTCTGCATAGAAGTTTGCACATCCGGGGAACAGTTCGCCGGGATATGACAGGGTCTATCACCACTGATTTGTGGGAACTTTCTCACGAACGTCTGGTGCATTGTACAATTGAATGGCGTTAGGTTTCAACAAATGAATTCTCTGTAATACCTGGGATCTTAAATTGCCCACTGTATGCATGATTTCACACATATGGATGAGTCTTTGTATTATTGTGTTATTGTATTCATGAACATAATTATCTTCATACATCTGTACATTGGAGTTTTTCATGCTTTCTTTTTTAGGCCCCTGACGAAGGGACAAAATAGTCCCGAAGTGCATGGGCATTCAACATGTGAAATGGACTGATTTTTGTTTCTAAGTTATAAGCTGACTAATCAAAATAAATATATCTTGTTCTGATCTGAATTTGCATTTAATGCACGCAGCAAACAGATTGATCGTGTAATGAAATATTGCATTATAGTGGTGCACACCCTGCCCAGATCACTCGTGACCTGGCCTTCATCATTTGATTCACTAGAATTATCTTAGGCAATAATTCATTGGATATGCACACTGATCGAGCTAGAGTGATAAATAATATTCGGTTGAGTATTTCCAAAGAGGAGTGCATAATCAACACTTCTTCATAACTGAGGTATCCAGAGCATAGGTACCCCAGGGGGTCCCCCGTGTATTATGCCACCCATGGGAGACCATTCAAACTGTCACTACAGGCCTGCCATTGCAGCCTGTAGAAGCTGGGGCTAGCACCACTTGCGAAAGATATAGGTTTCCCTATATCTAGGGTCCCTGCACTTAAAACCTATAAGTCACACCTACTGCAGGCCTTTTCCATCCTGAAGGCAGGGTGCTCGGTTCTAAGTGTGAGGGTGCCCCTGCATTAGCACGACACCCCCACAGCATACGGAGTCCATTCTCCCGGATTGTAGGTGCCACCGCCAGATAACATAAAGAGGGGCATTGCGTCATTACGCGATGACCATCTCGAAACTGGCTGGAACGAACCCTATCGTGTTTGGTATCAAACATGTTGGAATCATACCCGCCACACCGTAAACGGTGTGGCAGGTATGATTTCAAGCACTGTAAAGGCCCTCCGTTAGGGCCTCAGTGCTCCCGGTACCAGTCTTCTAGACCTGGACAGCGCAACATGGCTGCTGCCGACTAGAGACACGATTCTGCCCTCCTGCTGCTGATCCAAGCTCGAGCAGAGGAAGGCAGGACAATAGGTTTACGGTCACGGGGAGGTGTGACCACCTCCCAGACAGGATTTAGTGTATTGAGGCTGGGTGGGAGCACTTGCCAGAGCCACTCAGTCTGCTCGAGGGGCACATTTAGTGCTCTCCTTGCATAGTCCAGTTCAAACCAGCTCAGGGAGCCGTTGTCTCCCACTCTGGGGCAAAACTGGATAAAGGACATGGGAGTATCCTCCCCACTGTCAGACCCTCCCCTGAGATGGAACCCTTTCCTTAGGCTACTTAGGGGCTTACCTGAGGGTGGGTGCCTAGATTAATTTCAACACACCACTTCTACCGTGACCATCTGGGCACTCTGTGTCGGCTCGCCCCACCTGCAGCCTCACGGGCCGCCTGGCCCGCAGCCTCACTAGTTGCCCCGACTGCGGCTTCCAGTACATGCCCCGCTGGCCGAGACACGTCGGCCGGTGAAGGCGGTACATGAGACCTACAAAAGGGGCTGGTCTCTAAACAGAAAAGCGCTTCGCGTTCTGTCACAGACTCCACGCTAGGCCTCCTTCAGTTTCTGTGAAATCCTAAGCCCGCATTTACCAGATATCCCATGTCTGCGTCGCAGAGCTGAAACATCCTTAGGCATTCTTCTCCCGGCGTCTTCCACAGTCTTGTCTTTCGGGTCATTTGCTTCGTTTCCGGGGCTTGTGGCAGAGTTGGCATTCCCTCGCTGGCCAGCCTCGTTTCGTTTCTTCACGAAAAGCCTTCCCTAACGCTGTTCTTCCTGAACCTGAAAAAGGAAAAAACATAAGAGAAGTATTTAAAGAACCATTGTCCTCAGCCTACAGTAGTATACATAATATATAAGTTTTATGTAAAAAAGATATACTTATCTGATTCTGCCATTTTTCTGCAGCGTTCAGTCACTTCTCTGCCTTGTTTAAAACGCTGTTTCTTCTCTTATGCTGTAAATAAGAGAAAGGTATTAACAACTCATTTTTGACCTGCTTGGCCCCCAAAGTCGCTCAGGAGTAAAGTGGACTTCATACCCCAACCAGTAGTGTGCCAGGAGGCACGTTTGCAGAGTGATGGAGAAAGGGGGGCGTGGCCTCCGAAGAAGTCTTAGCAATCCCACTATGTGGGACTTACTGGAGGTAACAGGAGAGGTAGTTGGCCCCCAAGGATGTCCTTGGGCGCCAACTACCCCTCATATTACCTCCAGTAAGTCCCACACAGCAGGATTGCTAAGTTCTCCGCGGGGTCCCCGTCTACTTACATTGGGTGGTTCCTTGGGTCCAAGCGATTCTACAGCCTCTTGACATTCTCCTGACTCGAGTAATGGATCTTATACCACTTTATTAGTATATGGTTTGGTCCCCCCTGAAGCCCACTGTGTATTAGTGCTATTTACTGTGATTTCTTTACTCTAGTATTGTGTGCTTTGTGAATATCTCCATGTGGGAGATACTGTAACGTATTAGAGAGTATTCTATAATAAATACATATTTTTATAAATACCTTGTGCTTTCATTTAATCTATACTATAAGATTGCATTCTGTTAAAACAAGCTGCTTTACACTCCTTCAAGACTAAGCCTGCTCCACTTGGAGAGTTTCTGTGGTTGTCTAAGACCTCTTAAATCACCATAAGAGTTGTCTGGACTGGTGCAAGGTGCCCACTTACATTAGTGGACATCATATACCAGGCCAGCTACTCAAAGCTATGATACAGTTAGTGGGAATAATATAAATTATGAATAACAGATTTTTAACATCTTCATTTTAGCACATCCCTGTTAGATAAGCAATAGTGAAGTTGAGAATGTTATGATCAACCACACCTTCAAACAAATTTATAAGTCTCAAATAATACCCTCATTTCTTTCATCTCACCATCTTAGTCTTCAGCTGAGCGTCCTGGCTATTCTGCTACCCATTTCAATACCATGATAAATCTATCCTATTGCTTCTAGGCAATTAATTGGCCCTCATGTCAGATGACAACCTGCTTTAGCTTTATGATGTTAGGGCACCACTTGACCAATTGTCCTGGGTGAAGGTGACACTAGCGGATGACACATAAGCAATTATACACTAGGTTACTATCTGTAATTATGATGGCATGGTAAATAGGAGGTGTAATAGGAAAGTACTCTGAACAACTGAAAGCATTGGGCTCTTTTGCAACGTGAAGAACAAGTTACTTACCTTCGGTAACAATATATCTGTAAGAAACATTAGTTAGTTCTAGATTCCTTATCTTAGAATTACCCCCAGGCGTCAGACTGGATCCGGAGAGTTTTTTTGTCAGCAGTACCTCTGCGCGTCGGAAGGTGGCGTCGGTCAGCTCAGCGTCCGTCGTGGTCACCGGGATGACGTCACTGTAGCTACTTAGACGCCGCCCTTGCGCGCTGATGTCAGTTCTATACACGAATTTCCGAGCCAGAAACGCAGAGCCACGCAAGACACTGACCACTGGTGCACACAACTAGGGCCCTGAAAGGATATCCTTAACCCTAGAAATCAGTTCGCAGAACGGGGAGGATGGGTGGGCGGTAAGGAATCTATAACTAATGTTTCTTACAGATATATCGTTACTGAAGGTAAGTAACTTGTTCATCTGAAAGAAACACGTTAGTTATAGATTGCTTACCTTAGAATAGATACCCCAGCAATACCAACCCCGGTGGTGGGTTTGCGAACCAAGATCACACCAGAAAGTCCTGGAGAACAGAACGGCCAAAGAAGCCGTCTCTCTGGCTGTCCAGACAGTAGTGTTTCGTAAACGTGTGCAGTGATGCCCACGTAGCTGCCTGACAGATGTCATGTAGAGGAACTCCTCTTCCCAAGGCAGTAGTGGCTGCCGTCGCCCTGGTGGAATGGGCGCGTAGCCCCATTGGAGGCTCCTTTTTAGCCAGAGAATAGCATGCTTTAATACACAAAACGACCCATCGAGAAATGGTTCGCTTGTGAACGGCCCGACCTTTCTTGGCACCCACGTAGCCAACAAAGAGTTGGTCATCCACCCGGAACCGTTTTGTGCGATCCAGATAGAAAGAAAGCGCTCGCTTTGGGTCCAGACGGTGGAGCCTCTCATCCTCTTCCGAAGGATGCGGAGGCGGAAAGAAGATGGGCAAAGTGATGGTCTGCCCGATATGAAAGGCATTGACAACCTTAGGAAGGAAGGATGGACGGGTCCTGAGAACCACCTTGTCCGGATGGACAGACAGGAAAGGAGGTTTGGAGGAATGCAGTCTTAAGAGTTAAGAGTCTCAAAGGACAGTTGTGAAACGGCTCAAAGGGAGCGCACATT
Organism: Calotriton arnoldi; assembly: GCA_963921515.1. NCBI lineage: Eukaryota > Metazoa > Chordata > Amphibia > Caudata > Salamandridae > Calotriton > Calotriton arnoldi. The sequence continues at coordinate 722,362 of CAWUFW010000708.1, forward strand.
AAATAGGTTAAAACGAGATTCAAGTCCCACTAAGGCATAACGAAGGGAATAGGAGGAAAGAGATGAGTTATGCCTTTCAAGAAACGATTAACCACCGGGGACTGAAAAGAGAAGGCTGATCTGGAAGCCGAAGGAAGGCAGAGATGGCCGAAAGGTAGCCCTTGATAGTGCCCAGAGAAGAGCCCTGCTGGGCTAAAGAAAGAAGGAACAAGAGAACTTCAGAAAGAGGGGCAGAAAGGGGATCCACAGCCTTTGCTGTGCACCATGCCACAAACTTGTTCCACCGGCAGGCGTATACCATCTTAGTGGAGGGATGCCTGGCTGCCAAGATTACATCGTAAACTTCGGGAGGCAGGTCGAAAGACTTCAACTGCCGCCGCCGCTAAATCTCCACGCAAGGAGGTGGAGGCTGGACAGGTTCGGGTGGAGGACCGTCCCCTGCTGCTGCGACAGAAGATCCTCCCGAAGAGTCAGTCTGATCAGAGGATGGATGGCCATGTTGAGCAGCTCGGGATACCAGACTCTTCGTGCCCAATCCGGAGCCACAAGAATGACCTGGGCCCGGTCGCGCTTGATTTTCTTCAGCACTCTGGGCAGAAGTGGTATAGGCGGAAAGGCGTTCAACAGACCTCAACTCCACTCGCGACGAAAAGCGCCACCTAGCGAGTGCCGCCTTAGAAATTCCAACGTGCAGAATTGCTGACATTGCGCGTTCTCTTCGCTGGCGAATAGATCTAACCAAGCCTCTCCCCACTGTTGAAAGAGACCTTGCACCACCTCCGAGTGAAGACGCCATTTGTGATCCATCATGCACCTGCAGCTGAGTTCATCCGCCCTGGCGTTCAGGGAACCTGCCAGGTGTTGAACCACCAGGGATATGCCCTGATGTTCCAGCCATGTCCAGAGGCGGAGGGCCTCCTGACATAGGGTCCACGACCCCACCCCGCCCTGTTTGTTGCAGTACCACATGGCGGTGGTGTTGTCCGTAAACACCTGCACTACTCTTCCCCGGACAGAGGGAAGGAATGCCTTGAGTGCAAGACGAATCGCCCGAAGCTCCAGAAGGTTGATGTGGAGCCCGGACTCCGCCGGAGACCAGAGGCCTCTGATCTCCGCCTCTCCCATGTGGCCACCCCATCCCAGAAGGGACGTGTCCGTCACCACCATGTGCTCTGGTTGGGAAAGGGAGAGGGATCTGCCATTGACCCAATCCTGGTTTGTGAGCCACCACTGCAACTGTCGAGCAGTGCCCTCCGAGATCTGGAGGCAATCGGACAGATTCCCCTGATGCTGCGCCCACTGGAACTTCAGGTCCCACTGCAGAGCCCGCATATGCCACCTGGCATGATCGACCAGCAGGATGCAGGAGGACATGAGGCCCAGCAGACTCAGGGTCATCCTGACCGAAACCCAGGATAGAGGCTGAAAGATCGGAATCATAGCCAGAGTATCCCGGACTCGCTGTTCGGGAGGATAAACCCGAACCTGTGTCGTGTCCAGAACCGCTCCGATGAAGGGGAGCTTCTGAGAGGGAATCAGGTGTGACTTCGGCACATTGATGGAGAACCCCAGCGATTGCAGGAGGTCGGCCGTAGTCTGGAGGTGGGAGACGACAGCCTGGGGCGAGCCTGCCTTCAACAGCCAGTCGTCGAGATGGGGAAGACTGGAACCCCTGATCTGCGCAGATGAGCTGAGACCACCGCCATCACTTTCGTGAACACCCGAGGGGCGCTGGTAAGGCCAAAGGGGAGCACAGTAAACTGAAAATGCTCGTGAACTGCAGGTCAGGGATGTGAAAATAAGCATCCTGCAAGTCCAACGCTACCATCCAGTCTCCAGGGTCGGGGGCAGACAAGACCTGAGCAGGCGTCAACATCTTGAACTTCTCCTTCCGGAGGAAGCGGTTGACGTTCCTGAGATCTAAGACAGGACGTAGGCCCTTGTCCTTCTTGGGTACCAGAAAGTAGTGGGAATAGCAACCACAACCTACTTCTGGGGCAGAAACGCGCTTGATGGCTCCCTTGGCCAAGAGAGCCAAAACTTCCTGTTGGAAAAGTGCCAGGTGATCCTCCGACATGTGGTGCTATTGAGGTCGCATGGCTGGAGGGGTAGCCTCGAAGGGGAGGGAGTAGCCCCTTCGGACTACTTGCAAAACCCACCTGTCCGACGTGATGGTGCGCCAGTGGGGGAGGTGATGGCTAATCCTGCCGCCCACTGGCAATTGATGGGCCTGAAAGGTCAGACTAGGAGGGTTTGGAGGCTGCTGCAGAGGGGGGGTTGGTGGACTGGCCCGCCTGCTGGCCCCCTGAACCACGCCGTTGGTTCCCACGTCCCAGCCGCGCGAAGGTTGGGAAACTTGCTGCGGCCTGTGGCTCTGGGCGGGACATAGCGGGGCACCCCTTCCGTAGCCACGAAAGGGGCGAAAAGCAGACTGCGCCGGGTGGCTGGAGAGGCCCAAGGACTTGGCTGTAGCCCGTAAGTCCTTGAAACGCTCGAGGGTTGTCTGCTTTGTCACCAAAAAGGCGACGGCCATCAAAGGGCATGTCCATCAAGGTGTTCTGGACATCCCCAAAAAGCCAGTCGATCTCATCCAGGCATAGCGACGAAGGGCTACTGACGTGGAAATTGTCCTGCCTAGAGAGTCGGCGGTATCCAGCCCACAACTGATGGTAAACTTAACCGCATCCCTCCCGGCGGCGACAGCCTGGGAGAGCACTGTCCGGGCCTCTTCCAGACACTGAGGCAGCACCTGCGCAACCGTATCCCACACAGAGTGGGAATAACGACCCAATAGACATGCGGTGTTTCCCGACCGCATTATCAAGCTGGCAGAAGAGAAAATTTTCTTCCCAAGATGGTACAGCTTCTTGGATTCCCTTTCCAGTGGAGCGGTAGGGAATGCGCTCTTAGAAGTGGAGGCTTGGACCACCAAGCTCTCCGGGGTGGGGTGTTGGGAGAAGAAAGTGGGGTCGCCCGGAGCCAGGCAGTGGCGTCGGGCAATCATCCTATCCACGGGCGCCCCCGTGTTGGGCCTGGACCACATGCCCAAAAGGACATCGGTAAGGGCCTCATTAAATGGCAGCAGGGGTTCCGAAGAGCTCGGTGAGGAGGTTAGTCCTGACCGCCACCGTAGAAAGCTCCAGGTTGAGGGCCTCAGCCACCCTACGCAACACCACTGCGTATGACGCTCCCTCCTCCGTAGCCATGGTAGGAGGAAACAACATGCCAAGGTCAGGGGATGTGTCAAGACCACTAGCATCACCCAGTTCCTCTCTCCAGTCTTGCTCAGATCACATCTGAGCAGTTAAAGGGTCACGTGACCCCTCCCAGTCCTACTCCTCATCCTCAGGTTGCCAATCTGGCCGAAAAGGGACCCCAGGAGTGAACAGGGGCAGAAAAACCCCACTCGATGCCGGTCCGGCTCTGGGTCCACATTGGGATGGAGGCCGGGGTCGACGCCGGCCGGGGACACGACAGGGGTTGGTTGCGGCTACGGTGCAGGAGGAAGCGGCGCCGGTGAAGGTGTAATAAGGTCAACTGGTGCCGTTCCGGATCCAGGCCTGGATCCAAGGGGGCCCTGCGGCGCCGTGGCCGGAAAAGGCCTAGGCCCCCCAACCGAGTTCGCAGGGCCTGAAGGCGCGCTGGCGGGTTCAGGCCGCCTAAAGAGGACATGCATCGCCTCGTAAATCTTAGGAAGTTGGGCGGGAGTCGCTCCGGGTCCCGGGAAGGGAGGGAAGCCCGGAGTCGACTCTTCGGGCTCCGCGGGAGGGGCACCGCCCACATTCCTCGTCGCGTCAGCCAACCAACGGGGAGAAGTCGAAGAGCGACCATGCTTCTTCAACTTCTTTTTGTGCTTCGACTTACCCGACCCAGAGTGCGAAGACTTTGATGACTTGGACGACTGGTGATGGCTCCACGACCGGTCCCTCGACCTCCATCGCGACCGGGACCTCGAATGGCGCAGAACCGACCGCCGGCGCTCCAGCAGCTTTCGGGACTGCTCCTGCAAAGCCTTCAGTGCCATCAACCGGCAGTCGGAGCACGACTTGGGGTCGTGGTTGCGCTCCAGGCAAAAGAGGCACACGCGGTGCGGATCCGTAACGGACATCAGTCGGGGACAGGAACCGCAATGCCTTGAATCCAGGCATCCCTCGTGCACCAGGAGTCGTAGACTCAAAAAGGAAGTCTACAAAAGTCGCTCAAAAAAAGTCAGTCAAAAAGTGACTGGAGGTACCGCTCCCTCCGGATCTGCGCTGGCTGGCGCGGAAAAAGAAAGTACTGACGTCAGCGCGCAAGGGCGGCATCTAAGTAGCTACCACGACATCATCCCGGTGACTACGACGCCAACGACGGACGCGGAGCCGACCGACGCCACCTTCCGACGCGCAGAGGTACTGCTGACGAAAAAACTTTCCGGATCCAGTCTGACGACTGGGGGTAATTCTAAGGTAAGGAATCTAACTCTGTGTTTCTTTCATATATGTAGCTACAAGAACCCAGAATATCCTCAACAACAACCCATTTTGAGTATCAGAGTCCCACTACAGAGTGCAGGGCAACAGGTTAAATGAGCTTCCCTCCTTGAGAAAGTCGGTCAATCACTAACTTAAAGCTACTCATTCCAGCCTCAAAGTCAGTAATTTCCTCCAATGACATATTGGTAGCACAAGTATCTAAAGCAGGGTTTAATCAGCCTTGGAAACAGCCAAAGTTTTTGATCAGCTATCATGAGCACTATAATGTAATCCATATCACTACCATCTCGACAAATTATATTTATGTGGAAGACCCCATTACAAGGTAGTAAGGACCCTCACATGATATGCACTTCTTTTAATGACAAGCAAAATGAATAAATATGAGTTTGACTTACCATATAAATTGATAAAGGAATGCAGAATGATAATGATTTTTGTTGTTCGTCTCAGGAATGCAGAGAAATTCTCTTCTGCAACACTGCCACTGCTGGTCATTTGGTATATTCTGCAGATGGAAAAGTCCACTGTTAGTGCATTTACCATAATTAGAAATTAAATATTTTCAAACTAATGCAATACAACAAAAAAATTGATTTTTATAAAGCCTTAATAGTTCAGTACTATGGCGTGTGAAATATTTTGAAAATCTGCAGCTCACAAGAAATTCACATCTCAATTTTTGTTTTCAAGCTAGCATACATCTCTCAATACTATGCATCATTTGCTACCACTCTCTACACAACTCTCGCACCTCTATAAGGATGTGGATAAAAATATCTTATTGCCAGCCAAGTGACAGCGTATCCTTCTCTCTGCAATTCTTTTAGGTTATGGTACACCAATAGCAAATAAGTCATCTAATAAGTTGAGGGAGGAAGCTTTTTGCTACAGTTAGTGGGAATAATATAAATTATGAATAACAGATTTTTAACATCTTCATTTTAGCACATTCCTGTTAGTTAATCAATAGTGAAGTCGAGAACATTATGATCAACCACACCTTCAAACAAATTTATAAGTCATTCAGTATATTCTGCAGATGGAAAAGTTCACTGTTAGCGCATCTACCATAAATAGAAATTGAATATTTTCAAACTAATGAAAGGCAACAAAAAATGATTTTAATAAAGTGTTAATAGTTAAGTACTATGGCGTGTGAAATACTGTGAAAATCTACAGCTCACTAGAAATTCAAATCTCAATTTGTGTTTTGAAGCTAGCCTATATCTCTTAATCCTATGCATCACTTGCTACACACACGATGCCACTCTAGCACCTCTATTAGGATGTAGATAAAAAGATCTTATTGCCAGTCAAGTGACAAAGTGTCCTTCTCACTACAATTCTTTTAGGTCACTGTACACCAGTAGCAAGTGAGTCATCTCTTAAATTGAGGAAGGTTTAAGCTACAGTTAGTGGGATTAATATAAATTATAAATAACAGATTTTTAATAACTTCATTTTAGCACATCCCTATTAGTTAGGCAATAGTGAAGTCAAGAATATTATCATCAACCACACCTTCAAACAAATTTATAAGTCTCAAATAAAGCCCTTGTTTCTTTCATCTCACCATCTTTGTCTTCAGCTGGGAGTCCTGTCTAGCCTGCTACCCATTTCAATACCATGATAAATGTATCCTATTGCTTGCCTTCATGTCAGATGACATCCTGCTGTAGCTTTATGATGTCAGGGCACCAATTGTCCTGGGTGAAGTTGACACTGGAGGATGACACATCAGCAATTATGCACTAGGTTACCATCTGTAATTATGACAAGCAAGGCAAGTAGGAGGTGCATTATGAAAGCACTCTCAACCATTGATAGCATTGGGCTCCTTTTTAAAGTGAAATGCAGTTACAAGAACCCAGAGTATCCAAAACAACAATCCATCATGAGTATCAGACTCCCATATACAGAGTGCAGGGAAACAGGTTAAATGAGCTTTCCTCCATGAGAAAGTCAGTCAATCGCTCTAACTTAAAGCAACTCATTCCAGGCTCAAAGACAGTAATTGCCTCTGATGACATATTGCTAGCGCAAGTATCTAAAGCAGGGTTTGTCAGCCTTGGAGACAGTCAAAGTCTTTGTTTAGCTATCATGAGCACTATAATGTCATCCACATTACTATCATCTCGACAGAAATTATATTCATGAGTAAGACCCCACTACGGTTTAATTCACAAAGAAAATGTTAAAATAATTGGGTGCATACGCAGCATACAAATGATCTTAAAGGAAATCATAAAAGTCATAATATATGTTCATTGTTATAAATCTGCACTGGGCTAGCAATTAGTTGCTCATCTGAGGTACTTAGTGGTGATTGTGGCTCTTCCCCAAGAGACTGGAAAGATAACAGCAAATCAAGCCACTCATCAAGAGCTGTGTCAAACAGTGCCACTGGTGACATTGGGATCCGTCGTAGGAAGCATACTGAAGAAGGGACAGATGCATTTCTAGGCATGGTCTTTGGTGCTTGCGTAGAGGATTAATTACTGCTTTCATAGCGAGATAAGCCATTGAGGGCTAGTCCCGCTGCAAGTCCAAGATTATTTCAGACAGTTTGTGCACCAGAACACTGGTTTCACTTAGGTAGCGTTCATTTTGCGTAACGTGAGCATCCAGTGCTCGCTGAAGTCTAGGTCAGGACCAGAGGCTCAGATCATGTTTTTCTTCCTTCGCTTTACTAAGAATGCAGAACAAACCGCAGACATTTCAAAACATTTAAACTACTCTTCCCATGAACTCCAGGGAAAAGAGAAACACCACACATTAGGCCTTCCTTCATAACCATAACCATGCCACCACATAGTCCTTTGTCACCATTTGGCAGTCCTATTTCTTCGCTGCTCCACAGCCAGTTAAGTCACCTTTCTCGTGTCTCACTTTGGTTAATCCTAGGAGCTTAAATTGCTTTTGCATTGCCGCGATTCACTTTGGGTTTTATTTACAGATTCCCCAAGATTGCAGGAAAGCATTTCTGCGCTCCTTACTCGTTCTGCCAATTGTGTTTAATTGGGTTCTAATGTCTGCCCTCGTGAGGGCACTGTCAGTCAGTGAGGATCGGAGACTCCTCGCCGCGAATCTCTCTCATCTCGGGAGTTAGACATGCGCCGCAACAGCCTTATGCATGCCAGAGCCGTCCATCTGCTGTTCAGGGTGACGCCTGGTTCTGTGCCAGGTCTGTAACCCCAATTTCAGTTGCTTGAACGCCTCATCTGGGGTCTGTATTTTGGAGCCTCTGAGCTCCCCTTATGCCCTGTGGGGTCAGTGTCCACTGGTGAGGCTGGATTGTGGACACAGTTACCGGATAGCATTACCCCGGTAAAAAGAACTTGTTGGGGTGCCTGTGTCCCAGGGTAACAACCCTCCATCAGTGTGCCTCAAGCCACATAAATATCGCTGGGACACCCCCAACCTCAAGAGTGCACACTTGCGTGTCTAGTGCATACAACACTTCTCCAGAACCTGGGTGGAGGCTGCAAGTGTTCCTTTATCCTGTGCAAGTGTCCAAAGCACTCTAAGCTGCCTCTTGGCCCGATGGAATAGGCTACCCATGAGGAGGAGTACTCTCTCTCTCTCTCTCTCTCTCATTCCTCCAGTAGGACAGTGATTTCTATGAAGCTGTAGATGCCTGAATTTATAGTGTAGTTAATGATCTCATAGCCCTCATTGAGCAGAGCCTCTCGGAGAGGATCACACAAGAGTGAGCGAGAATGGCAGTGAGTCAGGGCCTCCCCCCAAGAAGATATGTCTTGAAGGGGAGGATCATGATGCTTTCGGCCATCTCAAACAAGCATTTGTAGCTCAAAACCCTCCCCAAGTTAGCCATGCTCCCTGCTTATCAAGGTTTCCACAAGTTGGGGGATCCAGCTTCTTCCGAAGCAGGTGCTGTCGCCCAGTAGGCCTCTTTGGAGACCCCTTCGTGAAGGAGCTGGGAAAATTTGTACCGGCTTTCACGTCGCATGATAAGGTGCAGTCAACTATTAAGAGTGTTTACTCCCTAAGTTTTCCAAGGGGCCGTTCGTGGTAGATGTACGCATGACTGGCCGGCTCTTCTACCCTCCTCCCCAAAAGGGACAAGGCTCCGAGCGCGGGCAGTATCAAGGCAATGCGCACTTCAACACCTATCCAACCAGAGGCCAATGGTTCCGGGGGCTGAGGTGGTTACAGAGGTCATGCCAACGCTACCAACGTTGAGTGTTGTTTCCTCAGCGCAATTACAGGTGGGAGGGCATTTTGCAGGTTTTCTCCTGGCGTGGGCCTCCCTCATCTCAGATGCATGGGTCTTTTAAACTGTACAAGGTTTTCAAATTGAATTTTATGGCAACTCATGACAGGGTTCCCATCCAACCCCACTTGTTTCTCCAATCGTGATGCGGCCACGATAGACGACAAAGTTTCAGCCCTTCTTCAAAGAGGGCAATATGCTGGTCAAGGGAACACCCTCATGGTTTCCTGAGCAACCTCTTTCCTGTTGACACGACCAATGGGGGGATGAAGACCAGCTATCAACCTGAGGGACTTCAACGAGTGGCTCGTTCACTGCCACTTCAAAATGGAGGAGATTAATTTTCTCAGGTACGTGCTGTTGCCCTCAGATTGGATGGCACACCTGGACCTAAGGATGCATACCTGTCCATACCAATGTTTCCCCCTCATCGTCGTCTCGTACGGTTCAGGTGGCGCTCACAGATATTTGAGTTCATCGCCCTCCCGTTTGGCCTGTCGTCCGCACCGTGGTGCTTCGCAAAGGTCCTAAAACCGGTTATAGAGTTTCTCAGGGCACAGGGCGTATGCCTGATTGTGTATTTAAGCAACATGCACCTCATGGACCAATGCCCAAGGAAGCTCGTGGCACAACTTCAGTCTGCGGTCAATCTCCTTCAGGCACTGGGTTTGGTCATAAACGAGAACCAGTCTTTCCTGATCCCTTCTCAATGAGTGGTTTTCTTGGGTTTCGTGCTAAGGTCCACTTCAACTCTGAGCTTTACTTCTTGGAAGATAGTGAAGATAAGGCACAAGCTGAGGCAAACCTTAGCCAAAACACCCATTGCTCTGTCAGATCGCCCGCTTAGTAGGTGTAAGAGGCTGACTCTGTATATACTATACCAAAGTAACAGAGTCCAGTGGATCTCCAAAAGTAGGCAGAGGTAAAAGTAGATAACACCTTACTCTCTATTTGTGGTAGTGTGGGCGAGCAGTAAGGCTTTATCAGAGGGCAGTGCTAAGCATTTATTGTACACACTCTGGCAAGAAATGGTGTCACACACTCAAAGACTGAACTCAGACCAATTTGTTTGTATAAAAATATTATTTAGTTGTATTTTATTATTTTCTAGAACCAAGCCAGGCCTGGTAAGTGTAATGGTACTTTGCAATAATAATGCAGTTAAATACAGTTTGGATGCAGTTGAAAGCAATAGTATTAGTTACAGATAAATCACTTATTAGTAAAGCATTTTGAATTATTTTATAATTACTTTTCTTACTAAGCAAGGTACCCCTGGATACCACTCTGGTACATTTCCTAAGAGAAGGGAATGAAGTTAATGCGTTTTTGATACAATTACAGTTGTGCAGGGTTACTCACAAGACACTTTGTCCTGAAAGAACAAAAATGGGTTTACAGTCCGTGAGTAGGATTCGGTCAAATGGGCACTCTGTTTGCACCGCCAGCGGCACAGAGACGGCCAGAAGCAGAGTGCAGGGACCATACGTTAGCCAACGGGCTAGTCAAGGTTGTGGGTTTGGTTACTACAGACGAGCAGGCCACCTGGTTGATTGAACAAAATGCTACCGGAGTCGAGGTTAGCACTGAAGGTCCCAACGGCCAGCAAAAGATCTACAAAGCCAGCGGTGGCCGGGCGTGGGATGCGTACTTCAGAGATCCCAGGATTTCTCAGGGAAGACTTTCTGTCTTGGTCCACGCGGAAGATTCAGTCAGCGACTGGCTCGGCGAATGGGGTCTTTGGGAGTTGCAGCCTTGGGACTGCAAGTACTCGCAGACGGAGTCAGTCGGGTGGTCGCGGTTGGATTCTTTGAACTGCTTCGGTCGGAGAGTTGGTTGGGGTGTTGCCTTCGGTCACGGTTAGAGGGGACCTCCCAGATAATGGCTGCAGGCTCGGGGTAGAAGTTGGTGGGGGTACGGGGGTCACCTTAACTCAGGCTAGGATTGCTGGGGATACCTCAGTTGGGTGTTGTGTCACTCTGGTTCGGACCCAGGGCGACGGGTGCTGAGTGGCGGGGGACTCACGGAGTCCGGGTCAGTTGGTCTTGAGCATGTCCCATGCTCACGGGAAACAAAGTCTTTGGATTGTGAAGGCAGAGCAGGTCCTCTGGGTTCTTGAGGGCTGCTGGCTGCAGGACACACCAAGGTTTTGCTGGAGGAGTCTGAAGTCAGGAAATGCCGGTAGGGCTGGGGCCCAAGTCAGTTGGTGTCCTTCTCTTCCTCTCTCAATTCGGCTGTTAGGTCCTTTTTCTTGTTTCTTCTTGTTGGTTCTGGTCTGATCTTGTCTGATGAGGAAAGGTTCAGGGTGGCCCCTAAATACAAAATTTAGCGGCTTTCCAGGTAGGTACAGGTCGGGACCAATGGGTTCCTTCCTTGGGGTGGGTACACCCCCTATTATGCCACCCTACAGTTGGAGGGGGTCATAAGCCTCGCTCTGGTTGGCTGGGTTCCCCCATCTTCAAGATGGCAGGGACTGAGAGTTGTGCTTCACCTCGCCTCCCCCACCTGAGGGGTGGGGTTAGCAAAGGGGGGCACACCTCTCCTCCTAACTTGGTTTTCTCACCGGTTGGTTTTCCCACTGGGCAGCAGTTGCTGGGAGAAGCAAATGGCTGGGGTAGCTCACAAACGCGGCAAGCCTTTGAAGCTTCCCCTTCATGGACCCAGCCCATCCTAGGCGAGGAGGCTTGGTACCTCAATCCAGGATGTGCTTTCTTTCAGGACCCTGAGAGCGGCAGGCTATCGACCTAGGGGTTCAGAAACATGGTGTCAGCCAGGTCACTAGTGTTAGGTCGATTTTCAGGGGGCATCTCTAAGATGCCCTCCGAGTGCATTTTTCATTAAATCCCACACTGGCATCAGTGTGCATTTAATGTGCTGAGAAGTTTGACATAAAACTTCCCAGCTTTCAGTAAAGCCAATATGGTGCTGTGGAGTTCATATTGACAAACACCCAGACCATATACTCTTTATGGCTAGACTGCACTTACAATGTCTAAGAATGGACTTAGACACTGTAGGGGTACAGGGCTCATGCACCTGTACCCTCACCACTGGTATAGTGCACCCAGCTGGAGGGTGGCTTACCTATGCCAGGTCAGTGGTTTTTAGGCATGATACAGGGATGTGTGCCATGTCGACTCTTTACTTTGTTCTGCACCAAAACACTCAGCCTGCAATGGGAGTGTGTGGGTGTAAAGGTATAGGGGCTTTAAGGGTGGCACAATAAGTGCTGCAGCCCTTGGAGGTCTTCCTTGGTCACAGTGCCCTTGGTACTTATGGTACCTTTTACAAGGGACTTACAGGTGGCCACAGAGTTGCCAATTGCAACAGTACAGTTTAGGGAAAGAACATAGGCCCTGTGTACCTGGTTGGCAGGAACTCAGGGCACACTCAATCAAATTACATCAACATTAGGCACAAAGTTGGGGCAACCATGCAAAAAGGGGCACTTTCCTACAGTAGGTCTCCTATCCTCATCCATCTAGGTGATCTTTCTGGGTCCACTCCACTACCAGGCCCTTCAGCACCGCAAAGCGTACCAATTGCGGAAGGACTTGGTGTATTCTCAATCAGTGTCATTAACAGACAAGGCGAGAGAAGAAATGACCTAATGGCTTACTCATATGGAGGCTTGGAACAGGAGAGCAATTTTCGGTTCCATTCACGACTTAGTAATCGAATCCGACACCAGCAAATTAGGCTCTCTGGGCACTTCTCCACAGGAGGAAGCTTGTCACAACAAGAACAGAGTTTACACATACTGTCTTAAACTCCTGGCGGCATCATTCGCTGTCCAGTGCTTGACCAAAGATCAGATTCAATCGTACATTCTCCTAAAGATGGACAATGTCTCAGCAGTGAGATATATCAACCATCTGCCTCTACCACTGCTTCGCCTAAGTCCTGCCCGGAGTCCGGCTGCCCAATGTGGGCTCGCCCGAGTCGTCCTGCATTTGGACCCCCTGATGCCAGTACCACTCACGACGACCTTCCCTGCGACCAGCTTCTTCGGTGGCAATTTCCGCCCTGTGGTCCAACGTTCCGTGCGGAGCCGGGATTCCATGGCACATGGCTCGGCAGCAGGTGCGCAGAATGTTGAGTCCTTCCCCTCCGCCTCCGATTGATTGACGCGTGCCTGGTGCCTGGTATTTCACCGCCTTTGGCCAGTAGTTATCCTTATGATGATCGTGGGCTGAAGGTTGCCTGCACCTATAATGACGGCACCATAAGCAATGCTGGGCTCACTGTACTGGTCTTGATTGTAGCATATTTCACACGAGGCGATATGCAAGCGTGTTTGGGAGGCAGTACATTTCAGCCTTGTTGTTTGAGCTCTATAACTGGGACAGTTACAGCTTCCATATGTTTTGCATGTTGAACACTGCCTGACTTTAAAATGGCGGCAATACTTAGACATCGTGATCGCCTTACATTGCCTGACTTTAAAATGGCGGCGTTACAAAGACATTGTGATTATTGTACACTCTCTAGTTATATCGAGAGTGGCAATCCAGGCTTGTAAATAGTGGTGTTGTTGCAGCTCCTACATTTCATGTGGATCGCCCCACAACGATTGCGGAAGCCCTGGGGCCTTACTGCCTGTCCTTAAAACGGCGTCTATCGGGTACTTTGCATACTAAGTTCACAGTCTTGTGCCCAGGTCGCAGAGCAGACCTCTTTCTGCTCCCCGCCTATATCATCCTAGATGGGCCTCCCATTGCCCTGTGTGCCGTCTAGTGCCAGTCTATAGAGCCGAGACAAGTTACGGGATGCCACGACTGCAGTGAATTAGGGGGCTCTAGTCATTGACACTGCACAGCAAGATCTCTGTGCCTCCCAATGTGCTACCATTACGCCCCCTCACCTTTCCACTGAGAGACCCAGGAGTGTTGTCGTGTTCTCTCACCTCCATATTCTCCTCTCTGGGCTCCCATCCCCACTAGGATTCTTTTTCACAATGGAGATAAGTCCCGACCCCAATGTTTCCAACGCCTTCATCATCAATTACCCAACTGACCTCTCCAAAAATGCGGCAAAAAAATACAAACATCGCATACTCAAAGCTAGACCAGAAACCCTAATCTCAGACCCCTACTTCTGCACCAACAGGTTAATGACCTCATCTTCTATACCAGAAAACTGGCTTGCTGGCGAACTGTGGTCTACTCCATGCTTCGAATAACAGGATCTAAGAAAACCTCACATGCCTCAAACTAACAACATCTCCCTCGTCCACCCTCAAAGCCACCACCACTATCACCCTCTACAATAATGGTATCATCCTAATCCAAGCCTCTAATATCAACCTAGCTAAGATGGCCAATATTTACCCCACTCTCAGAAAAGCGGTTCACGGCAACTCCACTGACCCCTACTCAACCACCACGTCTCCGCTGGGTTTAACTAGCACTCCCCCCTTAACAGTTGTGAGTACCCCAATCTCCCTAAACCCCACACCTCCTTTTGCTGATCCCAGAGCCGCCTTGTCCCCAGTCGGATTATGTCAACCCACTAGAACACCCTCTCAGCTGGTTGGCGGTTCTATGGGCTCAATCTCCTCACTGACTGTCCGTCCGATACAGGATGACTTTTGAGCTGAGAGGTTCCCTCAAGCCCTACAGTCTTCTCGATTAACAGACTATGTCCCTTCCCCCATCCCTATAACTTTTCCACATGCTAGACTAGAGTCTTGGCAACGATCCTCCCCACAGGCCTCAACAGGCTTACACCGAGGCCCCCCCGTCGCCGCTTGCTTTTCCCTCACAACCTCCACCCCTCGCCCAACACTCAGACTTGGCTGCGCGCCTTCTTGATATATCTCTACAGTTGCACCTTCTCACTTCTGAGCTACATGACCTGAAAGCCCTCTCAAATGATCTTTTCCCCGTGATCAGCTCTCTGCTCACCACTGCGAATCGGCCCAGAGCGTCCACTAGGGATAGCAATCACATGGGTCAGCCTTTAGCCCCCTCCATCTCGAAATCTATTCCTCTACCCAACGCCCCCGCCAGCTACAGAGGATGTGAGTCCCACCCGGCGTCCATTGATCTCCATGACCCTCACAACTCTTGCTCTACTTGGTCCAATCTAACATGTTCCCGCCGAGACAAATACATTCCATCCTCTCTAACCCAAACAGAGAACCTCCTCGCAACCTTAGATGCAGCAATACTGACAACCTCACCCGTGCGAACGTCACCTAGACTCCTTCCTCCCCAATCCACTACGACTTAAATGTGTATTACTTAATTGCAGATCAGCCAGTAAACAAGCCTCCGATATCTTCGACCTCATCCAACACAATGATTTAGACATTATCATCCTCACTGAAACTTGGCTAAATCCCGCTTCCACTCCTATCTTAGACCTCCCAGTACCTCCCACTCATGACATAATTATGCTAGACAGAGCTCTGAAGTTAGGTGGTGGCCTAGCCTGTATTCACAGGAACACACTCTCGATTTCTCACTTGGAGTCCTCTACGCCTTCCTCCTGTGAATACCTCTGTCTCAGCATCTCAAGTAAGAACCTACCGGTTTGCAAACTTCACACCTTTTACCACCCCCCGGGAGACAATCTCCCTTTCATTGAGCAACTAATGGAAATCATCACTAGCAATGTCGACTCAGCGGTGTCCCAAATCTTCCTTGGTGATTTCAACCTTCACTGGTCTAACCCCAACGACCCCTCTGTATCTTGCCTTAAATCATTCTTAAATGATCAAGAACTGACTCAGCACTGTGACCAACCAACTCATTAAAGGAGAAACTCTAGACCTCATCATCTCTAAAGGGCAGACTATCACCCTAGAGTCCATTACACTGGGTGACTGGTCCGACCACCACAGCATCCTCTTTTATATTAACAGGGAAGTGTTGATGAGGAAGGTTCAACCAATGAAATCAAAGATATGGAAAAGGGACCTCAGATCAATAAACTAGACGAACTAGCTGCCCACTGTATTTCTGCCCTCTCCTCCCAAGCTGACTTGGTTGAGGTGCAATCACTCACCGACGCCTACAATTCGACCATCTCCAAAAACGCCTCAACAAAAATATCCAAACCGTGGTATAACGACAACTTAAACACGGAATGCCGCAACCTTAGGGCAGTTGAACGTTCCTGGCGAGCCAATCCCTCCTCGGACCAACTAAAACTCCTTAGAGATGTCAGGAGCCTCTACAACAAACAAATCAAGAGTGCTAAGGCGGACTACTTCAGACACCAACTGGATCAAGCGGCAAACCGGCCCAAGAAACTTTTTGAATTGGTCAAACAGCAATCAGTCGTTGGTCCTAACCACTCTGATCCTGGTGGCAACCCACCCTCATGCGACGAACTTGCCGCTTTCTTCATTGAGAAATCAAGACTCCTCTCCACTGACCTCGCCTCTAAGAAGGCTCCATTACCTTCTTCCAGTGCCGCCTCACCCATTGACCCCTTTGAAAAGCGCAAATCGACCACCACGAACACCAAGAACAATGCGTCATGGGGCACCTTTACCCCATTTAATGAAAATGACATCAACAAGATTCTTCAGAATATCAACCCTTCCAACCACTTCAGTGACCCGTTGCCCCCGTCCATCTTCAAAGAAATCAAGAATGCACTCATCCCCACCTGGACAAGGATTGTAAACGCTTCTCCATCACAAGGAACGATCCCCGACTGCCTAAAAGCAGCTCAGGTATCACCTATACTAAAAAAAACCTAAAGCTGACAAATCTGATCTCAATAACTTCTACCCCATTTCCAACATCCCCACCCTAGTGAAACTCCTAGAAAAATGTGTACAATCCCAACTTTGTGCTCACATAGAGAATTACCAACTCTTAGACCAGCATCAATCCGGCTTTAGGAAGGGGCACAGCACCGAATCGTCTCTCACTCACGTTATGGATGACATTTTAAAAATGCTTGACCAAAACGAATCCTGCCTCCTGATCCTCCTTGACCTTTCCTCCGCATTCGACACGGTTAATCATGACAACCTCCTATCCATCCTGCAAAACAGAATGGGTTTTTCTGATCAGGTGCTACAATGGTTCTCGTCCTTCCTACATCACAGATCACAAAGTCAAGGCAAACCACTCTCTCTCTCTCTCCCAGCCCTCTCCTGTACTCATGGGGTTCCCCCAAGGGTCCGCTCTATCTCCTATCCTCTTCAACCTTTTCTTGGAACCTCTTGCTAACTCACTAAACTCCATGAACATTCTCTTCCACATGTATGCGGACGACACGCAACTCTATCTGAAAATCTCATCCCCTGAAAACATCATCTCACTCAACACTACGCTAACGTCTACTCAAAACTGGTTAACGGAGACCCATCTCCTGCTCAACACTTTCAAAACGGAATTCCTGCTAACTCCCCTCCAAACCACATCCCCAAGCTAGACCCCTGGCTGAGTCACCTCACTGCTTTCAACTGCATTCCTCTCATCATGGACTCAGCCAAGTATCTCGGAATCACCTAGGACAAGCACCTGAATATGAAAAATCATATCAGCAATGTATGTAAGGGAGACAAACCACTTGATGAGGTCACTCAGAAATATCAAACCTTTCCTTCCACTAAATGATTTCAAGCAGGTGGTCCAAGCGCTTGTCTTGCCGAGGCTAGACTACGGCAGTGCTACCCTCTGTGGCCTTCCCAAGTACGCCCTGGCTCCACTAAGGGCATCACTGAACGCTGCGGCTAGACTGGTTACAGACACCAAACGAAACAAATATATATCCACAGTCCTAAAATCTCTCAAATGGCTGCCCTACGAAGCACGAATTCAGTTAAAGATTGCCGTTCTGACGCACAAAGCCCTTCACTTCAATACTCCCACGTACCTTGCACAAAAACTTAAACTATCCTGTGGTGTAAGAGCCTCAAGAAGCGCCTCTACCTTCCTCTTGAAACCACTCATCCTTAACAAAAAGAGAACTTGTCACCGAGCCTTCTCCGGCGCTGCCCCAAAGATATGGAAGTCTCTTCCACCGGTAGTACGCAGAATCTCCTCAACGACGGCATTCAAATTGGAAGCCAAAAGTTTCCTAATGAACAAATTCTTATCCTTAGAGGGATAGGCTCACTTGCCCGTTGACATTGTTCCTACTACCATTGTACTTCCATTTGATACAGCTCTTCTTTACTGCATACTGTGACCACCCCTCGTTGCCCGCTTACACCTGTTTATTGTATTACCCTCCTGGGTGCAATTGTCCTGTAATCTGCGACCATTCCTGTCTTTTTTTTTTCTCTCTCCTACTTGATGTGGATATTGCATTTATGTCCTTCCTCCCATCATATTGTAAAGCGCTCTGATATCCCTCGGGATCTTGTTCGCGCTATATAAAACTTTATAAATAAATAAATCTGAGAGGTACCAGATTACGGGCGCTGGCGGACATGGCAAAGAGCTTCTGGAACTTCTGCCTGGAGAACCAGATCTCAGTAACCGCAGAATACCTCCCTGGCCAAGCCAATCAGGTAGCAGACTGGCACTCCAGACATCTTTGGGACTCGAGTG
Source organism: Calotriton arnoldi (assembly GCA_963921515.1). Classification (NCBI taxonomy): domain Eukaryota; kingdom Metazoa; phylum Chordata; class Amphibia; order Caudata; family Salamandridae; genus Calotriton; species Calotriton arnoldi. The sequence goes on from CAWUFW010000708.1 coordinate 740,595, forward strand.
CTTGGAAGCTGGACCCTCAGGTCTTTCAGGATCTGCAGTCGCAATGGGGCCTGTTCTCGATCGACCTATTTGCATCCCGACTTGACCACCAGCTACCGCGCTTCTACAGCTGGAGGCCGGATCCCCAAGCAGAAGCGTCAGACGCGATTCTCCATGATTGGATCCAGGAGATGGGATATGCATCTACCCCTTTTGCAATGATCACTCGAGCAGCTGCTCAGGTGTGCAGGCAAAGGGCAGAGGTGGCTCTGATAACACCATCTAGCGATCTCAAGAGTATTTTCCAGTACTTCTGGAACTTTCTTGGGATTCTCCAATCCAACTCCCAGTTTCCTAAGGAGTCCAGATCTAATGACCTATCGTCTGGTGTTGGAAGGTTCCCAGAGGTTGATGACGTGGAGGATTACAGGCAACGCTGGTCTCTCCCAGGCCTTTCACGACACGCTAAATTTTTTCTATCGAGAGCATGGGCAGACAGCACAACCAAACGTTACCGCACTTCCTGGCTTCAACGGGTATGTTAGTGTCTGCACTGGGGTGTGGATCCTGTGGTCGCAGATGTAGTACAGGTGTTGAATTTTCTCTCTACTCTACTGGAGGAAGGTTTGCAGTACGGAACGATTAATGCAGTCTGATTGGTTATTTCTGCGGGTCATGATCCCATTGGTGATACACCAGTGGGCGAACCCCCCTTTGTCTGTAAACAACTTCGGGGCATCCGCCTATCTCTTCCGTCCGAACCACGATATTCAATGCTTTGCGATGTGAATCTAGTGTTGAAACTTTTCCTGCAATGGCAATCGAATCAGAATCTAACTCTGAAAGAACTTTCAGCCATATTAGCGATGTTGTTCTGCCTTGTATCAGGTTGACATGTATCAGATGTGCGCTCTTTGAACATAACAGCAGAGAATTTTCACCGAAGGAGTGATTTTTACTGTCAGTAGACGAACCAAGTCTAACACAAGTACAATTTCTTACCCAGATTTCACAGAGTCCCCTAAGTTATGTGTTGAACAATGCCTCAAAACATATGAAGAAATGACGTCAGAATCCTGTCCCCCCCAGGAGAAATAAAACAATTGATTGCATTGAGACAGCCATTCAAGGCGATATCTTCTCCCACAATAGCTGGTTGGGTCATGCAAGAGGCTGGTATTAACATTTCAGTGTTTGGGTCTCACTCAGCCAGGGCAGCAATGGCTTCAAAGGCGTTCTCTTTAGGAGCACGTTTGGAGGACATCATGTGTTCCGCAGACTGGTCCTCAGATTCAACTTTCAAAAGGTTTCATTTTAAACCAGTAATCGATGTAGCTTATTTGGTGGTAAATAAGCTTGAAACTATCATAATCTGAGCCTCAGGTCCTGACATAGAATGAAAATTTGCCTAGGCTTGTAAAGGTAAGTTTCAATTCTATTAAAGACACGGAGGCGAGGATTATCCCACCCGGAAATCATTTCAGATGTGGACCCTCCCCATTCTCGATTAAGTAAAGTGATTATACTTTCAAAGAGTTCCATTTTATGAACATTGTGGGTACCCTTTAAGTTAGCATTGCTTGCTGTTATACAAGTTTAGGCCCTGGATGTACACTGTTATGATTTTCCTAATGTGGTATTCCTGGAGTTCGAAACTTGAGACTGATTATCTTTAGCTGCAGGAAATGAGGTATCTAAACAAGATGCATGAGGTTTGATGGATGGCGTGCTTCGCGCAAAGAAGGAGGACAGCCAAACAGTGGCAAAGGACTTTGCGGAGGCATGGCTATGGTCCTGAAGGAAGGAGTAATAATGTGTTGTGTTTCTCTTTTCCCTGGTGTTCATGGGAAGAGTAGTTTAAAAGTTGTAAAATGGCTGCTGTTTGTTCTGCATACGTAGTAAAGTGAAGGAAGAAAAGCATAATCTTCGCCTCCGTGTCCTTAATAGAATTGAAACTACCTTCCCAAGGCTAGGCAAATTTTCATTCAGATAGCAAAGTATGCCCCATATAACTTGGTAGAGTCTCTAGGCACTTTTGTTCAGTTGGATACATGTACTCCGTGTTGGTGATTTTCTTGTCGGAACAGGAGAAAAATGACACTGCAGCAGTATGATGGGGAATCATCCAAAAAGGCTGGAGAATAAAGAGTGAAAAAGCATTAGAATAAGTGCAAATACTGTTTTAAATCTAGTCACCAGAACCAATATTCTTGGAAGGATGCACAACAACAGTTGTCAAAGATTAATTAAATATTGTTTGTACGAGATCAGCAAAGTGTGTTGGGTATTGCATGTAGAACAGCCTCTGCATTTCTAAAGCAGTTCTTGCTGTCTGCAAGTTATAGATTTCAACCTCTGAAGTCAAAGTGACCTCCTTTTGTAATAAAATAGACAATAGCTTATTTAGATCATCATAATGCCTGTATTTCATATCTACACTAGACCAAGGGGTGTTCCCAATTATGTTTCAAGGTGGCGTACACAAGGTCCCTTCACAACACTGTCTTGTTTCAGAAACTTATCAAGTATGGCTGGCTGGGTTACAACCCACAGCAAGTAGCATTTGATAAAAAAAAAAATAAAGACCATTGTTCAGGAGTTCTTCATATGTGGGAATGGATATTGTGGGGGAAACAGATAGAACACAATTTAACCCTGCATAAAGCACTCTACACATTCCATGTAATGATATAGTATCAGACAGAAGGGAGTGCCCAAGGAGATTTCTGCAAGTTGCTGTACTAATATATCCACAGGGTCATCTTCATTTTCAGTCAAACAAATGTTGTAAAAAGGAAACATTCATGAATCGAACAATTTTGAATTATGCCTTGCTTCATTCAGATAATGGAGTTGTATTTATGGCAATTATGGAAGTGAAAGTGGTAATGGGTAAAGAAATTACATTATGTATTAATCAGGTAATAATAGGTGGAGTGTCACTAACTGTATTCAATTTGTTCTATACTGAATAGTGTATATGTAGATTCTGTCTTTGCAATTGTCATCTGAGTAAGTGTCAATTATATTCAATAATACTTTATTTCGGTTATCAAAGCCATAAAAACACATGCAAAGATAAACGTGCAGAAAATTCAGGTTTAGCAATTCGTAAAATTACCATATAAACTTTTTTTTTACATGTGTAAAATCATCAAGCATTAAAAGTGTATATTATATTCAGGAATAAGAATAGTTAAAAACAATCATATTAGTAAAAAGGGGTCCTGCCTGCGGGTCAGCCACATTGCCCCCAAGAACTTTACGTCAGTACATGCATAAACAGTTTGACAATCTGATCTCGGTGTACGAAGGGCAGTGCTATGACTGACACCCTTATGTAAAGAACTACGTAGAAGCAGCCAATAAGAACGGGCTCTGGCATAAGCTGGACAGGCAAAGAAAACATGGGCTACAGTTTCCCTCGGGTGATTACATACAACACAAACCGGGGAATATGAAGGTGACCATTTGTAGGTAAAGGCTTTAAGTGGCAATGTGCCTACTCTAAACTGGAAGTATACTTTTCTATCCAGTGGTGCTGTAATGTAGTCCCAACACTGTTCATACACCCTAAGGAACTTAAAATCTGTAAAATAATTTGTCAGGGGGCATTTACCGCTTTATGGAATTCATCATCCTGAACATTTTCCCAGTATTTCTTTTTAGTACTTCATTTGAGGGAACGAGAGCTGCGGAAGGGCTTTCCCACAAATCGCCCAGCCCAATAGAGCAAAGTGACAGTTGGATGCTGTCAAGTCACTTTATTTACAGGAGCCGTCATATTTCATTACATCCTAGAGGGCGGCAGTATAGTGTGCCAACTCTGTGGTAGACCGGAGGCATCTCTAAACCAGCAACAGGTGCAATCTGCACTTGTCCTTCACCCTTTGTATGCCCATGTCCAATGTCAAGGGGTGTGAGGGGGTGCTAGGTGGAAGATGGGAAATATTTCTCAAAAATGTATTCTCTGACCTAGAGAGCTCATTGGTATTTACAAAACCAGAGAGTTCAGCCCTGTATAAAGCAGACCCAAATACTTTTGATTCATTTATCAGAAGGACCTGGGCTATTTATTCTTACTGGAAGAAGCCCTATGCTCTTTGAGAATAGCCCACGCTTATTGTTTGTGCTGTATAGTTGCTTTAATAACTTGAGGTTTCCAGGATATGGAGTCAGCAAGAGTGACTCCCAGGTACACAAAGAAGTCCACCCTCTCCAGTGGCACGCCATCATAAACCAATCTTCCTTTAAATGTTTTATGCAGAATGAACATCAATTTTGTCTTGTCGGTGTTGATTTCCAATCCTAGTGAGTGACAGAACTCAAAGTGTCTCAAAAGCTTTAGTAGACTAGTCTGGGTTTTGGAAATCAGCAAAGTGTCATCCGCAAGCAACAGGATTGGAGATTTTTCCTTAGCCAGTAGGGGAGCATTCGTAGAGGGCAACTTTAAGGAGCGAACAATATAATTAAGATACAAAGAAATAAGAGTAGGGGCCAACATGCAGCCTGACGTATCTCTCTGGATACAGGAATCCTCTCTGTTAACTCGCTCTGGGTTCCCCAGCGAACTTCAGCAATGTTTTTGTCATGTAGCCGGACTATAATAAACAATATATTAGGGGAATACCCATATCCCCGAGTTCTTGCCATAACCTGGGGCGTAGGCGTAGGTTGAGAGCTTATTTCAAATGGACAATGGCAACATATAGGTTGCCTTTGCCCATTACAACCATTTTCCAATAAATCATTAGAAAATAAACACTTGGTCTACAGTGGATACCTTCTACCAATATCCAGCCGAGAAGGGGCTTAGATGTCATCTGTGTCTAGCTACTCATGGATCTTGGATAATACACATAGACTGAAGACTTTTTCTGTGTGATCAATAAGACTAATCAGCCTATAGTTCACAGGCTATCACACTTTTTATATATTATGACTTCTACAGCCCCACTCCAAGAATCCGGGATCAGGGTTCTTCTAGCGATGGCATTAGCTAGAAATAGGAAGTATTTGGACCAGGCAGCAATATCATGTAAGAAAATATCAGCTGGAATATCATCTGGTCCAGTGGTCCTACCACATGTAGCTGCTTTAAGAGAATTTAAGACATTTGAGATGTCAAACAAAGGTTCAGCACTTGAAGGAAGAATAACTGCTACAGTACCTTCATCTGAGCTGGAGGTATTATTGTGGTAGAGCTTCTTAAAGAGGTCAAACCATTCAGACTATTTGATTTCATGGCTGCGGGGTTGCCACCATTCGATACTAATGCTCAAAACCTAGCGCAATCTTTAGCTACGGAAGCATTTTTGAGATCCTGCCACCTCTTTTCTTCCCAAGCCCTTTTAGCAGTACTCGAAAATCATTTATATAGCTTCCTGCAAATATGGGTTTGCACTGTGTCTTTAGCTTTGATGGCTTGAACCAATGAGCTTTTGAGTCTGACATTCCCCGTTATTCCAGGTGGGAGATTTATAGACTGTGCTGTTAGACTTCCTTACAGGAATTGTAAAGCATACCAAAACACACTCAAAGAAGGTGCTCTGAAGGGTACCAAAAACCTTAATAACCTCTTCCATATTAGTTGCTTGGGCAATCATATATAGCAGACTCCGCAGTTCCGGAGCAATTACAGGAAGGATGTCTGGGTGGGAAACTATTTACAACCATTTTAGGTGGCGCATGTCAGATGTGATTTCAAGTTCATGTGCTATAGCTGGGGGATGATTACCTGCTGTATCATTACTGCTAAGTGATTGCAGGGAGAGTGATAGCGGATTATGGTCACTCTCCTCCCTGTGCATAATGATCCTAACTTGCACAAATGGCCACAGCCTTAAAATCAACCAAAATATAGTCAATACGACTGGTTTAGTTAAGTTTGTTAAATGTGACCTCCCCTCCAGCATCTGACTTAGTCCTCCAGTTGGTTGCTGTGACCCCCAAGTTCAATTGAAAGACCCTTCAATTGGATGTCTGCCTGGGTGCATCTCTTTATTGGGGCAAGTTCTAAACAAGGTACACCCCAAAATGTATCCTCTTCATAACTAAGCTGGGTATTGTCAGAGTCAAAATGCTCAAAGGTTGTATTAAACCTCCCAAAAAAGTGGTGTTGAGGATGGCCATCCTCTAGATATTCCTCCAGAACTTGCATTGTTTTAGATGCAAGACCAGCCCTCTAAAGTACATGTTAAAAATGGCAACCCGGACACTCTTTTTAAATGTTAATAGGATCCCCAGTGTATATCTGGGTAATCTATATTCAGCCGGTTAACTTTACAAGCGAGGGAAGCTCTAACCCAAGTGGTTAGACCTCCCTTGGGGCTCCCACCTTTACTTGGTATAGCAGGAGTAAAGAAATGTAAATAATTAATTTTGTACTCAGTGGCAATACACCAAGTTTCCTGTAGCAAGCATATATCATGCTCCTCTATAAATATATTCCTGTCAGGTTGGACCATTTTTGACCTGAGGCCTGCCACATTCCAAGATAACAATTGTGTTTGCAAATTCCCCATCGCCAAAGGTCCTACACTTGATATTCTCTTGAGCCCTGGGTTCTTTGCTTGGGATATTCTCATGAACGGGGATCGGTTCAAATAGAGTAGAAGTAATGCCAATGTTTTCTGAGGTTTGATAGTCATTCAGCCTATCCCCAACAACCTCTAATAAACTTTTTTTTAAAGTGGTAGAGTGGGGTTAGGAACAACCGCTCTCTGATAATTTGTAGATGGCCCTGTGCCAGGTGGAGACTCATAATAGCACTGGAACATTGGAAGGCCAAGAGAATTAGTGCTTACAGCCAGGGACTCTGTATTAGAATTTGATGAAGCAGAGTGTTGCTGGAATGCCTCAAGTCAATCTACCTCACCCAAGGGTGATAACGGTGTCCCCTAGTCTGCATAGGAGCTTTTATATCGTGTCCTGGCCTATAGTATTTTAACTGGGATGATTTAGGGAATTAGTTCTCATATCAAGAGCTACCAAATTGTCACCGATTTCCTGAGTTTAAGGATAATTCAACCGTATTGTGTGTGACAGAAGATATCCTTCTAGCCCACAAGATGTCATCCCAGATAACTGATCTGCAACCCCTTGACATGCCTTATCCAGTGTGTCACTTTGTTTATAAGGGAGTCTTCTGCTTCATACCTCACATATGAAGGTAATTTCAGGACCATAATCATTAAGATTTTATTTGTGTCAACATTTTGCCTTAGGTTTCCATGTCTAGTTGCCTGCGTACTGTTTGGGTTATCACTTTGGGTAATTCTAGTTGGTTGCCCTAGTTGAATATTGGCTGATGAAGTATTATAATTAGAAAGAGATGCCAGTATAAGCTTCTGATGGTGGCCACCCGGTTCCATTGGGGGACTGGGAGCATCCCTGTGTCTAACCGTGTGCTATTATGGGCCAAAGGTGCTCTCTGTTGCTGCTCAATTGTGTTACTGCCTGTGGCTGTAAATCTATCAGGCCATAGGATTCATGGGCACCTTTGTCCCCTATGAGTTGTTTTACTACATTTGTCAATCGACACATAATAACTTTAAGCTCTCCCACCTCAGTCTTTAATTTGTTAATCAGTGAAGTAAACTGGCTGCGTTGTTACAAGGGACGGTTATCGGAGCAACAAGAAGGGCAGGATTGTCGGGTGAGAAGGGCAATCGTTGTTCTCTGTGCAAATCATGTAGTGGGTGGGAAAACCGGCAGGAAAACTTAGGAGAACAAGAGGCGTGCCCACCTCTGCCAACTCCATCCCTGAGGAGCGGTAGGAGAGGTGAAGCACATCTTTCAGTTCCAACCATCTTGAAGATGGGGAGACCCTCCAATCAGGGCAAGGTCTATGCCTCCTCCCACAGGAGGATGGCATAACTGAGGGTGTAGTCACCCCAGGTAAGGTGCTCATTGGCCCTACCTGCTATTCCCCTAAAACGCCCCTAAATGTATTATTTAGGTGGCTCCCCGAGACCTGGAAAGCAGATCTGTGATGACCTAAGAAGAAAGAAGGCATCCCTGTAGAGAAGACTAAAGACGACGACTGCCTTGGTCCCAGCCCTACCGGTGTGTCTCCAGCTTCGATGACCCTGCAACCTGTCTTTCAGCCAGCAACCTCTGAAAACCCTGGGAGAACTGCTGCCTTAAAAAAAGACTCCAATCTCCCGAGGACAGCGGCCCTGTCCTGAAGAAACCAACTACAAGGAATACGGATCCAGGCAGAAACGAGTCTCCTGCCCACTCTGCACCAGATGCCCACAGCCCGGGCCTGAGTGGCTCACCTGTCCAGTGAAGTCTCCCCAGCGATCCGGACCTCTAATCCAGCGTTGGCTGGCCTCCATGACTGCGCCTGCAGTGTGAATCTAGAGGCTCCTCCTACCGCGGCCAGCAAGTCGAAAGGCACCCCTGCAACAAAAGCCCCTGGACCTTGGTGAGCTAAACCAACAATGCCCCTCCAACCACCTACATCTCTACTTCACTCTGCTGTCTTTAGTCTTTCTCCAGCAAACTTTAGTGGGACACTTGCAGCCTGTTTGTCAAAAACAGAATCCTCATTGAAAAGCATTGGGCGCCCGATATTGAAATTGCACCCTGCACCCGGCCACCCCTGTGCCACTGGTAGTGTATGTTTGGTGCCACCGTGCAGGTCCTAACCCCAGAGCTTGGCCCCTGTAATCGATTTACCTACCTGCAAGCAGTGTGGCTCCGAGCACCACCCTGTCTCAATTAAAACCAATTGGGCCGCACTCCGATTTTGACCTCTGCACCCGGCCACCCCTGTGACACTGGTGGTGCAGTTTTGTTACTCACCTGACCCTTGCTGACCTTTAGGCCAGAAGACTGGAATTGAAAGTGCTGTACTTACCTGTTAAACCGCATTATTGTTTCCTTGGTAGGATAACATTGAACTGTTCAGAAATTGCACTGTCGACTTTTTAAAGAGAAAAGTATTTTTGTGAAAAACGTACTTACCTTACAGAAGTACTCATCATGGGCCCACACCCCAATGCCTGGAACGAAACCTGGTGGCCCCCCGCGTTCGGAAGCCCGGCCACCCCCACGGACCACGCATGCAACCTCGGAATCATCCTGGACTCCGAACTCAAAATGGACAGCCAGATCAACTCCGTCGCATCTTCCTGCTTCCACACCCTCCGCCTCCTACGCAAGACCTTCAAATGGATCCCCCTCGAACAAAGAAAGACCATCACACACGCCCTCGTCACCAGCAGACTTGACTACGGCAATGCACTCTACACCAGAATCAACAAAAACCTCACCCACAAACTTCAAAACATCCAGAACGCCGCCGCCAGACTATTCCTCAACCTGCCACGACACTCCACTGGCTCCCCATCGAGGCAAGAATCACCTTCAAGATTCTCACCCACACACACAAAGCCCTCCACAACACCGGACCAGCATA